>JAQFVV010000002.1:29090502-29829224 GCA_028023455.1 Epiperipatus broadwayi
GGTTAATGAAATTTTGAACAAGTAGAAAAATTATTTTGATATCTTTTGAACAATAATACATGAATGGAGTCATTTAAAGATATAGTTCAAACAAAAACTCTAGCTTAGTGAAGTCCCATGAGCTTTTTTTGATTCCAAAACTAGAATCATGGTCTGAGGAAGATGCTTGAAAAGGTTCAAATATGGATGATCATATTTTAATTCAAATTCATAGATCATTTTTAAGAGTTATATATATGGTTCATATTACTGTTCTTGCTTATCTTAAAAGTTATCTTTCTCATTCCCATTAATTACACTCCAAAAGTAGAAAAGACTTGCAAAGTTGTTAAATGATTAATAGTTGTTTATGAGAACAAGTAGGTTAAAAATATTTGTTGGATAATATGCTTTCAGATACAGGTGTTGCAGTGATTTAGGGTGGTTTTAGAGTATCAAGGAATAGTAGAGACATCGGGTTTTGTTGTCAGAAAATGTAAGAAAAAATTGCAGGAGCCAAATTATGATTTATGTATTAATTTTATGGATTTGGTCAAGTAAAATGACTCGGTTTTGGAACCATGTCATTAGCAAGATTTGAAATTAAGCGGTGACTGGTAAAGTTGTTTATGTATATTAAGAAGTTCTTACATGATTCATTAAGAACACCCAATATTATATGCAAGACATTTGAAAACATCTGATACTAAATAACTGTGTGCAATATCTTCAAAATTGTTTATACCTTTTGACAATGATATTTGGAATACTTATAGGTTGCTTCATAAAGAGTTATGGTTTAGGTTGGTAGATAAATTTCAATTTGAAATAACTAAAAGCACAATAAGAAATTCATCATATTGGTTTCTGGATTTACAGTATGATATGATTGGTGTATTTTTTTAATTCAAAAGCTAATCTGCAAAAGGATTTAATCGGTTGCATGCAACCATTATGGATATTTGATTAGTAATTAGTATACATATATGTGAAGTTCGTTATCAGCCAATATTGAAAGAAACTCCTGAATAATTCCATATTGTTTCTCACTTTAAGAATATAAATGGATTTAAATACCTTGGTAATTATTAAAAGTAGACCAATAACTCGATGCTAAAATTTTAGCACAGTTTTCAATGTTTTATTGTTACATTTAACAAGTCAAAAGGAATATAAAAGAGGTATAAGTCTTACAGGGAAATTAGTTCTGTATAAGATCTTCAATTAAATCGAAACTGAAACCGGACTTCCCAAATATAGTATATTAAAGATATTCTATTTGAAGTTAATGTCTTTGCTATGCCCTGACGGTATTCTCTCAATACTAATTGGCAAGTCATCGGTAAGATTAAATAAAATTCAAATACAATTTGAAGTAACAAAATTGATTTATTAAACATCAGTACAAATATAAAAAAGAGTATAAATAAGCTTCTTTCATGTGTGTCAATTTGTACGTGAGCACACTAAATTATTATAATCCATTAACTTTATATTTTAAACAAAGAAAGTTCTCCATCCCTTAATTCTGGTACGACTGCAATATAGACATATACGTTGCAAACCATGAACTTAAACTACGGCAATTATCTTATCAACAGTATTCACACACTCAGCTGCTCTGTAGAAGACAAAACATACGCGCCACTATTACGCTTCCTTTACACCAATACACGAAAAAGTCTTTGCGGGAGGAGGAGAGGTGTATATGAATAATTATTTGTGATTAGCATATTTAAATTTAAGATACGCATATGTAGATTTTTTACAGTAGTATGATAATGAAATATTTTATTCGTATATTGAATACATGGTATTTATATGATTAAATAAACTTTATTTACATTGCGTAATAATGCACGCACAAATTGTGCCTTCATAAGATTTTAAAATCACTGAAAGCAAGATTATGGAAAGAATCAATATGTAGGATTCTACAACCTTCTAAATCTGCAGAAGCACTTGATTTAAACATGCCTAACAAAAAAGTGTGTAGAAGAAGATGAAAAATAGAATGATAAAAAAATATTGACTTCTCAAAGATTATTGTATTATTTTTTTTTATCAAAAACAGGTTTATTCAACTATGTTTACAATAAAAGAAAAAAATTATAAAATAACATTAAATTTGGCAATACATTTATAAACCATTAAATTACTTAATGTCCAATATTAATAAGATTCCATGTGGAATTTACTAAACATCACAAGCCTTCTGGCATCCATTGATTGCTCTTGTTAGCACAAGATGGCACTACTGTATGGAGAGTTTTGCTTTGTTTTGGAATTTACTATTAGGTGAGGAGCTAACTTCAAATCTCTTTCTTTGATATCTTTTAATTTTTGTAAAAAAATTAATGTTGGATCATGCATAACTGACTTGAAGATTAGGAAGCATCTGACAAACCATAGACAGAAACTGATGAAAGTTGCACTTCTTATAATTGCAAAATCCCCATAAGCAAAACCTTCTATGAGTGTCTTGATAATTGGATGTTTTGGTGTATAAATTTGATTAATCAATATTCTACAGCCCTGAAGAGAGGAACAATCATTGAAAATGTGAATTATGGTATCATCCTCCCTACGGCAGAGTGAGCAAACAGGGTCCAAAGATGAAAAACCTTTATACATCACAAGAAAGTGGCTTGTTGGAAGGGCATTGAGATTTAGCTTTAGAAGAAAGTCCTAATATTTTGGCTCTAGATTACATTTTTTATATTTCTTTATAATGATAAAGTTTGTACAGGTGCGAAAGCTATGACCTGGAATAATTGTTAAAAAAAAAAAAGATAGGCATCCCAATAACGAAGTTTCGTTGGTTTTATTTGAGTTAAAGGTGTGAGAATTTTTGCAATGTCAATTAAGACTTGTGTCAGCCAACCATCATTAATTGGAGGTGGATTATCTGTAGGATGAATAGATAAAAAGGTGAGTCATCAGGAAAAATCCCATTAAGTCTTGTAATGAGGTTATTTGATTTCTGTAGACAAAGAACCTGAAGTGAATGCAGTGACAAGCCATTAAGTCTTGTTGGTCTCTGCACTCTTCTTAAGCTAATAGCAAGTTTTACCCTTCCACATTAATCTAGAGCAAAGAGGGTTTATATTCTGGATAAATTTTGATGAGAATTTAATGAACGGCATGTAGTAAGCAATTCTGGGGAATAGTAACATGTTGAAAAGAGCTGCTTTTTCAAATAATGATGTATAAACTTTTGAAAGTGAATCAATTATTTTTCTTGCAGAATTCATGACAGTGTCTTGTATTAATTTCCTCATTGCTGCGTGAGAGAGACTCATTGGTAAGCCCAAAAAGTTTTGTGGCATAGCTGTGAAAAAGGATGGAAATGGATTTTCCAGATGAAAGTCTCCATACAGCAGATTTTCTAAGGTTAAATGCAAGACCTGACTCTATGGTTTAATTGTCCATAATTTGAATTAGTTTCGGTATGAACTTTCTAGATGGTAAGAACACTGCCACATCATTCATGTAGGATATGTGTTGAATGGATTTATTCATACCAGGAATGTACAATCCAGGAAGATTCATCTCTAAAGATTATTGTATTATTGAACATTTGTTTTAACGAAAATTGAAATTTTGTAAAAAAAAAAAAAAAAAAAAAACACAAAAGAAAAAATCGACGGTTTAAATTATTCATTAACTTCTACAATTTAAACATTACCTTATCCAATAATTGTTATTTTGTAATAACGTAAATCTTAAAAGCAACAAGACGAATAGCTTTTCTGTCTCTCTTTAGAGTCATGAAAATATTTATATATTACAACTGAGAATATAAAATGCATGTGTTTGTGTCTCGCGAGCTGCAGATTATCGATTCCGTGTATTGTATTATTATAAATTCATGTCAATTTTTTAGGCCTGAGAAAGGAAAGAACTGTAATAAACTTACTAAAAAAATATTTTATTTTCAGTTGAAACATAAATTTCATGTGAGTGGCAGAATTATAATATATGTTATGAAGATGATCTGAACGACAACTTACTGAAATGCAATATTCTTTACTATTATTCGAATAGATGATTGATAATACAATAATGGATGTTTCCAATTAAGTAAAGTTTTGAAATACTTAAAGTATATTTCGCTTCAGAATTATTTTATGCATTTACATTATATTTACAAAGGACACATTCCAGAGGCAACAGTTGTTGTGGTATAGCCCCTAAATATAAGATGAACTACGGCAGAAGGAAATTCATACGCTTTTATAGATTTTTAGCACTTCTAGCTGTTCTGTAACAGTTTGCTTTGTGAGTAGGCCTGGTGACACTTTCAGCTGTATATGACAGCTTGCCTGGTGTCGGTGTTTGTCTTTCAGCTCCGTGACCGAAGTTCTCTGAGCCTATTTCAAAAAGCGTGACTATTTATTGCCAGATTTCCATCCTTAATTGAAAAACATTTGGATTCAGTGAACATCATCACGTATTGACCCATTCTTGCCATTGGCTATGTGATATGTATTTGTACATGCATTAGTTCGAGATGGAGAATGTTCAATCCAATGAAGATAAGACATGATCTACAGTAGTTCATTATTGAAAGACAAGATGAAATGTAAGAAATCCCAATGAAAGTTATCAAATATATATATTTAAAAAATGCTATGCGGACTTATTTATTGTATTATTACTTAAACCACATCTCTGATATTTTATTCCTCTTTCTCTCTCTCTCTCTGTGTATGTGTGTGTGGAATTAGAATTGCTATCCTTGTGTACAATAGTTTGTTGTTGGTAATACTTAAACTTCAAAAATAGATAAGTGATTAAAAATAATAATAATAATAATAATCTGTTTATTGACAAAATTATGTCTATTAATAACATTTAAATGTGTTTTTCTTTTTATTATACTTGCATACATATCATTCTTTAATAAAACGTCTTGCTACAACGAAAGTGTATTTTGTATATATATATATTTTAAATAAATTCCAATAAAGTATTAACAACTTAAAAATAAATAATTATAAAAAACAAACATTTATTCAAGATAATATATATAATTTTATTGATAATAATAAATAGTGACTTTCTATTTTGACGTCACAGCTGTATTTTTACTTAGATTCAAGCAGCAATATTTTTCAGCTTCTAGAAACTTTTAATAAAGAAGTTTTTTGAAAATGAGTCTTTACTCCAGTCTCTTGGATTGTTTGCCAGTTGTGTTTATATATGTGGCTCCTGTCATGATTGCCATTTTTCTAACTTTCCTAAGATCGTGGGAACCACCATTTTCTGAAGTAGATATGTCCGATGGCTTATTTGTTATTCCATCGAGCACGTATTTTCCATTTGATATTGATGAAGATGCCCCATTGGAGAGTATCGTAGTGCTGAAGTAAACAATATTTAACAGTGACATCAAATAGAAATTATTTCACGTTGCTACTGTTAGTACCAATTGAGATGAAATCTCTTAAAATGCCATCTGTACTTCACACCAAATTGATACCAGAAAGAATGTTAGTCTTTGTAATAAAAGGCAGACTTCTTTTAATTAATTTTCTTTATCCTGAAATGTGACTTATTGCTCCGATTTTGACATACCTAAAAACCGGACTTGGATATTTTCCAGATTTTAGACAAATATTTACACCATATGTTGACAAAAGTGGAACACTTTTTGTCATTACAATACCAAAGAATGGATTGTTTTAAAGTAACTATATTTTATATAGTAAATATCTAAAGGTCGAGATGCTTAAAAGTTCTATTTATTTGGATCTCGTCTAAATTCTTACATTGTCTAAAGAAGTAATCACTCAAATCGTTCTTTATGAAATCCTAGAATTTCCACTGAAGTAATTAAAGTATGCTTTCTGTGATGAAGATTCCTATAGATTCCGGCTGGTGCAGAAGATTTATAAATCTTGATTTCTTGAAAAGAAAAATGAATAGATTTAATACACTGAGGTACCCATTTTATGATGTTTTGATTCGAAGACAAACAATTTATATTACAATAGAACGATAATAAGTTAATATCATCATCTCGTGATAATAGATTTTCACTTAGCTATCAATCAATCAATATGTTACCATGGTTACTCAAATGTTTGTTATTTCAGCCACAAGATGGAGTTTTCATTCTAAATAGATATTTTAAAAAGTGGAATCCATTTTCAAATCATTTTTATATTTTTTATCTAATAAAAAATTTACGTATTGATTTTGTGTTGTCTTTATTTGCGATTAATAACAATTTTACATTCAATATATATATATGTATTTTGATTTTAGGCACACACATGTATACGTACACGTGTACTAATTTTATGCACACACGCAAATGTTTTTTAAATAAATTTTCACCGACATGCTTACAAATTTATGTAGGTGGGGGGAGGGGTTTTTTTTTTTTTACATTTATTTAAAACTTCTATTTTACCATACATTCTTAAAAATTAAACATCAAATGACCACCATTTCTTATGCCTCCACAATCTCCTAAAACAGAAGTGTCCCTCCCTTCAGTGTAAATTAGATACTAGTTTGGAAATATTTGATGAATAAACCGCAGAGAGGTATTTTATGCTCAAACCTTCTTGCATCCATTGATAACTATAGCGTGCACAGAAGAAAACAGTTATAGTTTGCTGTGGCTGCGAGATTCCTTACTCCGATAAAGAAGCCACGGTTCATCACATGACATCTACATGCTGTTTTATTCTTAAAATGTAGAAATGGATATAAATGACAAAATATATTATTCCTAAAATGGATAAAGTTTATTTTAGATGAAGACCTTAATGATTGTTACTAATTCTTTATTAGGTTAAAGATTAGAACATATATCATTCCTAAATTTTAACATATCAATTTTTAATTGATTAACAATTCTAAAGCAATATGTGATGCGAAGAGCCTCAAATTCTCCCCATCTCCTAGTTGTTATTTGGTAAATGTTTGTATCCAGATATTGTTATCTATTTCCATTACTATTTCTTGTTTAATATACTGTACACACACACACTACCTGCACATATAATGTAATACATAAAAGATTCGAACTCAGACTTTCACACGACCCTCAACTCTCCAAGCCATCTCATATTGTCGATACGGCTGATCGTCATATGAGATGCCTTCGAAAGCTGAGAGTCATGTGAAAGTCTGAATTCAAATTTTTTATATATTTTTTGTTTACTAAAATAATGTTAGTCTTATAACTTTAATTTAAAATTTACATCTGGTATAGGTATGATATTACAATCACTATTCGAAATGAAAAATGTCAAGGCTGTGAATGCAAGAAATTAGATTAAATAGTAGTAATATATATGTGTGTTGCGTTGACCTAAATCAATCTCACGGCAGATAATAAGAGTATATTAATTTAATCAAGGAAATAGTAAGAAGTTAATTAAATAATGAAGCATAGAACAAATATGGCAATATTCTTTCATTCAATAGAAGATAGTAATAAATAGAGACAAAAGTGAAGAAATAAATAGTTTTAATTCATCCTCGGTATATATAAATGATATATGAACCTCTACCAATTTTCAAATGCTCTAACTAAGGAAAAGGATATGCATCAGAACACATACACTTTGAAGAAGTTTAAATAGTTGAATGTTGAATAAAATGAAAAAAGTATTGTCATTTATTATAAATACAAGTTTATGATAGCTTGAATGTAGATGAAATTAATGCGCAAGTACGGAAACTCCAGGTAGCTCTACTTAAACTAACCGTCTGAAAACGTAAGTATGGAATGAGATCATCTATACTTTAGCTTTGACCGCATACCATTCACTGACAGTTAATATACATACAGCCCACTGGAGTTTTTCAGTATTTCTGCCTTATTTAAATCAACCATTGCACGCTGCACAAAAAATTAAATTAAAAAAAATCTATCAATCTTATTGAAAGTAGGGAAGGGAATAAATCTTATGATCACTCATGGCGTCAAGCTGTAGAAATATTCAATGATCACCAATCTTTATACTTAAATAATCTGTTTTTCACAGAGGCAAAATTCTCCATAGAGTTGCACCACTCAGTGCAAGCCACAGTAATCAATGGATGCAAGAAGCTTTGTGAATGCAATTCCTATCTAGTGCCAGCTCATTAAATATCCCCAGATTAGTTTCTAGCTTGTGACTTTTATCAATGAGGAGCCTTGAAGGTGAATAGAATCCCCTAGCTAGTGCCTACTCATCTAATATCCTCAAACTAGGATCCTCACTGATGAAAGCCACAAGCTAGAAACCAGTCTGGAAATATTGAATGAGTTGGCATCAGATAGAGAATTTATGCACAAACCTTCATGCATCCAGTGATTACTCTGGCATGCACTGAGTGTCATGACACTAGGGAGACTTTTGCCTCTGTGAAAATATTGTTGGTCAATCTAAACTGTGTATCTTAAATATATAGTATTAATGGAGTTGGATTCTGTGTTAATTGTAATATACAGTAACAAATTTGCCAGAATGTGTTACAAAATATATTAAAAGCTTTTAATTTCTTGTTTAGCTTCACTTCTTGAGGATTTTTAATCAATTTCTAATTAATTCTGGTCTCGAAAAACAATAAATAAGAACAAAAATGAATTTGTTACTTATAAACGAACAGGATCTGCCTGAAAACATAATAAAACTTACTATATAACATTCTCTTAGTATATGTTGATCAGTCGTTTCTTATGTCTGATCAAATGAAGGTATGATTTGGTAATAGTGGATTATATAATCTCAAATTCACCAAATTGAAGAATATATTGATTGGTTTTATAATGTTCTCATTATATTTTAAAAAATTTTAACTACATTTTTAAAAAAATTCCTAATGCCTTTGTATTGTGTCAATAAAATGTCCTAGTTTTACATCCATACAATAAGTAATATAACTGTTTTATATGCATGTAACTTAATTGCAGTGGTTATATTCCTGTAATAAAATAATCTGCGCTGTACTTCAGTTCACCTTTATAATTACATAACTATCAAAGTATTAAATTTATTTATTTTTTGAAATCTTTTTGCTATTCATAAGCATTTACCATATTACTTTGATAATCAGAGCAAAACTCTCCATACAGTATTGCCACCTGTGCTAATATAGGAAATGTGATCATGTGATGCTTAATGGTTTAATACCAATCCTTCCTAATAGGATAGTGGTGGCTATGGTTGTAAAAGAGCCAAAGACCCCAAAAGGTATGGGTGCTGAACTGAGTTCCGACCCATATGACTATATAAGCTATTGAGCTTAGATTGAAAATATTTTTTGTGTTTTCAATTTCATTCTCATAGTTTTGTAGTTAAGTAGAGATAAAAGGTGGTTGCTAGAGGGTTGCATTAGATCCTAAGATCTAGATGCAGTGCTCTCAGATCCAAAGCTCCTCACTGATGAAGGCCACAAGCCAGAAACTAGTCTGGGGATATTGGATGAGTAGGCATTAGATAGGGATTATATGCACAAGCCTTCTGGCATCCATTGATTACTCTGTTTAGCATAGGTGGCAATACTGTATGGAGAGTTTTGCTCTGTTTATCAACAATTAATGTGCTAATATAGGAAATGTGGTCATGTGATGCTTAATGGTTTAATACCAATCCTTCCTAATAGGATAGTGGTGGCTATGGTTGTAAAAGAGCCAAAGACCCCAAAAGGTATGGGTGCTGAACTGAGTTCCGACCCATATGACTATATAAGCTATTGAGCTTAGATTGAAAATATTTTTTGTGTTTTCAATTTCATTCTCATAGTTTTGTAGTTAAGTAGAGATAAAAGGTGGTTGCTAGAGGGTTGCATTAGATCCTAAGATCTAGATGCAGTGCTCTCAGATCCAAAGCTCCTCACTGATGAAGGCCACAAGCCAGAAACTAGTCTGGGGATATTGGATGAGTAGGCATTAGATAGGGATTATATGCACAAGCCTTCTGGCATCCATTGATTACTCTGTTTAGCATAGGTGGCAATACTGTATGGAGAGTTTTGCTCTGTTTATCAACAATTAATGTGCTAATATAGGAAATATGGTCATGTGATGCTTAATGGTTTAATACCAATCCTTCCTAATAGGATAGTGGTGGCTATGGTTGTAAAAGAGCCAAAGACCCCAAAAGGTATGGGTGCTGAACTGAGTTCCGACCCATATGACTATATAAGCTATTGAGCTTAGATTGAAAATATTTTTTGTGTTTTCAATTTCATTCTCATAGTTTTGTAGTTAAGTAGAGATAAAAGGTGGTTGCTAGAGGGTTGCATTAGATCCTAAGATCTAGATGCAGTGCTCTCAGATCCAAAGCTCCTCACTGACGAAAGCCACAAGCCAGAAACTAGTCTGGGGATATTGGATGAGTAGGCATTAGATAGGGATTTTATGCACAAGCCTTCTGGCATCCATTGATTACTCTGTTTAGCACAGGTGGCAATACTGTATGAAGAGTTTTGCTCTGTTTATCAACAACTAATGTGCTAATATAGAAAATGTGATCATGTGATGCATATTACTTTGAATTTAAGCTGTGATTTTAATTCAAATTTTGAAATCATAAAATTAGGGTGCAACTTAAATTCAAAGCGAATGTTTTAATATCTTCTTTCTGATCTCCCATTCCCTAACAATTAAATCTTTGCTTTACATTCTATGCATGCACATAGTATTATGATTGTTGATAGTTTATTCAGGGGATTCCCTGTTATCACTTTTATGAATTTATCCAAATTTTTATTGGCCATGATCACAGAAAATGGAATATTGACTCGTAAATTGAAAGATTTCGCGAATGTTAATGTTTAATAGAAATAGTGGACTTAATCAGTGAAGAATTTATTAGCTTCATGCTCCCAAATCAAAATGGTTTAGATTTGCCTATATAATTAAGAAAAATAGGTTAGAGATAAGCGGGTCCATCTTATCTTTATAAAGTCGAATTTTGTGTTATGATTTGTAGAGGTCTCTTGCTAAAAATTAAGCACTCAAGGCGCATGTACTAAAGCTTTAGCTTTATATAAGTATTACGTGCTGACATTGCGCTTAATAAGAATTAATATTTATAACTTTAAACTAATAACTAATGAAATTTCAAATATTAAACAGTTTTTTTTAATAACGAAAGGAAATCATAATAACTAATATAATAATTAAAATATTCTTATTCTACAACTTTACTTTCACGTACTCCATTTGAACAAAAACCAACCAACAACTAAAAATTCCTGTTGCTTAGTTTTTTCCATGTTCCAAAATCAACAAAGGTTTACTCTTTTTTTTCTCTTTTAAACAAAAGAAACGTGGTTAATAAAATTTAATGTCAGATATTTTCTTTCTTATTTTTGTCACGTCATGATTTAAAATCTTAAACATTCATGTTTAAATGTGTGTGTGTGTGTATATTCTACATTTACTAAAAAAATAAATTAATTCCTTTCTTTATGAATGAATGGTTATGTTTGTATATATATATATATAAGGGTGTATGTCTCCAAATATCTAAAAAATATATATTTTAAAAGTTGGCTGCCTATTTAATCTTTATACATGTTATCCCAAAACATCAGTTATTTATTATTATTTTTTTATAAGGATTGGGCATCACCTTACAATATATATATATATTGTGATGATCGCACATACTGCGGTCACACATATAAATATTAAACATTCACAGAATATTAAATATCATGTTTGATAAAATAAAGAAAAAAGAGCGAGCTTAGAAAAATTTACAGAACAAAGAAATGTTTCAATTAATTAAAAAAGAGAGGGAATTAGAATCAAAAAGATTCTTATCTTTTACCCTCCAAAGGTCGGATTTTGGTGAAATTAAAATATAACATTAGAAATATTGGAAGTGTACATTAAAAAATAAAGCGATAAAGAAATATAAATAAAATGCAAGTTAAAATCTGATTTTGAAATAAAGTAAAGTTTAAAAAACCTTAAATAGTGCACAAAACAGAGAAAGTTAGACATGATCAAAAGATAAGGATCTGGGTTTTAGAGTACACATTTGACGATAAATGTATGGAGTGTATTTGAAGCAGAATATAGACAGCAATAATAAATGCTTGTCTAAACTTAAATAAAAAAAAGAGAGAAAAAACATGTATTAAAATCTGTGTAATTAAATTAAAAAATATTGGAATAAATAAATGTACATAGTGCTACTAGATTGGGTAAAACAAATATACATATGGCCGAAGGCATAGTAAGAAAGGTGTGAATGAAAGTGAAAACAAAGGATCGGAAGGACAAAGGCTGGTGGAATTTTTTAATTAAAAAAAAAGTTTTTCAGTAGGGATTAGAGCGAGAGACTTCGTGTCGAGAGGGTAGTAAAAGACAGCTCCGATAATCAACCACTATAGTTAACAAATATGACTTTCAACATCGGTGCCTCATCTAGAATGGCTGGCTAAGGCCATCGTGATTGCTGGTCAATCCGGACTTACTGTACTAATGGTTCTTGTCAAAATATAACAACTGCCGTCATAGTGCCTGCTGGTGGATTCATTTAGTTGCCTTGTCCTTGATGCCTCATCCTTGATGCCTTAAACATGGGGAAGCTACACACAACCAAATCTAACCTGCGACCATCCCTCCTAAAGAAGTGGAGAAAATCCACGTGACGGTTGGCAAGACGTCGGATAAATTCAGAGACTAAAACCTAGGTAAAGATACATACTATTTTGTTATATATTTCAATGTGCACATACTTTAATTAGACAATGGCCACATGCCTTTTGTGAATGATAAAGACATTCTTGAATTTTTTTGATAAATACCCAGACTGACGATTTATAAATGTACCATCATTTATAATAGTTTTATATGTATTCTTTTCTTGTAGCACTATAGATTATAATCTGTTTTTCATTTCATGTTAATGTGTTTTTTTTTGTTATATCTCTTTTATGATTAATTTATTCTATTAAATCTATTATTTTATTTTAAACCTGCCTTGTCTCATTCTTCGCCACTCCAAAAGGGTAGTCTAGTCAAAGGGTGGGAAAACTATTATTCTTTTTTTTTTATTATTGAATTAACACGTGAAAGTTGGTGGTGCAGTATTTGATCCTGTTAAATTTATAAATCATCCAAGCGCTGTGACTCTGTCAGATCTTACAGCAGTCGAGAGACGGTTGGTCGGGAAAAATAATCTGGTGCTATATCCGAATAGCATACAGATTTGGTCAAATACGGATATAGACTCATGTATGTCCATATGTTCTCTCTGCTTGAGGTAGCAGAAAGTGGACGATCTTGAATCATTAAAATTCCCCATTATGCACTCATAAAAGGGAAGAGTAGCCTTCGATCGTCCCGTGCCATTACAATATATATATATATGTGTGTGTGTGTGTGCGTGTGTGTGTGCAAGTATAGATGTAAATAGACAAAATAATACGGCAATAATAATCATTTTATAAGTTGAATTTAAAAAGATTTAAGAGAAATGGAGATCAGGCAAGATTTACAGTTTAACTTTTAAAGTATTTTAAAATTTACAGATTGAAATACACTTATCTAATACAGTTTAATTAATTTAAGAGAGAATACACTTATTTAACATAGTTTAATTAATTTATGAGATTTGTGCACATTATTTATATTATATAGCTAGCTTTAGGGCAGATTTAGAAATTGCTATAGCATTAGGTTTAGCTTGGTTGAGAAGTTGTTACCGGTTGTTTACTCTGAAGGCTTGCAGCTTGACAGTATGAAACACACACACACATGGGCTGATTTTCTCTAAGCTGGTTCATCTATGGTCTATTCTTTCAGGAAAACTGCGGCTTGGGTCTTCAGTCTCCATAACCAGTTCTGGCTGCCAAGGAGGCAGCAATGATGGTCTCTTTAGCCAATAGTTTTCCTAATAAAAAATGGGCACACTGCCTAGATATGAGTTAACACATGAGTAAAGCAAAATGGATGATGATTTCTTTTCAAACTGGGTTTTTTATATTTCTTTACCCCCCCCCTCTTACAGCTCATTCACAATCTTTATTTTTAGACTTTAAAACTTAAGAAGTCACTAATTTCATCAACTTCAAATGAATCGACTGGATTGATTTCAGGCTTAATGCTTATTAATTGTTCCCTTTTATTTTATAAGATTCAACTTCAGCTGGATTTTATTGCAGGCTTAATTGTTCTAATTTTTATTTTATAAGAATCATAAAGTCTGGATTTATTGCAGGCGGTATTTTATAAGATTTACAAAGTTCTTTTTCTTTAAACAGCAAATTTCTTTTTTCTTTTTCTTTTTTGAAAGAGATTTAAGCTGAAAACATTTCAACATATACCTGAGAAAATTGCCTTTGTCTTTAAGTATTATACATGATTAAGTAATTTAATAATTGGATAACTTCAAAGACAGTTTGAAATAATTTAGAGAACTATGTTTATATATATATATTTACAATGCCCACAGCTTAAAACAAATTTAATAATTTAAAATCATAAAACAAATATTTATATGAAATTATAAAAGTCTGTACATTATATAATAATATCAATCAGATGCAAATATACAATTTTTCGTAAGAAAAATATTACAAAATGTGTATACAATCATTTAAAATAGCAGATGTGTGTGCATATACAATTACACACATATACATGTAAATATACGCTTCTATATATATTATATTCTTATTATAGTTATATATATATGTGCACCTCTAGGGTTTGAATTTGGGAAATTAAGACTACTATTTTATATAGTAGGTGAAACTGTATGATGACCAAATCGTACTGTTTCAATACATATTTCATGCTAAACCAGCAATCATCAGTTGGTCTAGATTACTATCCTCACACATATATATAATCAGTACTCAGCTTTATATTAAGATAGCCAATCTTTATACTTAAATGGACAGGCTTCAAACTATTCCAACTCACAACTCTTTAGCCTTCCATAAATGCAGGTTTAAGCCTGTACAATGTATTAATTCATATAAATAGTGTGTAAAAGGTCTGCCCATCCCTCGCATATGTATGTATAAATGGACTATTTTCCTGTACATGAGGGGTCAGAATAACTAATATGTCAACATGGGTAGGATGACAACCTTGGCACCAAGAAGGGCTTTGAATGTTCCATCATCAGATTTTCAATGAAATGTAAGGCTAAAGAGTTGAGAGTTGGAATAGTTTGAAGCCTGTCCATTAAATTATAAAGATTGGCTATCTTAATATAAAGCTGAGTACTGATTATATATATATGTGAGGATAGTAATCTAGACCAACTGATGATTGCTGGTTTAGCATGAAATATGTATATTGGTGATTATTTATCTTTAAAACATGTGTGTGATCAGGTCGATCAGCAATATAGATGGCACTATATATATATAATTTCACTAAATATTTCATAATTCATTTTAATATCCATTCAAATTGATTGACTTTAGGGTAAGTAATTAATGAAACAGTGAATGGTAAAGAACACATATATGGATATATTTGTACAGATTCAATATATATATATATTGTACCGATATTGAGATTGGCACATATAATTTTATCTAAAATTATTATTAAAATAATCTTTCATAAAAGAAAACATTTATAATCAAATAAGATTAGAAATGTATTATGAAAAGAAGGTTGGAAACAAGCCGAAACATACATACGTGTAAATAAGTCTTTCTGCGGAGCGAACCCGATACATAAATGGCTATACCCAACTTGGGGCTGGACCTAAGAAACAATAGTAATTAAATACTTTGTTTCTTGTTCAAAAAAATTTATACAAAAGCTAAATTACGTATGTAAAAGCATTTTAATTTAAAAAAAAGAATTGATTGAAAACTTTTTTTTCTTTAAATGAAAAGAGATTTTAACATTCACGTTAGTTAAAATAAATCATTGTGTTAAATCAAAGACAATTGGGTATTATGGGTGGAGTTAAAGCATTAGAAATGGGTAGAGAAAAGGATAAAAAGGGGTGGAGTCAGCGTGTGTTTCCGTCTTAGTAAGAAAAATAATTAATAATAATTTATGTACCGGGTTCGCTCCGCAGAAAGACTTACTTACACGTATGTATGTTTCGGCTGGTTTCCAACCTTCTTTTCATAATACATTTCTAATCTTATTTGATTATAAATGTTACGTGAACGAACCAGCACATTCGAGCAAAATGGGAGATATTATTGATAACTTTAACTATCAACAATGTCCCACCTCAGCTGCTAGATTCAAACCCTTACTATCCAAACACTTTATTTGTTTCAGAGTAAACTCCAGGCACCAGTTATCTATTCAGAAGAATAAACAATGTATTTGGTCAGTAGGCTCATAATCCAGCGCTCGAAACAATTCCCTTAACTAGCTCAGTCTAATTTTACATTTTTCTTTTATGAAAGATTATTTTAATAATAATTTTAGATAAAATTATATGTGCCAATATCAATATTGGTACAATATATATATATATATATTGTATGTATATGACTCATTTCAAACACACAGATATATATTATTTAATTAAAAAAAAATTCTTTTATATATATAGATTTATGTGTATGTATATTATATGTATAATATATAGTTGATTATTAAGAAGTGAATGAATATAAGGTTATAAGAGATGATATTTTAATATATTATTTTTCTTATTAAATAATTAATATATTCAGTTATTTAGTTTTATTTCTGTAAAATAAAACATTAAGAAAAGGTGTAAAAAAGGACAATTGTATAATTAGTAGATTGGGATATGAAAATGTACACGTGTGAGTATGAATGTTTTAAATATAAAACATTTTTACACAAATCTTTTAATGACTTAGATTGCAAGCTTTGTTGTTTTTGTGTTATCTAAGATTGTAGATATCTAGAGAGGGAAGTGATGCTTGGATGTAATAAAAGTAACAATTAATCCTAAGTTTTTATTAATCGCGCGACCGTCAAACTTGTGAAGCTTTGATTTTTATCTCAAGATAAAGATTTCCAGGTGTCCCTTTTTCTTTGATCAAAGATTCGCAATATAAATGAATGAAACAATATTTAGAGGCAGTCAGTTCAATTTTTTGTTTGGAGGAGAGTGATCTAACAATATGTAGTTGTTGTTTTTTTTAAAAAAAGGTCAATCATTAATATTACTAAGATCAATTTTTTCATTACTAATAGAAAGAGATGTAATGATTGAGTTCGTGAAAACCAAGGGAAATGGACAGTTTTCATTTTTTAAAAAAAAAAAAGGTGAGTGCGATTGATTTTCTTTCTCTTTGAAAATTAAGAAAGGAGAAAGATGACTCTTGTTTTAAAGTCAGTATAGATGAAGATGTGCATATATATAAGTAATTCCCAGCAATATTAAAAAAAGAGAGAAAGAAAAAAAATTGAATTTCTTGGAGGAAGTTATTTACAGTTCTATAAAATGATATTAATATATTTTGCTGGGTATAATACAATGAATTTGCATTGCTAAAACCATTGTTTCTGCTTCCAGATTAATACAGAATGTGTTAAATCACTGGTCTACTGTGGACCCATATACCGGTCCATAGTAACCAAAAGAATGGACAAATTTAAAACCAGCCAAAAATGTCATCTTATTATTATCTTTGACAAGAGCCAAGAAGAAAGGAAAGATGAATAAAAGTCATATATATTGCAACAGGGTAGGTATAATCAAACCCTGTTGCGATAATTAGATGAATACGTAATCGTATATTTAATGCATTATAAAAAAATATATATATCTTATTACTAACATATTATTAAAAATATATATTACTTTACTAACAAAATTAATATTTACAGTTTGATGTACAATCAACAGTCATTTGCGTGGTCGTACAGAATTGATTTAGTTATTTTAATTAAAAAGAACTCGTAGAAGAGGTAGGGGGGGGGTTATACACTTGCTCTGATTTTTTTCTCTCTTTTGCAAAACCCATCTATACGCATTGCTATGTATATGTGTGAGTGTGTTTTGAACCATTAAAAATGAAAAATTCACAAAATAAAAATAGAGAAATATTTTGCTTGATCAACTTTTAAATATATACATATTAAGTCAACAAAAGAACTTTAAATATCAAGATGGAAGACTAATTTTGCAGAACAATGGAAGTAATGATTGTAAAAATCTTGGAATGTCTAATTACATCTATATATGTCACTATTAGTAAGCTTACTCCACGAATTTGAGAAAACTGTTTATTTGACACAATTGTGAACTTAAAATTTATTTTCTTTGCCCGGAGAGGTCAAACTATTTACTACGGAATTTATTAATGTATAAATTAGTCCAATTAAATCTTCGGTGCAAAATACATATCGTAGCATATTTGTGTGTGTGGGAGTTTTGGCAAAAAGAGAAAGGAGCAAACAAAGAAAAAAAAAGAGAACTGATATGAATCTTTGATTTAAAAGAGACATTAATTTAACTTAGGTATAAATAATATTTTTTTTATACCTACGTAAATATCATAGCTAATAAATGTATATAAAATGAATGGGTTTTTTTTTGTTTTGTTTTTATGTTATGAGGTGTTTTTTTTTAAATAAAAAAAAAGGAGAGAGAGTTAGATCGACTGCCGGTAAATTTTACCACCAGCCCTGAGCTGAGCTAGTCCAGGGGCATTTCCATATTGGTATTCCAGTTCTCCCAGCATAATTCTTATAGAAATATGGGATTGGTGCTTGAGGTCATAAATTGATGCTCATAAATATGCTGGGGCAATAAAATGGAATAATTTAAAAATAAATATTCTTTTAAACCATTATGCATATACGTGTATCGTTATATATACATACACACAATCATACAAGACTACATATATGCGTAAAATACATATGGAAAATGGCAAATCCCATTATAATGGCGACCCAACTAAAGGGCATCGAAGAGAAGTAGGTCAATGAGGGAAAGAAAAATTAAAGAAATTAGCATGAATTTTTTTTTGAGAAAATAATTAAAAATATACATATCGGTTTTGTCAGATCATTATTGTTTTAGCTAATAACGGAAGTTATATTATATTGGCAGAGTTGGATGTAGTTAATATTGAGTTTTATAAGTAAAAAAAAAACTTTTTAGGCTATATGAAAAATACCAACTGAGTGCAGAAAATAAAAGTGTTTCATAAAGTAATCAGTTTAGGTTAGACTGGTTTTTTTTAAAGAGCTTTCAGTTTGTTATGGATTTTTTTTTTTGTAAATAACGAACGTAAATGTTTTATTGTTCGCGATTGATTTTTTTTTTTTTTTTTAAAGTAATACAGATATTTTAAAAGGGAAAAATAAACGAGTGTTTAAGTGGTTAACACTTTATAATTAATCCATTTTAATTAGATACAAAATAATTATTTGGCTTTCTGTCACTTATTACTATAAGATGTCATAACCAGATAAAAATAATTTGTATATATATTAAATTGATGTCATTTTAAAAGAAATTCGAGTAATGGATTATATTTAATTTACACCCACACAGTAGCTATGATTTTAATATATTTTACACTTTTTACTTTTATAATCATTTTGACAATTTCTGAATTTGAAACTAACTTTGAAACGAAGATTTTGATATAACAATAGTCTATCTGTACTAGTTTTCAAAGCGAGGTTTTATAAAAATGGAAAACAAGAGTAAGTCGAAATAACATAGTGAAATATCGATTGGTCAACAGTAAAATTATAAATATATATATACTTAAGAAATATTGAAGGCGTAAGGAAGTCTGGGAAGGTGTCAGCACTATGCTTTGGGAGTTTGGAGGTTCGGAATCTAGCAGCATAGAGAGCAAATAAATTGTGGCTGTGAAGATTTTGGAGGAAGGTGGTCTAAGTCTGATGGTGGAATATGGGATTGGCTGCTCGATCGGGCATGTGGTGTGTTGCGTTCTGTGTATAGCTGCTTTTTATTCCCAACATGGTTGGAAAATTCCGAATAAGAATCGGGCATCTGTCCTAGTTACCCACACCCATAAGACTCTGAAGCAGCAGAGTGTGGTTAGGAGATGCCGGCATTTGTCCTAGTTACCCACATCCATAAGACTCGGAAGCAGCAGAGTGTGGTTAGGGAATGGCTTCTCATTTAGTCGTTTAACCAAGTAGGTCGGGTGAAGTTGGCTGTGTTCATTTGTAGCACGTCATATGTGCATGAGTTGTGGTCAGACCCAGTGTATATTGTTGGGCTGGTGGGCGCTTACTCTTATATTTTTATAGCTACAGGGTGAAAGTCAAAAAAAAAAATTTGATTTGAGGCCATTACGAATGGTTCACGATATTTAGGAGCCATTCAAATCCATAGACCATATTTGAAGGCTTCCGGGAGGGGGTCTAGCAACAGGGTAGGTATAATCAAACCCTGTTGCGATAATTAGACAAATACGTAATCATATATTTAATGCATTATAAAAATATATATATATCTTATTACTAACGTATTATTAAAAATATGTATTACTTTACTAACAAAATTAATATTTACAGTTTGATGTACAATCAACGGTCATTTGCATGGTTGTACAGAATAGATTTAGTTATTTTAATTAAAAAGAACTCATAGAAGAGGTATGGGGGGGGGTTATACACTTGCTCTGATTTTTTTCTCTCTTTTGCAAAACCCATCTATACGCATTGCTATGTATATGTGTGAGTGCGTTTTGAACCATTAAAAATGAAAAATTCACAAAATAAAAATAGAGAAATATTTTGCTTGATCAACTTTTAAATATATACATATTAAGTCAACAAAAGAACTTTAAATATCAAGATGGAAGACTAATTTTGCAGAATAATGGAAGTAATGATTGTAAAAATCTTGGAATGTCTAATTACATCTATATATGTCACTATTAGTAAGCTTACTCCACGAATTTGAGAAAACTGTTTATTTGACACAATTGTGAACTTAAAATTTATTTTCTTTGCCCGGAGAGGTCAAACTATTTACTATGGAATTTATTAATGTATAAATTAGTCCAATTAAATCTTCGGTGCAAAATACATATCATAGCATATTTGTGTGTGTGGGAGTTTTGGCAAAAAGAGAAAGGATCAAACAAAGAAAAAAAAAGAGAACTGATATGAATCTTTGATTTAAAAGAGACATTAATTTAACTTAGGTATAAATAATATTTTTTTTTATACATACGTAAATATCATAGCTAATAAATGTATATAAAATGAATGGTTTTTTTTTTGTTTTGTTTTTATGTTATGAGTTTGTTTTTTTTTAAATAAAAAAAAAGAGAGTTAGATCTACTGCCAGTAAATTTTACCACCAGCCCTGAGCTGGGCTAGTCCAGGGGCATTTCCATATTGGTATTCCAGTTCTCCCAGCATAATTCTTATAGAAATATGGGATTGGTGCTTGAGGTCATAAATTGATGCTCATAAATATGCTGTGGCAATAAAATGGAATAATTTAAGAATAAATATTCTTTTAAACCATTACGCATATACGTGTATCGTTATATATACATACACGCAATCGTACAAGACTACATATATGCGTAAAATACATATGGAAAACGGCAAATCCCATTATAATATAGCCAGGTTTGATGAAGCTATGAACCAAATTTTTGTTAAAGTTTTCTTCAGTCATCTAAAGTGTCTACAATGATGGTTTTTGAAAAAATTAGAAGCAAGCCAGTCAACAAATTCAGCGTTATCAAAAGTATCAGCAATAAATAATTTTAAAATTGTGGAAACAGCAAGTCAATTAATTCATGTTTATTAGAAGGTATCAACAAGAACTTTTCTTTTTTTAAATGGAGCAAAGACAAGCAGTCGGAAAATTCAAACTCAGGACATTTATAAGAAGTGAAAATAATCGGATAACTATGAACTTTCATTAGCAGATCTTTTATTCTTGCTTATTAAAAGTAAACCTTAATTTATTGGTCAAAGCATTATTTTTTTTCTTTTGATACAGAAACATTAGGGGCTTGTTTATCGATAGTCATTCTCAATATCACATAATATAACACAGTTTAAATCTTTAAACTTAAATTTTCATTATTTTTTATTAATTTTTTTTATATTATATATTGTAATATTGAAATGTTTTTTTTTTATTGTTCTTCATTTGTTATGATAATGAGCAATCTATAAATATATGCATTTATAATGTTTTTTTTTATTTATCTTGTTGCATATTAAAATTGATATAATGTATTTTATTTTCTTTTGCTCAAGATTGCAAGAATATTTTTTTATATATGTAATTTGTGTATTAATATCTAATATAAAAGAACACATTTTAGAAATATATGTTGACATATCACAGGGTGTGTGTGCATGTGTAACTACTTATACAAACACGTCAAAAGAATAGGTTATACATAATTAGTTTAAATATGGTAAATTATAAAGCAGAGATTCACATTTGAATGGAAATGAAATAAAACACACACAGGTTACGTATGAAATTTATTTTTATGATATAGTAAGTTAGGAAATTCTTAAGTAAGCATTTATAGAATAATTTTTTTTGTGTGTGTCATTTTAAGCCAGCTTATTTTAAAATTATCCAAAATGACAAACTTGTATATTAAATTTATTTGGTTATGCTTACATAAATTTTTGTATTAGTTCCATAGTTAATCAATGTAATAAAAAGCCATTTATCTAATTAGTAAATTTGATTTTAAAGAAAGAAAGAAGAATAGTATTAATAAAATATTATATATTTTAATTGGTTTCCGAGTTATTATTAAAAATATCATGTTTTTCTTGTCTTGATTTTGTTGTTTTAAATGATCATCATCGCTCGCAGATATTAAGAATCATCAGCACTAGCAAATATTAAGCAAGCGCTCGCAAAATGTTAAGTAAGCTAGAATATTAATTTACCTTTAAGTATTTAAGGATTATGCTTGATAATAACCAAATTTTAATAATTATAGTTCAATAATAGAAAGCTAAAATTATGTTGTTGTGTCCATGAGTTTTGATCATCTTCATCAAAGATGGATATTATATTATTGATTAAAACACCATTTAAACACAGTACGGTACACGAGTTATGATCGCCATCATCATTGATTACATAAATTATAAGCATTAAATCTAATGTTTACCATAATTAATATATTTA
Organism: Epiperipatus broadwayi; assembly: GCA_028023455.1. NCBI lineage: Eukaryota > Metazoa > Onychophora > Udeonychophora > Euonychophora > Peripatidae > Epiperipatus > Epiperipatus broadwayi. The sequence goes on from JAQFVV010000002.1 coordinate 29,113,539, forward strand.
GTAAATAGGGGTTTATAGAAAGTTGAATATCACGTGGGGAGAGGCATGATGATCAGTCATCATCACTAGTATTATTAAATCCAAGTTTTAACTATAAAAGTATTTTAGTAAATAACCATAAACTTCTAAATGCTAGTGAATGTAATATTTAAATCCCATTTTGACAAGGGATGATTTTAAAAAGTGCTTATGAGTTTATAAAGATAAATTTATTGTTGTGAGTTCATTATAAAGCTATGGCTGGTATCATCATCACTATTATTATCATTATTATTATGATATTATCATCAGCATCATTATTATCATCATCATTATTACCTTTATATTGTGATAAATAATCTAGTTAAAGGGACATCAATATCAATAATGGTCTTCACGATGCTTGTTAGAAGCCATTAATAGGATTATACTTGTCTGTTCATCAATATACGTAAAATTGAGCTAGCAATATCTATAAGAGTCTTGATCTATATAAATTTTGGTGATATGGGGATCTTATGATTTTATTGACATGAGTAAAATATAAGAGTGTCATTTTTTTTCATTAGTCATCCAAGTCATGTGTAATAAAAATGTACCGAATGAGTTTGAACTCAGTACACTCTAAACAGATATGTATCTAGATTTAAAACAATCTAGTGGCGCTCATGGGAAAACACATGTACTTAGCTAAACTGAATAAAGAGTGATTTAATCCCTTTCCAACTTAATGATATTAAGTTTATATGATAATTTTATACGTTGTTATAAATAGCACCAATGTGTGTGTGTGGCCGTGAATGGTCGTATATACATGGAAAGTGGAATGAGAAGGATTCTTGGTTAAAAGAGCCTAGTATTGGAGATAAGCGAAATGCACTCCAGGGACCTCACAGTGGGTAATTTTATTCAGTTGCTATATTTAATATTATTTTATTTGATGACAATGACCAGTATGTTGTATTGTTCAAATGACTTCCCAATATCGAAATATTTTAAATCTTTAAAGATGACAGTTTTAATTTTCATTGTTGTTATTTTAAGTATTGAAAAATGAGATAATTTATTTATTTCATTATTAGCGTGACAGAATTAATGTTTAGGATAGTTGCAAACGGGCTATAATGTTATATTTAATTAATTAAAATATAGACACCCAAATAGAGCACGATATGCATATGTTCTTATTTATATGTTAGCGTCATCCTTATTTAATTATAAATTGTATTCTAGCTAACACAGTAAATTCATTTCTCATTTAATTTACTCGGTTACAAATGATGAACCGCTAGAGCATATCATATATCCTGTTTAGTGTTTAGTTATTGAATTATAGCAACTATCATTTTATCATTCATCAATATATAGATTGTAATCGATTATAAAGTAACAGCCTTTTATCAACCTTTTTATCAGTTCATCTTTATTTATTCATACTGTTACAAATGACAGATTATGAGTATATTTTAATAATTAATAATTTCGTCTATCGTCTATCTATATTTTATTTCTGTTACAAAATGGGTTTATTATTCATATCCGTTACAATATATATTCTTTATCACCTTTTTAAATATTAATATTAATACTGCATTTTTCCAATCATCTGGTACAACTTTATTATATAGACATTTGGTATATAACTTTGGTAAAAAAAAAATTATTTCTTCACCTGCTTTTTAAAAAAGGTGATAAAAAATATTAAGAAATTGCAGACCTATCAGCTTATTATCAGTTTTGTACAAAACTTTTACAAAGATAATTACAACTCATCTACAGAGAACATTGAATTCCCACCAACCAAGAAAACAAGTTGGATTTAAAAGTGGTTTTAGATCCAGATATTGACAGAAGTTATAGAAAGGACAAATGAATATGAGTTGCAATTATACTTTGGATTTGTAGATTATGAAAAGCCATTTGATTCTATAAATATTTCTTCAGTGATTAAAGCATTGGATCATCAAGGTATAGATCCAGGATATTGTCATATTTTAAAGAATATATATAAAAATGCAACAGCAATAATTAGATTACATAATGATACTGGAAAAGTCAATATTGAGAAGGATGTACGACAGTGTGACACCATATCTCCAAAACTTTTTACAGCAGTGCTGCAAGAAGTATTTTGTGGATTAAAATGGGAAGCTATAGGAGTGAAAGTAAATGGAGATTATTTAAGTCATTTACATTTTGCAGATGATGTAGTTATTTTTGCAAATAATGCTTTAGAGTTGCAGGAAATGTTACAGGAGTTATCAGGAAATGTTGCAGGAGTTATCAGATGAAAGTAGTAAAGTATGACTAAAGACAAATGAAAAAAAGACTAAAGTAATGTTTAATCGATTTTCTCAAAATATGAAAATACGCAAATAAAGATTGATTATGATGAGTTAGAAGAAGTTAACAGTTACAAATACATTGGTCAGATTATTAATACAGGTGGAAACATAATGGATAAAATTAATCATAGAATTAAACTTGGTTGGAGTGCTTTTGGTAGAAATAACTTGATACTAGAAGAAAATATGCCTACATGTTTGAAAAGGAAGGTTTTTAATAAATGTGTTTTACCAGTTCTTACTTATGGATCTGAGACTTGGACACTTAATAGAAGAGCAATACAGAGACTTCAGACCACTCAAAGAAGTATGGAGAGATGCATGTTAGGAATAACAAGAGATCAAAAACCCAATATATGGGTAAGAGAACAAACAGGTGTTACTGATCTCATTGAAAAAAATTAAAAGAATGCAATGGAGTTGGGCTGGAGATATTTCTGGAAGAGATGGTAATAGATAAACAATTGAAATCTTGACCTGGATTCCAAGACATGGTAAAAGACCCAGAATGCGACCATATGTGAGATGGATGAATGAAATAAGAAAGTGTACAGGGGCGATGTGGAGAAGAGAAGCTAAAGATCAGAGAAAATGGATTAAAATTGGAGAGACCTTCATCCTGCAGTGGATTGATAATGGTTGATGATGACGATATATATGTTATTAAAATACCGATTTTCCATTTGAATCTATTATATCTTGGGTCTTCTATTGAATACATTAATTTATAAAAATGTAAAACAACAGTTTTTCAATGTACAGTTGCTCAAAATATGAAAAAAAAAAAAAATGAACAAAATTTTATTGAATGGCAAAAAAAGATTTTAAAGAAATAAATATTAAAATTATAATCAAATGAATAATTTCAAAATTAGTATAATAAATTATTTCATCAGAAAATTTAGAACTTATACGTAGAATCAAACAAACTGGTCATAAAGAAATAAAATTGGGATATATTTAGTTTTACTAATACTACAACTCCTTGGGAAGACGCTACTAAATTGCTGGTAACCCTTTGGATCGTGACTTATTTTCCTTTATCAGTATCGTGAATACAATCCTAAAAAGTCATAGTTATTTTTTTTTACATTCGTAAAGTCATAGAGTTCTGGCTTCATAACAACAATTTTTTCAGACTGATTTTATTTACAACATGTATTCTGCTTTGTGAAATTCAACAAAGATGGCGCCACTGATTGATTAGGTCAGCTGGGAAAATAAATAATATTCAAAGTCTTTCTCAATACTTTTGCAAATTTGAAGATAATCTTTTACATTCTGTGACTAAATATATAGCATAGAATGTTTTAGCTGACTGTTTAGAACTACAAACAAAATGTTTTTCAATCAAAAGCTTATTTTCATTTAATTTTGCATATCCTTAATGTAAATGTGAAACCAATCTTAAAAGAAATTTACTGATGTGAATTACTTATTTTCGATTTCTCATTTTGTACGTGAGTAAACCGTCATATCTACAGTTCACAGTTTACTGTTTGATATTACTTCACGTATATATATATAGTGGATGTTCGATGTTCCTTTTGGTTTGTTGATCAGTTGCCAGAGGACCGGCGATTATATATATACTAATAAAAAGTCCCTTAAAATCCTATCATATCAGATGACCCCTCTCATAGATTAGAAACTGTGCTCTTGATGCATTGATTTTAGTTGATGCATGATATTGGTGTTTCTTATAATGGCAATTGTCGATTTAAGACCAACAACTTCTGACTGTTTTGAAAGGAATTGCTTTATGTTAAATGATAATATAAATATTCACAATGGCAGGAGTGACTGTAAAAGAGAAATAACAATTATATCATGAAAATACTGGCATTCAAGACAATTGAAAGGACTATTTTGTTGCACAAAACAAACACGATTTGGAAATTTGATTGAATTGTCATGAAAGTGTTATATTAAAAAAGGCATAACATTTTTTATCATTATACCATGAAACACAAATCACTTAAAGCCTTTTCTTTCATGGTCGTTTAGTAAGATGTGGAAAAGCCCAATAATTCTTGCAACATTCTTTTCCATACTCCAATGATGGTTAAATAGAGGAATAGATCAGATTTTTACAGCAGGAAATTATTTTCGTTTTATAACAAAACAATAAAGTTTACAGGTAAGTTGAAAATAATGATTGGTTGAGTCCTTTAGCTTTGCTGGTGCAACATCATACAAAAACCTGGTGAACTCAATCATGCTTTATAATCTGAGAAGCTGATATCTATTATGAAGAAATACAACCCAAATAATGCGTAATTTTCCGACCATAATTAAAGTTCAACAATATGGTTATGATATATTTGTAAAAAAGTATACCATCATTTGAAACTATTTAGCTGCCTTATACAAGATTTCAAGATGAAAAATATTAAGAAATTTCTATGACTTTTTGAAAATCCCTGGTACTTAAAAACAGCAATTCATATACAAATAGCTGCTCTGGTTTTGATTATGCAAAACTCGACAAATTCATCAAGATTAGAAATGAAATGAATGTGGAGATGACGTTTAAAGACATAAGGAAAGGAGAATGAATAAAATTGGACATTAGTGCCTGAAAAATACAAGCCTACACAAAAGTGTATAAAAATGCTGCTCACATTGTTCACGTCAGCATATCTTTGTAAATTATCCTATTCCAAAATGAAATTTGTGACAAATATATATATAGAAATCGGTTAATTTATTCTCACCTTAATGATGCTTTAAGGGTAGCACAGATAAATCATAAAACTGAATTGTCTAAAATAGTAAAACGCTTTTTTCAAATCAAAAATTACACTAGTTTTTAAATAAACACTTAAAAAAATTATTTTATATTATCGGATGATGAGTTATATTATAGCAAGTGGTCCATATTGTACTCCAATTAACACAAGAAACATTTGTGTTATTGAAGAATAGATAGATTCAGTTTGACTTTTCCAGATTCAAGACACTTGAAAGGTTTTCAGGATTATCCTTGGTACTAACATAATTTATTGTCATTTCTTCGGTTCATATTAGTACAAGTTCTTTCACCCATTCTATGATGTTATCACAAAAGCGAATAGTATAATAAAACATAGCTAATGAATAGGTAAAAGTTATGGCTGCTTTGCTTCCATGATCATAAGATATATATTAAGGACAAAAACTGTTTTAAGAGCACAGCTTTATTAACTATAAAAATATTATAGTGCTTAGTATGCTCTGTTAAATGCATTGCTCCGTCTAATAAAAGTTACCTGTGGAAAGCGTGCTAAGCAATGCAGAATCTTTATTGTTAATAAAGCTTTGCTTTTAATACAGTACTGGGTGGATGGTTTACCAGAAAAAAATATTAAAAGGCCAAATAAAATCCCTGATGGAGTAAATACAATCTATATACTTTTGCTCTTTAATAAAATTAAAACTTGAAATATAATTTGTTAACTTTTAAACAAAATATGATACCATCTTTATTATTAATCTCTTGCAATTTATGTATTGCTTCACTATGGCCCCTTAGGCAGAGAAGGGAGTAGTCAAAGAGCACCTGAATTCAAGTCAGCAGATATATAATCAAAATATATCTAACTGACCACATTTGAAGGAAACAGATTTCTTCTCGACTGTTGAATTCAACACTACATTCAAAGCACTTTTTTTGTTTTGTAGAAATATGGGTGCCAGTTACTTACCCAGAGGAAAATAATGCACTTTGAACAATGGTAACTAATTCAATGCCTAAGATACATGCATGACTAGCTCAGTTTATTGTAATACATTCACAAATTATTGTTTTAATTAGTGGTAAAAAAGAAATGACCGACAAATTAAGCCTTAAGTTTAAAAGACTATTTATTTTAATTAATATTTATTATAATAATTTTAAATACTTTTGTAAATCTTAACTAACATAACAATGGTATTTTTATCTAATGATCACACACATTCTTAATTCACACTCTAGAATATCATATAACAAAGCATTAAATAATATTTGACATTTAAAAACACACACATCAATAGTTCATTTATGTATGCTATAGTGTTCATTATGACTTAACTCTGGGAGGCTTCAAACTAATGCAATGGCTACTTTAGCAATGAGTATAAGAAAAATGTTATTACCTAGGATTTTAGAATGTGGACTTCTTCTTGCTGTTTGCTGTGAACTTTATTTTAATAGGATTTTCTTTTCTTTCTGGTTGCTGCTTCAAGTGAGAATATTTCTATCCAGCTGGATATGAGGTTGCTTGAGGAGGTTTAATGCTTAGTATTCCAAAGTATTTTCCTTTAAGACATTTAGATATTGACAGTGGATTTTCAAGTTGTTATGCAGGCATTATTTTTGTAGGCAGGTTAGCTGTTTCAATTGCACTCAGGCTAGAGCAAAGTCGTATGTTTCTGAGGTTTCTAACACTGCATTTGTCAACTGATTGATTGACTGATTTAATCTGAGATGATCTCACTCAATTGAACTGCACTTAGAGCAAAGTCGTATGTTTCCGAGGTTTCTAACACTGCATTTGTCAACTGATTGATTGACTGATTTAATCTGAGATGATGTCACTCAATTGAACTGCACTCTTTCTCAACTGTAATCTCAACTGACTGTCCAATCAAAAACTGAACTATTTATTAATAAGACCTGTTGCCATTTTGATGTCTTCCAGCAATATCTGTTGTTCAAATTCCTTCCTTGTTTTTAATTGCATTCCTGTGATAAGCTTTTAATCCTGTTGTTGGAGATGTTAATTAGCAGCCATTGCAAACTTATTGTTGTTTTTTGTTTAACTTAATAGCCATCGCAAAACTTGTTGTTTTATAGATGTTTAACTTAGTAGCCATTGCTGAGTGTTTTTAATTTTTTAACTTTCATTTATTTCATTGTAACATGCATGTATTTATACTGTGTTTACAATCGCACATATATATTTTACTAACAAGCTCATATTAATTCGTCATTTACACACATGTATATTTTCCTAATAAACTCAATATTAGTTTTAAAATTACTTTTTCTTTCTTTAACTCAAAAGAGAGATTTTTTACTTACTTGAAAATCAACTTCTTTTAATTTTCCCCGTAACTATGAATTAATTGTCTTTTGTAGCAAAAAAACTCTTTAAACTTCTTTTATAAACTTTTAACTTGATGTTTCTAAACCAAACCCCTCCTCCCTTCTAATTAATTAATTGCAAGTTTTATTTCAAAAAACTCTTTGACTTTTAATTTTACATTTGGAAAACAAACTGCAATAAAAAAAAAACCTCTTAAACTTTTACATACTATTTTTTTTTTAACGAACTGTATTTTATTTTAATAATTTTTAGACAAAATTAGATATATGTACCAATACGATCTTGGTACTATATATATATATATGTATAAACTAATATATATATATAGTTTCTTATTCCTGTCCTTCACTGTCGATAGCAAATAGCTTGAAATCATGATCTGAAGGTGGAACTAAAGTTAGAGTTAGTGAATGCTTGCTCTGACGTTTATGTAAACAAACATACGCTTGACGGTGTTTTTGGTAGAACACCATCTATTGTCATAAATACAAGCGTTAGCAAGTTTTAACTTGTGTTTTTTTTTTTTCATAAATGTACCTTTGAGGTCTTTCTTGTAATGATATATATTGCAGAGGCCTCTACTATGTGGTGATGCTGAACTGATATCAGACCCATGTAGCTATCTGTCTTGCTATGCTGAGTTTGAAGACATTATGTGTCTAAAAGATTCATGCTTGCAAGCTGAATAGAAACTGTTTCATAAACGCTCAGAGTTTGTGTTTAGATCTATTTTCTTATTCTTGTCCTTCACTGACGATAGCAAATAGCTTGAAATCATGATCTGAAGGTGGAACTAAAGTTAGAGATAGTGAATGCTTGCTCTGACGTTTATGTAAACAAACACGCTTGACGCTGTTTTTGGTAGAACGCCATCTATTGTCATAAATACAAGCATTAGCAAGTTTTAACTTGTGTTTTTGTTTTTCATAAATGTACCTTTGAGGTCTTTTTTGCAATGATATATATTGCAGAGGCTTCTACTATGTGGTGATGCTGAACTGAGATCAGACCCATGTAGCTATCTGGCTTGCTATGCTGAGTTTGAAGACATTACGTGTCTAAAAGATTCACGCTTGCAAGCTGAATAGAAACTGTTTCATAAACACTCAGAGTTTGTGTTTTAGATCTAGTTTCTTATTTCTGTCCTTCACTGATGATAGCAAATAGCTTGAAATCATGATCTGAAGGTGGAACTAAAGTTAGAGATAGTGAATGCTTGCTCTGACATTATATGTAAACAAATATACACTTGATGGTGTTTTTGGTAGAATGCCATCTATTGTCATATATATATATATAAACTAATAAATGTAAACACTATCATATAAGTTTCTTATTTCAATCGTTAAATAATCTATTTCCAATTTGTTGGTTATAATCTCTAAGAGGGTCGTGAATGTTGTTCTAGTGAAGCATTGTTATATTTTATAATTGCAATTATTTTTAAAGAAATTTTGACCTAAAAGACAGTTTCAACATTTATTTATTTCAATATAATTACCCTCTCTAATTTTACTAGAATTTACAAATAATGAAAGGAAGTTACCTGAAATCCATAATGCACATATTTTCAAAATATTAAAAATACAATGTAAGTTCACATTTTCAAAATTAAATTTAGGTTGAATATGTTTGATCAACACTTACTTATGAATATGAGAATTCAGATCAGTCAACAAAGTATAGAGAGGAGTAATAGCCAGGGTTTGAGAGAACTAACAGGTAACACTGAGATCATGGAAAGAATTAAAATGTTGAAATGGAGGGTGACTAAACATATTGCTACAAATGGGGATAATAGAAAAATGTGATGTTTTATAATGGATTACACGATGTTATAAAAGGCCTTGATTAAGCCTATTTGGAAGATGGGTGGATGAAATAAGGAAGTTTGTTGGTGTATTGTGGAGGGAAGAGCCTAGGTTTGTGAGAAACTTGAATACATTTGGTCAGACCTTCAGCCTGTAATGATCATTGAAAATAGTGGTAATAAATTATTTACTGTCAGTATTTTATGATATTTATGCAAACAAGCTGATATGATTGGGTGATAAGTTTTTTGAAAATAATAAAAAGGAGTCATATTTTGAACTAGATTGGGAAACGCTACTCTAAACCATGACTGCCATAGTCCAGCCATCAAATTGAATATGAGACCCTGATATCCAATCAAAAAAACAAAAAGAAATATTCTTACAAAAAAAAATAATAATAACCCCCCAAAAAAAGGAAAGAAAAATTTCTGTAAATGACAAAATAATTCATTTAAATTTTAAATTTATTTTTTCTTTAATTGCTAAATCAAAATTCATAATCAGCAAAATAATAAAAGTGATTATAATTTACCAGATCTTTGGGTTGTAGAAAGTATTTTATTAACTAAATTATAATTATTTAAGATAAAGACATTTTAATTGTGGTGCTAAATGTTCACTTGTTCTACCTCTAAGTAAAGATTTACTTATCGTAGTAAATCGAGAGATTTCATTCTGTATGTTTATAATTAGAACTCATTGAGTTGAGTGTGAAGATATTTAAGATTCACACTTTCAGATCTAAGTACTTTGGACTGGCTTGGATATATAGAAAGACAAGTAAAGAAGAGAGTGGAACTACTCTTTTCTTGTTAAATTCTCTGTCTCAGTATTTGTGATCTGATTGGCTAAGCGCTTGAGAGGTTTTCACTCTCTCAGTTTAATTTATCCTTAAAAGGAAAAATAATTATTTCTGAACTATTAAACATTGCCAAGAATTTTGCAACAAACATGTCACTTAATAAAATGTTTTTTTTTATTTATTTAGTATGTGGATTGAATCAGCTTAATCCCTAACAAGATAAAATAAAAAATCCTGCAGAAATTATAGCCAGAAGTTAGATTTACAAGTGAGACGTTCTTCAATTTGACAGTCATTACTTATGTGGTTCATAAAATTTGAGTCAATTCTTAGATACTGAATTATGTTTTCCATTATTCTTAAGTCTGACAGGATTAATAATTTTTATTCAATTTCTATGAGACGATATATCTGATAAAGAAATATGTTTAAAATAGGTTTTTGCAAAGAAATAGACATATGTGTAATATTTAGAAGCTTATATAAAAGTGTAGTGTGAGAAGATTTTCTCCCCCAGGGACACAATATTCATCAACAACATATGCTAATGATGAGGAAACTGTCCATATAAGCCTAAGTATTATAATTCAGCTTTCCAAGGGAGATATTTCTAAAATTAATTGCGATATAGCTTTAGAGAAGTGAGGAAAATAAGTTAGGCTATAATCCAAAGTTACTCCTAAAGAGCACTGTGTGATATTAAATTTTATAACACTTGCATGAACACTTAACAGAATATCAAAACAGAGTCTTCAGACCAGTAAACAAAATATAAAGTGATGTATATTAGAAGTAACCAGAAAAAATTAAAAAACAAAGACGTGAATGAGAGAGAATCACTGACGATATTGAAAAAATAAAGAGAATGAAATGGAATTGGGCTGAGCATATTTAATTACAAAGGTGATAATAGATGGGCAGTGGATATTTTTAATGAAATATAAGAAATTGAGAATGATCTATATAGAAAGTACTTATGATTTCATTAGATGAAATAAAAAAGTTTGCTGGTATGATGTGGAAAATGTCTGATTTTTTGTCAGAATAAAGATGGAGAGACCTTCTTTCTGTAATGGTTTGATGATGGCTGAAAATTATGACGAAATATATTTGAATATATATATATATTAAAATACCGATTTTCAATTTGAATCTATTATATATTGTATCGGGTCTTCTATTGAATGCATTACTTTAAAAAAATGTAAAACTAGAGGTTTTTTTTAAGTGTCATAGCATCGGCCGGGATGCGTACCCGCAACCCGGGCAACTGCCTGCAAGTGCAAGGCAGTCGCACTGACCTCTCGACCAATGGTTGCTCAAAATATGAAAAAAAAATTGTTATTGAATGACAAAAAAAATCATAGCAATGGCAATATTATAATCAAATTAATAAATTCAGAATTAGTATAATACTTTATTATCTCAAAAATTTTTAAACTTATACACAAAATCAAACAAATCGGTCATAAAGTAAATTAGAATAGTTTTAATTTTACTAATACTACCAGTCCTTAATCAAATCAATGGTTTCTGGAAAACATTTGGGTCATGATTATCCTCATGATTGCTGATGTCATCATCTTGACTATAAAGATCGTAAATAATCATAGAGTTTTGGCTTCATAACTACATAATTTTCAGATTGATTTTATTCAAAACGTGTATTCTGCTTTGTGAAATTCAAGTGAGATGGCAGCACTGATCATGTTAGCTGGGGAAATCAGTGATGTAATGTAATATTGAAAGTTTCTCCATATAGTTAATGAATGTGAAAAATTTATTGGCATTTTGTCTCCGTGAATGTAATATATATATATAATATAAATAAAATGTCCGTTAATCAAAACAAAATTGTAATTATAATAAAAATAATAAATTTAACAGTTTACAAACTATTATAAACAATCCTTAAATCCGTAGAAGTACTTTCGAATAATTTCTTAAACCTGCCTCAACTGCCACTAAATTAAAAAAACAAAAAACAAAGTGGAAGCAACCATCATCAATTCAAATCCCACTAATCTCGTATTTTTGTGGGATTTGAATTGATGTTTGCTTCCACTTTGTTTTTTTAATTTAATGGCAGTTGAGCATGTTTAAGAAATTATTCGAAAGTACTTCTGTGGATTTAAGGATTGTTTATAATAGTTTGTAAACCATTAAATTTATTATTTTTATTATAATATATATATACAAAAACTGTATTAAGAGCAAAGGTTCACTAGCAATAAAAAGACTGTATTACTTAGCATGTTCTGTTACAATCATCGATACTTGTATGACAATAATCTCTCAAAAGCATGCTAAGCACTACAGTATTTTTACTGTTAATAAAGCTTTGCCATTAATCTAGTTTTTATATTTGTAAACATACAGCTAATGAATGTAAAGACAACCATATATGTTCCATATTTTAATTGTTAAACAATGGATTCCCAATTTTTTAGTTATTATCTTTACGAGGGTTATAAATGTCATTCTGGAGACTCAGTAGCATTATTTATAATTGCAATTATGTTTAAAGAAAATTCCTCTCTGAAAATAATTACAACACTTATTTATTTCAGTCTGATAACCCTTCTTTACTTTACAAGGTTTGAAATACATTAGTGAATATTTTTTCAAAATATTAAAAAGAATGTAACCTCTCATTTTAAACATTAAAGTTAGGTTAAATATCTTTAACCAATACTTACTTATGAACTTGACTGTTCAGATCATAAAAGTATGGAGAGGAGTAATAGCAAGAGATTGAAATCAAAGTCTGTGGGTGAAAGAATAAACAGTTTTCACTGAGATCGTGGAAAGGATTCAAATGCTGAAATGGAGCTGAGGTGGACATATTGCTAGAAAAGAAAAAATAGTTAGACAATTGAGGATTTAAAGTGGATTGCAAAAAATTATAAAAGACCTAGGTAAAGGCGACGTGGAAGATGGATTGATGAAATGAGGAAGTATGCTGGCGTATTGTGCGTGATAGAGAATGGGGTTCTGAGTAATAGAATAAATTTGGAGAGATATCCAGTGGACTAATAATAATTGAAAAATCATGGTGATAAATTATTTGCTATGTTAGGATTTTATGATTTTTATCCAAACTCTCCAGATGGTGTTTTTCTTTTCGCAAAATTATTATTGGCCTTTGTATGTAGGTAATAAGGAAACATATGATTTCAAAATATATGGGAATAATTTACAATGTAATATCGCACATTGGTTATTTTTTATTTAGATTATATTTTTAAATAAAATTATCGATTTTAAAAAACCTATTATTTTTAACTGGGAAAAAATATTAGTATTCAATGTCGACTAGTTAAGGAAAATATAAAATTAAAAGAATATAGTTTTTGTTTAAAAAAAAGAAATGCTAATATATGCATTTTGCGCTGGAAACAAATAGTTTAAAGAGCTTTCACATGCAAATATGTTAATAGAGTCGGGTGGTAAGTTTCTTTAAAATAGTCAAAAAGGGTCATAGCCAGAACTAGATTGGGAAAGGCTCTTCTAAACCGGGGCTATCATAGTGCAGCAAATTCTTGTCTGAAGTCTCCATCAAAAAGTAAAAAAAAAAAAGAATTATTAGAAAAAAAATTAGCCCGAAAAAAGGAAAGAAGTTACCTAAATGAAAGAATAACTCATTTAAATTTTAAATATATAATCAGAAAAAATGTTAAAAATTAATATAAGTTACTAAATCTTTGGGTTGTGGAAACTATTTTATCACTATCAATAATAATTATTTGAAATAAAGATGGATGTTAAATGTTCAATTGTTGATAAGCTCTATAAGAAAATTTATTTATCTTTAAAGGTAAAAATAATTGTTTTATAATTTTGTAACTATCAAACATTTCCAAGATTTTAGCGACAAATATATCATTTAATGAAATGTTTTTTATATATTTATTTCCTATATGACTTGAGTCAGTTTAACCCTTAACAAGATAAAAGAAAGAATCTTGCAGAAATTACAGCCAGGAGTTAGATATATTAAGTTATTCCATTTCCCCGCTATAGCGTTCTCTTTGACTGTCATGATCTATGTGGTTCACAGTTTGTATTTGTTCATATTTGCAATGATCAAAACATAGTAAACTTCAATAATGAAGCAGATGAATACCACAAATACGAGTCATCGTGAATCTGTTGATGACTCCAGTCGTATCTCGGAAAAACAACTCATCTTGGCATTGTTGGTAGATTAGAAAAAGGAAATTTATTTGGAATCTTATATGAATTCTATTTTGTCCATCACAATTCTTCCATGGTACCTTTTTGTTTCAACATCAAAAAAGGGATAATAATTTCAGTCACTTCTTGTCTACGGAAATTATGATTTGCATTATGGGCAAGTCTGATTGGATTAGCAATTTATATACATTGTTTATGAGTCAATATATCTGATACAGTAATATGTTCAAGAATAGAATGCCACAGGATAGAAATAGTCATACGTGTACTGTTTAGAAGCTTATACAGAAATGAAGGGTGAGAACATTTTCTTCACACAAGGACATAATAATCACCAACAGCATATATCAATGCTGAAGAAACTGTCCATACAACCCTAAATATTATTATGCAGTTGTCAAAGAAGGTCATTTCTAAAAATTCATTTTGATATATCCTTAGATAAGGAAGAGAAATAAGTTAAACTGTGTTCCAAAGATACTCCTAAAGAGCAGTGAGTGATATTAAATTTTAAAACACTATTGCATGGAAACTTAACAGAAGATCAAATTCCTCTTTAGATCACTAAACAAAATACAGAGAGACGTATATTAAAAGTAATGAAAAAAATTGAAAAACAAATCCGTCAATAAGAGAGAATCGCTGACAATATTGAAAAAATAAAGACAGTGAAATGGAATTGGGTTGATCATATTTCTTACTGAAATGATAATAGATGGACCATTGAAATTTTAAGTGGAATCTAAGAAATTGTGAAAGATGTATATAGAGTCTACTGTGAATTCAGTAGCCGAAATAAAAAAGTTTGCTGCAGTGCGGTGGAGAATGTCTGCATTTTTGGCACACCACAGATGGAGAGATTTTTTTCCATGCACAACGGGTTGATAATGTTTGAAAATGATGATGAAATATAATTGAATATATAAATATATACATTATTAAACTATGGATGTTTAATTGGAATCTACAATATCTTGAGATTTATTTATAAAAATGTAAAAACAACAGTTTTTCATTATACGTTGCTCAAAATTAGAAAAAAAATGAACAA
Organism: Epiperipatus broadwayi; assembly: GCA_028023455.1. NCBI lineage: Eukaryota > Metazoa > Onychophora > Udeonychophora > Euonychophora > Peripatidae > Epiperipatus > Epiperipatus broadwayi. The sequence goes on from JAQFVV010000002.1 coordinate 29,128,799, forward strand.
AATTTTATTGAATGGCAAAAAAAAATTCACTGAAATAAATATCAAAATTATAATCAAATTAATAAATTCAGAATTACTTTAATAAATTATTTCCTCACAAAATTGTAAACTTTTACAAAGAATGAAACAAAGCAGTCATAAATATAATAGATTAGCATATTTTTAATTTTATTAATGCTACAACCCCTTTGTAAAATCAATGGATGCTACTAAAATGGTGGTAGATCTTTGGATCGTGACTTATCTTCGCATCTTGACTATAAGAATTATAAAATCTCATAAAGTTCTGCCTTCATAGATATAGTATTTTCAGATTGATTTTATTCAAACTGTGTATTCTGCTTTCTGAAATTCAAGAAAGATGGCAGCACTGATTGATTATTTCAGCTGGGAAATCAGTAATATTGAAATACTTTCACTATCCTTTTTGCAAATTATTTAAAGGAATTTGTAGATAACGTGTTAAACACCATGACTAAAATATTTGGAATATAGTATCGTTTAGCTTACTGTTTAGAAATACAAACAAACTGTTTTATAATCAAACCTTACTTTCATTAGACCTTTCATATTCTTAACTTGAATCACAAAACGGACTTAAAAATATTTTGTGAATTTGGTTAGCAATTATGTTTCTCTCTTTTTTTAATGCTTCAACAAATTTATTTATACAAATAAGTTTATAATATAACAGCGTTGTTATTTATCCATTTTTTTAGTTTTGACAATATACTAATAAAAAAATTAAGTTAATTTCTTTTAAACTTCTATCATGTCAGACAATTCATACTCGAATTGCTGCCCATGCCATTTACAAAACTAAATATCAAAATTATAATAATGAACTTAAAATTAGTACAATAAATTATTTTCTCAGAAAATTATAAACTTATACACAGAATCAAACAAACCTGTCATAAAGAAAGTAAATTAGGATACATTTAATTTTATTAATACTACAATACCATTGTAAAATCAATTCACGCTGCTAAATTGGTGGTAAACCTTCCGATCGTGATTTATCTTCCTTTTGTTGACACCACCATACTGATTATCAGAATCTTAAAAAGTCATAAAGAGTTTTGTCTTCATAAGCACAGTATTTTCAGATTGATTTTCTTTAAAACGTATATTCAGTTTTCTGCAATTCACGAGAGATGGCAGCACTGACTGATTATATCAGGTGGTGAAATCAGTATATTCAAAGATTTTCTTCACACTTTTGCTAATTATTTAAAAGGATTTGTAGATAACCTTTAAAATCCCATGACTAAAATATGTAATATAGAATGTTTTAGATTACTGTTTCGAAATACAAGCAAATCTGTTTTTCAGTCAAAAGCTTACTTTCATTAAATTTGAATATCCTTAACGCAAATGTGAAACTAAGCATAAAAGACATTTACTGACAGTGATTACAATTCCGATTTCTTATTTTGTACGTGAGTAAAACGTCCTACCTATAGTTCACTATTTACCTGTTTTGGTATTATTTCATGTATAGTTTTCTCTGTTGTAAAACGAATTGCTTTCTGTCAATATTCACAATAGAAGCAGCCACTGTAAAAGAGAAACAACAAATATCTCATGAAAATACTGGTATTCAAGACAATTGAAAGGACTATTTTGTTGCACAAAACAAACACGATTTGGAAATTTGTTTTATTTGTCATCAAAATGTTATATTAAATAAAGGATAACATTTTTTATCATTATACCATGAAAATAAAAATCATTTAAAGCCTTTATTTTTCATGGTTGTTCAATAAGATGTGAAAAAAAGTCAATAATTATAGCAACATTCTTTACCATTAGTATGTGTGATGGTTAAGTAGAGGAATAGGTCTGGGTTTTTTACACCAAGAAATTATTTTTGGTATACAACAAAGCAATAAAGTTTAGTGCAAAGTTGAAAATGATGAGTTGTTTTGTCATTTAACTCTGCTGGTGCAACATCACAGAAACACCTGATGAATTCATTCGTGCATTACATGCTGAAAAGCTAACGTCTAGTATGAACAAATACAAAAACAAACACTGCATCATTTTCTAATCATAATAAAACTTTAAGAAGATGGCAGTGATATTTTTGTAAAAACCGATATTATCACTTTAAACTATTTAGTTGCTTCATACAATATTTCAGGATTAAAGAATATTAAGAATTGTCTATGACTTGTGGAAAATCCTTCGTACTTAGAAACAGCAATTGTTATATAAATAGCTTCACTGGTCTACTATTATGCAAAATTCTTTGAAAAATTCATCGAGCTTAAAATGAAATGAATCTGGAGATTATATTTAAAGTCGTAGGGAAAGGAGAATGACTAATATAAAACATTAGTACCCAAAAAATACAAAACTATTCAGTATTAAAAATGGTAGAATACAATTGGCTACTTTTGTTCCATGTTATTAGTAAAGTAAGCAACTTCTATTTAAAGAAAGTTCAAATGATATTGTAGTCACCATCCTGATAGACAATTTTTATCCAAACAAAGTTCATAATCCCCAATACAAATTGGCCATAATATCTACTTTGAGCTGTTTCTTCATATTTTGTACATATAGATTTAAATTTTCATAAAAGTCTTTGGAATTATGTAAATGAGGTTCAAGCAGATCTCAATTTATGGAATGGGTAGAGTTAAACATCATACATTTACTTTATGATAGTCAACCAGGAGGAAGGTTCTATTCATTCATATTGGGGGAACAGAAACAATTACTTATATGTTTTATTTTGACAAAAAAATGATTCAGTGTTATCTGCTGAACTATTGATATTTAACCATTTTCTCCATAGCCACCATAAACCAAACCAATTTGGGATCTGCATTTCTATTGTTCATAGCTATCTTTAGTTGGAATTTAATAAAATATTAATAGAGACTTTCCATTCCCATTTTCCTATAATATATTTAACAAATTTTTAATAACAGCTGTGGGAGGGTTCACCTCTAGTGAATATGGTAATAATTTATTGAGGTTGGACTAAAGTTAGTATTAGTCATCTTTATAACCAATTCTTATCTACCAAAGTACCAATATTGTTGACAAATTTACAAAATCACTGGACAATACCAGGAAAGAAAAATGAAAAGTTATCATAGACAAAAAAAAAATTTTCAACGGCTTCCCCTTGATACTTTTATGAAAGCTTGATTGGTGTAAAAGCATATCTAAAAGAGCCACTAGCATTCCTCCAATCAGATTATCATTCTTATATACTTCTAAGCCTAAGAATAATAGAATGAGGAAAAGCATCATTAGAGTAGATTTGCAAACATACCTTTCACAATGTTCCTATAATAGCAAACTTAAACCATGTTTAGATGCTTGTGAAATTGAACTTACTCTTGCTTGAATTAAATTAGAAAATACCCCAGAAGCACCAGCCTTTCAAAACAATTTAAGACCTAAAGGTAATTCAGTCATATTATTTATACAGAAAGTATTCTTACAAGTTGCGAGCAAAACTATAACAGTATTAAAATCAAAGAAAGCGTGTAATGATTCAAAAAATTATCACCAAATATCATTATTAATTGTTCAGTGTAAACTTTTTCGAATGAATCACATTTTAAAATTTTATTTAAAAGAAATCTAAATGATAAAGAAAAGTTTATAATACCACAAATAGGGTTATCTCAGACGTGTACCAGAATGAAAAAAATTCAACGCTCTGACAGACTAATTTTCTAATAGTGAATTAGAAAGGGGGAGAACAAATTTTCTTCAGCTGATTACTCACCCAAACATTGGTTTCCCATTCACAGATACGAAAACAATACGTTCTTGAAATAAATCAACGAAACCAGCGCCGATAAGCATTTCTTGGCCTGGAAAATCCGTCGGGACCAAGAATGTCATATTTGGTATAAGCTGCATGTTATACTACATTTAAAGCAAACATGATTGATTTTCCCCAAGCACAAAATAAAATATGATTAATACGTTGGAGTATAAATTATAAGGCGGGTGAAAATTTACGTCTCCAATTTAATGAAACAACAAACTCAGAAAATACTCTGATGTAATGATTTTAAATTAATAAAATATTAAATCTAGGTTGAAAAGAAAACAGCATTTAAAACTGGCGAATCCCCAACCAAACGATTGGCCAAATCTAATCTAAGAATAATAATTAGAGGTCTCAGTAGGAGACAAGTAAATAATTAGAAAAGCAATTACATCTGCCCAAGCATTTCAAGAGAGTGAACTAATTATAATTACAAATAAATTTACAAACCAAGTTCTGAGTACACACTGGTAAAATTTAAAGTCACATGTAAAAGACACAATAAATCTAGCAAGCTAAATATAAACGTTCCTAGATTTTTATAAGTTAGATTATCAGAAATTGAGGCTACAGAATTATTTTAGATTGAGTGGAGATTTAACTAAAACAATTTACCCTGGAAAGAATAAAAGAAAATATTTACCTTACGGTAAAGCAAAGTTTGCATATTTTGAAGGAGTGCACACTTTTATTTGAGTTCATATATACAGGTGTTCCATTTAGACAGCAGCAAGTATAGAGGCATATTGGGAGATCTGGTTGTTATATATATATATAATCTCAGAAGTGTGTATTGTTATTAGGGAAGAGAAACGTTTTTAAGGGTTTTTGTTCTTTAAGTTTTATAAAGTATATAATGTTTTGCGCTACCTATCAGAATGAGAGAGTAATTTGATGTCAACTTCTCCATTGTCATTGGAGAAGAGCGGATCATGATGTTAGCTTATGCAGAATGACAAAGCTGTCCAATGTTCTAGTAAACCCAAATGCTGATCCTGAAAGACTCATTTAACTGCCATATTCCAGAACTTCTTCCAATGAGGGAATAAAGTGTTCTGGAAGATTGTCATCTTCAGCATCCATCAACGTAAACTACATGTAATTCAGCGCTTGTACAATCATCCAGATACTGCCAGTAAAACATTATAAATTTATTAACTGTAACTTAAAATATCTCTATTAACTGCAACATAAAATGGTTATTAACTGTAACTTCAAAATATTTATTAACTATAACTTAAAACACTTATAAACGCACTAGTCTGGGCTTTAAAAATATAAACTTTAAACATGCAAAATTTACAGTTTCATATTATTTAATTTCATTTTTTTAATCTTGTTTAATCTCAAAATTTTTTATTTATGAAAAATAATATTTACATGCTTATAAAAAACAGAAAAAAATTATGTTTTACACATCTTCAACAGTCTGGGACCATTTGTATATTGATTATCTTCTGATAAATAATAGTAAACTAATGTAGTTTTACCATTCACCTATCATCATTGATGCAAATTGAATCTATTATTCATCTTCTGCTTAACTGATTCGATGGATCCGGTACATCAATTAACTTCCACGTTTCATTATACAAGAATTTTGATGCAACGATAAAATCTCTGTTTTTTTACTTTCCTAATAGTGTTCATGAAAAGACTGACTGGATCCGGGACAGGCACTGTGAACAATAGCCTACATCTAACATTCCATATAGCATGTACAATAAAGATGGAAAGTCTAATAATAGGAAACTGTTTAGTTTGTAAGGCTTTCCTTATAGACATGATTTTATAGTAATTCACCTTTAAGATTTGGTATATGGCTAAATTTATTTTACTGAGTCCAGGGCATGAGTAGATTATATGGTTGAATGACTCTTCTTGCCTTTTACATATTTGACAAAAAGGGTCTATCTTATTGTAAAATCTTTTGAAATGAAGGAATTTATTTGTGGACATGGCTTCTAAGTTTATTTTAATAATGAGATTAAGGTACTTAGGCTCAAGAGTGAGAAATTTAAAAATTGTTGTTAATTTGTAGTTGGTGAGGCCAAGATTTGGATTAATTGTGGGATAATTCGGATTAATTATACTGTACACCTCCCAGATGGTAATTTTTGATTTTTGTAATTTTTGATCTATAGTTAAATGCTGGTTAAGCGTCCAGAGCAGTTGATCAGGCCAGCACATTTTACTAGGCGGAAGACTTGGATGATGGAGGGAATAATATTATAAAATGTTGAAACATCTTGGCATTTCATTTTTCATAGCATCCCAAGGGACATCAGGAGGTGAGAAGTTAAAAAGTAATAATATGTTGATTTTGTCAATCTGTCTTTCACCCCACCCCCCATTGTCTCAAGTAAAGGTGTTTTTTTTTTTTAGAACTTACTTACAAACTACTGAGGGATGATAAGTGGTATAATTATTTAATTCTCTTTTTTATAAATATACTTACTTAAGAGTTGTCTTTTCAAAATATGAGTATAAATATGTAAATAATTTCTATCTTATGACCTGTATTTTGTCCATGAGGTAAAGATATTTTAAACTATAGGAAATTTTCCAGATCTCTATATATGGGCATGATACTATATATGTAAAATTGAGTGAGCCGTAAATATCATTAAATTAATATCAGAGACAGTGGACTAAGAATCAATTATTATTATTATGGGTTGTTAAACAGTTTATCTTCTTTATATGGAAGTTAGATATAATAGCTAGATTATATAAGATTTCACTATTTTAATTCAGCTTGAGTGTAATATAATTAATATTTTATTAAATACCATAATTGCTTTACTGCATAAGTGTAGGCATCAGTGGTTATAGTAAATATATTTTGTTATCTCATTAGCATGATTTATTCTATTTATATATGCAGTGCATCCAGTCCTTTCTATATTAGGTCTGTCTGTCTGATGAGTTCTCTTCTTTGAAAACAAATTACGAATATATATATATATATTGAAACAGGGCTGAGTTCGATCCCTGTTTCAAAAAGTAAACTTGCCTATATATGCGTCAATATAGCCCAATTAATTGAATTTATTTCTTTTTCATATTTATATTTCCTTTTAGTATATAAATTTATAATTCTAAATAGGGATTTAAAAAGGTTAAAATAAACAGAAGAGGTGGGGGTCTGTGTGCTCGTTGTTTTTTGAAAATGCATGTGTGTATTTTGCTGGATAGAATAATATGGAAAAAAAGGTATAAATGCAGATATAGAAATATGTTTTATTTTTCAAGATGGAAGCTTTTCAATTTCATTTTGGAGAAGTTAAATGAAAAAAAGATATCAAAAAGAACTTGATTGATATCTAAAGAATTTAATTACGAGATTTAAGTTTTTGATTCAAAAGAATTTCGATCAAGACAAAAGGAGAGTAAAAATAATTTTGAGGTTTAAAAGTTTTTGCTTTGTTTCAAAAAAAAAAGAATCCAGATTTGAGTGGCAGAAGTTTCTAGAAAAAGGGGAAGGGGAGTTGGCTGTTTGGAAATCCAGTTGACGCATTAAAAATTAAAGAAAATTAGTTGATTCGCATTATCCATAGAAATGAAAAGATCTTCGTCAATTATGAGCAGGTTGGGGGAGAATCGTAAGCATGTTAGGCTTTACAGTCCTGCCCCCGAAGACACTGAAGTTGCTGCCGGATAAGCGAAGACTATTAATAGAAACCAGTCACTCCGATGCCAAGATTAAGCTAAAACAAAATATTACCAGGTAGAAAATCCATAAAGCAGATTGGACCGCTGAAATCACCTACTCTTATGGCCATTACAAATAATAGTAATACACATTTGAAAGAAGTATTTCACCTTTGGTTTTCCATGAGGAAGAAAGAAATTCAAAATTCAGGTAATGTGCGCATTTACCACATATATTCATCTAATAGTTCAAATGTCAGTGTGTTTTAACTACATATAATAAACTGTCTGCATAAACGTTATTTATTAACTCTTCTGAACTTAAAATGATTTTTTTTACTGTGGATCCAGATAAATCTGATATTGTTTTCCCTTTTATTTATATTTTCTATAGCATTCTATATATTTCTAGGCAGTATAATTGTATGCATGCATTTCTCATCATTTTGAGCACAAAACAAAAAGGGTCATATAAATAGTATTGAAATAAAAGTTATAATATTAAAGTTAAAAGGAAACTTATGTATATTTGTGTTATTTCTTTGATTTTGAGTTAGTTAGATTATTAGAATTAAAAATTAATGTAATAACTTTGATTGAAGAAAGTGTGTCTCGTGTAATATAATCCCCCATATATTTCCCATGATTAATCAATCACCAGCCCTGAGTGAGCTAGTCTAGGGCATTTCCATATTGGTATTCCAGCTCTCCCAGCATAATTCTTATAGTAATATAAGTTTGGCGCTTGAGGTCATAAATTGACGCTCATAAATATGCTGGGCGAGAAATAGGAATATAGTTTCAAAATACTTTAAGAATTTTTTTAACAATTACGCATATACGTGTAGCGTTATATACATACACGCAATCTTACAAATGGTTATATATATGCGTAATATATATATATATATATATGGAAAACGGCAAATTCCATTACAATATATATCTATAACTTATCATTGGGCTAGGTAAGCTCAGTGGATTGAAGCTCCAAGTGGTAAATCTGAGTATCTGGTTCACACATACCCTCATTTTATGATGAGCCTTTAGCTAAAAGCAGGAGCACTTCTGAGACCTGGGATATCTTCTTCAGTTTGTGAATCATGTCACCAAGATCACTAAGTGGAACCATCTTATCATTATGCCCAGTGAACCCCACACAATAATGTAGTCCTGCAATGCTTCAAGATTCCTCCTTTATGCTAAGCTTTAGCCTAAACCTCTATAGGCATAGCCCTGTGTAATCTCTTAATTTAGCTCATACACAGTAGAGACCTAGTATTATTATGTCTAAATAATTAAAATATAGTTAATTCAAACCCATTAATTGATTGATTGGTGGTAGTGTTAATACCTTATGGTATAAATGAGCCACCCTACCTTGATGTCTATTTAGATCATCATCATCTTTGATTATATTTGTAAAAAAAAACAGTAGATTAACTTTTATTCTAATATACAAATATCTAAGCCAACCTGTTCATGGATTTTCTTTGGAAATTAGTAAATGCTATTTCTTATTAATAATGTGTTGTCATCATCATTAGATGGGTTGGAACCATATAAATAATAAATATGTAACTGGTAGTTAGAAGTTAGTAATCATGATATAGAGTCTATATGAATACTGAAGTGAGCAGAGCTGTATGAAAAAGAGAAGCTGTGTGATTTCAAGGGTGTTAAGTATGCAGTAGAGACTAGGAAAGCTAGGTAGGATTTAAACTAGGATCATGGGGGTAGCAATACTCTTATGTATGCTGATTGAGAATGCCTGCTTCTTCTTTCTGTCTTGTTAGAAAATTATACATGTTTGACTATTACAACATAGAATCTTCAAATCGCTAAACAAAATATGGAGAGATGTATATTGGAAGTAACGAAAATTATTTGAAAAACCAATACATGAATGAGAGAGAATTACTGACAATATTGAAAGAAAAAAGAGAGTGGAATGGAATTTGGCTGAGCTTATTTCTTAAAGGGGTGATAATAGGTGGGCAATTGAAATTTTAAATTGAATCCAATACAGAGTGTAATATTTGTAAAGAGATTACTTGAAATCAGTGGATGAAAGAAAGAAGTTTATTGGTGTGATGCAGAAAATGTCTGCATTTACAGCAAACCACAGGTCTAGAGACTATCCTGCAATGGTTTGATCATGGTTGAAAATGGTGACAAAGTATATTTGAATTTATACATATGTTATTAATACCTATTTTCAATTTCAATCTGCTATATCTTTGGTCTGCTATTAAATACATTTCATAAAGTGTAAAATTACAGGTTTTCAATTGTATTAATTTAGGATTCTCAAACTATGAAAAACAAAAATGAACCAAATTGTGTTTAATGAAAAAAAATTCAAAGAAATAAATATCAAAATTGTAATCAAACTAATCATTTCAGAATTAGAATAATAAAATATTTTATCATAAAATTTTAAACTTATACTCAGACTCAAACAAATCATAATATTTTTAATTTTACTTTTCATAACTTCAAAAGCAATATTAGAGGCATTTATCATTGGAAGATACAAAATTGCCAGTAAATTTATGATCGTGTATGAATCTTAGAAAGTGAACGAGTTCTTGTTCATAACTATAAGGTTTTTCAATTGATTTTATTCAAAACATGTATTCTGCTTTCTGAAATTCATGAGAGGTGGCAGCACTGTTATATTATGTCAGCTGGGATCTTTAGCTACAAAAGAATATACACGTAAATGGAAAAATATGGGTGATTTATTTTGTAAATTATGTAAGGAAGGAATAAAAAATATTAGGCATTTTTTAATTGAATGTACATGTTTGGAAACAGAAAGGGTACATATAATGAAGTTGTGGAAAAATAAATATGAAAAGAGTGATTATACAGAAAGTGAATTATTGGTTTTTATGCTGGGTTTGGGAAAAGATAAGGGGGATTTAGATATAAAGGTTATAGAGTTGACAAAGATTGTGTTGTGGAAATGGGATAGAGCAGATTATGGGTAAATTTAGAGTGGGGAATGTAAAATAAAGTGGCTAACAGGTTTATCTGGGCATAATTGCTGAGATATTCTTGACTTCGTTTAAGGAGAAGCCATAATACATCACATCACATCACATCTGGGAAATCAGTAATATTGAAAGACTTTCCTATATTTATGCAAAGTATTTAAAGGATTTATAGATAACTTTTTAAATACTGTTACTAAAATATATAATATACAATATTTTAGAGGAACATTTAGAAATAGAAGCAAATTACTTAGCAATCAAAAGCTTATTTTCACGAAATCTTTCATATCCTTAATTAGAATGAGAAGTTAGTCTTAAAAGTTCTTGGTTCAATTGATAATGTGTTCTTTATTACTTAAGCTCAAAAAAATAAGATACGTAAAAAATGGCATTTATTGGGCCCCAAAGAACACATTTTGAATCATCCAGATACTGCATATAATTCATTAACTGTAACTTAAAACATCTCCATTAACAAAAACTTAAAATATTTATTAACTTTAACTCAAAACAATTATAAACACACTAGTCTGGGAGTTAAAAAATTAATCATTCGAAATTTACTTGTTTCAAATTACTTAATTTCGTTTTTTTATATTGTTTACTGGTAAAGATGATGGAGGGAGTAATCTTATAAAATGTTGAAACATCTTGGCATTTCTCTTTTCATGGCATCCCAAGGAACAAAAGGAGGGGAGGAGATGCTAAAAGTAAAAATAGCTAAATAAAAGTTAAAAACTAATATTATGTTGAGTTTGTAAATCTGCCTTTCTCCCCCTCCCCCACATCATCTCAAAGTAAAGGTGTTCTTCTTCTTAGAACTTACTAAGAAAAACTAGTAAGAGATTATGAGTGGTATTATTATTTAATCCTTTTTTATATAAATATACTTAAAAGATGAATATAAATACGAAAATTAATTCTATCTCACGATTTTAAACTATAGGAATTTAAACTATAGGTATTTTAAACTATAGGAAATTGTCCAGATTCTCTATATATGTGCGGCATGATGCTATATATGTAATCTTGATCGAGCCATAAATATCTTCCATTAAATTAATATAGTAGAGAGCAGACTAAAAATCATTTATTATTATGGGTTTTTAAGATGTTTACCTGCTTTATAAGTAAGTTAGATATAATAGCTAAATTTTAAAACTATGATTGATATTGTAGATGGGTTAAAGCATAGAGATATGCATTGAGTGGTAATACATATAGAGAATTTTGCCTGTTTTAATAACAGTTATAAGCAAGCATGGAAACTGGTGATCATGTGATGTTTATTGGCTTACATAAGATTTCACTATTTTATTGTAGTTTGGGTGTAAATTAATTAAATATTATTTTATTAAATACCATAATTGCATTACTACAAATTTGTGGGCATCAGTGGTTATATTAAATTTATTTCATTACTTCATTAGCATGATTCACTTTATTTATATATGCAATGCACCCAGTCATTGCTATATTAGGTCTGTCTGCCTGATGAGTTATCTTCTTTAAAAATAAATTCTGAATATATATAACTTATCATTGGGCTAGGTAAGCTCAGTGGATTGAAGCTCCAAGCCATAAAACCTAGTAGTACACACATACCCTCATTTTATGAATAGCCCTTAGCTAGGAGCAGGAGCACCCCTCTGGTCTGGGGCATCTACTTCTGCTTGTGAACCATGCCACCAAGATCACTAAGTCAATCCATCTTATCATTATGACCCGTGAATCCCCACACAATAATGTAGTCCTGTGATGTTTCAAGATTTCTCCATTACGTTAACCTTTCACCTAAGCCTCTATAGGCAAAACCCTGTGTAATATCTTAATTTAGCTTATACACAGTAATGCTCTTGTATTATTAAGTTTAAATAATTAAAATATAGTTATTTCAAATCCATAATTGATTGATTGATATTAGGGTTAATACCTTATGGATTAAATGAGGCACACTACTGTGATGTCTATTTAGATCACCATCATCCTTGATTATATTTGTAGAAAAACAGTAGATTATCTTTTATTCTAATATACAAATATCTAAAACACCCTGTTCATGATTTTCTTTGGTAATTAATAAATGTTATTTCTTATTAATAATGTGTTGTCATCATCCTTTGTGGGTTGGAACCATATAAATAATAAATATATAATTGGTCATTAGAAGTTAGTAATCAAAAGGTAGAGTCTACGTGAACCCTGAACTGAGCAGAGCTGTATGAAGAAGGAAAGCTGTGTGAAGTCAAGAGTATTAATTTTTCAGAAGACTAGGAAACCTAGGTAAGAGGTTTGAACTAGGATCACAGGGGTAGTGATACCCCTATGTATACTGTTTGGAAGTGCCTGCTTCTTCTTTCGGTCTTGTTAGTAAATTAGACATGTTTGACTGTTACAGCATAGAATCTTCAAATCATTAAACAAAATACAGAAATATTTACATTAGAAGTAATGAAAATTATTTGAAAAACCAATACATAAATGAAAGAGAATTACTGAGAATATTGAAAGAAAAGAGAATGAAATAGAATTGGGCTGAGTATATTTCTCAAAGAGGTGGGCAGTTGAAATTTTAAATTGAATCCAAGAAATTGTATAATATCTGTAAATATATTATTTGAGATCAGTGGATGAAATAAAGAAGTTTACTGATGTGATGTGAAAAATGACTGCATTTACAGCAAATCAGAGACTATCCTGCAATAGTGTGATCATGCTTGAAAATGATGACAAAGTATATTTGTATATTCACAAAGGTTATTATTACCGATTTTCATTTTCAATATGTTGGGACTGCTATGAAATACATTAATATATAAAAATGGATTTTCAATTGTATTAATGTACGGATCTCAAACTATGATAAATAGAAATTAACAAAATTGTATTGAATGAAAAAAACTCAAAGAAATAAATATCAAAATTGTATTCAAACTAATCAATTCAGATTTAGTATAATAAAATATTTTCTCATAAAATTTCAAACTTATACTCAGACTCAAACAAACCGCTTATAAAGAAAATAAATTATAATATTTTAAATTTTACTTTTCATAACTTCAAAAGCAATATCATAGGCACTTATCATTGGAAGCTAGAAAATTGCCACTAAACCATATGATCTAGTATTATTCTCTTTTTTTATTGAAGTCAGCATCTTGCCTCTATGAATCTCAAAAAGTCAAGGAGTTCTTATTCATAACTATAGTATTTTTCGATTGACTTTATTCAAACCGTGTATTCTGCTTTCTGAACTTCAAGAGAGATGGCAGCACAGATTTATTATGTCAGCTGGGAAATCAGTAATATTGAAACACTTTCCCATATTTTTGCAAATTATTTAAAGGATAACTTTTTAACTACCATTCTAAAATATCTAATGTAGAATATTTTAGACAAATATTTAAAAACAGAAGCAAATTGCTTAGCAATCAAAAACTTATTTTCATGAAATTTTTTCTATCCTTACTTTGAATGAGAAGATAATCTTAAAAGTTATTGGGTGAAATGGTAGTGTATTTCTTATTCTTTAAATGCAAGGTCCCTTGGCGGTGTTGTTTTTGTTTTAAAAATACACAGTTATATTCTCTGACTTTTATTAAAATATTTTTCCAATTTGTCGCACTTTTATATTTGGACATTTTCTTTTCAAAAATGGCAAAATAGGTAATACAAATGAAGCCAAAAAAAAGTCTACATATTTTAAAACGAAAGTTGAAACAGTCAAAAATTTTGATCTTATTTTAATTTTTTAGGGAGAACTACTTTGTTGTCACTGATCAAACCAACCTTATGATTTCCAAAACTATGCGCAACCTCAGACATTTTATTTATCTCATAATTTACGTGACTTTTCACGTGATTTCTGGTAAAAGGTGTTTGGCCATCACCTTTTGCAATTTTTTTCACCTTCCAAAATTGTAGGGAAGCCCAGTGATGGTTTTACAATTATTACTATCAAATACTATGTCAGTTAACTGGAATGCATATTACAACAATTGTGGCCATTTGAATTCCCTACACCCTCACATCATACAATAGCGATCTGTTAAGTGTGCATATTTGTATAGTGTCACAAAGCATATTAGTGGTCCGTAATTATGGTGTGTAACACCATATATGCCTGCAGTGTCTAATATGAATAGGACTGTTCCATAGGCCATAAATTTCTCTGCAAAAGCACAGAAATATTGGGCCATGTAAATGGCATATTTCTGGGTTTTTAGCAGAGAAACAATGTCACCATGTAGCTGGCCTGGCTACCAATTAGTGCCAAACAAATTGCTTAATGTCAAATGACAATATAATTACTTACAATGGCAGGAGTGACTTCAAAAAACCAACAAGAAATAGCTAAAGATAAATGGAAAGAAGGCTATTTTGTTGGCAAAATAAGCACTGTAATTATAACATTCTTTTCCATATCACACTGTGATAGTTAAGTAGATAAAAAATTCTGGATCTTTACAGCTAGAAATTATTTTCTTTTTCCAACAAAACAATAAAGTTTACATCGAACTTGAAAATAATGGATTGTGGTTTATTTTAACTTTTCTGTAAAACATCAGAGAAAAAGTTGGTGAACTCAATCAGGGTTTACAGGCTGAGAAACTAACATCTATTATGAGGAAATATAAAACCAAACATTGCATAATTTTTCAACCATAATAAATGTTCAACAAGCTGGTAATGATATTTTTGTTGAAAACTAGAATATCATTTAAAATTATTTAGCTGCTTTCTTCAAGAAATTTAAGAGCAGATCTCAGGATTTAAAAAATTTGTTGAAAATTTATGATACTTAGAAGCAACCATTATTATACAAATAGCTGCACTAGTATGCAATTATGCAAAACTATTTCACAAATTCATCAAGCTTAGAAATGTTATGAATCTGGAGATTATTTTTAAAGACCAAAAAAAAAGAAGAATGTCTAAATTTGGTTATTAATGCCCGAAATTACAAGACTATACAAAACTGTGCAAAAACGTTGTTCACATTATTCGCATCAGCTTATCTTGGTAAATCATTAAATTTTAAAATAAAATATGCAAAGAATATATATAGAAATCAGTTCACTGATTCTCACCTTAATGATATATTAAGAGTAGCATATAGCAATTATAATACTGATTTATCTAAAATAGTCAATTGTTTGCCTCAGTATCAAAAATAAAACTGATTTTTAAATAAACAATTGAATATATTTAGGCTTATTTTTTTACGTTACCCTATAATATTTTCATATATTGTAATATATTAAAAGAAACAAGACTGAAATCAAAGTATATGGATACGAGATCAAACAGATATCACTGAGATCATGGAAAGAATTAAAAAGCTGAAATGGAACTGGGGTGGAAAGAGGTTAATAGTTAGTTAGCTGAAGTGCTAAAGTGATTGCAAAAAATGATAAAAGGCCTATGTAAGGATTATTTGGAAAGTGGGTAGATGAAATAAGGAAGTAGGCTGATATGCTGTGGAGGAGAGAAGCTATGGTTCTGAGAAACTCAAGTAAATTTATAGAGTTCTTTACTCTGCGGTGAACTAATAATGATTGAAAATGATGATGATAATATCTTTATCATAACTTCCAACAGATGGCGTTATCTATCCACAAAATTGTTATTGACGTTTGTACGTAGGTGAAAAGCAAACATATGATTTCAAAACATATGGGAATACTTTTCAATAGAATATTTCACATTGAGATATTTGTTATTTAGATTATATTTTTAAAATAAAATTATAGATTAAAAAAAACTTATTTTTAAATGGACAAAAATATCGTTGTGGGTTTTTTTTAAATAAATAAATTCTAGTACATAAATTTTGTTTAGGGAAAATATATTGTTAAGGTGTTTTTTTTTATTAAAAATGTTTTGTTATGAGAATATGCTGAAGGGATTTGGCTACATGTTTTTTGAGAATAATAGAATGTGAACTACATTTCGAAACACTACTGTAAACCAAGACTAACGCAGTCTGCTAAATTCAGTTAAAGAGACTCTGGGGTTTAATTTAAAAAATAGAAAAGAAAACAAAGCTCACACAAAAAAAAATAACCAGAAAAAAAAGGAGGAAGTTATGTACACTTATAATGTCTCAATTAATATTAGAGTAGGATCACAAATAATTAAATGATTGTATTAATAAACAATGTCTTATAATGGAGAGTTGATAGAGAAAATGTAATATTTATTATAATGATAGGATTAGGCCGTTTAGGACACAGATGCATATATATATATTGTAATCATTTATTTTGCAAAGAAAAAAAATATAGGTACAAATTAGTATCTAATTTTTTTTATTATTATAATAATTCTAAAAGGTTAGCTGGTATTATCTCTATTATCTTAATTAAGTAACTTAATTGCTATATTTTGTTTACTTAAAGCCATACAATTTTATTTTTAATTTATTTGAGAATATATTAATACCAAGGTTGTTATATTTCCAATCACTGACTTTTAAAAGTTAAGCCTAACTTTCATAAATTTATCTATTGTTAATTTACTGTTATATACATATATAATATAATGGTCGGGGTTAAGGTAGAATCTCATTGTATCTCCCATACACGGTGCCATCAGGCTATTTGAATCTGGAAATTTTATATAGTAGGCAGATACACAAGTTAAAAATCCAACTTTTATTTTATTGACTGTTAGCCTGGGTCACTTGCTCATTCAGTAGCAGAGGTTTAAAACATATTTATTAAAATATATTTTTAGTGAAAATTTTAAAAAAATAAACTAGATCACTGCCAATACTAATAACACACAAGATTTTATTCACATATATATAGGTGACAACACACTAACTTGAAAAGTAATTACTAAAAAAAATATGCTTTATGTTTCATTATTATTATTTATTTATTTTTTACTTTAATTTTTAATCTTAGAATATTGTGTATAGACAGGCCACTTAGACGACACACTTAAAAGATTTCAAAACATTTGACTGCAGGCTAAAAATCCGCAGCCACACCAAAATGCTTGCTTCCCGATATATATTCGCAACCAATGCAATGTGAAAAAACAACGCTGACAGGAATGTGCATCTGACAGTGTAATATTATTTGAAGAACATGACCTTCATCCAGTACAGGAATGTATGTCTATATGGCAAAGGAATCATGCATATAAAATAAAGAGAAAATGCTACATATGGATGGGAGAGTGGTCTATCTTGACGACTTATAGTCCCTATCCATAGAGCTGAAAGGGGTCAATGTCATGGGAAGTACTCCATGTCCATTTCAACGCCATGACTACCCTTTGGGGTCATGCATTCACTTGGGCACATTGCCCTGTATGCTAACACACTTCACATTACATTGATATAAACATCCATATATATCTACACCAGCATTGACACAACTACAAAACAAATAGTCTGAAATCAAAACCCCTTTAAACTAACATATACTTAAATGAGTCTAAGCAGCCATCTACACTCAACTTAAATTTAAATCAATTTAATAATTTACCTTATAAAAAAAAAATATTTAGGGTATTTAACTTATTTTAAAATCACACATTGTATTCAACTTATTTTTACATCAAATAATATATTTGACCTATTTTTAGAATCTAATAATGCACCACAAAAAATGATACGTGTTTGATTTGATCTTAAAATTCATTTGCAATTGCAAACTCCTGCCCTATTACAAACAGACCTTATACTAAGCATAAATAAAAAAATTTATAGTACATATTTTAAAAAGATTACATTTAAACTTTAGATAAGACTTTTAAAATTGCCAAGTTTATAAAAAATAAAGTTCAGGTTTGATCAGGAAAGTCTATAGTTCATATTTAAAGGAAAATAAAGTTCGAAGATTTTAAATTAAAGAGAGTTTATATTTCATTTTTATCATTTATAATTTATACTTTCTCTGAGCTCATTCCTTAGTGAAGAATATCTAAGTTTACCCAAGGGCCATTTCTTGCAGATGATGATTTATGAAGATTTACGATGATTTCTGAAGATGGTATCAGTGCTTCAATTCTGGGATCCATGGTGATGAAAGCTGCCTTCGGCTGCCAGTCCAAGGGAAGCACGATTAAACAGATTACATTTTTGGTAACAGCGACAATAACTTTTTAACTTTTTTTTTTATTCAGCAACAACAAACGAATTCAAAATTCTAATCTTCTAATTAATTATTTCTTTTGAATTTTCCCTTTTATAGTCCTGAAGCATCTTATATAGGAATGCGCGGATTCATCGGACATATTAAGTAGATTATCCCCTGTGGTCTGGGTATATATCTTAGGCGGGAAAAGCAAGTCATTTGTTTCTATTTCTCGACTCATCTATTTCGTAATAATCTTTTTAATTATCATTTTGCCCAAAGGACCTGTTTGTAATTTTATTTTTAAGATTAAAAAGTTTTTTTATTATATTTATTTAAGATTAGAATCTTTGCTTCGATTCTAAAAAATTGTTAAACTTATTTTATTTCAATATTTAAATGAAACTTATTAATAAATTAATAATTCATTATTTGTGCATTTTGAATGTCTGTGCTTTTAATTCAGTATTAGATATTTACAAAAAAAAATATTTAAGAACTAAAATTTAAATGTAATGTATATATATGGAGCTTTACCAAGACCTCCAAACAAGCGTATTCTGTTTACATATGCTTGTTTGGAGGTCTTGGTAAAGCTCCATCTATTGATCATTAATACAAGTGATAGCAAGTTTTTATGTATATAAAACTTGTTTTTCTTTTTCATATATACATATATATATCCCGTTACAATAAAGAGTTCATTTTTTTTCTTTCTTTCTGTTACTATTCAAAGCTGGATAATTTTAATTTCAAATGTTTCAATTAACAAATAATTACATTAAAAAAAGATATATACGCCAGAGTCTCATTTTATGTGGTAGATAGGTTCCACAGAAAACCCGCATTAAAAAAAATCACACAAAAATAGACTTAACTTACCTTGAAAAATGGAGGATAGGGTCTGTAATTTTCAGAATTCGCATAAAAGCAAAGCAACAAAGAAGAATTACTTTAAAATTCGGATTAAAAAAATAAGCAAATAAAGTATGACTAATGAAAAATTTCAAATATTTGAAAAAAATTAATACAAGACAAAGTTTTTTTACTTTTTTTTATTATCTACAATATTTAATTTTACATTTTTCATACATATTTTAATCATTACCGCTAGCATTCATTTGTAAACTGTAAAGAAATCAGATTTGATGTGATGTATTGTAGCTTCTCCTTAAACGAAGTCAAGAATCTATCAGCAATTATGCCCAGAGAAACCTATTAGCCACTTCATTTTTATTCGTGATGTGATGTACAACTAGCACCCTTTCAGTCTTATGCTGTGTTAATGGTTTTCTGTTTCTATATTAAAAAAATTAGATCGAAATCAAACAAAAATATTATACATTATCATTAGAAAGATTATTTTCAGTTTATAAAATCTTTTTATTTTATTTTAAAAATCTAAAAGATTATTTATTTCTGTTATATATAACAAAATTTACGTTTTAAAAGTTTAATTTTTTTTAATATTTATTGCGATATTTTTATATGTAAGTATAAATCTATTATTATTATTTACTCATTAGTATAAATAGGTTATTTACATAGAAGCTAAAATTCTAAATACAGATTCAGGCCATATTCACGTTAGCTGCTAATATAACGTTATATTTTTGAAAAAAAAAAAAGTATTTCAAGTGAAAATAAGTTATTAATAATTTAAATTTCTTGATATCTAATAAATATAGTGAAATATGAAAAATATTAAGAAAAAACATGAATTGCATACCTTCAAAATCGCATTAAAATAATCCGCATAAAACGAGACCCAGGTGTATATAATTTTACTATTAAAAAAAACACTTAAAACCAGTTTCTCTGTACTTATTTAAATTATATGTAAATCATTTTCAGTGCAACTGTTCTAGATTACTGTCAATTGTAATAACCTCCCTTCTGTTAAATGCCATAATTGGAATCACATTACTCTAAAAATGAGAATAAAAGGGGCAGTTTCAAAAACATAATGGCCACTTTTTCTTCATCATCATTATCAGTTGATCATATTATTATTTTTGCTTGCTGAATTCTACAACCCAGTTAATTAAGTTTTAATTGTTTTGGAGAACAAGACAATATGTGCTGCTAAAAGAAAACTTCTCTGAACAAAAACAACCTTTTCTCATGTTGTGCTATTTTACTTTAATCTCTGTAAACCTCTATAAATGGAGAAAAAGAAATCACATTTCTATGGAGACAGGAGCTGAAACTTTGACGATGTAATTCAAGATATTATATGTCTTATTATCTTGCAAAATTTTTCAATTTTAATCAATCTGAAAGTATTTTATCTGAGACTAAACACTCATCATATTATTGCGCCATGAATTGTATTGATTTTATTGGATCAATCTGTAGCCAAAGTCTTTGTAGCTTATTATAATATATAATTCAGGGTTTATATTTATTATATCTTCCTTATCTTACTCAGTTTGATATCTGCATGCGGATATATGCTTTAATTTATGATACAATATTATGGAATATAATTACATTTGGATATACGTATTGATCTATAACAAACTCGTTCTATTTATATGCCCGCTCTGATGTACATATTTGAACCTGTTTAATATGATTCATTTATATTGTGCATTTATAATTCATCTGTCTCAATTATAGTCTACCTAAATAAAATATAGAAACCTTTTTGTTTGGATGCAACTTTAAGATATGTTTTCATTAGGAGATATATCCAATTTGTTCTTTAATCTAAGTGATTACATTGATCCTTGCCAAGTTATGACATGCCTCCTTCCATTATGAAGTCAACATGATTTTTTTACTAATGTTTCGAAGAAAAATCGACTTCCCGTTGTTTTATCTAGAATAAATTCACTATAGTGGAAAATCTCCAATTGCCCAGCGAGGATATTATATGTGATCATTTGGAATCATTCTTGAAATGTACTCTTAAATAAGAAACAAGATGAATGGTCAGGAAAGTAATCAAACTTGAAATTATAGAAAAAGAAAAGAAGAAAATTGTTTAAAAGATTTTTATTTTTTATTATTTCTTTTGAAAAGTTAGCTTGCGACAATTTATTAATCTAATTATTTTTTTCTTTATTTGGTATATTTAACAGATATAATCATGCACTTAAAGATGATGTATATAAATGATTGTATTCATGTTTACATTATTTTCAGGGATCGCAGTGAGGAATTTATATATATTATAAATATCTGTAAGAGTAGAGTGACTGCTTTAATATATTATATATTTTGCCTTGATTGGTGGAATAATTTCTATTATTATTATCATAACTTTAAATGAACTACTTCATAATGTTTCATGCATACGTTTGTATTGGTCCCTTGATTATGCTTTACTATATACATTATAAATATGAATAGATGTGATTTAAGATACCTCAATGCCTTTCTTTTAATTATTGTTATTACTGCTTATAATCATGTTTTTGTTCTCGACTATGTTGGTGATTTCTCATTTTACTTAGATATTATTTGTTAAGCCTTTCCTTATGTTAGCGGTAGATGCTAATGAGACCCTTACATGCATGTAGTATCGAGCCAGTATTGGTCTGCCCACTTTAGTGTAAGTTTGTTTTCTCATCACTGCTGCCCATAAATATTAAGATACTCCGCTTTATGTTTTATAAAAGACGTTTGTGTGATTATATTTCTCCTTCTAATTATATATTGTTAAATAACTGGGTGTTGAAAAAATTATTGAATTTCTAGTTCTCTACTCCATTAGCTGTGTTTATCTAAAACTAATACAACATATCTCTTTATATCATATCGTTTAAATTATAAATTATATATTAAGAAATTGTTTACTAATTCCAACATAGATATATTTTATAAACAAAGCAAAACTCTCCATACAGTATTAGCACCCTGTGCCAACCAGAGTAATCAATGAATGCCAGAAGACTTGTGCATAAAATCCCTATCTAATGCCTACTCATCCAATATCCCCAGACTAGTTTCTGACTTGTGACCATCATCAGTGAGGAGCTTTGGATCTGAGAGCACTGCACCTAGATCTTAGGGATCTGGGTGCAGTGCTCTCAGATCCAAAGCTTTTCACTGACGATGGCCACAAGCCAGAAACTAGTCTGGGGATATTGGATAAGTAGGCATTAGATAGGGATTTTATGCACAAGCCTTCTGGCATTCATTGATTACTTTGGTTGGCACATGGTTGTAATACTGTATGGAGAGTTTTGCTTTGTTTATAAACAAATATGTGCTAGTATAAGAGATAGTGATCATGTGATGTAAGGTCTGCTTTGCAGATCTTCGTTTCACTTTTTCTCACCTATTTTCTACCTCATACCTTAGTTTGAACCCCAATCTATCGTAAGGTGTCTGCAATACGCGTATATACCGAAAATCCTGCTTAATTTTAAACCACGAGTACAATGCTCGTATTATATATATAAGTCATTCCCAAATAAATAAAAGATTATAAATTATGTATATGTTCACATAATTTTGATTTATTAAAAAGTAGGTTATATAAGTCGTAATTGCGCACACACTATGATATGCATTTTAAACATATCAAAATTATAAATTGTTAAAGTTATTTTGTTTGAATCTATTTACAAATATATATTACCGTCGTAATATATTTTGATTTAAAATAAAATTCATTTAGTAAATATTAGTTTAGTAAATAGATTCAACTATTGCAATGTAAAAGTAAAATAATTTTTGTTTGATTTAATAAAAGTCATTCCAAATATTTCTGTTAAAATAAATGAGGGACAATAGTTTAATTAGTTAATATTATATAGGTTTATCTAAAAACAGCAGATGTCCACTTAAGGTTTTCTTTAATTAATAAAAGTAATTTTTAATTAAATCTAGTTTGTAATTCAAATGTCAACAGGGAAAGTAACAAAAGAAATTAATTAATGTTGAATTCCTTTAGACATTCGGATGATTACAGCTGATAAGTCCGATATATTTTTGTAATGCTCCATGGCAGTTCTATTGTTAAATTCTACTATAAAAAGGAGGTTTTTCTTTTGTTCTCCATTCTTCTGATGTTTCTAAGAGAAATCATTCTGAGTTCTATTCTAATAATTTGCTAACCTTGACATGACAGAGTAGAGTGCAAGAAGGCTATTTCTCTCCGAAATGGTCATATGCTGCCATAGACCATTGGAAGTTATCACATAGGGAACCCCAGAACTGCTGCTGCCAAAATATGAACATTTCCAGATTTTGCTGTTAAATTATATAAAAACCTGCCGACCATCAATCTACCTAAATGCTTCTCCAGAGGTAACCCTAAATTAACCCAAGAGCTCTTGTGATAACTAACATGCTATAGCTATTTAAAATTGTTTTCCTTATATTTCACATAACTTCATTATGTATTTCTTTAACGTGTTAATATAATATAATCAACAGTTTTGCTCTATCCTTGGGTTAAGATTTTCTATTTATAAAGCTTTCTTTTATTTTATTATGATAATGTGTCAGAATCGTCTTTGACCGAGTGAACTATTCCCTTTATTGAAAGTAAGACGCCGCTATTAAGGCATATTTTAAATTTATAATTTTTCAATTTTATTATCTTGCAAATCACTCGTTCGCGGGCGATTCTATTCTTTAATAGATAATATAATCACATAGTTTAAAATCTACATGTTATTGATTTTAATCTAATATGAGAGTATGTGTGAGGTCAATGATTAAATGTGTCCCCTAATGCATGATTGCGTATATAAATCTATACTTCGCAAACCCGCAAGCTTGCATTTTCCTATTTTAATTACCGTGTTCTACTTTAATTATAAAGTTCATCATTGACGTCGAGAATGTGCGGACCCTTTTAAATGAATTTCGGGGAATTTGATTGGGCATTTCTCTTAATCTGAGTAAAACCCATTCAGTATGTTTTTATATACACTAGTCTCGTGTTGCTGGTAAATGAATTGGTTGTTGAGACCGCTTTGTTTTATTTTTCCAAGGATTCTTTACACGACAAAGTCCGTTCTTTTCGTATATTGCAAGTTTCCAGGCAGAGTGTGTTCCAAATGACACACCTGGGAATTAAACGCAATCGTCGCACAGTCGCTAAGTTTCGGCTGTTCATAAAATACTTTCCTATGGTTAGCGGCAAGATGCCCTCCGTAATTATTCCGGATCTTCAATATTGTTTTATTTTATATTTATTTTACAAAGCATCCGTGACTTAAACGTGTCACACCCTCCAACTTTAATAAATTCATTATCAGCAATATTGACCTCCCAATGCAACTCTATTATTATTATTCTCAAATAAATGCTTTGATCACATTCCCACTTTGTTGCTTAGTAAGCTTTTGTCCGTGCTATTCTCGAAATCAATAAATATTTTATAACACTTAATTTCAAATATTTTCTTAAACTTGTATAATTGCTCAAAGCACTTTGCACATGTTCCTATCTCATCAAGCACATTATCGTAATGCTATTAGCCCGAGGAATAGAATATATCACTTTGTTTTAAAACCTTTTTGTCATTTATTGAAATATAATGCCCACAATTATTTAATACGTGTCCCTGTCTCATATAAGCAGACAGTGGCGTTAAATATATATTTTATGAATAAATTTTGTGAAATTATTTAAAACTAAATTTGATATCTTATTTTATTGATTCCTATCACTGTCTTGGTCTATATATATATTTTCTGCATTTCTTTTGTAAATCCATAGACGTTAATTAGCCACCCAAGCTTCTTTTAGTATAGAGTCTTTTGTTTCTCCCTGACCACCAGGCACCGGTCAAAGGTCATACTAGTAGTGGCATCAGATGCATTGTCATGTAGATGGCGCTGTGAAATTTGGGCTTTAGATTCGAACTTAGTATATCTAGAAGGCAACCCCTCCTAGAATGTTCAATTTAGTGTCTGGGGTTTGAATTCTGCAGTGTGTTAGCGAGATAGACGATTCTGACTGTTACACTAGATATATTATTAGAAGATTAAGATGCATGCATTTACCTTTAGTACGTACTACTGATTATGAAATTCAAACTCTAAGGGTTTTTTTCTCTTTATTTAACTATTTGTGCACTCTAAATATGCCATAGATATTATATATATGTGTGTGTGTTTGTAAATTTATAAATAAATATTAAAAAATATAGTACTGTATTTTCTAATATTTATTTATAATTTTACTTATATTATTTTGAAAAAATACAGACATCGTTTTGTGACATTATTATATATATAATTAATAAAGTAAGTCATATATAACGTGACATATATATATATTATACCTAACTTAAGTATGGATTTATGTAAAGATTTCTTTAATTCATATTTTTTTATTTGTAAATAATAATAAATAATTTATCTATATATATTTCCAAATTGTAAACTAAACAAAATATATTTATTCTTTGTAATAAATATTGATTTTATTCTTTAATTACAGGTCGATGTCCATTTCCATATGTCACATCCATATATCAGAAAATCCATTTAAATAGTAAAAGTGTTTAAAGTAAATATAAGAATACATATTATTTTGAAATTATCACACTGATACAATTCGTGCAATCCATTATATATGCAATTAGTTTTATATAGGATTTCTTGCTACTGATACATTTGACAATCTATCCCACTTGATGGCGTTGTTCCTCCAACCAAACACATCGATATAACTTTACCGGGCCATTACATTTTCTTTAAAATTTTAACAAATACACAATACATAGACCACTCTTTTAAATTATATTATTTCTTTTTTAAATAATTGAATATATTTGCAATGAATAACAATATTTGATAACATTTAATTTATTCCTTCAAATATACTTTTATTTTTTTTGTTTATAAACAACACATCATAACAGCAAATTCAATAAAACAACAAATAAAATAAAAAATGAAACAACTGGCATAGAATGGGTCTTTGTCCTTTTTAGACACCGCCACATAAACTCTGTCAGTTAGATGTTGATCTCAGTTATGGGAGTGCCCGAGTATTCATTTGTTACACCATTTAAGACTGCCCCAAAGATGTTCAATATTCTGCATATGCACATCACTGCCAGGGTCCACAAAGTTATATGTGTTGTTCACTCATAGAAGGTTAAATCCTGCATCCTCAAAATCAGAATTTTGGTAACCCTTTAAACAGTCTGAATAGATGCTGGACCCAAGCTGGATGTTGTCACATATGCACTGCAGCAGTGTGTTGGCAGAGAATGATGTGATGGTCATCGCAAAACATTCCTCTGTCTCATGGAACATATCACTGAAAACCCACTGCTACAGGAGAACCCTACCCTGGTGTTTTTGCAGTGGCTGAAAAGCATTTCATCAACTTTGATGATCATTCTGAGACTGCCTATCATGAGGCATGGTGAGAAATAATGCTTTTGTGACACAGCTCTCAAATGGCTTGTATCCACTTGATGACTGCACCTTTTTGGACAAGTCCAATTCTGCAGCCACACATGCCACTGTCAGCTCATCCCTGCTCCAGCAGTATATCACATGTAACACTTTGACTAGTACTATTCTGCATACATCAAATCAGGTATCATATTTACAGAACAACTTCGATGGCAAGAATTCAATTTTTTTTCATCTGATAGGTCCAGCATTTCCTTAGAACCATCTTCCCACCACACACAGGTCTTCTCTGTTATAGAACTTGTTTCTTTTGCAGGAAGACCACAATGGACACTTCTGCATTAGGAAATAGCAACAGCTTGAAAGTAATATTTTTTCAGCACTAGCCATTTTTTCACTATTGCAAGCTCTCTAAAGTTATGATACATTATCTTCATGTATGCCCAATTGCCAAATTTCCTAAATTTGACATGCTTATGAAGGGGTAGTGACCTTCAGTTAAGTGTGGCAATTTGTATGACCTTATACTACTTCATTTACATTTTAAAATAATTACTTCTGACCGCATGTTGGTTCACTTTTTGTTATTAAAACTATTCACACCCTATCATGATAAAGTACTGATATGTTAATTGTCAGAATTTGTAAAGAGTATAAAGAATATGTATCAGACAAAACTGATACAGTTGGGTAAGGCCAATGTTAGCCAAAAGTCTCAATTGCTGATAGCAATTGAGAAGTTGTGCCTGATAAACGGTATTTTGATCTACTTTTGGCTAGCAACAATGCCATCAAGTGGGATGGATGGTCAAATGTATCAGTACCGATTACTTTATTGATGCTTTTTTTGTTAGAATAGTTAGTGATGGGTTGGTACAATGCCCTTTTACCTATCGCAACAATTAAGCTTTGTTATTGTTAGATAATTATTTTAAATTTTAAAAAAAAATTTATTTTATTTAATTAATGATATAAGAACCAAAAATAAAAATTAATCTTTGCTAACCAATATTATGTTAAGACCTATCTTTAGATAAATCTGTACTTCATTTTAAAGGAAGAAAGTGTTGATAAGATGTTAAGACAATAAGTCTTATTGCTATTACCGCTGCTATTTAATTAAAAAAACCTAAATTATATTATTTTAGATTACCATTGGAAAGTTAGAATTCTTTCTGACTGAATTCCTTAATATTTACGAACCTGAGAATAATATTTATTACTGTTAATTATTATTATTTGTAGAATGTAACAATGAATTATTAGTCAAACATTGGTCTACCCACATCTTGTAAAATAATGCATTAATTACTATATGCTTAGTGTATGAGAGAACATATTTAGTTATTGTGCCCTTAGTCCATAAGGGGACTTATATGGTTATTTAATATATTTAATATATTAGAGTTCTTGTACGAGTTTGGACCTGTGTTTTGACATATACTTTGAACATTTTTTGGAAGGTTACATTTGCCGATTTTGACTTACCAAAGTATTGGCTTACGATTGATCATAAGGTATCGATCGATTGTAGGTTACTATATATATATATTATAATGGTTGGGGTAGATAGTAAGGTCTTACCGTATCTGCTGTACAGGGTGCCACCAGGCCATTCGAACCTGGAAAATTTATATAGTAGGCAGATACGTACTGTTAAGATCCAACTTTTACATATATATTTTATTCTGACTGTCAGCCCTAGTCACTAGCTCATGGAGTAGCAGAGGTTTAAAACATATTTATTAAAATATATTTTTAATAAAGATTAAAAAAAATAAACTAGATCACTGCCAGTACTAATAACATGAAAGATTTTATTCACGTATATATAGGTGACAACACACAAACTTGAAAAATAATTACTATATAAAAAAAATTATGCTTTATGTTTCATTATTATTATTTTTTTAACTTTAACTTTTAATATTAGAATGTTGAGCATAGTTAGGCCACCTAGACAATGCACTTAAAAGATTTTCAAAACATTTGACTCCAGGCTAAAAGTCCGCAGCCACACCAATGCTCACTTCCCAATATATATCAGCAACCAATGCAATGTGAACATGTTAGCATAGAACCACGGTGACAAGAATGTGCATCTGACAGCTTGATATTATTTGAAGAACATGATCTTCATCCAGTACAGGAATGTACATCTGTCTGGCGAAGGAAACATGCATATAAAATAATAAAGAAAAAAACACTACCTATAGATGTCAGAGTGGTCTATCTTGCCAACTTATAATCCCTATCCATAAAGCTGAAAGAGGTCAATGTTGTGGGAAGTACTCCACGTCCATTTTAAGGCCATACCTACTCCTTTGGGACCATGCATTCAGTTGGGCATGTTGCCCTAAATGCTAACACACTTCACATTACATTGATATAAACATCCATATATCCCTCCACCAACATTAACACAACTACAAAACAAATAGTCCAAAATCAAAACCCCTTTAAACTAACATATACTTAAACGAGTCTAAGCAGCCATCTACACTCAACTTAAATTTAAGTCAATTTAATAATTTACTATATAAAAAAATATTTAGTTTAGGGTATTTAACTTATTTTAAAATTACACATTGTATTCAACTTATTTTTACATCAAATAATACATTTGACCTATTTTTTTTAATCTAATAATGCACAAATAATAATACGTGTTTGATTTTATCTTTAAATTCATTTGCAATCGCAAACTCATGTCCTATTACAAACAGACCTTATACTAAGCATAAATATAAAAAATATAATACATATTTTAAAAAGATTAGTTTAAGTTTTAGATAAGACTTTAAAATTGCAAAGTTTATAAAAAATAAAGTTCAAGTTTGATCAGGAAAGAAAGTCTATAGTTCATATTTAAAGGAAAATAAAGTTCAAAGATTTTAAATTAAAGAGAGGTTATATTTCATTTTACTTTCTTTTCTCTGGGCTCGTTCCTTCGTGATGAAGATCTGAGTTTACGCAAGAACCATTTCTTGTGGATGATGATGGTTTATGAGGATTTATGATGATTTCTGAAGATGGTACCAGTGGTTCGATCCTGGGATCCATGGAGATGAAAGCTGCCTTCAGCCAGCCAAAACGAAGGAAGCGCGATGAAACAGATTACATTTTTGGTAATGGCGACAATAACTTTTTAAATTTTTTTTACTTTTCAGCAATGACAAACAAATTCAAAATTTCAATTTTCTAATTACTTATTTCTTTTGAATTTTTTCTTTTATAGTCCTGAAGCGTCTTATCTAAGAATGTGCGGATCCATCAAACATATTCAGTAGATTTTCCTCTGTGGTCTGTGTATATATCTTGGGCAGGAAAATCAAGCCTTTTGTTTCTATTCCTCAGCTCTTATCTATTTCATAATAATCTTTTTAATGATCATTTTGCCCTAAGGATCTGTTTGTAATTTTATTTTTGTTAAAAACTCTCTTCGTTATTTTTAAGATTAAAAGGTTTTTATTATATTTATTTAAAAATTAGAATCTTTGCTTCGATTCTATAATTTTTTTAAGCTTATTTTATTTCAATATTTAAACTAAACTTATTAATAAATTAATAACTCATTATTTGTGCATTTTGAATGTCTGTGCTTTTAATTCATTATTAGATATTTCCAACAAAAAAAATGTATGTACTAAAATTTAAATGTAACGTCTATATATCCCATTACAATATATATTATAACAATCAAAATGGAAGTGAAGATCGAATCTAACCGCAAAAACAATATCTGCACTACAAGGGCGCCATCTAGGCATTTGAGCCTAGAAAAATTTATAGAGTAGGCAGATACGCGCTGTTAAGATTCCACTTTATTTAAATATTCAGATCGTTAGCCCAAGTCACTAGCTCAGTGGAGTAGCAGAGATAATAAAATATAAATTTTATATCTTAAATATAAAAGAATAAAAGCCACTGCCAGAAATTAACACATAAAAAAATATTTATTTACGCATATATAAAATAATATTTAAATTTTGAGGAATAAATTTAACGTTTATAATTTTATATTGATCTTGTAAATTTACATTTAAAAAGATTTCAATAAGTTTAATTTTTATTTAGATAGTCAAGTATGAATAGACTACATAGATCTGCATTTGAAAAAAAAAAAAATATTCTTCCCTGATTTAACCTTAGGCAACAAATTTCGCAATCAACTGGCGCCAATCCATCTGATATATTCATGTATTCAATGTAGCATGATACGACAACACAAAATACTATACTGCCAGGAAAGTACATCTGAACAGTAAGTAGAATTAGAGAAGATATTGACTCTCCACCAACAGGAATGTGACATCTGTTGGCAAGTAGAACAATTAACAAAAAACTCCATAGGAATGGACTGCGGTCTTCTGCCGACTTACAAACCCATCCATAGGCAAACAGAGGGTGTGTGGCGTATATCTATAATCCTGCCCGTAGCGGACCTCATACTACATCTACTAATTACACAAATATATCCAATCCATTGAACCAATTCAACTACGAAATGAATAACCTAAGATTACCCTCCCTTAATATAACTTTACAAAACTATATAGCCATTCACGCCCGACTTAATTTTAACATTTAAATACGTTCGCACAGATTTGTTTAAAAATGTTGGGTATAGATCGATTACATAGATTCCACGGTCAAAAACATTTCAAAATAAACATAAACGATCAAAATACAAAATTATTGATACCGACAATCGCAGAGGGAAACTTATAAGTAACCCAATAGTATTCACCATAAGATACTTGCGTTGTCACCAATAACTTAAAAGACATCCGAATAAATACATTTTAGATACTCACCGTAAGGTATCATTATTTATCGAATGTCTATATATTTTGATCAAATATGAAAACCAAAATATAATTAACCGCAAACGAATCCATGCAAGCGTCTATAAACAACTTAAATTTCATACATTTAAATAATCTTTACAATAAGGAAAAAAAAAAATGGAAATGATGTTTATCAATCGGGAAACATATAAAATTAAACATTATTAATTTGATTTAAAAACTTACAAAAGTCAGATAAGAGTCCGTTTTTAACATTTAAGTTGGCTTGTTTATGAATTTATAAAACTTGACGAAAGTTCGTAATTGATTTTAATAATAGTTAATTTCCTATAGCTTATGGTATAAGAGTCCAGGCCTCTGCTTTCAATTCCCGCGACGCCTCCGTTGGAAGGTAATGTTCTGGAGATGGCCATAGCTGGTTCAAGGTATCACAGTCTTTTCATTTTTTTTTATTTTTATAGAGAGTGTGGTATGTGCGTCATACCACATCTCTCAAACACCCAACGCTGGAACTGTCCGAAAAAACTGTATTTCCCTTTTTATATTATCCACAAGGATTCAATGAACAAAACGTCACCAATCCATCACTTTCGTTATGGTCCGGGCCTTTATTTGGCTTCCATTGGTCAAGCTAAAATCTCTTTCTTCTCTTATCTAACTTTCCATCTGACTTTTTAATTAAACAGCTTTTAGATAATCAATAAACAATCATTTCCATTTATAGATTACAGGAATTAATTAATACCTGTTTTTATTTTAACTTACGTTATTTTTTTATTAAAATATTTTTATATTTCAATCTTGTTTTTTTTATAAAAAAAAATACATTCAAATACCTTTTTTTTATTTATTAAAAAAAATATTTTTAAAGTTTAGCATCTGTGCGAATGTATATACGTATAACAAACATTTTTAATTTTAGCGTTTAGTTTTTTACTTTTATTTGCGAACTTTTAAGTTTTTATTTTAAATTAATGTAACGACATATTTATATATCGTTACATATCAGTAAACTTCCTCAAAAAAAAAAAAACATTTAAAAAAAAAAAAAAAAAAGAATTTACTTAGTGTTAGTAATTACGTTACACAAATTGATTATATATGAAAATTTCAAAAGGACAAAACTTTTTTTTTTTTACAAGACAAAACAGTAATTACACACAAATATAATGATTAAAAAAAAATGTTGACTGTTGATTCCTTATTACCAGCTAAATTTCTGCCCCCTCCCTTCCAAGTTTCTTTTCTTCTACCTTTAACTATTACTTAGGCAAGTTTGAACGATTAGATTTTAATTTAACAAGACTTTTTTTTTTTTTTAAAAAAAAATATGATTTAGATTTATTATTACGTTTTATTTATTAGTTTTTATTCCTCGAATTTATCTCTACACATGCGTAATTTTTCTTACTGGCAGTACCTTTAAGACCAAAAATTCAAACTGTAACTCCACGTCAATACAACAAATATATTTATACTAATTTCAGGAAAAATATTACGAGCATGATTCACTTTTAAAATTTTCAGGGCACTCGTGATTTATTAAAGATAGGAAATTTCATCATCATCAATTCCCTTTCTCAGGGTCAATCTCTGAGGTAAGGCCACACTTGGGATGCCAATTATAACGATCGAAATGAAAGTGAAGATCGAATCTAACCGCAAAAACAATATCTGCACTACAAGGGCGCCATCTAGGCATTTGAGCCTAGAAAAATTTATAAAGTAGGCAGATACGCGCTGTTAAGATTCCACTTTATTTAAATATTCCGATCGTTAGCCCAAGTCACTAGCTCAGTGGAGTAGCAGAGATAATAAAATATAAATTTTATATCTTAAATATAAAAGAATAAAAGCCACTGCCAGAAATTAACACATAAAAAAATATTTATTTACGCATATATAAAATAATATTTAAATTTTGAGGAATAAATTTAACGTTTATAATTTTATATTGATCTTTAATTTACATTTAAAAAGATTTCAATAAGTTTAATTTTTATTTAGATAGTCAAGTATGAATAGACTACATAGATCTGCATTTAAAAAAAAAAAATATTCTTCCCTGATTTAACCTTAGGCAACAAATTTCGCAATCAACTGGCGCCAATCCATCTGATATATTCATGTATTCAATGTAGCATGATACGACAACACAAAATACTATACTGCCAGGAAAGTACATCTGAACAGTAAGTAGAATTAGAGAAGATATTGACTCTCCACCAACAGGAATGTGACATCTGTTGGCAAGTAGAACAATTAACAAAAAACTCCATAGGAATGGACTGCGGTCTTCTGCCGACTTACAAACCCATCCATAGGCAAACAGAGGGTGTGTGGCGTATATCTATAATCCTGCCCGTAGCGGACCTCATACTACATCTACTAATTACACAAATATATCCAATCCATTGAACCAATTCAACTACGAAATGAATAACCTAAGATTACCCTCCCTTAATACAACTTTACAAAACTATATAGCCATTCACGCCCGACTTAATTTTAACATTTAAATACGTTCGCACAGATTTGTTTAAAAATGTTGGGTATAGATCGATTACATAGATTCCACGGTCAAAAACATTTCAAAATAAACATAAACGATCAAAATACAAAATTATTGATACCGACAATCGCAGAGGGAAACTTATAAGTAACCCAATAGTATTCACCATAAGATACTTGCGTTGTCACCAATAACTTAAAAGACATCCGAATAAATACATTTTAGATACTCACCGTAAGGTATCATTATTTATCGAATGTCTATATATTTTGATCAAATATGAAAACCAAAATATAATTAACCGCAAACGAATCCATGCAAGCGTCTATAAACAACTTAAATTTCATACATTTAAATAATCTTTACAATAAGGAAAAAAAATGGAAATGATGTTTATCAATCGGGAAACATATAAAATTAAACATTATTAATTTGATTTAAAAACTTACAAAAGTCAGATAAGAGTCCGTTTTTAACATTTAAGTTGGCTTGTTTATGAATTTATAAAACTTGACGAAAGTTCGTAATTGATTTTAATAATTGTTAATTTCATATAGCTTATGGTATAAGAGTCCAGGCCTCTGCTTTCAATTCCCGCGACGCCTCCGTTGGAAGGTAATGTTCTGGAGATGGCAATAGCTGGTTCAAGGTATCACAGTCTTTTCATTTTTTTTTATTTTTATAGAGAGTGTGGTATGTGCGTCATACCACATCTCTCAAACACCCAACGCTGGAACTGTCCGAAAAAACTGTATTTCCCTTTTTATATTATCCACAAGGATTCAATGAACAAAACGTCACCAATCCATCACTTTCGTTATGGTCCGGGCCTTTATTTGGCTTCCATTGGTCAAGCTAAAATCCCTTTCTTCTCTTATCTAACTTTCCATCTGACTTTTTAATTAAACAGCTTTTAGATAATCAATAAACAATCATTTCCATTTATAGATTACAGGAATTAATTAATACCTGTTTTTATTTTAACTTACGTTATTATTTTTTCATTAAAATATTTTTATAAATCTTTTTTTATAAAAAATACATTCAAATACCTCTTTTTTATTTATTAAAAAAAAATATTTTTAAAGTTTAGCATCTGTGCGAATGTATATACGTATAACAAACATTTTTAATTTTAGCGTTTAGTTTTTTACTTTTATTTGCGAACTTCTAAGTTTTTATTTTAAATTAATGTAACGACATATTTATATATCGTTACAATATATATAACTATCAGGGTTCACAATAATATTACTATGCAATCTTATAGCACTTGAAAGTGAACTGCAGTTGTGATAATCTAAATCAAAGATTGTTATCAAATGACAGTCTGGCAATAAGGGCTCTAATGATTGTTTGTCCTGATTGTAAATATCTATTTAAAATGTACATACCTTCCACACATATTTTTACTGCCTTCAAAAAAATTAAACTGATATTTTAGTTCAGGGATGCCCAACCCGTAGCTCGCGAGTCACATGTGGCTCGCGTAACTGTTTAATGTGGCTCGAATTGCACTCTTCAAAAAAGTAAACATTTTTACAATACAAACAATAACGATATGCAGTGTCAGGTTTCACATTAAATAAAATATATTTTTCCTGTAATTGTAATTTACATGTATGTTACCAAATTTTTAATAAATAAAATGTATTTACATTTTTTTTTCTTTTTAACATATTACACCTTTTTTTTTTTTGCTGTACACGTTTGGTTTGGTGCTATATATATATTGTGTTTAGTGCTCTTGTATATATTGTTGTTTTTATCGAGAAAGATCCTTGTAGACGTTTGGTTTGGTGCTGTATATATATTGTGTTTAGTGCTGGAAATAGTTTTTATCGAGATAGATCCATGTACACATATATATTTTGCTGTATATATCGATGTTTAATGCTGTAAACAGTTGTTTTTATCCGTGTACACGTATATATTTTGCTGTATATATATATATATATTGATGTTTAGTGCTGTAAATAGTTGTTTTTATCGAGATAGATTCGTGTACACATATATATTTTGCTGTATATATTGATGTTTTCATCGAGAAAGATCCGTGTACACGTTATTTTGGCCACATTAGAAACGGCGGATTGATACCAATGTGAATAGGCCGTCCCCCCCCCCCCACCTATCTCCCTACATTGCAGGTTTAGTACCCAAGTACCATGTTTATAAATGTAATATGAAAAATGTAATATATAATTGTGGCTCCCCAAATTTTTTTAAATTCTCAACTGGCTCGCGTCAAGTTAAAGGTTGGGCACCACTGTTTTAGTTAAAAACTATCCATACCAGTCTAACAAAGCATCATGAATGCTTGCTTTTGATATTAAATTTTGAGGAAAGAAACCAACATTTTCTTTACACTGGCTAGTGCATGATGGGGAAACAACTCAGCCATATTCATTTACTCTATTAATAATAACATGAAAATAACAAGAGTGTATGGAGTGGACCTTAGTAATTTTCTCTGTTCAATTACGTTTTGACATCAGTTAGTAATCAAAAAATCTTTCAGATCAAAATGATTTTTGTAGCCAAATATATTTATTGTATATAAAAATGTACTTAAAGAACTTGATTTGACAAAATAAATAACTGATAAATAACATTGCATTCAAATCAACCAAAGATACAAGCCAGAATAAAAAATTCTTTTTAACACAGTAAATCATAAGCATGTATTCAAAAAATTCATTGAAAAAATAATGAATATGAGTTGCCATTGTGGTTTTGAATTACAAATAAGCATTTGACTCTATAACTATTATCGAAGGGATTGAAACTTTGAGCCAACAAGATAGAGACTTTAAATATTGCTGTATTAAATTACATGGTCACATCAAAAAATTGATTGAAAGATAGATATATGAGAGGTTGATGACACATCTCCAAAACTAGTTAAAGCAGTTTTATAACAATTGAAGAATTATCTTATATTGAATAGGACATTGTTTAATATTGTGATGTTAGAACAAAAGATAAAGGCACAATCGATTTAAAAGCGGACATATACTTTACAACCAAGATATTAACATATGTGTGGGATTCACTATAAATAAAAATATGGAAGAAATTATTATACAGAATGAAGGTATATCAGATGGAATGGCTAACTTAATTATCCAAATTAATGGATAATACTAAATGGAGATATTTCATATTTATGCATCAACAATTTCTTATTGTGATGACGAAGTAGAGGATTTTTATAGGACTTATAAAAATGCCTTTGATGAGATCAAACAATTATTTTAATTTATCATGGGGAGTTTAATGCTAAATAATTGAAAGATGAAACTATT
The DNA here is from genome assembly GCA_028023455.1 of Epiperipatus broadwayi. Classification (NCBI taxonomy): domain Eukaryota; kingdom Metazoa; phylum Onychophora; class Udeonychophora; order Euonychophora; family Peripatidae; genus Epiperipatus; species Epiperipatus broadwayi. Next base: position 29,166,317 of record JAQFVV010000002.1, read on the forward strand.
GTGAGTAGAAATTATGATGATAGAAATGAAAAAGGACACAAGATCAGTGAATTAGCAGAAAATAAAAACTGTACATTATGAATTCTTTTTTTTTAGTGAAATAGATAATGAAAGTGGTCATGGAAGCATTCAAATAAAGGCTCACTAGAGTTGGGTTATAATTAGACTTACAGAAATTATGTATATCAAGATTGTAATATCAATACATTTAACAGAGGATGTATTTTAGCGAATAGTATTATTAAGATCCAGATTAATGCAAAATTAGAAAGACAAAAGTTCTTAAAATTTGTGTAGTAAAAAATGAAATGGAAAAAGGTATCTCTTACAATTACTACATCATCTGAATTGTCAAATATTTTAATTGCAGAGGTAAGACATGCAATTAAAGCTTTGAAAAGGTAAAAAGTTCCAGAAATTTATAGAATTAATTATAATGCTTGAAATGAAGCAGGTGAAGAAATAGAAAAATGTTGACAAAGCCATATACCAAATCTCTAAATGATGGAGATATAACAAGTGATGAGTAATTGTAATCTTTTATCATTAAACTTTATATTCTAGCCAACCTCAAGTAGGAGCTGGATGGATTTATTCCACTTAATTGCAAACAAGTATTATAAGATGTAATAGAAAGAATAAATAAATATAAGTTGACATTATCCTTAGACGTTATAGATGATGAAATAATATTTGATTACATTTTCACAGTAATTAAGGCTTTGGATCATCAAGATATAGATTTGGGATAATGTCATATTCTGAAGAATATTAAAATAAAAGAGTCATAATTATATTATATAAGAATACTACGAAAATTAACATTGACAGGTGACTCCATTTCTGCAAAACTATTTAACGCACTTTTTGATGAAGTATTTTGTGACTTAAAGTAGAAAGGTGTGAGAGTAAAAAAATGGACAATTTTAAAGTCGTCTACATTTTGTAACTGAAGTGATTGATTTTGTAAATAATGATTCAAATCTTCAAGCATTTTTGCATGAGATGAAATGAGGAAAGTAGGATTAAAGAAAAATTATAGGAAAACTAAAGTAATGTTTAACCAAGTTTCTCAAAAGAAGATTTTGGGAAATTCATAATGAAGTGAAAGTATTTTTAGAAATGAGTCTAAAGAACAAATTGACAATGAAAACAAATCACATGACATTGATGTCATGGAATACTTAAATGAATTGAATGTGATTTTAAGGAATGAAATCTACATATCACACCTATATAGAACTGCATTTAATTAAATCCTGGAATTTGCAAAAGACAGTTTATGAATTGCGATTTAGTTTACTTTGTAACTTGTAAAAATAATCAAAAATTATATTACCATTGCATATTTCTTAACATGTTTTTGTGAAAATTAATATATATGTTTTTGCCTTGATATATAATGAATTTTGTATAACATTACTATTTACACCAACATAGTAACTTTTCTGTCTTGGCCAATAACCTTGCATATTGCAAAAAGTTCATTAAAGTTTTGGATGTATTTTAAATATTGAAATGATAAAATAAATTCTGTAAGGAGGATAAACAATAATCAAAAACTACATGCAATAACGATCAGATATTAAATTTGGGTGGCTGCAACTTATTGAACATTTATCTCAAACTGCTTTTAGGCAAAAAACTTAATTCACAGGAAGATAACATTTAGGATGTTTAATCAAAAATGTTTCACTAAATGAATATGAAACTTCGATAATAAAATACAAGATTTGGTTATAAGTGAAAGATGACTGAGACGTTACAAATATATAAAGCAACCAATAGTTATAAAAACAGTAACAAATAATATAAAACATGATATACATAGAGAGATGAGAATAAACTACCATGGAAAGTGATAAGGAATGCCCACAGAAAAATAAAAATAGGAAGACCCAAGTATGCAAAACATAAATAAGGCTGAAACATATAGAAATGCCAATAAGATGATTGACAATTGAAATTCAGGCAATAGCACAAGATATTGAAACAGAAATGATGATGTTTACACCAATAAATTACATTTGTCTTAGGAATGGGTAATTTTGTCTAAAATGAGATTATTGTGAAAATAAATTGTGTGTAATAAATATTTAGAAGTATTGGAAATGTAGTGGACTATTGATTGGTGATGATGAATGATCATTAAGATATATCCTCTGAAATATAACATTAGTTTATTAAATACGTTGTATTTGTTTTTAAAAATTGTGTACCTTAGCAATTGCTGTCAGATGGCATCCAGCTGAAATATAGGTACAATAATACTGTTAAGTGTCCATGAATAAACACTTACAAAACAGATTTTGCATTTTATTATTGTCTATAAATTTTTTTCATTCATAAATTTTATTTATCAATAACATATTCAATCATTAGTGATCCATTACAGAATTAAGGTCTTTCTATGTTTATTCCAGATTTTCAACTCCATAGCTTCTTTTGTCATCTCACTAACAAATTTTCTTATATAGTTTTTAAAATCGATTTGAATAGTTTGAGATTGCAATTGTTCATATTAGAATAATATGTATGGATGTTGGGGGGGGGGGTGTATAGGGTAATGGAAATTATCATCATCAAAAGCATCTGAAAAAAGTCATTAATAAAATGCATTACTGACCAGAAAAATAATCACGGATTCAGAATTGGAAGTATAATAAGTAATATCTTATAGTAACAAATATAGTATCACCAGAAATAGTCTCCAATATTCAAGAATCAACATTTGTGATTGGATTTAAAAGAAGTCCACTATGAAATCATAGGAGAAAATGACTATAAAAGTAATTTTACTTCAAAAATGCTGCTAGCATTTAATCAATTCTGGTCATCATAAGTGCACTGCCCCCTCTGGTAACTTGAAAGTATTGTCAAAATAACCTAGTAACCATTGTATAACTTATAAATTATAATGGAGTATGTGGGCTTTGCACATGACTTTAATGACCTTAGAATCATCCAAAACAATTTCACAAGAATCTTCTTTCTGTCCACACACATGTACTTACACATACACATATCTATAAATCTTATAGAGTAAGCTTTGTATCTACCTCAAAGTTTGTGATGATAGTGTATTAGATGTGACAATATGTTGTACTATTTTCATTATCTATCATTAAATGGGAATACATAGAAAATTTTAAACTTTATTTAAACTTTTCAAATACAAACAACATGTTAGTAATGACACACAAATAGACAACACAGGTTAGTAATTATACAACTTTTGTGTAGTAGTTTTCTCCACTCTTCTTCAAGTGTTGTTAGCCTGGTCGGTGACAATATTAGCATAGGAGTCGAACTTACATCTTTAGATTCTTGAATACAGAATTTTAAGGCAATGCTCTAACCAATAGACCAATTTTGTCAAAGGCAGAAGATAGCAGAAAATTCATATATTTATATACGAGGGTTGGTTCAAATCCTCCTGAGTCTTTCAATTATTTTTAATATTTTTTTCTAAGAGCAAAATTAATTAGAGGCTTCCATACATTGTGTATTGCCACACTGGGTTGACTTATACAATTATTAGCCATTGTCATAAGAGCAGGTTCATAGAATATTCTTTTTTGCACCTTATCCTCCCTATCCAATATTTTTGTATCTTCACAATTGAACATATGTTCATTATTACATGCATGATCGGCTACTGTTTTTTAATCATAATTTTGTGTTCTTTCAATCACTGTTCAACACCACTACAGGTCTCACCAATAAACTTCCTACCACATTTACATGGTATTTTATAGATGCAGTTTATGTTCTTCAGCATTTCCAGTTTAGGTTTGGTAGAAGTTAACATTTCTCAAAGTGTGGTATAGCTTTGGAAAGCACTTCTAATGTTTTATTGACTGCATATTTTTTTTAATTTATCTGCCATTCCTAGTATGTATGGATAGGCTAAAAGTATGGAGTATATTACTACTTGAAGCATTGTGTAATTACTAGCCTGTGTTTTTTATTTGTGTGTTATTATTTGAAAAGTTGAAATAAAGTTTAAATTTTTCTATACATTCAATGTTTAATGATAGATGGTGTAAATCATCTATCACCCACTGTGATAATTTGCAAAACAGATAACTAGATGAATAAAACAGTAAAAAAAAAATTAGAAATTATTATCATTATTTATTTTAAAAAAATTGTCTAACAAAAAAATGTAGAAAATGATAATGTAACAAACCCAATGTTAATACATATTGATCTATTATATCCATTAAATACACACATAATTCCATATTTATTGTTGTCTGATTCTTCTTAATTAATTAACATTTAATCCAAATAAGCTATTCCCTGATAATAATCAAATTCTAAAAATAGTTCCAATAAAGAAGAAAAACAGTTTTAACTTGAATCTTCCTCCTCCCTTTTTTTGAAATAAGGATGTCCCCATACAATTTTAAAGAAGTAAATTCGTCTTCCTATATTTACTAAATCAATTCAATATTTTTAACTATTAATTTCTTTATAAAGAAACATGTACAGATGATGTGAAGAATGCTGAAGTAATATTCCTATTTACGAAAGGCAATAAGAAAGATATTAGAAATTACAGACCTATCATTCTATCAGTTTTATACAAAATCTTTACTAAAATTATTACAATTTTTCCACAGTGAACATTGAATTCGGAGGAACCTAAAGAATAAGCTGGTTTACATTAGTTTATCACAATGGATACCGTTGAAAATATTAGAAGTTACAGAAAGAATTAAGTAATTAGTTGGCATTGTGTTTTGGAGTTATAGATTTTGAAATGACATTTGACTTGGTAAGTGTTTTGACAGTAATTAAAGCTTTGGATCATCAAGAAATAGCTTTTGGATGATGTCATCTAATGAAAAATATTTATCAAAATGCAACATCCGTGCTTATATTACAGTGTCATTAAAAAAATTAACATAGACAAAAGCATATGATAGAATGACTCCATTTCTCCAAAACTTTTATAAGCATTTTTCCAATAAATATTTTGTGAATTAAAATGGGCGAATAAGAGAGCAAAAATAAATGGACATTTTAATGTCATCTCTATAGATTATGTAAATGATGTGGATGATTTTATAAATAATGATTTGGAGTTTCAAAAAATGTTGCACGAGTTATCAGATAAAATTAAGAAAATACGATTAAAGACTAATGCTAAGAAGTAGTTTGTTTTGAAAAAAAAAAAAAAAAAAGGCTAATATTAAGTAATGTTCATGTTTGTTTTCTCAGAAGAAAAGAAAATTTTAAATTCCTTGATAAAGAAGTTAATAATTATAAATATCTTGATCCCATGATTAATCCAGATGAAAAACTAATGGATGAAATTAAAAATATAACGAAACTTAAATGAATTACTTTTGGTAAAAGTAATGATAATGTTTTGGCCCCATTCTATGAATTTTTCATATCAGGGCAATCCCTAATTTTACTGAAAATAGGAGTATGAATTTTTTGATATTAAGTTTCTAAAAAAATAAAGATACTTAATGTGTCTGAGATATTCTTTTTTGGAAAAATTAAATTAGTGTTTTATGGATTTTTATCAAATTAATAGTACAATTGACAGTTAGTATAGAATTTTAATAATTTTAATAAATTAATAGTTGACTGAAATTTGAAATACTTAAACCAACTAGTAGATTGTTTTCATTAAACAAGATATGTAATTTCAACAAAATAATTGATTTGTTTTTTAAAAAAATAGAAAAGGCTACATTTCACCCCAAAAAATGAACATTTTCATTTACAGCACTAAGGAGCATAAATGTCCCAAAAAAGGCTAGAAAAAGATCTGAATTCCTGCTGTTTTGCTGTTACAATTTCCCCGCTCAAAAACTCCAGATGGGATTGTAATATTTTTATGGGAATGATCCATTCATTTAGTGGAAATATAGAAGGGAGAATGCTGTTGGAAGTGAGTCAATGCATTTTTGCATTTGAGGTATACATAGATAGTAGAAACACCTCCAGATTCCTACTAAAATCACTGAATAATACACCAAACGTTTTCTAACAATTATGATTTTTTCCCACAAATAAGGTGATATATGGGTTTAAGTTTCCAAAAAAAATGCGAAGAAAATGTTATGGCAGAACACGCTATGTCGTTGACCGCTATTTGCATATCAATGACATTCGGTGATAACTAGAAAAATGCAACTGTTTTTCACTCATATTTATGGATTTTATGATTACTTTATATTGACTAATAATGTGGCTAGATTTAGATTTTTATTTAAAATATTTAATTTTAGAGGAAGGAAAGACAATGGAAGTGAATGCTCAGCGACTGTAATTTCTAAAACACGTCATGTAATGACTGGGTGAAATATAATTCCTCTGTTTTACTGCAAACTATTTTTCATATGTTTTTCTTCAGTTATTAACATTATTTTAAATATTTCATTACATTTAACCAATTTGAATGGAAAATAATTCTATGTTTAGAAACTAAATTGAAATAATTCTAATTATTTTACATTAATATATTTCAGAAAGGAAACTGGCTAGATCCGTATTTAACGAATAAAATCGCTCAAATTTTTACTCAATCTGGCCAATAAGAAAATTCATTAGACAAAAGATTAAATTACCTCAGCTTTCACTAGTATTATAATTTGACCATGTTGCTTTATAGAATATTTATCAAATTACAATTTTAAATTACCTATAATTAATTATTTCCTAGAGCTGGTTGTGGGTTTTAAAAATAATTCACAAAAAACAAAGAAAATTATTGTTTTAGAATTGCATTAAAATAAATTACAGGCAAATTTTATATATATAAAGAAATTAAGCAGTCAACTTCAGAGACCTTGCAGTCGACTGTCTTGGCTGCCAATGGTATAGAAGGCAATTCCAAGCAGTCAGTAAACCATTGTTTTCACATTTGTTAGGATTTTGTAAAAACAATTCTTCCCTACTATTACTTGACCTTATTCATAAATTTAATATAATTTTCGCTATTTAATCGAATACATATTCTTTACTTCACTTTTCATACTAAGAGCAAATTGTCCAAGAAAAGAAATGCTGGATAAATATAAATGCTACTGTAAAAGATTTTGATTGTAATATCTTTAGTTCTCTAAATGATGAATCCAAAATTTATTAATTATTTCTTTAAGGGTGACAAAATATTTTTCTGGAGGAAGCACGATCATTATTTACAATTGGAATTATTTTTGGAGAAAACTTCAATCTGGAAATGTTTTAAACCCTTATTTTAATATGGTAACCGTTCCTTATTCTATTGATGTCAGAAAGTAAATGACTTGAGGTTTATTAGGGCACATCCTTTCAAATTATTGAAAAAACAATTTAGGCACCTATATTAAAAATTTATGCTAATTTAGATGTATTTTAACAGTACTTACATACAATATAACTTGGGCACGTAACAGAAGAAAATTCAAAGACATCACTCAACAAAGTATGAAGTGAAATATGTTGGAAGAAAGACGAAAAGGCTAAATTTAAAAAAACATAAGTAAACCGTAAAGCAGTATCCTAACTTCATCGAAAGAATTAGAAGCTGGAATGGAACTGGAATGGACATGTTTCTAAAAGGAATGATAATAGAAGGACAGTTGATTGCAAGAGGTTATAAAAGTCCTAGATAGTAACCACATGGGAGATGGGTGGATGAAATAAGGAAGTTTGCTGGTGTATTGGGTAGATGACAGGCTCTAGTTGTGAGAAACTGGATTAAATTATGAGAGATCTTTCTGCAGTGAGACTTATGATGATAATAAATCATTTGCTATGGCAGGATTTTAATTTCTTTTTAAATTCCGCCAGTAGTATTATGTATTTACGGAATTACTACTGACCATTGTATGAAGATGAAAGAAAAATGTTCAATTTTACAGCCTAAGAAAAATGTTCACATTTTAATTTTCAACCTAATATTCCAGCTTGTTACATATTTTAATTAGAGTATGCTTTTAAATAAAATTATTGGTTCAAAGAAATCTATTCTTTTTAAGTGAGCAAATAAAATAATTAAAATTGATTAAATTACTTACAGAAAATATAAAATTAAATTAGTATAAGTTGTTGTTTTTTAAGATCATTTTCTAATATATGAGTTTGCACTGGAAAAATTGATTTGAAGATGTTTTTTTTCTTGTTTAAATTGCATTTTTATGAGAATGTTCTGTAGGAAATGGTCGCTTGTTTTTTGAAAATTGTAAAAAAGGACTACTATGCCTTCAATGAGTTTGAAACAGAAGTATCACAGGGTATTAAATTCAGTCTAAAACACTCTACGGGTGCTGCCGCAAAGAAAAATAAAGTCTCACAAACAAAATTTTAGTTTGAGGTAAAAAAAAAAAAAGACTAGGGGATTATGTACATTAAACATAACTCACATAAATTTGACATTTATTTTATCAATTTACAAAAAAAAATACACAAATTTTATTGAATTACTATCAAATGTTAAAAAAAGTGAAGTTAAACAATTAACATTGTTTATTCCTTTCTTGATATCTTTTACAAGAAATTATTGTAGCAATACCAGTTATAAATTTTTTAAACAGTGATATTTTTAATATTGATGTTAAACACTCATTTCTTCATCTTCCTCTTTGTAAAGACTTATTTATTAATCTTCAAAAGGGAAATAATTGCTCAAGAAAGATGTTATCAGTTTTAAGAAAGTAATCAATCCGGATATGATAATTATAATCCTGCTATATACAATCTGTAACTACATTTTATCCACCAATAGCAGATGCTAATTCTGAGGAAGCTGTCCATATAACGCGAAGTATTATTATGTAGCTTTCGAAGGAGGTTATTTCTAAAAAATAATTTTGGTATAACCTTAGATAATTGAGGAAGTAAGTTAGGTTATGATCCAAAGTTATTCCTAAAAAGCACTGGGTGATATTCAATTTCCTAAAACTATTTCATGGACACTTAACAGAAGATCAAAATAGACTCTTTAGATCACTACACAAAATATAAAGAATTGTATATTAAAAGTAATGAGATAAATTGAAAAACAAATACATGAAAGAGAGAGAGTTACTACCAATAGTGAAAAAATAAAGGGAGCGAAATGGAATTGGGCTGGGGATATTTCCTAAAGAGGTATAATAGATGGACAGCTAAATTTTTAAATGGAATGCAATAAATTGGGTAAGATCCATATAAAGACTATTTGTGAGATCACTAGATGAAATAAAGAAGTTTGCTGGAGCAATGTGGAGAATGTCTGCACTTGAGCCCCCCCCCCCCGTAGATACCTTCGTCCTGCAATAGTTTGATCATGGTTGAAAACGATGATGAAATATATTAGAATTTATATACAAATACCGATTTTCAATTTGAATTTATTATATAATGGGACTTCTATTGAATACATTAATTTATAAAAATTTAAAACTACAGTTTTTCAATATACCGTTGCTTAAAATATGAAAAAAAAAAAAATGAGCAAAATTTTATTCAATAACAAAAAAAAATATTCATAGAAATAAATATCAAAATTCTAATCAAAGTAACAAATACAGAATTAGTGTCATAAATTATTTTCTCAGAATATTATAAACTCATACATAGAATAAAGCAAATCGGTCATAAAAAATAAATTAGGATATTTTTAATTTTATAATTACTACAACACCTTTGTAAAAGCAATGGACGCTATTAAATTGCTGGTCGTCACTTATCTTCTTTTTTGTTGACATCAGCATCGTGACTATAAGAATCGTAAAAAAATCATAGAATTCTTGCTTCATAACTACAGTATTTTCAGATTGAATTTATTCAAAAAGTATATACTGCTTTCAGAAATTCAAGAGAGATGGCAGCACTAATTGATTAGGTCAGCTGTTGAAATTAGTAATAATGAAAGACTTTCCCTATACTTTTGCAAAATATGTAACGGGATTTGTAAATAACCCTTTACATCCCAAGACTAAAATATGCAATATAGAATATTGTAGCTACCTCTTTAGAAATACAAGAAAATTGCTTTGTAATGATAAGATTACTTTCATTAAACTTTTTATGCCCTTACTTAAAAAGAGAAAGCACACTTAAAAATATTTATCGAATTTAATTACTATCTCCATTTCTTATTTATACGTGAGTAAAGAATACAATAGTTCCTGAGAGTTTTGGTATACTTTTACGTATTTTGTTTTTGTTTCATCTGGTATTTTTTTTTTTTCTATATGTCATAGCATCGGCCGGGACGCGGACCCACAACCGTTTGCAATAACCTCTCTGCTAACAACGCTTGACTACATCTGGTATTTTTGGTACTGTATTTTGCTCTTTGGTCAAGTGTTGGTGGCTTAGCTGCCACCCAGGTTCGCTTCGTGGTCAATTAATTTCCCTTAAACCTCTACCTTTTCTGACGACTCTTCCCTTTGATTGGAATTTAGGTTCTCATGAAAATACAGGCTTTCAAGAGAATTTCAAAGCATATTTTGTTGCGCAAAACAAACACAACTGGGCAAATTGTTTGATTTGTCATTAAAGTGTTATATTAAAAAAAGCATAGCATTTATTATCATTATACTATGAAACATATATCTAAGGCCTTTTTTGATAGTTGTTTAGTAAGCTGTTAAAAAAAAAAAAACAATAATTATAGCAACATTCGTTACCATACATCAGTGTGATGGTGAAGTAATGGAATAGTTCTCAATTTTTACATCAAAAAATTATTTTCGTTTTACAACAAACAATAATGGTTACAGTGAAGTTGAAAATAAAGAGTGGTCTTGTCTTTTAGCTTTACTGGTGCAACATCGCAGAAAAACTTAGTGAACTCAATCGTGCTTTATAGGCTGAAAAGCTGACATCTATTATGAAGGAATACAAAACCAAAATACTGCATCATTTTCTAAACAGAACTAAAAATCAATCATTTTGTAATGATATTTTTGTAAAAAAACTATATTATTTTTTAATCTATTTAGCTGCCTTATACAAGATGTTAAAAAATATTAAGAACTGTCTATTACTTGTTGAAAATGCCTGATACTTAGAAACAGCAATTAATATACAAATAGCTGCTCTTGTCTACGATTATGCAGAACTCTTTGATAAATTGATCGAGCTTAGAAATGAACTGCATCTGGAAATGTTTAAAGATGTAGGGAAAGGAAAATGACTAATGTTACACACTAGTGCCTGAAAAATACAAGACTATACAAAAGTGTGCAAAAATGATGCTCATATTGTTCACATCAGCATATCTTTGTAAATTATTTAATTCCAAAATGGAATTTGCGAAGAATGTATACAGAAATAGGTGAATTGATTCTCACCTTAATGATTTATAAGAGTAGCATGGAGCAATTATAAAACTGAGTCATCTAATTTTTAAATAAACACTTGATCACATTTAGATTTACATTTGTTATTGGATTATGATTATATTGTAGTAAGTTGTGGTCCATATTGTGCCCCACATAACATTGGAGACATATGTGTTGTCCTTGATGTTAACACAAAAGCAAATAGTATAATAAAAACATGTCTCTATGAATGCAATATATGTTGTATATACAGAAACTGTAGTAAGAGCAAAGCTTTAGTAACAATAAAAATACTGTAGTGCTTAAAGTGCTAGGTTACAAGCATCTCTACATTGATGACAATTATCTGTCCAAAGCATGCTAAGCACTACAATATTTTTAATGTTAATTAAGTTTTGCTCTTAATACAGTTTTTGTATTTGTATTCCTGTGGCTAATAAATGTAAAGACTGCCATATATGTTTCTTATGTCAGTTGTTAAACAATGGATTCGCAATTTGTTCATTATAATCTTTAAGAGGGTCATAAATGTCGTTCTCGTGGAATCACTGTCATTATTTATAATTGCAATTATGTTTAAAGAAAATTCCTCTTTGAAAATAATTTGAACACTTATTTATTTCAATATGAATATCTTGCTTTAATTTATTAGCGTTTATGAATAATGAAAGGAAGTTACTTGAAATCCATAAATATTTCCAAAATATTAAAAAACAATGTAAGCTCTTATTTTAAAAAGTAAAGTTAGGTTTAATATGTGTTACCATACTTTCTTTTGAATCTGAGACTTTAGACCATTCATCAAAGTATGGAGATGATTAACAGCAAGTGATTGAAATCAAGGTATGTGGGTGAGAAGGTAAATATATATCATTGAGATCATGGAAGGATTCAAATGCTGGAATGGAGCCAGGGTGAATATATTGCTATAAAAGGGGTTAATAGATAGACAGTTGAAGGCTTAAAATGGATTGCAAGAAATTATAAAAGGCATAGATAAAGTCCACTCGAAAGATGGAGGATGAAATAAGTGAGTTTGCTGGCATATTGTGGAGGAGAGAGGCTCAGATTCTAATAAACATTAATAAATTTGGAGATCTTCATTCTGCAGTGGACTCATAATGATTGAAAAATGATGGTGATAAATTATTTGCTATGTTAGGATTTTAAGATTTTTAAAAAACTACACCAGGTATAATTGCTGAAAGATTCTTGACTTCGTTTAAGAAGTTACAGTGCATCACATCACCTTTGTATGTAGGTAACAAGCAAAGATATGATTTCATAATCTAGGGGAATAATTTACAAAGTAATATTTCACATTGCATAATTTTTATTTAGATTATATATTTAAATAAAATTGGTGATTTAAATATGCTGATAGGGTCGGGTGGTAAGTTTCTTGAAAATAGGGGAAAGGTGCCATATCTTGAACTAAATTGGGAAAGGCTGCTTTAAACCAGGACTGTCATAGGCCATCAAATTTATTTCTAAGGCCTCAATCTAAAAAAAGTTATCCTACACTCACAAAAAATTATCCGAAAAAATGGAAGAACTTACGTAAACGAAAAAATATCATTTAAATTTTTTAATTTATTTTTTCTTTAAATGATAAAACAAAATATATAATCAGAAAAATTAATATAATTTATTTGATTCTTGGGTTTTAGAAACTATTTTATCACTATCAATTATAATTATTTGAGATGAAGATATTTTAATTGTGGATGTTAAATGTTCAATTGTTGATTAGCTCTATGTGAAATTTTACTTATCTTTAAAAGGAAAATAATTGCTTTAATAATTCTGTAACTATTAAACATTGCCAAGATTTTTGCAACAAACATGTCATTTAATAATAAAAAAATTTAATTTATTTACTATATGGATTGAGGCAGTTTAACCATTGACAAGATAAAATAAAGAATCCTGTAAAAATTAGTCAGAAGTTAGATTCATTTCAATTCATGTACTCTCTAGCCATAAATCTGATACTCACTATCTATGTGATTTCATAGTTTATATTTGTTCATTTCTGCAATGATCAAGGTCGGGTAAATTCCAATCTGAGTCATCATGAATCCATTGGTAACACTCCAAATGTGTATGGGAAAATCACATCTTCTTGTCATTATTGGTGGATCAGAAAAAATAAATTTATTTGGAATCGTATAAAAATATTACATTGTCCATCACAATTCTTCGAGTGTCCATTCTTGTTTGGCCATCAAAAAAGGGATCTTGGTTTGAGCCAATTTTAGGTACTGAAATTTGGATTTGCATTATGGGAAAATCTGATTGGATTAACAATTTTTATACATTTTCTACGAGACAATATATTAGATGAAGAAACATGTTTATGAATAAGATGCCATTGCATAGGAATAGACATATATGTAATATTTTGAATCTTATACAGAAGTATAATGTGAGAAGATTTTTTTTCACACAAAAACACAATATTCACCAATAGCAGATGCTTAGACTGAGGAAGTTGTTCCTATAACCCTAAGTACTATTATCTTCCTTAATAAGGAGATCATTTCTAAAAAATAATTTTGATATAACTTTAGAATATTGAACAAAATAATTCTGGCTATGATCCAAAGTTACTCCTAAAGAGCAATGGATGATATTAAATTTCATATTATTGTATGGACATTTAACAGAATATCAAAAAAACACTTTAGACCAATAAAGAAAATATAGAGATGTTTATTAGAAGTAATGAGAAAAAATTGAAAACCAAATATAGGAATGAAATTAAATCACTAATAATATTAAAATAATAATAAGAGTGAAATGGAATTTTAAATAGAATCCAAGAAATAGTGAAAGATCTATATTGAGACTATTTGTGACATTACTAGATGAAATAAAGATGGTTGGTGTGATGTGGAGGTCTGCATTTGAAACATTCCACAGATGGAGAGAATTTCGTAGTGCAATGGTTGAAAATGATGATGAAATATATTTTATTTATTGAAGTGGTGCATATCTGTACACATATACGCTTGCTTCATGTTTACATGAATTAAAGCCTATTTCCCATTTTATAACGTATTTTTTAATATCTGCATACATTAGTAATATGGCCCTGTGCGTGTGTATAATTTTACATTTTAAAGTTAAAAGCTGATTGTTTTAAGTCACGCTATATTATTAAGAAAAGTGTTTTGTTAAAAGCATAATCAATTAAGTAAAGAAATATTAATAAAATGTATACAATGGGAGAAAGGTAGGAAGCCATTACAGGAGGGAGTGTGTCGTATTTTCCTATCTATAGATACAATCAGCTACAATAGTTACAGTTGAACATCTTCAGAGTCTATACACATTTTAAGGTGTTAAATGAAAGTAAAAGACAATGGAAAGAAAATCATTTCAGCTACACACAAGGTACGAGGAAAGAGAAAACTAATGGAATGTGAATTTAAAGCAAAACGTAGGACTAAATCCATTACGAATTAAAAAGTGGACCCTAGACATAAGAATAAGTATATAAACCTGGAAGGGAGCATTGTGTTAATTATTATGAGAAATTTTATAGAGAATTATTATGATTCTTATTAAAATTATTATTAGAAGAGAATTAAATGTAGAATATGTAGAAGACAAACTGATATAATAAAAATATTAGAAGATATATTCAGTATAATACTTCTAGTTGGTTATCCTGCTTAAGCTTCCACTCATGGTAAAAGTACCTGCCGTTATGAGCGAGTAATCGGGCATCGGTTTCTCCGCAGTCATTGAAGTTGCCATCCAGAAGAATTCGATCAAAATGAAGATCTATCCACATCCTACCTACTCCATGCAAATCTGAAGTCTGTGAATCCATCTGTGCAGAAAAAGCCCCGAAGTCATCATCATACTGTCGGTAAAAATGCTTTAATTTTATTCAAATTTAACTATAACACATTTTTCTTTTAATATATTTTCATTATCTAGTCTTAACCTTGTAAATTATATATAAAGAGTATATATCATCAATGTTAAATCTACTGGTTTTATTATAGAGCAAATTAGAAATCTATAAGTTGTATTTTTTCCATTTTTCTTTCTTACCTTGAATGATGGAGAGAGAAATTTAAATCATTAAACATGCTTACACATGTCTGCTCTTAAAATCCCAAGGAATGGAACGAATCAAGATGATAAATTTAAAGCTATCAAATTTTAAAAGAATAACACATATAAATTGTTTTTCTTGGTTTCCCTTCTTACCCCCCCCCCCCATCATATCAAAGAAGATTATGTTTCCAATTTCTTGGAATTATATAAAGAATTAGTGAAGGATGGCGAGCATATTTCCATTCAATTAATTATATAAATCATTTTGTTTATTGTGCTGTTCTAATTGAAGATCTTTGTAATAAAATAATGTATTAATTCTGTTTAATTTGTTACTTCATGTGATGCTAAAATTAATACTATTTTGTTAAAATGATACTATATAATGAAAACTAATATTAAGATTGTCATATTCATACTTCAGTATTCCATTACGTGAAAGTGATATTTATAAAGTTATCTAGATGTATGTATTGCATTACTTATCGATGCAGTATAATATATATAAATTAAAACAGCAATTCCGCAATGTAAGAAGAAAATGGATCATACTAGCAGTTTATTTTAGGGGTAATTAATCTTCCTAATATTTTAAATGTTATATTATTAGATTTCTAAATTTAAGATGATTAAAATACTTATTATGAACGGGTTCTAGTTATAAAATGATCATACATGGTTAACTAGAGATGCTCATTTCTTATATAAAATAAGTTTCACAATGTTTATTATTAGTGTAGGTGGAAGGTTTAATAATTTGTTTATATATATATTGCATTCCGACCCCTTCATATGTGTTGCAATGGTTGTCTTATTATAAAATTTGTTATCTTTATTCATTGCATAGTTCACTCACCTTCATATAGACACTGCCACAAATGCAGGCTATATTCTCTCTTGCGTGCCTCGGTTCCTAATCAAGTATCAGCACTGGTCTAAATCATGCAATGGAGCTGAAAACGTATCATCACCCCAAAACCTTAGATTTAGCATGTCTTTTTCATTGTTATGTACCCTCGGTTGGAAGTAGGAGCACTGCTGTGGCCAAGGACCTCCATCCTTAATCATGAACCGTGCCAGCAGATCACTAAGCCGAACATCCATACATTTATTTACCATTGATAGCACTCACATAGGTAGTACCATGATTTCTAACTAAGGTTTATCTGTAGCCTTCGCCTGTGCTCATTAGCAACCGTGGGTGAACTTAAATCGAACCCATCCACAATTGTCCCATTAAACAAATATGTGTGATAAATTGTTAGATTCAAATCTATAATGGCTGAAAGATTCTCATACCTCCAATATAAATTAAATAGGGCACACATTATTGTAAGCCACCACCATCTTCCGTAATACTATGTAAAAGGCTAGTAGATTATCTTAATCTCATTATTTATAAGCTATTCTATCCATGTTTTAATTTCTGTAATAAAATTTATATTATCATTGTTAACTAAAATTGTTTCATCGCAAGTCAGAACTATTAAGTAATTATTATATATAAATTCGGTAAATATGTTAAATTGCCAAAACAAACACATCCATGGTTTTGTACATTACTGATATATTTCATGTTATAGCACTGTAGAAATGATCAAATTCCAAAATCATGTTAATAACCATAAGGTAAATTAATTAATGTAGGGTGTTAATGAGTGCTAGTATATAATGAAATTGCAAGTTATAAAGAACCCTGACAGAAAGAGTCCATATTTGAACCTGAGCTATGTCGCACTGTATGAAGGGAAGCTGTGTGACATCAAGGATGTTCATGTGTTTGAGACTAGGAAGCTTAGGTAGAGGTTTAAACTAGGAGCATGGGGGAAGCCCTGTGTTTGTTGGTTGGGAGTCCCTGATTGGTCTTCTTGACTGATTGTACAATCTTGACCATTACAGGGATTTTGTATATAACATGATGCTACCAACATGAGGCTTTGAAAATCTGCTTCATGCCATGGTGGGAGCACTCTTAAGTTAATCCAAAAGAGGGGTTTAAAAAAATGAAATTTTTTTTTTGGTGGGGTTATAATACATATGTTTTTTGTTATACAACATGGTGTCATCAGCAAGTTATGCTTTGAACTGCCTACATGCGTATTATTTTCTATTAAAAAAAATACTGTAACTTTTTATAGATACACACAAACAAAAACAACCCGTTTTATGATTAATTACTGTCCAAAAAAACGTAAATTATCTGGGAATCATTTTAAAATTTAATGTGAATTTCTAAATTTTGTTTTTTTTAAATAGTAATATTATTTACTACTAGTTATTATAATTTCCTATTACAAAACTAAAGCCGATATTTATATAGAATCACAGGCCTGGCCCGGAATCGTAATATGTATGTGTTTTTGATTAGCATCAACACCATCAAACGGCTGATACGATAGAATAGAAAACAACCTCCTTTTGTTTCTAATGTTTATAATTAAAATAGTTATTGTTATTTTTCTTTTCTTTCTCTATTATTTTTAGTCATTCGGATTAATTCAGAGCAAAACCATCAGGTGGCTTTCATGCAATTGATAATCTCTCTGCGTACTAATTAATGAGAATAGGGGTTCTCTCTTTGTGTAATTATATTTCTATTTTTTAATTACTTATGATAATTCTGATTCTAATCCATCTCTTTCTACTATTTTTTTTTCATTTTGCAATTAATATGACTACACTCATTTATGAGTGGCTGTTAAGCAACTCCTTTATATATAAACACACACACACAAACAGTGGAACAAAACAATTAGAGAATAAACATATGTTACCAAGACTCATTTTATCAAAACTTTTATTACACTTAAAAATTCCTAAGTTAGTGAACCAGTTTCTTCTTCATTAGTGACAACCATAGAAGGTATATAATTTTCTGATTGGGTGCCATAGGATTTCGTAGGCTCTTTAACTCCAGGTAGCACAGAATCTTTATTTTTCAAAATACCTGGTCTGAATGATGAATGCTATTAAATATATATATATATTAAAATTATGATTGCTAAAAATATTGATCATAGCACATGTAAATTCAAAATAAAAATAGATTTCATTCTTAAATTGATTATATTCAAAACACATAAACAACAATAATATTAAAGAAAAATATATTTTTACTTCTAATATTTGATTCTTTGGATTAAAGAAATAACAACCTTTTTACTATAATGCACATTTCAAATTTGCATATGCTTGTTCATCTCCATGGTGAAGCGGTTTCTTTCTTCATTATAATGTAAAGTTGAGTGCACTTTCGGTGAAGTTCGCCGTAATTGTAACTCTCTTACTGAAAGTGCAATGCTATAGATTATAAAGAAGCCATTTCATTACACAGATAAACAAATGTATGCAAATTTGAATTACAAATCCAACCGAAAGGAAAAATCAATATTATAATGCATACTAGTGTGTGCGTGTGAGAGAAGCAGAAACTTATATTCAAAATTTAGTCATTAAAGTAGTGCTGAAATTATTTTCTTTCGCTTTTCATATCTCCTCTTATCAAGTAATAAAATAATTATTTTATTTAAAGATAAGTTTGTGTTAATATTCTATCCATGAAATGTTTTTGTAAATGGATATTATAGCTGTCTGAAGAAAAGGATCAATTCCTAAAGATGTGTTTTCACTAGATAACTTTTAAGTGAAGTTAGGGATGCTAAACATTTGTTAAAATTAAATATAAATCCTAGTTTGGTGGTTTTAAAACTGCAACTAAAAGGTTTCTGAAAGTGATAGTATGTGTATGCTTAAATACACATACCTATAAAGGTATAAATTACTAATGAAAATAAATAATAACTTATAAAGGAATTATAGAATTTTAAAGACTGATCCTTTTAGAATAGTAAAATAAAAGTTATTTATAACTTTAAACAAGGCAAAACTCTGCATACAGTAGTGCCACCCTGTGCCAATCAGAGTAATCAATGGATGCCAGAAGGCTTGTGCATAAAATCCCTGTGTAGTGCCTACTCATCCAATATCCCCAGGCTAGTTTCTGGCTTGTGGCCTTCGTCAGTGAGGATGCCTTCTGGCATCCATTGATTACTCTGGTTGGCACAAGGTGCCACTACTGTATGGAGAGTTTTGCCTTGTTTAATAACAATTATGTGCTAGTATAAGAGATAGTGATCACGTGATGTGTAGTGGTTTATTTATAACTTTGTGAGATTAAAAAAAAGATTATTTTCTGAAAGTAAAAGCAGTTAAAATAATGAGAGGAATGCGGTATTAAAGTGGGATATTGAACAATTACAGGAATTTGAATTTCCTTCATGATAATAAAGTGTAAACTAACTCATTGATTAAAGTCAGCTATATAATGGTTTAAATTCTTATATCCAGCATGGGAGTAGTGAAAGGAAGAATCACCTAAGTGGATGGACGGAATACAAGTCAAACAGCTTTAGGGAATGAAACTGAAAGGATTCAGTGCAAATTGGATCGAGAAAAGGACCCTCAATTCTTGGAGCTTCACTTGTGCACACGGACTTATAAGTGAGTGCAGAACATCACCCGGATGTACAGGGGCTTCTAGTACAGAAAACTGGCTTCCGAACATGTGAACAGCCAGCTAGGATTCATACAGATCGTGTTGATCTTCAATATTACTTTTATATCCTATGGGCCTATGTATATATAAATATATACAATTTGTAATGTTTAGTTAGAAATTGCTAAGAGTATTATTAATAAATTGCATCTAATCTCAACCTAATAGTGTCAAGTCATTACTGGATGATTATGTCTGGTGACAGTTAAGTTCGCAGACAAGGTGTCTGGCAGTATAATAAGCCAGGACATAACAGAAAGTGCAGTTACCAACCTATTTTCATAAAACAAAATGGATGGCCTTTGCCCTAAGTTGAATCAGAAAATAATTAACTACATAATTTTTTGTTTGCTATCGTATTTACTATTATTTATTAAGATTACAAGTTTAGAAAATCAGAAGTTAGTCAAGTAAAAATTTGTTAGCCAATCACTAATATAAGACAACCACCATAATAGAAATTTTAAACTTTGAATAATAAACATAACATTTATTTTAGATTCATCAATATTATATAAATCATTTATAAATTGCTTTTATTATTTATATTTATTTAATAAGTGCAATGGTTTTGATTTGCCATTTATATTTTAATCCCTTTGTTGTTTAGTGGACCTTAAATTTAATTAAAAGTTCCTAAGTCGATTCTCATCTGAGTACATTAAAACCGTAATCTGGTCAAGGGAACGAAATTGCAAGTTCAAACACTACCTGATCTCCGTAAAAATATTATCGTTTAGATTTTATAGTAAATAGTTCTAACGCAGTTGCCTGATCACCATTTCTTATATTTACACAAGCTGTTTACACAGAAGCTAAACCCTCCATACAGTAGCACCACCAGTGCCAGCCAGAGTAATCAAAGGAAACAATTAAAAAATCGTCTGCTGCTTCTTGCTCAGCAATAGATATGAGACAAGTCTAGTTTTTATCAGGATTATTTTTATATTGTTCTACAAAATAGACATTTTTTTCTCTTAATTAATTCGGCATTTGGATAAAAGTAAAAGAAATGAATGGAACATTAATCTGATTTATTCAGTAGATAAGTGGAAATAATTATCAATCTAAATTTTAAAATAAGAAAAGCAATCTGATTTGTGTTTAAAAGTAACTAAAAAAAAAAGGAAATCAGAACAGTTGAGTTAAGCTTTATTCTATCTATAAAAATATTTTATTATATGCAAACTGCATATATATAAATTTATGTAAAGTTATATATATATAGTTAAAGTATGGAATACGTTGGCTAAAGAGCTGAATTGTCATCGGGGTGAAGCATTTTTTTCTATCCACTATGGCCATATAAAAATATAAAGATATGCCTGTCTATAGTTAAATTGCCTGAGAAGTTGTGATTTACACCGGATGAAAATATATGGGATGAATAACACCAAACTACCTACTGCTACTGAAATACCTTCAGGATGCTCTATCAAATTAAATTGGAGTTCTTCAATATCTATTTAAAAAATACATCAACCGTAAGAACTTTGTATAAAAGGAAGATTGTAAAATTATGTTTTATTTTCTGTTGTATCAATTTGTATTTTTATTTTCATTTATTATCTCATCTTATATTTGGAAAAAGCTATTGCTAATTATATAGGGAACAATCCAATATAAGAAAATATCAAGAGAGTAGGGAAGGGGGGATAGGTTGAAAAGTCTTTTTTTTTAAAAAAAAAAAAAATTTAGATTTATTTTCTACTGAGAGATGTGGGATTGAAATATGCACAAACAATTAAGTGCTTCACTAGAATATTTAACGGTAAGAGATTTTTTTTCTTTTTGAAAGCCACTGATATGTTTGCCACATGACATGACTAATTATATATATATATATATGTTACTAATCATATTTCTTAATATATAGTGAATAAATGACTAACCCTTTTTAAAATAGTATTCTTTATTATTTTCTATCCTATTCTGTGTTGTTTGATCATATTTTTCCACAATTAAAATTGCATATTTACATTCAGTTAAGCACTTACATTACATCTTATAACAAATGGTTTGCACATGCACACACTCACATTACTGTTTAATACATATGTGAGAACATTGTTAAATAGAGGTTATTTCTTTCTAGTAGATGGGACATGTATTATTTTCATCATGGATTAAAAAGTTTGCAGAAATACATACCTGTTAAGAGAGTCGAATGCGAATTCTTCCTGAGTTCGAATATCTGAAGCAACGGTTTTGGAAAAGAGTGGTAAGATGTGAGATGAACTGATTTGGATTGCATGTAGATTTAATGGATGATGCTTAGGCTAGTCTATTGAGGATGGATGTAATCATGAGTCAGGTATTTCATCGTTTTATCTCTAGCATTCTACATGAAGACCCTAGGTCTGACAGTAGTTAGATGCGAGCTTGCTCTCTTTCTCTTATATACGTGGATGGACAGAACTGTTGCATTTGGCACTATCAGCTTTGGGATATGGTAGATAGGTGCACCAGCACTTTTAGATTGGACATAAGTTGGTTATATGTTACGGATGAACCAGCTGATTATTAAAGTTGATCTGTGTGTTCAAATGTATTTGCAGACCGGAACATCCGGATATATCCGACCATACCATTATGATATAATTATATACAATGAAACTGTGAACTATATTGTATCAGTATACATGACTTCAATTTTAAACTATCTTTAAAAATATAAACAAATACAAAAAAAAAACATTAAAATGCATCAATTTAAGAAATTTTACGGTATGTGAACAGCCATTTTTTTCATCTCTGAGAGCCACACATGAAAAAAATATATAAGCAAATTTTAAATTATGTCAATGTTTTTCTATCTAAAAGTGTCATAAACAACCATGATTATGCATAAAATTTCTTCAGTTTATGCTGGAAATACATATATTTTATTCTTCCTTTAATACTCTTTCCAAATTTGATGTTACAATATTTTGCATAATAAAATGTTTTTTTTACGGATAGTGATAAAAGTTTTACAAAATTTAAAAATGTACTTAAAATTGCTAGCGATTTAAACCATCAAAACAATTAGAGATGTAGTTTTTAACAACAAGACTACTATTATGCTTCCATAAGCGAAAACAATTAATTGAAAAAAAAAAAAAATTGCTTGGAGCATATTAATTGCGATGAAAGTTAGACATTTCACTATTTATTTTATGTAATAAATAAAAATACAGTACACTATTTTTTCCTTACTCTTATTTTTGCAGTGAATGAATAAGTGAACACACCCCCATAAAATACATGTAAACATATCTTCTCAATTCATTATTAAAACTATACATTTTGTTTCTACTATAATCTTAATTTATATGCGCATGCTATACATATAACAAAGCATGTTATATATATGTGCATGGTGAAAAGTACCGTACACTCGCGGCTCAATAAATATTCTATTTTAATCAAAGTTTAGCAACAAAATGTCAGCTGTTGCACATGATGTATACAAGGGGACCTGGAACAAAATATAGTAGACATCATAACTCCTTGTATATACAAGTGATTCAAATCTGAACTGATTATTGCTTTAACTATATAAAGTTTTACAAACTTCCATTTTATTAAACAGTAAATGAGACCGCCAGAAATAAAAATGAGAAAGACAGTTATTTTTAAAGATGTTCAAACATCTTAATAAATTTATTCATCATGAATATTCGACTTACATTTTAATTTGGTGGATTCTGAATTTTACCAAATGAAGAAATATAAAGGTTGACAATTCTGTTCTTTTTACCTTAATTGTGATGTAAATATGAGCTCAGCCAGCATATTTTTGTCAACTGCACATGACTCTAAGGCTGTAGTTGTTCATTCCCTCTCTATCATCATAATTTTAATTCTGATAAAAAATAATAATTCTTTTCACATGAGCTATGCTTTAATACTCAATTAACGATGTTAACTACTAGTAAACTCTTGATCCAAATCACAAAATAAGGAGTTTGAAAAGAAAAGAATGGCCATCGTATCTTTTGCACCTACATGCAATTATATAGGCCAATCCTTAAGTACCTTTAACTGGAAATAATGATTACCTCCATATCAGACTTACAATTTGACACTGTGCTAGCTAGTATATAAAAACTGGTCTGAGGATTGGAGGATAATTTCTAGAGATTTTTAAATGCTTTTTTTTTGTGGCATTTATCACTAAAGCTTGATAGAGTAATTAGCACTGCTCGCTATTTTTATTTAGAAGCTTAAAAAATATATGGCTTTATTTTATTTACTATATAAACTACCATTTCCGTAATTATATGCATTAAGGACAATTAGTATTTTTTTCACATAATTTTATTTTTTAATAAAAGTATCATTTAAAATATATTTGCTTTGATTACCCTAATTTTTGGGGGAATTTAAAAATTAAACTCAAAAAGAAAGATGATGGTCTCCTTACAAAATTCCTAAAACAGTGGTCACCTATTTGATTTAGCACAGTCGGTAGAGGATCCGACATGGGATCGGGATATCCCAGGATCAATTCTGGTGATTACAGAACTCTTGAAAAATAAAGCTTATATCTTTTTTTGCCCTGTGCAGTTGGTAGAACATCTAATTTGTGAATGGGAGGTCCTAGGATTGATTTTGGCACTCGGGCTGCTTATGAACTCCCGAGTAATAGTCTTTTTTTAAAAAATAAGTTATTGAAGAGTAGCAAAGCATATGTAAATACTTTAAACAGGATTTAACCTGTCTTCAATGCGCTTTAAAATTTGTAATAATCAAGCATAATTTGCCGATAGAGGGACCTTCCAAACTATAACAAGATAGCGACTTTTATAAAGATAAGAGCGGCCATCTTATCTTTAACCTAAATGTCCACTTATATAGACGAATCTGAAGCATTCTGATTTGGAAGCGTGAAGTTGTTGTTTTCTCCACTGTTTAAAAGTTCACTATTTAACATACGCGAAATCTTGCGATTTACAGCGAATCAATATTACGATCTTAATGTTGGAAATTCTATAAACTATTGAAGAGTAGTAATTAATTTATTGAACACACAGAAAGCATATGTAAATACTTTAAACGGGCTTTAATCTGTGTTCAATTCGCTTTAAAATCATCATCATTATCAACCATTATCAATCCACTGCAGGATGAAGGTCTCTTCAAGTTTAATCCATCTTCTTCGATCTTTAGCTTCTCTTCTCCACATCACCCCTGCACACTTTCTTATTTCATCCTTCCATCTCACATGTGGTCTCTTTCTGGGTCTTTTACAATCGCTTTAAAATAAGTTATGTAAAATTTTCAATATGTTATTGCCACAGAACGGTATTTGTTGCTCTTTTTATATCATCCATCTGAATATGTTTTCCTAAATGTAGAGGTTATGCAGGTCACTGAGCATAATCGGGACATGATGTAATAATGTGATTATTAATTTCTGGTACTGAGAAATAACTACTTGTGAAAGTTTTACAAAACAAAGTATTTTTTCCAGAGATATTAGAAACTTTTGAGAAAATGGAATTAGAATAAAACTTGAACCAACAAATGAAATATACGTATATATTTTTTTCATTTAGCTTTAAATACTTTCTTCAATAAATATTTAGTTTCAATATGTTTGAAGTGTAAAGTCAACAATTGGTACTTAGTTTATTAATCCCAATTTAGTAAGGTATTTATTAAATACAGTCATAATTGACAATTCCTGAAATAAAAAGATTATTATCAATTACTGTCAAATAAATAAACTAAAGATAAAAAATAGCTTATATTTATTATAAGCAATTACAACTTTTTAAATAGTTATTCAATCATTATGACTTTTGAATATGAATTACTACTTCTATTACGATTCTAAATAATTAACACAATATGAAAAAAAAATGTATAAAATACGTATATAAATCAAGCAAAAAATCATATATCTTTAAAATACTAGCTAAAAAACAACAAAATTTTACTAAAATTCTTCCACAATCATGGTTTCATCTATTAACAGTAGACCTTATTCAAGTGAAATTCTTCAAGATACATATAACATACCAATATAAAACAAAATCGCCTTCCCATCATTCACTTCAAAAACCAACTTGAAAAGATCTATTTACTAATAGATGAAACCATGGTTGTGAAAGAATTTTAATAAAATTTTGTTTTTTGTGGGTACTATTGGAATGTTGTATAATTTTATATTTTATTTATAATTACTAGTAAATCAAAATATATATATAGCCTTACTGTTGGACTTGGCGTTGAACGACTCCGAACATCTGATGCTTGTGATGTGTATGCGTCATATTCCTGAAATATATTTTAGTTAAACATGTATTACATTGTACAGGCTTACCCCTGCATTTATATATGTAATATATGCGGGATTCGAACTCAGACTTCCACACGACCTACAACTCTCAGGGCCATCTTATATTGCAACATGTGTTTGATCAGGTGGGTCAGCAATATAAGATGACACTGAGAGTTGTAGATCGTGTGAAAGTCTGAGTTTAAATATGTATTCTAAATATTTTTAAATTTATATTAGTTTATATAGAAAAGTGTTCAGAAATTACCCAAAATATTCAAAATACATTAAATGCTTCAAAAACAAATAATAATCAACTTCAGAATGCAAGGTGAGAAGAGGGGGGGGGGGCTTTCATTCATTAGCAACAAACAAATTTTACTGCTTTCTTGTACAAATGAATGAACAATAATTCTATATAATGTTTAAAAAGAAAAAATATCATTCTTTCATTCAGTACCAGAGGAATAAATTTGATCAACGTCAAAATTATCAATTGTAGGACATCCTTACTTTAAATACTGATAAAAAAATGTGATATTTCAAATAATGTAAACTTTATTAAAATATTTCCAATACAGAAAGACTTTACAAATCATTATAAGAAGACAAGATATTTAAAACTATAATTTTAATGAAAGAAAAATTATTTATAACCAAAATTAGTAATTTTGACAACCCCATAATATTAAATATCTCAATATAAGTTTTTAATATTTATCAATTTCATGTGCAAGTGATTTAAATAAAAAAATTTAAAAAAAACTATACTTCTAAAATAATTTCATTCATTATTTATGACTTGTCTTTATTCTTAGACAAAGCAGGCCTTTAATATATATATATTTGAAATGCCCCATAGCAATAATTATGTCTGGAATAACATAGCTGAGGCATTTCAAATATTTTATACAGATTGCAGTTTGTATGCATTGTTTCTATCTCATATATATATATATATAGGATAATAGAGATTGTAGAAACAGAGTTCAGTCCTATTACAATTGGCTCTTATTTTTCATAACTTGGCAAAGCTGAATTTGAGTCCTTCGATGCCTCTGATTCAATTGGACATTTTAATTTTGAGGTCAGACTTAGGTCACTTATTTTGGTCAGATTGTTAAGTTTTTCTTAAAGCAAACTACTTCTATGCACATAATATATGATTACAGCATTTGAAACTATTTCCATATATACATAGAGAAAAATTGTCCAATCATGGATGAGCTTAAAGAAAATTTTATATCGCTTTCATACTATATATTTTAGAATATTACAGAAGCATTAATCTACATGTAATATGAAGATGAATAACACTTTGAATTATCTTTGGAATCATGGACACTGTTAATTACAATAGAGTAATGTTGTTTTTGTCCTGTTTATGATACATTTGTAAGATGATCCAATTTTGTGACCTTGATTGGTTTTGTTTACCTTTGAGCAGGTTTTCTTTAGTAGTAAAGTTTGATCACATGTTGACTTACTAAGCTAATAGCTCGACCCATAAACCTTGACTTTTCAAGTAATAGGAGTAGTCCCTTAGGGTATCTCCTAGAAATTCTTTGAATTTACAGGAAAATGGTAACTTTTTAAGTTTGGTGTATAATCTAATCATTTTCCATTATTCCTCTAACTGTGTAAGTTCAAGTGGCATTTTTAAAAGTATTTTCAGAGATTTAACTCAAAATGAGGCAGAAGTAGATTGCTAAGTAGGTCAAATGTTAGCCCTATTAGATGTGTTGGGGCAACCTAGAATTGCAAAACCTCATAAACCAAAGATTTACATTCAATAATAAAATATAACAACATGCAAATCATTTTTACCAACTTTTACCATAATAAGTCTTTATATCTGTGTACTAATGTCATATTCTATAAATCCTTCACTAATGCAAGATTACTCTTCTCCTGTGGATGATTTTTTTAACAATCAATTTTTTTTTTCATTCTGTTTGATTTAGATCTAATCTTGAATGAAAACTATATTTATATTAAGAATGGGATATTTAAATCCATCTTTCTTTAATCACTTTAACAATTCTCAATTTTATTTTTTTATTCAATCAATCTAACAATTTCGACCGAGAAGTAGTTTTCTTCAGAGCTAAAAATATATACATATGTAGATGAATGGTATAAAAAATTGTCTGTTGGAATAATGTAAAAAATACAAATATAACTGATTTGCAGATGCATTCCTATGATTCTCTTACAAAAAATGATTACATTAAGTGTATAAATAGCCCACCCTGAGGGAGTTCATATATCTCGCTTCCCAGTAAACAATTTTCAAGCTTTTCTTAATTTGTGCTTCCAAGTGCTTATATCTAAAATAAGTTAGGTATTTTAATAAAATAAGTTATGAGATTAATTCACAGAAAGAGAAAATGAATAAATAATACATAGCCACAATAAAATTAATTGAATTGTTATAATATAAAAATGTTTAATTAAAACATATTGTGTACAGTAATTATTATCAGAAGGAAAAAATAAATATCAGATAATGGAGTAAATTTAATTAGTATGAGTTAAAATACTAATTAAACTTATAGAGGCAAGATTAAACTGATAATAGACTCACCACCTGGATTTTTCCCAATGAGCTTAATTACTCTAGAAAACAATAGGACTGAAAGTATAAAAACTGGGGGGAGAGAAGAGAGAACACATGCTCTTTTTCACCTCCTTCAAAGCAATTGTGACACAAGCATGAAGCAGTGAAAGAAACCAACAGGGGATATCTTATTTCCAGGATCTCGGCTCTTGAAGATCAATAAACTGACTAGGTTATAACAGATTACCTCGATCTTATTATTTTAAACACCTTAAGAGTCGACAGTGATTGCTATTATTAGAGAATAGACTTAATAAGTGCAAGATCTTATTCCTAATTAGTTGCAGTCAGGTTATATCAAATTAGAGTAGTGTAATGTGTGTATATTAAATTGTATAAAAATGAAGTCTGAGTCACTGTGTTCTTTGAATCTTCAAAAAATTAGATTCCGTACTATATTGTTAATCTTGTTCCAGGATTAGTGAGCTAAAACATAGCAATAACTAATTCAAGTTAATTCCTTTTATATCCTATTATATTTATAATAAATAAAGATTCTCAAAATCTAAACTACATTTGTATCATAAAGTTAAAGACAGAAAGTTATATTATATAATTTATTTTTTTACTCACTTATAAATTAAGATTATCATAACCACAATAATATATCTAACTTAATGAATTTATTATTATTATGTTTATGTTATTACCATTCCACCTTATTAACTGCCAATGTTTGAATTTTAAATTGCTGATTTCATATATGTACAGTAGCTCTCTTTTTAATTTTTTTCTATGACTTATTTTCATCATATTTATATTAGGACAGTTTTTAAACCCAAACCTTTATTTAATGTAGTCTTATTACTATTTATAATGATAACTTCTTTGATTTTTCTTTCCCTTTTGTTATTAATATGTGAAATCATTTTAATGTTATCTCTCACAAATACATGTCCTCACAGGATCACCATTTCTTATGCTTGCTCATAACTGTTATTAAAACAGGCAAAACTCTCCATACAGCAGTGCCACTCAGTGCAAGCCAGAGTAATCAATGGATGCCAGAAGGCTTGTGCATAAAATCCCTATCTAGTGCCTACTCATCCAATATCCCCAGACTAGTTTCTAGACACCAAAATGTATGGGTACTGAACTGAGTTCAGACCTATATGACCATATAAGTTAATGAGCTTGGATTGAAAATATTATTGTGTTTTTATTTTCACAGTTTTGTAGTTAAGTAGAAATAAAAGGTGGCTGCTGAAGGGTTGCATTAGATCCTAAGATCTAAATACGGTGCTCTCAAATCCAAAGCTCCTCAATGACGAAAGAGCTAGGCACTAGATAGGGATTTTATGCACAAGCCTTCTGGCATCCATTGATTACTCTGGCTTGCACTGAATGACACAACTGTATGGAGAGTTTTGCCTGTTTAAATACATGTCCTGTTTCCATTGAATGTAAGTAAATAAGATTTTTTATCATATTTATATTATGTCAATCATGTGGAAATTGATTTTTTTTGTTTCTTCAACATAATTAGTTTTAATATTCTTAATTTGATATTCTTTTGCATTTAATTTCATATGCTCTGTTTATACAATTCCATGGATTTTCATTATATTTTTTAACAATTCGTTATCTAATGTGTTGACTATGTTTCTCCTTTTTTATTATTTATTATTCCAAAGTTAATTTTTCTATTGATTATTTATATTTTTAAATACATAATCACCATCATCATCACCACCACCACCATCATCATCATCATCATCAATAATAATAACAACAACAACAACAACAACATATTAACATTAATTTTTTTATTTTATAGATATTATATAAGTATTAAAACGTAATAAAAATGTAGTCAAAAAAGTTATAAATAAAATCAATAAAAAATTTAACAATATAATAAACTTTAAAATAATAAATAAAAAAGGCCAAATATAATTAACATATTACCTGAAACTAAATTTATATTCTTAATAAAAATTAAATATTTTGCAAATATAATTATAAACATTTAGACAAACTATGATATGCCAAATTAATAAGATTAAAACTAATTATGTTGGAGCAATAAAAATTCAATATTTATAAGATTAATATGACATAAATATGATTTAAAAAATCACCTACTGACTTCTATCCAATGGAAATAGGGCATATATTTAAAAAGGATATCACTAAAATGTTTCAATACAATAATAATGAAAAAGAAAGGAAAATCAAAGAAGCGATACTTATAAATAGTATTAAACGTACATTAAATAAAAAATTGAATTTAAAATCTGTCCTAATATAAATATAATTAAAATAATTTCAAACAATAAAATAAAAATAAGTTATAGAAAAAATATAAAAAGAAAGCTATTATACAATATAATGGAAAGTGTTTAAAAATTGGCAGTTAATAAGGTGGAAAAATAAAAGATGGTAAGGTGCGAAAATTAGTTAAATAATAATTCAAAAAAATATTTTATAAGAAACATTTCACAATAATTTATACAATTAGTTAATAAAAAATTTAAAAATGATAAAATATTAAAGTTAAAGATTATAGAACTAAAAGATTCTAAGTTTATTAAATTAGGTGTATTGTTGTGATTATAATAATATTAATATTAATTAATAAGTGAGAAAAAAAAAAAAATTATATAAAACGATAAAGACTTACTGTTTTTAACTTTATTCTGGTACAATACAGTATAGAATTTGAGGGTATATATTTAGTATAAATATAATAGAATATAAAAGGGATTTAATTATAATTGTCTATAATGTTAGTATTGGTTGGATAAACTATTTTTTTATGTATTTGTGCACTTTTATATACATTTTAAGTCTAAAACCAAGCGCTAATCAGTTGAAACTGTTAAACTGATTGAATAAAAAAATAATATTTATTTATTGGTTGCATAAATTTATCAATGCCTAAAGGAGATATAAGGTAAAAGGAAGAATATATAATAATACAATTAAAATTTGATGACTATACAAAAATAAAAATAGTATAATGAATATGATTTTAATGTTTGTGCTTAAATAAAAAATACATGGTGATCTAGAAGATGAAATATGTAATATGATTATTATACAAAAAAAAAGTTTTCACCGATAAAATATAAAGCATGGCAAAATTCATCAGATTAAATAAAAATTTAGAAATGTTGAGGACTACTTAAAAGTAAATTTGAGATGTGCTTAGCTAACATTTATAAAATTTATGAACAAAAGAATTTGCAGAAGTTATATGAAATTTTCAGATATTTAATTAGAATAACTTGTTTTCCATCATTTACACTGAAATGCGCATGTTTTAGATAAATGGCAAACAATAATGATGTGTTAGAACTTGTCAATTAAAAGATAATGGTAAATTATAAACTTAATGTGATAAGAATATGATAATTCGCTCATCAATGATGAAAGCTGTGCCCAATTAGCATTTTGCCATTAACCGATCGACATTAATCTGGAATATTTACCATCTAACAAAGAATAACTAGATATCCACTGAAAACCAGTATCATATGGCCAGACTTTTATTTACAATATGCCGAATAATACTATTAAGACACATCTCATTCTTCAACTATTATCGATCCACTGCAGGATGAAGGTCTCTCCAAGTTCAAACCATCTCTGATCTCTAGCCTCTTTCTCCACATCACCCCAACACACTTCCTTAAATAAATTGTACTAAATAAACAAACAAAGAATACTAAATCAATAGAATAATGATTCTTTTAAAGATATACCTTCTAAATACGACAATGATAGAAAAGTAACATTGTTGGTGATGATGATGACCATAAAAATTTGTAATTATTATGATGTTAATATGAAATGATAATGAGACTAGCGATAGTAATAATAATAGTTTTAAATTAATCAATTTCATTTTTTATGTCCTTGATTCTCAATAACTACATAGCTTAAAGATCATTAAATGCTTCATAAAATAATAATAAGAGTGAATAAAACTCATCTGCTTACCACATGTGCAATTGGAGCAAAATCTTTAAACCATCCAAAAATAAGATGAAATAAATAAATTAAAGCCATAAGAACGATAACTGCTATTAAAAAATATGTCACCGGTGAATCATAGCCTGAAAATAAAACAAGCATTAATACAAATATAAATATTTATTTAAAGCATATACATATTCAGAAGGTCTTATAAGTCTAATACCATAAGAAGGCAAAAATAAGAACAAACGTCTCTAAAAAACTGTTAAAAATGGCATAATTATTCTCAATAACAAGTTTAAATATTTATCCATTACAAAACACCCAATTGTAGATGTTAAAACGTATGGCATTATATGTATTAATAATGCAAGAAACAAATAACTGATGTTCCTGCTTGGGCAAACTGAAATTATGCAGTGACTTCTTCCATCTATGAATACATTTAGATTAATTTATTTGGAGCATGAATTTTCTTTAGATGGCAAACACTTAAAAAACATTAATTAACAAAGAATCTGTAGATATTCTAAACAAAGCAAAGCAAAACTCCATATTCTAACTAGGAGATAGATCCATTAGTGGTTTATTCATAAGGTCCTTCAATTCTGCAACTGTAGTCCCAATTTGATAGCCGTGAATCAAATGTATCATGATCTGTGTTTGAATAAATCACAATCTACTAAATTCCATTGATGAAACAAATAACTTCAACAACCATAAGCAGCCTTGAATCTGTTGATGAGACTAATGTCAAGAAAAATCACAACCAACAGGCTTTACAGTCGAATAAATCTTATTTTTTATGCCATAATTTTTTGAATAATTGAAGAGATTTTTGAATGAGCGTTCATAAAAGTATCTTCATTTGGGCTGTGCCTTACAATGATAAACTATATCTTGAGATAATAATAAGTCTAACCTATTTGATAATTTTTATACACATTATATCAACTTTTGTCTGATATCTGGAGGTATACACAAAATCGGAAGGCATTTCAAAAAAGTAAATCGTCAGAACCATTTCTCATGATAATATTTAAATACATATACAAAGTATAGTTTGTACACTTGTTTCCAGAAAAAATATACTACCATTAATAAATCTGTCCACAAAATGTTTGCATCACAATCGCAAATAAAGCTGGACAATTTTCCACAAAAATTATTCCTAAAAATTAACTTAGATTTGATAAACAAAGGAAATAGGTTAGGCTATAGTCAAGTTTTTCTAAATAGCTTTGAAATAAGATTGTCTTTTAATTTACCATTGCAGAGCATTATATTCAGATTATGAAATGTTTCACTTTTATTAGAAGAAAAGTTGAGCACAGCATCTTTGTAGGATTATAAATAAAACCCTATTCTTTGAAAAAAAGATTTCCATAACACTTTATATATTTATTTAAAAAACACTTCTATTTCCGAAAAGAATCTCATTTGTGAAATCAAAAGAATGCCATCAGCATTTTGAATTCATTTTTCTATCTTAGGTATATTAAGATCTGTAAAAATACAAAATTATTAATAAAATTCACAGGTGATATTCGTAATCTTCCAAAACATTCCAATAAATTTAAATTAGAACTGGCAAATCGTTTTCAAATATAACTCAACAAATATTCATACATATTGCTTATAATAACTCCCCTCATATACACTTTAATACAAAATTTTTTTTAATGATTCCTTTATTTTCCTGACAGTTTCGACTATCCTGCAGTCTTCATCAGAACTACAATATTGAATGATATAAACATATAACCATTACTTCAATACATATATATATATATACATACATATGTATATCAAAAATATATACATACATATCCTTAAAAACTTACATACATATATACATACACATATATAATCCATATATATACACATATATATGCATCCACACACATATATACAATCTATATAAATAAAGGAATCATTAAAAAAAAATTTCCATTAAAGTGTATATGACGGGAGTTATTGTAAGCAATATATATGAATAGATGAAGAAATGCAAAGAAAGTAAAAGGAGAAAAATAAGAATATAACTCAACAAATATAGCTAGTACAAAAAAGCAAGCTAAGACAATTTCTGAAGAAAAGAAGAAATATGAAAATACATAAAAATGATGCATTAAGAAGGATTGAAGATTTAGGATTTTGTAAGATGGTGCCAAAAAGAATTGATAATGATAGAAAAAAGTATATTGTGAATTAGTAAGGAAAACTATAGAAAAGAATAAAAATCTTAAGAGTGTAAAACAACATATTGGTAGGAAATTTATTTCTGCAATTAAAAAAAAAATGGAACTATTACTAAAAAGACAAATGACAACATGAAATGTATAGAAGAGTTCTATCAAGAATTATATACCAATAAAGTTTATCAAAGGAAAATTAATTACTCACAAAGGAATAATTTGCATGACCAAAGACTATTAAACATGTTGATATATATATAATATTAT
Source organism: Epiperipatus broadwayi (assembly GCA_028023455.1). NCBI lineage: Eukaryota > Metazoa > Onychophora > Udeonychophora > Euonychophora > Peripatidae > Epiperipatus > Epiperipatus broadwayi. The sequence goes on from JAQFVV010000002.1 coordinate 29,201,502, forward strand.
AATTCAATGTCTGTATTTCTTCAAATCAGTATACATAATCTTATAATTGAATATTTATAAATAGAGTAATTAGATATATGTAAAGTAATAACTTTAAAATTTTTTATCCACTTAGGAGCGCTTTTGATTATCCTCGTAGTCTTTGTCAACTAACACTTTGAAAGGCTAACCTTCCCACAATTCCATGATCTTAAAGTTTGCTGTCTGTCTGTCTGTTAATTAAGTCTTTTTTGTATTTGTATATTAGCAAAGCTTCCTTTATTTTCCTTTTGTTATTTTTTTCAATTTGCAATATTTTTACATTATTATAATTGAAGTTAAAACCATAAATATGTGACTTATTATGGACGTAAAAAATGAATACTGAAACATTATTATTTACTTTGCAATTTTGTTTTGTTTTCTGAACCCTTTTTAATAACAGCAAGTGGTCTTTAGTTCTTTTTTCCAACGTGCATTTCAATTATCCTATATATCCGCTACCACACCTACATATCCATTTGTAAATGGTGCAATTTTTATTTATAAATGAGGTTTTATCTTTAGAGTTATTTATTAATTTGTTTAATGTAGGATGTGTGTAAAACCTTATAAAATATACTTGATTATTCGAAATATATGGTATTGATAACCATATTTTTTAATTAGCTGGAGAATCAATATTATTAATAATATTTTTATTCTTATATTTCATATTAAAATTTTTAATAACATTATATATATATATGATTATAATTGTAGCCAACATTTAACAATTCATTCGAATACATTTCAATATTTTTAGCTTTATCCGGTGAATATTTACAAAGACTATTATTTCTAAATAAGAAGGACTTGAAACCTGCCGTTTTATGTGACATATATATTATATTTATAAAAATATAATTTTATTACAGTTGTTTTAATGCTTTATCTTTCCTATCGCATTGCCAAATCCATATAATATTAATATCATCTATATTATTTATTATTTTTTACAATGCTTTTTTTATAACCTAATATGACAGTTTCGATTGCCCCAACAATCTTCTTCAGAAATACATGAATATAAATATGTATACATGAACATATAATTTTACATTTTATATATAAACATCTTATAATAATTTTTTAATTATTACCTTTTTATATACTATACATTTTACTCTTTTTTATATTTATAGATATATTAAACAACCTCCATACTTCCTCATTCTTCTTAAATTCATGTAAATAAAGATACAATAAAAGACAAATGACCCTTTATCAATTAATACTTCCTATAATCATATATATATATATTATTTTTGTTTCACTGATCCTAGCCTGACACCTCAAGTTGTATACAAGATCTCATGCCCACATGTAGGCTGCAGCATCACGTATTATGGTGAAACGAAAGCCACTGTTAATAATAGAGCTACTCAGCATATGTATGCATATAAGAGAGCTCAAAATAAATGCGACAACACTTCAATATTCTTAGAACACGAAAAAGCAGCCGGTCATAAGTTTGAACCCTCCAACCCTCAGATTGTGTGTACTGAGAGAAACCATTGCAAAAGAAAAATAAAGGAAGTGTACTACATCATAAACGATCCACACACCATTAATAAAAAAGATAATGTGTTTCTCTATCTCTAAGAAGTAGTCGAGCTGATTGATCTTCTGATAGTAAAATTGGTTTGCATATGAAGACTAATTTGCATATATTAGCAAATGTCAACAACACTACAATGTTTCTAATTCTTTGGTTATAAATAAGAGGCTAAAAGACCTCAAAAGTGCTAAGCCTGATATTTGATTACAATTTTTCTAACTTCACCAACGAGCGTTTGAAGCGCAGTATAATTGTTCTTATTAATCTTTTAAATATTTAACTTTAACATTATATCTTTTATACTTTACACTATTATTATTTATTGTATTAACATTCAATATGTATAATTTTCTTTAACCTAAAATATTATTTTTTAACATATTTTGATACCTCCCTTCTACTTATATCTCCAAATCTTAACTTCTAAATTCAAACTTTTAAATTTTACAGTTATACTGCAAAATTTAAAAGCTTGAATATTATCGGTTAAAGAAAATTATACATATTGAATGTTAATACAATGAACAGTAATAACGTAAAGTATAAAAGATATGTTAGAGTAAATATTTAAAAGATTAATAAGAGTAAACTAAAAAATAAATGAATTTAAAATAATATATATATATGATTATAGGAAGTATTAATTGATAAATATAGAATATAAAAAAGAGTAAAATGTATAATATCCTAAAAAGATAATAATTAAATAATGATTATAAAATGTATATATATAAAATATAAAATTATGTATTCATGCATTTTTATATTCATGTATTTGTATTATGGTTGTTATAGTTCTGAAGAAGATTGCAGAGGCAATCGAAACTGTCAATGAAAATATAAGGAAGTTCTGAAGAAGGTTGCTGGGCAATCGAAATTGTCAATAGTGGGTTGTAAAAAAAGCATTGTAAAAGTAATAAAGAACATAGAAGATATTAATATTATATGTTTTAATGCTGTTAACACAAATATTTTTTTAAATGAGGATTTATATAAATACATGTCTACTTAATAATAATTTAATAATAATTACAAATACATTTTAACTTTTTGAAATATGATTTTGCAACATTTTGTTGGTAATTATTTTAAAAATAAAAAGAGACTTTAGTAATAATAGCCAAAACAAACCAAAAGTTATTAATAAATAAACTATATGTTTTTACGTGAGATGCTAATGGGTAAATTTTTTTTTTTTTTTCCATTTTTGTTAAATCTTAAAAATTGGATTTTTGAATCAAAAGACTAATTATTTAATATAATTATATGAAATTACTAATATATTCCATTCACATACTTGCAGGAATCTACATATTTTCTATCAATTATAATGAGCATTCAATGATAAGACATAAATACTCCCAATCATTAGTCAAAGAGGAAAAAATGTTCATGTGAATTTTGTATTGTTATATATAAAATGAAATAAATGTAGAAAAATATAAACAAAAAGCAAAAACATTAGATAAATTGTTTAAGTTGTTTACTAATAATTTTAAAAAGTAAAACCACATAAAGATCACATGATCCCAGCATCCACAATGCTTTTTCAAAAATCAACTACTGTACGCTTGAGAAATCAATAACAGCTACATGTTTTCCTTATTAAACTTCTATACAAAGTTGACCTATTCATATTCCTAGACCAGTTTCTTACTTAAGGCTTTCATCGGTGAATAATTTGAACCTAGTTGTAGTTCACCGGAATTTTTTGGATGTTTGCTAAATGAAAAATTTAGGTGCACTGGATTCAAGTTCAAAATTCCTTACTAATAAAGACCCTAAGTCAGAAAAATTAGTCTACGATATGTGAAAAGGAAAGTAATAAATTTAGATTCAATAAGCAATACTTTTATCCTCTATTGATTATTCAAGTTGAAGTGTAATTAAAGTGTAATATTACCTGTTTAAAATTGTTATATTTATTTGTCTACATTAAAATAATGTTCTCATTATATGCTACATCTAAATAACTATTTATTTAACACATGATCACATTCTTTATGCTTACCCAAGCTGTTTACACTGAGGCTAAACTCTCCATACACAGTAGCACCACTCAATGCGAGTCAGAGTAATCAATGGATGCAGGGAGGTTTGTGCATAAAATCCCTATCTAGTGCCAAAGACACCAAAAAGTATGGATGCTGAATTTAGCTCAGATCCATATAACTATACAAACTGATGAGCTTGAATTAAAAACCTTATTGTGTTTTCATTTTAGACTCAAAGCTTTATAGTTAGCTAAAAAGGTAAAAGGTGGCTCCTGGAGGGTTGCATTAGATCCTAAGATCTAGGTGCAGTGCTCTCAAATCCAAGGCTCCTCACTGACAAAAGCCATAAGCTAGAAACTAGTTTGGGGATATTGGATGAGTGGGCGTTAGATAATGATTTTATGCACAAACCTTCCTGCATTCATTGATTACTCTGGCTTGCACTGAGTGGCGCTACTGTATGGAGAGTTTAGCCTCTTTCTAAACCATTCATTTATTTAAACTTTCTGATCAAATTCAGAAAAATACATATCTCATTCTCAATCCAGTTGGCAATACTTATGCTTAAAATAATATGATAACTTTTAGCCCAAAATGAAATTAACTATCTATAATGTCTTCACTAATATGATCATAACAATTATTAATATAAACTTTGTTGTTCAAGTTTAAGTAAACAAAATAATTATCTTTATTGAAAAAACAGTAATCAATAACAGCATTTATTCATAAAAAAATTTCTGATGAGTTATTTTCTAGACGTTCACAGAGATAGACATGACAATTATATGAAACTCCGGAGATGTATACTTTGAGACAACATGATTTATTGTACAAATCATTCAACAGCTAATATATTTCAAAAATGCACTCTAGTATATTTAAATTATACACACAATTTTTCAGATATCTATTTTTTTTTTACAAGTACAGCATAACGATCACAATCATTCATTTTACGAATACCGTAAGAAAAAAATACTCAAACTGCAAGTATCTTGTGTTAAACCTTATATCATAAAACGTTATATTTCGATGTTTGTTATTCATTTATTTGCATTTAAATCATAAAATATTTGGATATACATTTTAAGTCCAAAAAGAAAGTGAGTATTTATTAATAATTAATAATATAGCTGATTTATATATCTGTAATGTTATGTAAGAAATTATTCTTCATACAGAATTGACACACACCTTCTCCCGTCAATAATCGGACCAAAACTCACTATACGTATTGCCACACCCAGCAAGCTAGAGTAATCAATGGATGCCAGAAGGCTTGTGCATAAAATCCCCATATGGTGCCTACTCATCCAATATCCCCAGGCTAGTTTCTGGCTTATGGCCTTCGTCAGTGAGGAGCCTTGGATTTGAGAGCACTGCACCTAGATCTTACTGATGAAGGCCACAAGCCAGAAACTAGTCTGGGGATATTGGATGAGTAGGCACTAGATGGAGATTTTATGCACAAGCCTTCTGGCATCCATTGATTACTCTAGCTTGCTGTGTGTGGCAATACGTATAGTGAGTTTTGCCTGTTTTAACAACAGTTATACACAAGCATAAGAAGTGGTGGTCATGTGATGTTTATTGGCTTAATAACCAGACCAGTGACCAGCTATAATTTTAATGCAATTATTAATGGACGAGAGTGCGTGTTAATTCTAGCACGTGTGGGAAGAATAACTCTTTCCACAATATTATTCATTAATAATAATTTAACGAAAAAAATATCAGAAAATTAAATAAAATCACAATTCAGAGATCCTTATAAGCAATTATATGTAATAATATATATATATATGTATAAAATTAAAAATTTGTATAACATTACAATACTAGCCAAAAAAACTAATCTTTACTAAAATTCTTCCACAACCATGGTTTCATCTATGAACAAATAGACCTTTTCAAGTGAAATTCTATAAAACATACCACCTATATATATCAAACGAATAGCCTTCCCATCATTCACTTCAAACCCCAAATTTCTTTAACATCAAAGAATGTTCTCCTAAGATTGATGGCCTCAGATTCAAAATATTTTATTATCAAAGTTTCTTTTACTCTTTTTCAATTCACTTTTTTCATAAAAGATAACCTCTACATTGTCAAATAATATTTTATGACCTGTATTTAATTCATATATATATATATACAAAGCTCTTTTAACTCTACTCTTATGAATTTTAACTCTTTCATTAAGACTTAATTTACCCTGACCTATACAAATTTTATGACAATTGCGCTCCAGGAATAGATTTGCAATCAATGAACTGTTTTGAACTACTTAGTAATGAATTTAAATTCAGGCCTTTCTTCCAAGTCACTTTCATACCACCCATAAAAAACTATTCTTATAAATTAATTTACTAATTGATGAATTATATGGCAAAGAAGTAAACTCTTTATTCTCATTAACACTTAAATCTTTATTATTAACACATCTATAGATATTTTTATTAAATATAGTATTCAACCACCAAACATCACATGATCACCATTTCTTATGCTTGTTCATAACTGTTATTAAAACAGGCAAAACTCTCCGTATAGTAGTGCCACTCAGGCTGCTGGAGGGTTGCATTAGATCCTAAGATCTAGGTGCAGGGCTCTCAGATCCAAGGCTCCTCACTGACGAAGGCCACAAGCCAGAAACTAGTCTAAAAATATTGGATGAGTAGTCACTAGATAAAGATTTTATGCACAAGCCTTCTGGCATCCATTGATTACTCTGGCTTGCACCAAGTGGCGCTACTGTATGGAGAATTTTGCCTGTTTAAATATAATATTCCTAAAATTCATTATTATATCTTAACTCAATAGAGTCAGAAGCAAATTGCCTCCTTTGAATATAACTATTATTTTCAAAATTATTAAGCCTTCTATTTATATAATGTTTTATTTTGTAATCATTTCATTAAAGTAAAAAATTCAAGAAATACAATAAGGCCAGACAGTAATCAACCTTTTACTCATAAAAGACTTTATTGAATTTTTGTTATTGGATTAGAAAGCTTAATAATTTTGAAAGTAATAGTTATATTTAGAGAAGTCAATTTGCTTCTGACTATATTGAGTTAGAATATAAGAATAAATTTATTAAAAATATTATACTCAATAAAAATATCTATAAATCTATTAATAATCAAAATTTAAGTGTTAATGAGAATGAAGAGTTTATTTCTTTGCCATATCAGTCATCAATTAGTAAAATGATTTATAAGAATAGATTTTTATTGGGTGGTATGAAAGTGACTTTGGAAGAAAGACCTAAATTTAAATTTATTACTAAATGGTTCAAAATAGTTAATTGATTGCAAATCTATTCCTGGAGTAGTTTATAAGATTCCTTGCAGTTGTCATAATATTTATATAGGTCAGAGTAAATTAAGTGTTAAAGAAGGAGTTAAATTCGTAAGAGTAGAGTTAAAAATAAATATAATAACTCAGCCTTCTATATTCATAAACTGAATACAGATCATAAAATATTATTTGACAATGCAGAAACAATCTTTAATGTAAAAAGTAAATTGAAAAGAAGAGTAAAAGAAAGTTTGATAAATTATCTTGAATCCGAGGCAATCAATCTTATGAAGACATACTTTGATGTTAAAGGAAGTTGGTTTTTGAAGTGAATGATGGAAAGGCTATTTTGTTTGGTATATATAGGTGGAATGTTAAGTTGAATTTCACTTGAAAAGGTCTAGTTGTTAATAGATGAAACCATGATTGTGAAAGAATTTTAATAAAGTTTACTTTTTTGTCTAGTATTACAATGTTATATGAATTTTTTACTTTATTTTTTATCACTAGTATAGCTTTGGCAGTATTTAATACACATATATATATATATATTATATAATAAGCTTGAAAATAGCTCTTAACAAGCTTTTCAGAATATCCCCAACCTCAGACCAGTTTCTGCTACTGGCTTCCTTAGTGAGGTGCTAGGATATTCAAGCATTAGATTTAAAATACCGGCCAAGCCAGCACTTTATCTAATGGAGAGCTCGCTGAGGAATCCAGTAGCATAAAATGGTCTAAGGTTGGGGATATTCTAAAAAGCTTGTTAAAAGCTATTTGCAAGCTCATTATATAACATTTGTAATACAAGCTTGGTAAATTAGGTCTTGTGATATATGACTTGATTTCTTTGTAATATATATATATTAAGAAGTTACTTTCAACTCTAAAAATACCTTGCCGAAGAATTGCGAACAGCAGAAGTACTAGCTGCAAAAGGAATACTGCAAACATAAAAAAATTGATAGCTGTCCCATGAATTTCTTTGTTAATTTGAGCGGGTGCATAGGCAAAATAAATATTATATCTATCGACACAATGCTTGAGGAGCATATAAAATATTCCTGCAACAGAAAAAAAAGTAAGTTTGAGAAGCTTTTATAATACAACTGTGGAAAAATTCCAACACACATGAATTATACACACACTCTCGCATGCTACAATAAATAAAGTTACTACACTTGCATAAACATCCATAAGCTGCAGTTTAAATCCTTGAAATTTTTTTGATTATATAAACATTTTGGATTTTTCTTTCAGATAGCAGGTCCAAACAATCTAGTTATGCATCCAAAATTGGTGGTTAAATAGATATATAACATTCTTAGCTACAATTCAAATGAGAATTAAAGATGTGTTCAAATTCTCATCACCAAGCACATGGCGAAGGTAATGGGTAATGCCTTTTAAATGTTATTTTGGAAGTCTAATGGAGAGACTATGACTTGACTAAGGCAATTTCCCTTATAATTTATATTTTAGACAAAAATTCTATATATCATTCTTATTAACCTAGATCATACAAGTACTTTATCAACCAATTTCACTAGTTTAACTTTTATAACAAGATAAATTCTCTGACATTTGCACAAAATTTTCATATGCAAATATTATTTATTAAGCGCAAGCAATTAATAATTAAAGTGAAAGGCTGAAACCTTCTCGCATGCGCATTTTAGAATGCTTATATGACAGCCAATCAGAATTGTGAAACAGCTTGTGCTTAATAAATAATATTTACATATGTTACTGTCAATTTCATAAGTTCTGAAAAAAAAATTACTTTGTTGTAAATCGAAAGATTTCGCATTGTTTATTTAGAAATAATGTGCAGTGAGTTAAATGTGAAGATGTTTAAAAGTTTCATACTCTTAAATCAAAATGCTTCAAACTGGCTTATATATATAGAAATTTAAGTAAAAAAAGTGAAACCACCTTCTTATAAAATCTGTCTTGTATTGTGTCTTGAGAGTTCCCTATACAGTCATTACATGTGATTGGCTGTCATATACGCATTCTAAAATGCACATGCGAGAAGGTTTCAGATATAATTTGTTAAAATCTTCACATCAGAATGTCAAAGTGATGTAATTACTATTTTGAACATTCTATTAATTAATGATGCTAGCACAGTGATACTGATTGACATATTCAAGAACTGAAGGTTCCTGGACTGAAGTGCAACTGTAACTTCCTATAATCAAATATCACATGACCTCCTGAACAACATTCCATTCTATTACATTTTATTAATGACAACAATAATTTACTAGCACTAAATAAGCTGATAATTTTCTTATTTTAATTAGAAAACTTAACGAATATGATTCAGATAATAGATTAACCAAATCTCAACAAAAAATTGCATTTTTTTCTGTCATCCGTATCTTCCAAAAGGTTAAATTATAATTTAAACAAAATGAATAATTGAAAAAAGAATCGGGGAAATTATCATTTCCAAATATTTATCTATGACATTAGTAACCAAAAAATTATCTATTTCATATGGCAGAGAAGTATACTACATTATTCTTAATTTTATCATTTGTATCTGGTAATGGTGAGGGGTGTGAAAGTCTGTGCTCATATACCCTATATATTATATCCAATTATGCAGAATCTCTGTTTAATTTAATCTTTTATCCCTTCATTCTTTGTGACACTTCTTAATTTTCTTATAAGGATTATAGTTTCTAAAAAAGCTATACCAAGTTTTCATTTACTCTTTTTGAACTGTATGTTTTTAAGATATAACCAACAGGTCCGTGCAAGCTCTAAAAAAGGCATATCCAATTTTTACTATATAACTGAACAGAAAGTAACTAAAGGTTCCAATGAGTTACATTTGCAATTCTATCATCACCATCCATCATCCAAAAGTGAGATCAACTAGAAGGGTCTCAGACCATGAAGCTATACATTAGATAGGTATTGTGGACTTTTTCACTCAATTCATTAAATAGCTACATGCTTACAGATTTAACTTTTTATAAAGAAATTAGTTTGTAGAGAAAGTCCAACGCCCTTTTTTCCAAATGCTTAAGCTTGTGGTTAAGACCTGGAGGTGTCCCTCACTTTATATTTATTATATTAATTACAATTCTATCACATATTACTGAAACATATGACTAAAGATTTGTGAAAAGGATAAATGATACCCAAGATGCACACTTTGTGCTGAACCAGTACTCACAAGATGGCCAGATCACAATCTCTTACACACATCTTCATCATTTGTTCAGTATATATATCTAGATAGCAAATTACTATAGTTTAAATGACTAGTTTCAAATTTTCTGCAGTCCAACATTAATATAAATCATATAATACTAAATTACCAAGCACTTTACTACTGTTACACAATGCTTTATTTACCACCCTTTCTTACAGTTTACAGTTTCGATTGCCCCAGCAATCTTCTTCAGAACAGTTGAGGTTAGAAGTTATAAAGTTCTGAAGAAGATTGCTGGGGCAATCAAAACTGTAAACTGTAAGAAAGGATGGTAAATAAAGCATTGTGTGACACTAGTAAAGTGCTTGGACAATTTAGTATTCTATGGTATACATTTGGCAATGCAATAAGAAAGAATAGTTATTATACTTCTTGAAGATAAAGGAATACTGGAAATAGAGCTTGGATAAGAAGAAACATTAATATAAATCACTGTAATGGAAATATATTAATAGCTATTACTAATCATTTATCAACCTAGATATTATCACTAGCTCAAATAAGTTCTTTTTTTAGAAGTCCTATTTAATGGATTATGTATCAGCAGTAGCATAGAGGTATCAACACCTAATTTTGTTGGCCATGTTGGCAGTGTTAATCAGTTTTACACTTTTCACACAAGGTGGAGATAGTATACACTTTTAACATCTTGTAAAGAGATGTACAATCATTATACTATATTCAGAGAATGAAAGCAGAGTTTTAGTTTCAACAACCTCTAAATATAAAATGAAAATTCAGTTATAATATATGTAAATAAGTAAATAACTCAGATTATATGTAACCGAACAGGAAGTAACTGGAACTTCCAATGAGTTATATCATGTTCGCAATCCTATCACCACCATCCATCAACCCAGAAGTCAGACCAGCCTCTCAGGACCATAGATACATTAAAAACATATACTTTTTCACACAATTTATGTAGCACATCTAGAGAAACTCCAAATTTAATCCCCCCCCCTTTTTTTAAAATATTAATTACATTTCTATCACATATTACAGAAACAGATGACCAAAGATGCGAAAAGGATAAATGATCCCCACGATGCACATTTTGTGCTAGACCATCACTTATCACTCAGCCCAGATCACAATCTCTTACACATGTCTTCATTGTTTGTTCAGTATATATTTATGGATAGAAAATTACTATAGTTTAAATGACAGGTTTCAAATTCTCTGCAGAACAACATTAATATAAACCTCTGTAATGGAAATATATTAATAACTGTTACTAATCATTAATCAAACTAGACATTATCATTAGCAGAAATCTTTTTTTTATATATTTCCATATATTATAATTGAATTTTCATTTCATATTGAGAGATTGTTAAATTCTGCTTTGATCCTCTTGAATATAATACAATGATTGTACATTCCTCTACAAGGTGTTAAAAGCAGATGTGGCCACCTTGTGTGAAAAGTGTGAAACTTATCAACACTGTCAACATAGACAAGGAAATCAAGTGTTGATACTGCCACTCCTGATACATTATCCATTGTTTGACTAACGATAATGTCTAGGTTGATAAATGATTAGTAACAGTAATTAATATATTTCCATTACAGTGGTTTATATTAATGTTGTATTTGCAGAAAATATGAAACCTGTCATTTAAACTATAGTAATGTGCTATCTAGCTATATACTGAACAAATGATGAAGATATGCATAAGAGATTGTGATCTGGTCCAATTGATGAGTGCTGGTTCAGTACGAAATGCACATCTTGGGGATCATTCATCATTTTCACATCTTTGGTCATATGTTTCAGTAATATGCGACAGAACTGTAATGAATATCAAAAAAAGGGCAAAAAAAAATTAAGTTTGAAGTTTCTCTAGAAATAATGTATATATAAAGTTGAATTGTGATATTTTGCTATATGAATTGTATAAAAAGTGTGTTTCTAATGCAGAGGTTGGTCCTAACTTCTGGGATGCTGGATAATGGTGATAGGATTGCAAATATGATATAACTCCTTGGAAGCTTCAGTTACTTCCTGTTCAGTTGCATATAATCTGAGTTATTTACTTACTGTGTTTTAACTTGCAAAACTCTACATACAGTAGCGCCACTCAGTGCTAGCCAAAGTAATCAATGGACGCCAGAAGGCTTGTGTATAAAATCCCTATCTAGTACCTAAACTAATAGTTGACAAAGAAATAGCATAATCTTTCACAAACCAATATGATATTACTCCAAAAAATATATATATTAGGAAGGAAATTGCAAAGAACGGGATACAAAATCTAATCCAATTTTAGTTGAAATGAGAACTCAAGATTTGGTCAACATTTCAAGATCAAGTTATTTGTGCTCCTCCTATTTGAAACACGAATCCCCTACTTCGTAAGTTTTAGTAGTCCCATTAACTTACAAATTGATATATAATTTTTGCATCATTTTTTCAAGATTTGCTGACTTATTTAATTAAAAGAAAGCAAATACTAAAGATTATTAACATAAGTCTTGGTAAATCAGAGACAACTTCAATGAATGTTGAAGCAAATTTCTATTTCATCAATCAAAAAGGGAAAAAAAAGGGTAATTGAATGTTTTATTGCTTGAAAGGTTACAGGAAGTTCAACTATGGGAAATGACAGGACTGGATGATTATCCTTGAAACATGAGCAGCAGTCTACCACTCTACCAAACAACTCAGGACAGGAATTGTTTTGAGAAAGGTAAAATAAATTATTATTCCCAAACCATTTCCCACACAGAGTCATCATTCATCTTAGACTATTCTTTCAGTGCAGGAATTACATCTGTTTGCAAAAATGATCAAGTAAACTGAATATGTATGCCAAATTGATTTTACTTTCGCATTTGATCTGGTGAACTTGCAGCACCTATTTAGGACCCTACATCTACTACCACCAAAGAATCTAAATCATGTAACTACATTATTATCACACCAATAAAATAATTAAATTAAAAACATATAATTTCCCATTTAATAAAAGACAGTTCTACTTCTAATTCTTGCAATCTTCCTTCACTTGAAAGTGGTAATACCATTTCATATTTTCTTAGCCATTATTAAACTTTGGAAAATATCAATTTGAAGAATAACATTTCCAAAAATATTATTGGTTGAAAAAAAAATTATATGTTTTCAAATGATAATTAAAAATAGACACACGCATTTGATAATTTTCTGCTTATTTATTATTTATGGTTTTTAAAATAAGCATGGATGAATGTAAGAAAAAATAGGTATTTATAAATATCAATTTTGAAATACATAAATTTAGACCATATTTCATGAAACTGAGCAGATTTTTTAAATTTTATATACCTTGGTAAAGAGATCTACTTATCATAACCTTAACATTTGAAATACCAGGCACTCTTATATCTGGAGACTAATTGTAAATGTAGGGGATTTGAACTCAGACTTGCAAGCCCCTTCACTATCCACACTATCTCATACTACTGACACACATGGCCACACCTATGCAGAAAGGATAAATAATCACCAATAAACGTATTTCATGCTAAACCAGCACTCATCAGTTGGTCCAGATTACCATCTTTCATACATCAGTTGGTCCAGATTACCATCTTCCATACATATATATAACCGAGCACTGATTATATATATGTATGAAAGATGGTAATCTGGACCAACTGATGAGCGCTGGTTTAGCACAAAATACGTCTATTGTTGATTATTTATCTTTTCTGCACGTGTGGTCATGTGTGTCAGTAGTATGAGATAGTGTGGATAGTAAAGGGGCTTGCAAGTCTGAGTTCAAATCCCCCTATATTTATCATAGCCTTAGAATTTGGTTATTTATTTGTATTAGAGAGAGAAAACCTCAACTTTTATACATATGTTAAGCAAATTTATTATTATATATCATTAAAAGCCAGTCAACACTTAGACAATCACAATATCAATAACAATCAACAATTTCAAACTGTTGTCAAGGCAACCTTCTTTTAACAATAAAGGGATTCTATCTTGACAACAGTTTCAAATTGTTGATTGTTATTGATATTAGAATTGTCTAAGTATTGAACAGTTTTTAAAGATTACTTATAAACCCATTTAGCCTTGAACATTATTACCCTTATTATTATATATTGGTGTAAGCTTCGAAAACAGGTATTTTGTTTAAGATTATGATAATGTGTACTAACCACAATAATGTTACTGATGAGTATAGCAATATTTCATATATTAAGCTGAAGGTATGTGTAGATATAAAAAAATATAAAGATGTTTTTAACTTTAAAGAAGATAAACTTAGATGGCATGATAGAGGAAATGTCCTACAGAATATGTTCATCCAATATCATTTATTTTTATAATTATTAACATTAGTTTGAAATAATAATATAAAATTTCTGTACAAGTTTATAATTGAAAAATATTAACAAATTAACATACATTATTGATGTTAAGCAAACACATATATTGACAATGATTGGAATGTGTAGTCAAAATTCTTGGTTTGCAAATATCTAGTTTGTTTTACAATTAGTATTTGGGACATAGATTTGTTCATTGCTCGTAAATTTTTTTATTGTTCATATAAATAATTTTCAATATATATATATATATTTTTAAAAAAAGCTTATAGAATTTCGATTCTAAATATATATAATAAATTTTAAAATAAGACTAAAGAAAATTGTGCATATCAGGTATTTATTAAATTTATTATTCTTTCAGATATTTATTTAATATATTATTATTTATTTAACCACTAAGCATCACATGATCACCATTTCTTATGCTGGCTCATAACTGTTATTAAAACAGGCAAAACTCTCCATACAGTAGTGCCACTGAGTGCAAGCCAGAGCACAAGCCTCTGGCTTCCACTGGGTGGCACTACTGTATGGAGAGTTTTAACTGTTTTAATTAATTATTTTCTTATTTCTTTTATTATTAATTGAATTTGTATATTTTATAATAAAATACATTGTTGTTATTAATTTCCATGATTGGTCCTTAGTCTCATTCTCATTTAATTATTGTTACGTTTGTATGTCATTATATATAAACACAAATGCATGTAAATACGTTTTATAATATATATTTATTAATGAAACATGAATACAAATACACACTAGAATTACCCTATATGAGCTCCCCCTGCTACCATTGGTGAATTATAGCTTTTAGTTTTAGAGTGAACTATGGAAGAAGAAACTGCACATGAATCTTATAGGCTTCCTATCTCTTGTAGCTGTATTGTGATGGCCTGCATCATGCATAAGTCTGGTGAGACTTTTGGCTGTTCTTGACAGCTTGCTTCATGTCAGCATTTGGTTCTAGCAGCTTCCAATCCTCAACTTGGGCTCGCCTTGCTGTGTCAACTATTTAACTTAACCGGTATTGTTTGGAGAATGTATATTCTGTCTTTCACCTCTGTGAGAGTAGTTCTCTCTAGAACATGCAGACTGCCATTCGGTTATGTGACAGATGTTGACCGGGGACCATTCAACTCTTTGTCAGAAGTTCTCTAACTCTACCTGCAAAAAGCTTGACTATTTATTGCCAGATTCTCATCCTTAATGGAAACGTTTGGATTCAGTGAGCATCATTGCCTATTGGCCTGTTCTTGCCATAAGTTATGCATTATCTATCCTTATACACACAGCTTCATCGCGATGAATGCTCAATCTGATCCAGATGAGATGAAATCTGGACTAGTCCATTATTTGAAGGTAAGATGAGATATGACAATTATTTAATTTTATTTTGTGTTTGATGCATATCTGTGAATACCAAATAATATACCAGCTTTGTAACATATTTTCATCATATTTTTATTATTGCCAACGTGACCACTAAAATTTGTCTCTGTAGTTCCAGCATACTAACTGTAGCGCTAATGTAATGAGAGTAGGAAAACGTAGTTAGAATATGCACTGGATAAACATCATGAGATGAAACTCTCAAATTAGAAATGGTTGCCAGTTGGGTTGAATAATAATCAATTTTTAATAGATTTATTCATACTTTACATGATTTGGCTTTCTGGTCTTTAAATAACCCATTACAGGTCAAAGGTCTTTCTAACAATTCTTCAAAGAGAAACGATATTGAATTCTATAATTACATATAGATAGATGCAGATGATCTTAATTCACTTCTAATATGTTACAACACACATATATGTCTGTATGTATATTTATAAGACCATATATATGTACACATATAAATCTTTATATGTATATATATATGCATCACATGATCACTATCTCTTATACCAGCACATAATTGTTTATAAACAAAGCAAAACTCTCCACACATTGATTACTCTGGTTGGCACAGGGTGGCACTACTGTATGGAGAGTTTTGCTTTGTTTATATATATATGAATAATAGACAGATGTGAACTCACTTTACTGCATCTACATAAGCAATGAGTAAAACATTGCATACACACATACATATATACAAACAGTAACTAATATATGCAACAGATAAATCACATTAAGCTTTAACATTCTAAAAAAATCACTTTCACATGATTATCCCTTGTAATATTTCAAAATACATAAAAACAATATAAACTATAACAAATTATGTTTCTCCGAAAATAAAACCTAACCAGAAAGTAAATCCTGGCACGAATTTTTGGGATGTTTGTAATATAAGCCCTACCCTGAAATTAAGCCCTAGATACAAAGAGAACTCCCTTGCATTCAATATAATCACCGCAGCACTGATCTGGCAATATAACAAAGCTCTAAGATCGTCTCATTGTGAGCCTGTCAAATAACCAATCAGAATGCAGACACAACACGTGTGAAACTCTGGCAATAGGAAAATATTTACTATATTCTCAAATGCATTCAATTTTTTTTTCTTTTAAAATGGAAATTAACCAGAAGGGCTTACATTTTGGAATTACTAACTTGTATTATTATATACATCGTGTGTTATAACAGACTTGCTTATAATTTTACGTTCGTGTGAAATAAAAAACGATTTCAGAAGTTTTATTCCTGTAATTTTTTGCCACATATCCCATAATTCTTCAATAACCGTTTTGAATAAATGTAGATTGTTATACATAAATAAATGTAGACTAGTCAAGCATTGTTAGCCGAGAGGTCATCGCAACTGCCTTGCAGGCAAGTAGTTCATTGCAGACGGTTGTGGGTTCGCGTCCCGGTCGATGCTATGACATATGAAAAAAAATAAAATAAATGTAGACTTGTGTATGAAAAAAATAATAAAACCCTGAAAATAAGCCTTAGGATGTGTTTTGGAGCAAAAATATAAAATGTCTTATTTTCGGGGAAATATGGTATTTGTAATAAATGAATAAAGATTATGTGATAGTATTTAAAAATGCTTTTACAATTTGTTTACTATTTAATGTTTTTGAAAACTTTAAGCTTATTACGATTTATTTATTACATATATATAATATTCAAATCAATATATATATTAAACTTAATTTATTACATATATATTAAATACACTTTGGGAAATATAGTCCTTCCTAAAGCCTGTTTTCATTTCATTTAAAAGCCATGAAAATCTTTATTGAGATATCTTCATTACTAGATTGTTGCTTAAAAGTTTGTAAATTTTTATAGATGGCACAAGTTATCATTGTTATTGATGTCTGACATCATCATTATTATTATATAATAAACCATAAAACTCTTAATAGCTAACTGGTTTCCAAATGCAATTCACATGATAACAACAGAAGCTTAATGAACCAATAGAAGATCCACAATCTGTTGTCAAGGTAACTTCTTTAGATAAAAGATGGATTCTTTCTTTTACTTATAGAGGTTGCCATGACAACTGACTGTGGATATTTTATTAGTTTATTAAACTTTGGCTGTTATTACATTAATATATGTTCATATGTATATAAATATATACCATACAGAATATCATAAGTTATTCTCTATTAAATCAAAATAATTTCATTACAAACGAAAGGTATCTTATAATAGCCTATGAACATATACAACAAATCTCAATAAATATTTATTTAATTAAAATACATTGCCAGTTCAATAAGAATTTATGTAAATCATAATTAAGACTCATGGCTTCTCTGCCATCTCTCAGTTTCCATTGTGACTTTAGTGAACATTTTTCAAATCAATGAGAAAAAAAATCTTAAATTGGTTGTTTTAAGACAACTTCTATAGCAGTAAAATTATATAGTTTTATTTTAAGATAAATAATTTAGGGATATCCTGCATAAATACGCATATATACATATATGCGTGTACACACAATTTTTTTCTTTCACAATTTACATTTTATTAAATCACAAAAAAATTATTTAAGAATACTATACCAAAAGGAACAATCAGGGGACAGCTGACGCTGAATACTATAACCATGGTAACAGTGAGAAGCATATATGCATATTGGATGCTATACTGATATTCATAAAGAATTTGCTGAAATTAAAATGCATAAAATTATTTATTTTATTTATATATAAATATAAGCAAGATATTAGATTGCACTATATATATATATTTACTATAATATAATCTATAAATGCCAAACTTTCTACATTCATATTTTTAATGTCATTTAAATAAATATATTAATGATTATCACTAATCATATAATGGGATAGATATTAAAATATCATTACTGGCCCAGATATAAACTTTAAAACCACTTCAAAAATAATATATATATATATGATAAACAAAAACAAGTTAAAATTTTTTTTTAACCTGCCTATAGCTTGCATTTTATGATCACAGATGGAGCTCTACCAATAGCTCACTCAAGCTTGTTTACAAAAAATGCTGAGAGAGAATCGAAAATTCAATATCTCTTTCAAATTGTCTCCAACCTTTAAACCATGGTTTCAAGCTAATTGGCTTATCTATTAATTATATTCATTTTTTTTAAATAAATATAATTAATAGACAAGCTGCTAATGTTAAAATTCAAGATTCATGAGATTTGAATTCATGACATTTCCTTCCATTAGGTTTTTTGAATTTAACGGTAATTGAGGAGGGTTAAGGAATTAACTGAAAATACTTCTGCAGATTGAGAGACTATATATAATAGTTAATTACTGTTATATTTATTATATATATATAACATTTACCCTTAATTCTATGTTCTCATCAGATGAAAGTAAGAAAGTAGGATTAAAAGTAAATGTTAAAAAGACTAAAGTAATGTTCAATGGATTTTTCAAAAGATGAAGATAAACTGATAATGATAAATTAGAAGAAGTTAACAGCTACGTATACCTTTGTCAGATTATTAATACAGATGGTAACATAATGGATGAAATTAATCATAGAATTAAATTTGGTTGGACTATTTTTGGTAGAAATAATTTTATATTAAAAGGAAATATGCCTATATGTTTGGAAAAAAAAAAGTTTTAATAAATGTGTGTTGCCAGTTCTTACTTATGGATCCGAGACTTGGACGCTTAACAGAATAGCAATACAGAGACTTCAGACTACTAAATAAAATATGGAGAGATTTGTGTCAGGAATAACAAGAAGAGATCGAAAAATGAAATACGTGGATGAGAGAACAACTAGGTTTTACTGACATCATTGAAAGATTGAAATGGAGTTGGGCTGGACATATTGTTAAAAGAGATGATAATAGATGGACAGTTGAAATCCTAAACTGGATTCCAAGAGATTGTAAGAGTCTTAGAAAGAATTCACATGTAAGATGGATGGATGAGATAAGAAAGTGTACTGGGATGATGTGGAGAAAGTTAAGATATTGGAGAAGATGGACTGAACTTGGAGAGTTCATCCTGCAGTGAATCGATAATGGTTGAAAATGATGATAATGATATAATAATTCATTCCAGTGTTTTGTTTAATATATATATATAAATTCATGCTTTCAAACTGATAGAAACTTGTTTCAAAAAATGCTGATTGCAGAGTCAGTATTTAGATCTAGTTTCTGTTCTCCTACCCATCACTGAGATGAGCCAACTAGCTCGAAACCATGGTCTTGTGGTTGGAGATAACGAAAGAGATATTGAATTCTGTCTCTCTCAGCATTTATGTAAACAAAAGCTTGTTTAGGAGCTATTGGTAAAGCTCCATCTAGTGATCATATATATATATATATATATATTGTAACCTCCCTTCTCTTGCTCCAGAATAATATTAACAACAACCACATGCCAAGAGTATGTTAACTATTCCGGACTTTCGTTACTTATTTATTTCCGGTCAATATCAATTAACATTAATAATAATTCCGGGTTCTTCAGCTCAGTCTATTAAACATATTATTATAATTTAAATAAAACAATTACTAGCTCAGAATTTTATAAAATCTAGTCGTGTCTATGAAATAAATCAACACAAATATCTTTTATTATTTCCATGAGACCTGGAGCAATGACAAAGGAACAAGACGAAGTATCATATCTTAATACTTTTAAAACAAAATCTAGCTCACATAAAATAAATTAATTAAATAAAATAGAATTAAATTGATCTAATCATATCAAATCAAATAGATAAATCGATAAGTAAATAAATAATTAAATCTCAGGTTTATAAATTGTAATTAAAACTGATTTTATATTGCCATAGTAAATTATGATAAGGGAATTTTATGTCATAATTCACTACGTAAAGAATAACTAATTAATAATAACAATGACAACAATAGAGTAATACAATCCTCTTTTCTTTCTAGATGTATTAAATATTTTCGTGGTAATATTTATCAATCCGATAATCAAAAGTTATGTGGTAACGTTCGCATATATTTTACTTAAATACTGTGGCAATCAAGTTATGACCATATCTGTTCTAACTATACTTCTTTCATTTCATTCCGTAAATAAAATAAAATAAATTATTAAAATTTCTAATGTTTATTTATTTTGTGCAAAATCTTAAATATGTTTAATTATAAACGTGCGTTGTGATTTCATGCATTTCATGTGTAGGAAAAACAACAACCAAGACACAAAGCTTACTAATAATATTTTATAACATTTTATTAACATTATAACAAGTAACAATTTGTACATTATTTACAGCGGATATCCCTATCTACTTATTACAAACTCTTTTATTTCTACCCGTTGATGTCTTAACATTATTATTATCTAATTTTTACTTTACCCTTTTACCATTAATAATTACAAAAAAAAAATATATTTCACAATATTATTATCTTCAGATACATGTTTTGAGCTTAGTTTAATACACAAAATTCTAGCTATTACAATTTTCTATTGACATTTATATCCTTATAATTTCAGGTTTATATTTCTATAAAATCTTTACTTTTATGTAAAATTATACAAGATTACAAAATTCTAATTATATTCTTGTTAGTATGGAATCCTACAGAATTTAATCCTTATGACAATTTGATGTTCAGTTTTATCATCGATCATAGAATAATTATTAGTCAAATTATTGATCCTATTCCTAGTTTTATATAGCAATTAACGTCATCCACACACCATGTACAAATACACATTTTTTATTATACATTTTAAATCATTTCGCCACACAAAACATGCAATCTCTCCTCTTAAAATATCACGTACAATATTTTAAAATCTTATTCTTGCTTTAAAACTTAATTCTAAAGTTTTTTTTTTTTCTTTATAAATTACATCATATGATTCTCCATCTTTTATAATACTGATACTTTCACTTTGGACTTATACAATTCTACTTTACTCTAGTAAACAACTATTCTTACATAACTAATATCTAGCTTCCTTTCTATCTTATGTATCATTTCTATAAAATTATCTCCCTGACGATGTATTTCCATGAAATCAAGATAGCGAAGATATAGATGTATTGGATCAAAATAAACAAGATATTATCCTTTATAAAACTTCAACAATCATGGCACAGTGAATTTATGGACGCCATAGAGGAGTGACTTTTATCTGTCTATCTGCCTCTAATATTGGAAGGATGCTAAAGCTATTTCTTCAGCTTCATCACATCAGAAAGTTTCAAAGATATGTAAAGACACTGTCCAGAATATATGTGCTCAGTTATAGGGCAAAGTTATCTATACTGAGGTCACACAAATTATTATGATCCCCATATTTCATTCCTTATATTTCAATAAAACATCCTCTTGGTTTCCTTTGATATCAGTACTCCCAAGTCACTATCTGACTGATTTCTTCAGATTCATCTCTACATTACATCGACAAATTCTTTGTCTATCTTGCTAATAATAATAAAATTCATTTTTAATATAACTATACAGCTATTCTTAAGAAAATTCTTTACTATACTTCTCGTACATTTCTATCTCTGTTGTTCTAAACTATTTGGATATTTTCAATATAAAATTCAAAAGAATCACATAATTAATATGTTACTTATTATTAATTATTTTAGATTATTTATTGCATGCACATTTTTAAAAGTTTTACTACTCTCTCAAATATATGTTTGATGTTGGATAAATGTGTACTTATAACTTTTAACATCGTTCATACCTCATTCATTAATAGATGACCTATAAAAAAAATTACATTACATATTACCAATAATATTAAAATTACCAACGATCTCTATCCTCTGGATCGTATTTGTAAACTTCTCCATTCCAGGACTTCTAGTAGGTGTTTAACATTTTCCATACACACATTTTATTTATTATTAATATTTCTCTCATTCCATTAGCTCATATTTTAATTATAACTATTATAAAATTTATGTTTATATGTTTCCCTAAGCTAATTCAAATTTTATACTTTAAATACAATAAAAAAAATATTAAAATTATATTTACGATACATCTTTGTTGGATTCGCTTGGAAAATCGTTCCTTGCAAAGCTAAATAAAAAAATATACTTTATTTTCTTTAGTCACTTAATGTTCTATTGAAAATTTTAATTATGTTTATTAATTCTTCTTAGACGATGATCCTTAGTTTTCTTCATATTTTTCCCACTTATTCTTGATATCTCCTTTATATAGTCTGCTAATTTTTTCTTTTTTTCCCCCGCGCGCTTGGTTTTCCCTCGATGCATCTTGTACTCTATTTTATAAAATTCAATAAATTTTTCTTTATTTCCCTGGATCCATTTCCTCCTTTAGTGGTTACTTTTATCTCTGTTTAAACAATATTTCTTCCATTTAAATATATTTTCCTTTTCTCTATTATGAGATAAAATCTAGGTTCCTCTTAGTAAATTTATATAGCACTTCATACAGGACTATGGCTTTTCTCCTACTTTTTACTTTTGGAAATTATATTCTTAAATAATGTTTTCCTTTAATATATCATATTTTTTCTTCCTCATTCACTTTATATTTACTTGAACATATACTATGATTTTTCTCATAGAGAAATATGACTTAGTTTTAAGTACTTATAAAACAAATGTTCGTCATAAGATTCTCTCAACAGTAAATATTTTCTTTCTTATATTTTCACACAGCGTCTTCTTTGTATTACTTTTCTTTTTTAGCGTTATAGGATTTAGTTTCTGGTTGAGCACGAATAACATAAAACTTATACAATTTTCACTCATTTTTCTTTCAATAATTATTTCAATTATTATTTTTGGTATTTCCATCTTTACTGTAGTATGAATGGTCAAATTTGAATAAATCCACTGGTAAGATCACGTAGAAATTAGCAAATCATCTTTCTGGATACAAGATTATATTATCTGTTAAAGACTAACTTAGAATAATTATTAATTTATAAATTTAAACTACTTTTTCAGCTTTGATGTTACAAGCAATTCAAAAAGGTTACCGTCCTCTTCAACTTTCACATTCCGTCTCCCGCTTCTGTCTATCTTAGATTTTTTTCTTGCCAATTTAAATCCGTTGATTGGTCAATATTTGTTTTTAGCGCGAACAATATTAGTCATTCTATTTTGGGATAATAAACTGTACTTTTAAATAAATATTTATGACGTAATGTCTGGAATATTATTTTAACTTAATATTATTAAATTAAATTATAGTTTGATAAACTTATTTTTTGATCTTTAAAATAATTATTAAGACAATATATAACATTTTTAACTTTTAATTTTAATGATGGATGGCAATTATATCTAGTTTTAAATTCACAAACTTTATTATTATCTACCAAGTGTGTGTGGGCGTGAAGGCATTTAATATACGATCACGTGTCTATCAACTTTATAAAATAATTTCTTTTTTATTTATGTCTCGGTTTAAATCACCAAAACTAACGTACTTTATAAAATTTTGGAAAATAAATTGAAACTTATAGAACCAAATATAACTCTCACCATCCTAAAGTTTATTAATAAAAAATATATCCTATTAATTTTGACTAACTATAAAATTATATTTCATTTATTTAATCTATTAATTCTTAGACTATTATTTTAAATTTATTACAATAATTTTAGCTATCTATAGCTGTGTTATTTTGTATGGCCAGCTTTCACAACCATAAGCAATGATATTAAAACTTTATTTAACTTTTTACTTTTAAAAATACTTTATTACACTATGATCTGTTAGGTATTTTAGCTTAAAATTGTATTACAAAACTATTATTACTTTTATATCACCTAAATATAACTTAAAATTTAAAATTTTTTTCACATTTGACCTTTCTACCTACCTATGACCTACAGACAAGGGCACAATATATATATAAGAAACAATGCATAACACTAGCTGAAATCTCAATATAAAATATTTTAAACTCTCCATAGATGTATTATTTTCAGCCAGTCCCACTCTAAATAAATAAAAACTTGAATTTTGCAGTCCATTCAAATAATTGCAAAATTCAAGGTTTTCTTTATTTAATGGGGAAATGTGGCTGAAAGTAATATAGTTAGGGTGCATTTAAAATATTATTATACTGTATATAAATACATAACAATCACTACATAGTGCACTTCATAGGAAATATCTCTCCAGCAGTGCTCAAAAATAATCGGTGAAAAGAAAGCATTGCTCAACAGTCTTTCTAATCACCAAATACTCAAGACTTGAGCACATTTTCATATTTGTTTCGACCTCTATCTAACAGCAGATAAATACTAACTAATACTGAATGATTATTTTGGTTGTTAATATGTTATCTACCTAAAAAGAAACTAAGTTTGATTGGAACATAAAAAAAGTTCAAGTTTTACTTTTGCCAGCCTGTATTCAAACACAAGCCCTGATACCACCAAGATGGGTGATCTCTAAACTATGAAGTTAACCATATATATTTATATATACATTAGGTAAAAACATCACATACTGACATTTAATTAAAACAATGTTTCAAAAAAACAGCATTAATGGTACTCGGGCATTTTCATTACTTGTGCAACTTCTTGAGCTCTGTATCTCAGTTTCCTCTCGGTTTCATCAGTTTTGTATGTTCCTGAAGCTTTTATAAAGTTTTTTAATTGCTTTTGATAACTTAAGCTTTATATGTCAGTATGTCATTTAAGTTTACTTGATTACATCATAGATGGAATCTATCTAAAAGCATATATAAAAAAAATCTCATTAAAAGTTCTATTATTTACATCGGTAAGTCCATGAAAATAGATCACTAAACCACTAAACATCACATGATCACCATTTCTTATGCTTGCTCATAACTGTTGCAGTGCTCTCAGATCCAAAGCTACTCACTGACAAAAGCCACAAACTAAAAACTAGTCTGGGGATATTGAATTAGTAGGGACTGGATAGGGATTTTATGCACAAGCCTTCTGGCATCCATCGATTACTCTGGCTTGCACTGAGTGGCACAACTGTATGGAGAGTTTTTCCTGTTTTATTAGATCATTACTTATGTAATTTCAATCTCTTTGTCTGAATTAGTCTGTTGTTCAATAATTAATATCTTTGCAGCCTATAGTTCAAAAAGGGTACTTTTTTGAATAGCCATTTTGAGATGCGAACTCTAAACATTTATTTCACAGACAGGCTTATCTAAAAATTTCTTAACAAGGGAGGTGATTTGATACTTGGTTATTTATTTCAGATAGCGGTGTGCACTGGAAATATACTCCTATATATAACTATTAGAAACCAGTCAACACTTAGACAATCCCAATATAGATAATAATCAACAATCTCAAACTGTTGCCAAGACAACCTCATTATAACAATAAAAATGGAATCCCACCTTTATTTATGGTCCAATATACTTATATAGACCCTGA
Organism: Epiperipatus broadwayi; assembly: GCA_028023455.1. NCBI lineage: Eukaryota > Metazoa > Onychophora > Udeonychophora > Euonychophora > Peripatidae > Epiperipatus > Epiperipatus broadwayi. Next base: position 29,227,750 of record JAQFVV010000002.1, read on the forward strand.
AGATTGCAACGTCGCAACAGAGATTAAAATTGTTGGTACTATATATAGACAGAGAACAAAAATATATTATTCATTCTATAGCACTTCATTATAAATCATCATTATTATTTTAAACCATTGCAGATCCATTGCATGAAGAAAATTTCTGCTGGTTTAATCCAAACTCTCTGTTACCGCGTGTCTCTTCTACACAACACACCAGCAAACTTCCGTATTTCATCTGCCCATATCACATACGATCTCTTTCTAGATCTTTTACAATGTCTTGGGATCAAATTTAAAATTTCAGCTATCCATCTATTATCATTTTCTCTAATAATACATCCAGCCCAACCATACTTCAAGCTCTTACTTCTATCAGTGATACTTGCTGGTTTTCTCATTCAGGTTCTTTTGATAAGTGTCCAAGTCTCAGATCCATAAGTAAGAACTGGTAAAAAAAAAAACTTATTTCAAAACATAGGCATATTTTCTTATAATATTAAGTTATTTCTACCATAAACATTCCATACAAATTTAATTTTGTGACTAATTTCATCAATTTTTTCCATTTGTATTTATAAAGTGACCAAGGTATTTGTAGTTGTTAACTTCTTCTAAATTATCGTAATCAATCTTTATTTTCTTCTGCAGAGAAAATCCGTTGAACATAATTTTAGTCTTTTTAGCGTTTATCTTCAGTTCTACTTTTTTTTACTTTCATCTAATAATTCTGGCAACCTTTCCCGAAGCTCTGAAGCATTATTTACAAAAATAACTACATCATATGGATCGTAGGTGACTTAATGATCTCCATTTACATTTTCTAACTCAACTTTTCATTTTAATCCACAAAGTACTTCTTATAAAACTGCTGTAAAAAAGTTTTAGAGATATGGAATCCTCCCGGCATACTCTCCTTTCAATGATAACCTTCTCAGTATTATTGAGCAACCTAATTACTGCTGTTGCACTTTGATAAAAGGTATTCCATTAGAATATGGCAATATTCCAGGTCTATATATATTGATGATCCAATGCTCTAATCATTACAGAAATTCTTAAACAATCTTTTTTTCCTACAAATCCAAAGACAATGACAACTCATATTAATTGATTATTTATAAAAGTCTCTAAATATTTGGATGTAATCCATGATATTAAAGCCATTTTAAAATCAGTTTATTGGTCTTTGATTAGTTAGAATCCAAAGATCACTGTAAATAAGTTGCAATTATCTTTGTAAAAATTTTATATAAAACTGATAGATGAAATATAGGTCTATAATTTCTAATATCTTCTTTAAATGTCTATGTTACTACTACAACCTTTCAATCTTCTGATACATCTTTATCTCTTAAACATTTGATATATTACTTTGCCAACAGTTTTTCTATTTTTCCCCTGCCTTTTTTAAAGATATCAATAATAATACCATCATTTCCTTGGTGTATTTCCCTTCTTCATAGATTTCATTGCATGTCTCCCTCCTTTCTTTAAAATGCTGAGTAATTTAGATGTAATAACTGTAGGAGATACTTTGTTTCTTGTCCTTTATTACTATATTATACTTTATAGAAGCTCTTCGAGCATTTCAAGTTATTATCTCTCTTTTTAATAATAGTTCCATCTTCTCATCACATGATCACCCTTCTTTATGCTTACCCATAAGCTAAACTCTCCATATAATAGTGCCACTCAATGCAAGCCAGTGTAATCAATGGATGCAAGATCCAAGGCTACTCACTGATAAAAGCCACAAGTTAGAAACTAGTCTTGGATATTGGATGAGTGGGCACTAAATAGGGATTTTATGCACAAACCTTCTTGCATCCATTGATTACTCTGGCTTGTGCTGAGTAGTGCTACTATATGGAAAGTTTAGCTTCTGTGTGTTTTCTTCTTCTTGTAGAAATATCTTTTCTTTCGATATCAAAATGTTTTAAACTTTTAAGACTTTTATTCATTTCTATAGTTCTCCTGGGCAATTCACAATTTTAACTTCTTATATTATTATTGATTCTTTTTCATACCATTTAAAAAAAACTCCATTTTTTTAAAGGGATATTTTAAAATTTTTCATATTTCTTTCATATATTGTCTTGTCTTAGTGAAAAATTCATTTATAAATTGCCGTCTTTTTATTACCAACTATTTTTATTGCAGTTCTTAAAAGAGTATCAGTTATCTCATATTTATATATTGGATTATTTCCATCATCTAATATAAGTATTTAATGTCCTTAAAAAAATTTAACTTTATTTAAATATTCCAAATACATTTAACTGTTAGTTATAGTTCACAGGTAAGTATATGCAAAATGTTTCAAGAGTTATTATTCTTCCCTCCGGGTGTTTCTGGCCTGACCAGTGACAGTACTAGCTTGGGAATTGAACCTGGATCCTTACACAAAACAAGGAGTTATATTATCACTATGGAACAGAGCAAAATTTATTCAGAAACCAGCAATTTGAAAAAAGAAAAGATCTATATAGAACAAACTCTTTATAAAAAATAGTTATCCATCTGCTGTTATTAAGAATATATCTTAAATAGATAACAAAAAGAAACATAAAAAAAAAAACAATTATTGGTATTGTAATGTACACATACATACAAAAAATAGCAGATAAATTAAGGAAAATCTACAATCAGTATAACATCAGAACAGTTTTCCAGAGTTATACCACACTACAAGGAATTCTAACATCTACAAAGTCTAAACTTGAAATGCTGAAAAGAAAAAACTGCAATTATAAAATACCATGTGAAAGTGGAAAAACATACATTGGTGAGACCAGTCATCCCATTGAAAAACACTTGCAAAAATACAAATTGATGATTAAAAGAGAGATAACAGATGTGTCTAATGTAGCAGACCATGTATGTACCAATGAACATATGTTCAATTGGGAAAATACAAAAATATTGAATAGAGAAGAAAAGATACAAAGAAGAAAATTTAAAGAAGCTGCTCACATGATAATGGTTAATAACACCATAAGTCAACTTAGTGTGACTATACATAAGGTATGTAAAACACTAATCAACTTTGCTCTTAAGAAAAAGTGGAGAAATCAAGAAAAAAAACTCATAGATAAATACATGAAATTTCTCCTGATGATTGACTTTGGCAGATTGAATGACTCAATTGGTTAGAGTGTTACCTTAAAATTCAATATTCAAGAATCTAAGGATCCGAGTTCAATTCCCATGCTACTACTGCCAAGCAAGAAACACCTGAAAAAGAGAGGAGAATAATACCTCCCAATACTAACTGATGTGCTAACTGTTGGATGTATTTGGAAAATTTAAATAAAGTTAAATTTCCCCAGACATTCAATACTTATATTAGATGATTAGTCCAATGTATAAATACAATTAAAACACCATTATCACAAACCTTCAGGAAAATATCAGTAATTTTCTTATTTATTTCAGTCAAGTTTGAACTGTTTTCAAACTCTGTTAATATTTTAAAATGATTTGCAAGTTCTAATTTAAATTCATTGGAGTATTTCTCAGAGTTAGGAATATCAAGTGTTAATACTGTCTTTCTTATGAACTTAATTCTGTTTCTCCCATAGTAGTGGCTCTTCTGTCTATTGGAGAATAATTTATGATACACACTCACAATTAAATTGTATATAGGTTCAAATCTTTTCAAAAAGAGAAAAAAGCATCTTATTATAGTTATGACCAGTTTTATAACACTTTAGGTTTAAAATGATCTAAAAATAATATTAGTCTATATAAATCGTGGCATTAAAAAATATTTTGAGATTTAAGAACTGAGGAAATAAACTTTTATTCCAAAATGGAGTCTGATTTTACAAGTTTTTTTTTTAATATATAAAACAAAAAATGTTTTGTGTGTTTGTATAACACGCATAATATAAACTATATGTAGAAAAAGTCACTGAAAGAAATATCATTCAATAGAAGCAACACAATAAAAATAAACAAAAATTTTACCTTTCTCACACTCTCTTTTTCTGCAGCCGATCGAATGCAACTATAGCGCATAAAATATAGAAACAGATCGGAGAACCGGATTAAATCGAAGGCATTTCCTATAAGTGATGATGATATAACAAAATTTACAAAAAATGCACCTTTATCTGGCAAAAACAGACATCTAAAAATAAAATGAACAAAATTATTTTAAATAATAATAATAAATTATTTTGTAATATTTTACATATGCATAAGTTTGTATGTGTTAATGTTTAATGTAAAATAAAATACTAAATAACGTTAAAATAATTCAACTACAAGATAAAAATCTCATCAAAAGCCTTCCAAAGAGGAAAACAAAAACTATTCATCGGATGTGTCAATTTTCAGATAGTAAGACTTGTAATGATTTCTATCTTACTTTACCATCTGGAAAATACTATTCCATTCTCAAGATTCCTTGGAGCCTGAAAAAATTTTATATTTCATCCAATTCAGATTCATACTATTTTTAAAAAAATCTTTCATGACTATTTTTCTTGATGATGAAATCAACCGTTCTGGAGAATGAGCCAAAAAATAAGTAACTTTAGCTATACAAAGGCCATGATAGTAGAATGAGGAAAAAAACGAGGTTTCTATATAGCAACACAAAAATACTACTCAATCCTTGGAAATTATAAAAAGGCATAAAAATAATAGTGCTAAGTCACACAAGGTCCATTACATAAGAAACTACAAAATAAATCAATATCAATAATAATAGTAATAAAGTATAGGATTATATATTTAGAGCCAATGCAAAAATTCAAATTGCTATTGAAACAACGACTAAACCTGCTATGTCTCTGAGCGATTCCTATACTCCAGAACAGACATAGATGCTTAAATAAGTACAAAAACTCTGTCAGATAATGAAAAATTTTCTTCATCTGTAAAGTGTGATAAACAAGGTAGCTAAAATTCAAAAAACATTAACCACAAAAAATTATCTGCCAAACGCTTTCAGTACCAGAAACATGATGACACACTGGAAACTGAATGGTTAATATTCCAGTGCATGCCCAGTAACATTATTAGACTTCACAATAAACCAAGCCTCTTTCAACTTCCTCTTTCTGTTGTTTGATTCATTGCACACAGTAATGATATTTTTCAAATCATGAAAGTAGTTGTGGGCATGAGTTTTATCTTCAAAATATCAGTACTTGTGTACAATAAATCAAATGGGAGAAAGAGGAAGTTGAAAGAGGCTTAATTTATTGCGAAATCTAAAAACGTTACCAATCAGCATAACACTAGTGTTCCACAGAGCATGCACTGAAATATTAACTATTCAGTTCTAATATGTCACTATGATTCTGATATACAGTACTGAAAGCATTTGGCAAATAGTTTTTTGTGATGTTTTTTGAATTTTAGCTACTCTGTTTATACATGAAGAATAATTTTACATAGACGCTTATAAAAATTATCTCATGGTAAAAACTAATAACACTATGACAACTTGTGATTATTATTTAATATACACTATATAACTAATTCAAACATTTGTATCAACATTAATTTTGCAGATACATATTATATTCACATTATATACAAAATTGAACTACATACAAACCTTAAAGCATACAAAAATCATAATGAAACTTGGTGTGACCTGTTAAAGTTCCTAGACTTTTACAGGACAAATGCATGAATAATAATATATAGAGTCTAATATTACAATTATTTAGTTCAACAACGATTGTGCTTACTTATAATAGTAACATTTATCTTAAGATGTTCTTTAAAAATAATTAAGATTGAGATGAACTGTTCAGACCCTAGATTCAATTTCAAACCTTCAGAATTAAACATCTCATAGAATAAGCCTTTCTTCAGTTGACCTATGTCTCATTCTGTTTTCTGGCTTATCTCTTTAATCTTCTACTAAAATAGCTCCTGCAATTGATCCCACAGGGCTCTCTATCCATCCCTATTTAAACCCTTTCCTTCCAATGTTTACATGGAGGAATTAAAGTCTCTTTTTTATATTATAACCTAATAATCATTTGATTAACAGATTAATATATTAATTTACTTTAGGCTAAATTTGATTAAATCTAATTAACTTTCTCATAAAAAATATAAATCTTTATATGTGTGTTACGTAGATATTAATATAATTTATGTAACTGGATACATTGAATATGAATATTTCTACACAAACAGATGTAAATATTGCAAGGAAATCAAGTCATACATCACATGACTTACTTTAATAAGCTTGTACTACAAATGTTATATAGTGATTGTGAATAGCTCTTAACAAGCTTTTCCGAATATCCCTATCCCCAGATCAGTTTCTAGCTGCAGGCTATCATCAGTAAATTAAGAAGTATTCGCGCTCATTACATAACATTTGTAGTACAAGTTTACTAAATTAAGTCACACGATGTATGACTTGATTTCCTTGCAATTATAGTTTTGCTCTGGAGACTTTGGTAATGTTATATTGCTGAAGCTATTAATATATGGTATATTTGAACTTAGTTCAGTCCATATGATTATTTAAGTTAGAAAGCTGGATTTGAAGACATATAGATGTCTGAAATTTTCAGGTTTTCTATTTAATAGTTAACCATTAGATAAATATTGCATTTGAGTTGGTATTTTTAGATCTAATGTCTGAATATCCTAGTGCCTCACTGACAACATCCAGCAGCTAAAAACCGGTCTGGGGATAGGGGTATTTAGAAAAGCTTATTAAGAGCTATTCACACTCATTATATAACATATAAATATACCCATTGGTATGATAGCATGGACATTCAGGACTGGTTACCTCTAGCTTATTTGAGGAATGAACAGTGTTCAAGAAATGCATCAATAGTGAGAGACGGTGGTTTAAGTTTCTATGACAACACATAGGTGAAATATGGAGGAATTGAAATGAAAAATGCACTGATAAAAACAAACTTAAAACATATACAAGCTATATATCATTAGTATAATTTAAGAAAAACTGTTAGTAATAAGAATACCAAATCATACTTTCTTTCTATATATTAAAACATAAGTACACATAGCTAATTGGTTTATCATATATAAATCACATCACTGTAAAACAATGCTTAAAATAAATTTATATAATGTGTGTGTATGGATATGAATACATATATATATATATATAAATGATCTATTATCCAGGTTAATTCATGTATTATTTATTGTAGTAATATATTGATGTTTGATTGGGTCACACCATCCATCAACTGGATAAGAATTTAAGAAACATTATAAAAATGGTCATAAAGGTGCTATAAGCACTGATATGTAGCAGGATTAAATGTTCCACCAATAGAAAAAGAGATATAGAACATTTTAGAAATAACAAAAAATCAGAAATTCTTCAGATTAATGTATTTTTTTAAAAATTAATCTTCCAAATAGAAAGTACCGGGTAGTTTACATGTATCATCGTATTTGTTGATACAATTTGGTCTTTTAAGAATCTCAATGACCACATTGGTGGAAAGTATTAACACACACACACACACACATATATATATATATCAAAAATAAAAATATGTGATATAAATAAAATGTCGTTAATTAGAACAAAATTGTAATCATAATAAAAATAATAAATATAACGGTAATAAACTATTATAAACAGTCTTTCAATACGCATAAGTACTTTCGGATAATTTCTTAAACTTGCCTCAATTGCCAACTGATGGTAGTTGAGGCAGGTTTAAGAAATTAACCGAAAGTACTTCTGCGGATTGAAATATATATATATATGCATCATTCCTTCCTTTTCTCCAGAAAATTTGAATCTTTACTCTTGTTTCAAATTATTTCCTTAAAGCATTTTAGAGTTCTTCCTTTTCCTTTGCTCCATACATGTTTGTTTTTCAGTTGATCCTAGTTGACTTCCAATTTTCATATTACCTTCAATTTCCATTTCTGAATTAAGTTCCTGATTCTTTACTAGGTTCATTTCTGTCTTGCTTTCTTCATTTTTCATTTTTCAAGTTGTTCTCTGACAACTGTTGTTAATTGTACTTCATTTTCAAATGTGATAAATATATCTTTATAGTTCAAGTCTAGCTTATGTTTGCACTATCAAAATCTGGACAATAACTTTATAATAACATTCGCTATCCAGATTTTTTCAAACTATCCCTTTTCCAAATGTCTTAGCCTTCCACATATTTATTATTTTTTTCACTATTACATCTGAGTTTTATTTACATAGCCTTAACAAGACTAGTTTGTTTCTCAACCTCCTATTCAAAAGAGCTTTAAAACAATCAAAACATCACATGAACCCCATTTCCTATAGCATGGATTGAAAACATTAACGTGTTTTGAATCTTGATCTCCTAGCTTTATAATTAACTAAATAAATAAAAGATGGCTGCTGGAGGGTTGCATTAGATCCTTAGATTTAACAGCTGGGTTCTCAGATTCAAAGTTCCTCATTGATGAAAGCCACAAGCTAGAAAGATGAGTAGACACCAGATGGGAATTTTATGCACAAATCTTTCTGCATCAATTGATTAATAAGGTTTACACTGGATGGCACTACTGTATGGAAAGTTTTCTACTGCCAAAAGAACTTTGCAAATGATTTTATGATATTCACTGTAGATTTAGGCTTTTGATATGTTAACCTGATTTGAAATGCTTCTTGAATTTCCAATGTTCTTGCTTTAATAATAGCCTGTTTCAGTTAGTAGATGCCTTTCTCTTTAAGTCCATTTGATTCCGAATAATATTGTACCAAGGAGATATGTTGCATTCCTCAATCTTCTATAAAATCTTTAAAGTTTTGTGATATAAATCCAATTCTGTTATTAGTCAATAATGTTTCAGAAATCCTATAATACAAACAAATTTCTTTCTCCTCCCTGAAATGGTGCTTTTGACTAATTTATATTCTGTCCAAAGTGAGCTTGTATCAACCAATACTAATAGAATAGATTCTTTGAAAGATTCTGCATGGGTCATGTGTGGTCATTGCCATGATTAGTTCTCTTTGACTAAGGGGCATTATTTGTTATTTGTTGCTTTGCTGACAATTGCCATTTTATACATTTCTTGATAAAGTTGTTATATATTGTAATAGTACAAAAATATGGGTTAATAAGAGAGAATCTGAGGTTACAATGTCCCATAATTGGGTAGCCATTTGTAACAGTACAACATGTTAGTTATGAGGAGATGGGAAACCATCATCATTCCCAAATAAAAAGAATATAAAATTAAATATAAAAGCAATGAGCATGAGAGATCAGTACAGAACTAGTTATAAATTCATCAGCATTACATAAAAGTAATAATCACTCATCATCATAAATGATCAACAATAATAATAAATCTTGTGACTGTATTTCACAGTGGCCACTATAGACCATGCTAATTATTTAGCCACTGCCAAATTTAGAGCAGGGATACAAACAACTCCATATAACTATTATGCACAAAGCTAGCTCAGAACATAAGAACTCTATAAACTATTACTGTGAGCAAGAGATAAATAAATAAATATAGCAGCTTATTATAAATCACTTCAAATAATTCCTAGATTTACTCTATTATAAGTAAATAGTTTTATTGGGATCATTTTAAAAAAATCCTGAACATTAAGTTGTCATGAAATAAAGTCACACACACTGCAATTTATGAAACAGGAATTGGATAAAATAAAGAAATTAAGACTAAAAGAATATTTTTAAAACAATTATTTAATAACTAATTGATTAACAATAAACAAAATAAAACGACATGATAAGTATGGATTTACATGAAACCACTGCAGAAATTATTAAATTATTCAATGAAATAAATAGTAATTATTTTGATAAATTATATAAGTAAATTTCCACAGAAGAGTTCAAAAATAAGTTTCTACCTTTCCCAAAATACCATAAACAAAAATAGGTATTGATTTTTAAATAATAGTTTTAAACATCTGTTTCCTGAAAATACTTCTGCAAATAATTCATAACAGAATTTATACAAAATGTAAAAAAAAAAAAATGGCCGCCATAGTTTGTTTTCAGATTTAGGATGGAAATAAAAATATATTGCAGAGATACAGAGAAATATCAGACTAATTTGTATATTTATTTTATATACTTTGAGATTTTAATGCAGTTCTGAATTGAAAACATACTGAAATTCTTAAAGAAACTATATTACACACACATGTATTAGAAGATTTTCATGATTTATAGATATAAATATTGAAGATTTTAATGATATTTTCCATTCATTTTTTAAATAAAATTTGGCTCTGATATAATAAAGCAAGCGACCAATTAAAAACAGAACTAGTAAATGATTACTAGCCGACATGATTTTAATTTCATAATCCAGTGTTTAATTGATTTTTTGCTTCATTACATTATAACTAACCTTTATTCAAAAAAGTATGTAGAAAACCACATTAAAGGCTTTCAGTTTTCATAAATATATACAATATATGTATAATATTAATTGTAATATTCTCACAGATAAATTATGAATTCATAGTATTATTTCCAGGAGCTTCTGTTAATAAAAATATAATAACTAAATAGCTGACGTTTCAGTGCAACAACAAATATTTTCCTCAGAGCTTATATACTACTAATTTTAATAAGCATATTAATAATTTTACAGTTTATCACATATGTAATCCCTAAAAATATTAATCTTACTTCACAAAACAATGGAGTTCAAATATGTTATTAAGATAATTTATAAGCAAAGTCGTCAAAGAATCATGTAAATAAACCTATACAAAACGCCCACCTTTTGCTATAGGAATGTCAATCTATTTTTTCAGATAAAAGACGACGACTTTTTCCCAATCTTTAGTTTGTTATATAGTAATAAATTGTTTTAGTAATGTATTTGGATTTGTGTTTTCTGTGAAATGGATGTTTATATTTTTAGTACTACGTATTTTACAAGCAATAAAATTCTTTTGTGCTAATTAAAATAATTAGTATTTCATATCTTAATTAATAATTGAAGTTATAAGCTGGCTTTTTTTATATTAAAACAAAAATCATTGCAAATAAAAAAGATATAGCTTTTTCGAAGTAAGAATGCCTGATTTATTGCTTATAAACAACCTAAAGATCAGATGAAAATGGTCACTTTTATCTAACAAAACAGATTGGTACTGATATAATAAAAAGTGAAAGTCGTTTCTTTCAGAATCTTGAATATAAATTGTTTTAGTAATATATTCAGATATAATATTAATATCATCTACATTCTTTATTACTCTTTACAATGCGTTTTTACAACTCACTATTGATAGTTTCGATTGCGTCAGCAATCTTCTTCAGAATATAAATATACATAAACATACATATATTCTCTTGAGATAGAATGTCTGTATATATATAAAAAAAATATAAAATTATACATTCATGTATATTTGTATTCATATATTTGTGTTGTGTTTGTTATAGTTCTGAAGAAGATTGGTGGGGTAATCGAAACCATCAAGTGTGGGTTGCAAAAAAGCATTGTAAAAAGTAATAAAGAATATGGATACTAATATTATATGGATTTGGCAATATAATAAGAAAGATAATATTATAATTTATTCAGACTTATTGTTACATGATATATATATATATAGATTCCTCAGCTTTATAAATTCATACAGATCACGTGTCGAGGTAATTCCCTTATGACTATTACAAATAAAAATGTGGCACTAGATAAATAATTAGTTACATATATTTAATATTACATCTAATACAGATGTATAGTAAACTGTAAAAGTTTCGCAAACATCATTTATTAATATATAGAGAATGGAATTAAAAGTGATTGATTAAGACCTTCATGCTCTCATTTCTAAATGCTTTAGATTGGCCTATATATATATGAATTTAGGCAAAAAGGATAAGGGGGATTCATTCGCATCTTTTCAAAGACTGTATTATGTTTAAAAAGTGAGACTATTTCTCAGCGTTATAAATTCATCCAGCATGTGTTGGGATGATTCCCTTGTGACTATCTAATCTTTTGCTACAAATTTTTAGATACTCTTGGTGTTAAGTAGATCTCATATTAAATAATAGCCACAGTACAATATATATGATGTCACGAATTAATCACTTTTAATATAGAGGAGTGTTGAATGTTAAGAGGTTAGTGTTAATGAAGTTTTGACTGTATTAAAATAAGATAAATACTGTAAACACTATTAAGACCAAACTTCTTAAATTAAGATTGCCATAGAATGAAGAAGACATCAATATCAGATATGTTTATCACCTCTCCTGTTTAACATTTATCAAAAATCATATTCTTAAAAGGTTCTCAAAGTTTGGCAATTGATGATGAATAATCTTACATTATTCAGTTGACGCAATGTTACCTGCAAGCAGTTTCTAGCTTGCCCATGAATTAATCTTTATATTTGGTCTGAAAGTCAATAATAACAAAAACGAGTTAATTATTAATTGTAGCAGTCTCAGTTTTACAAGAATTTGCATTTAAAAAAAATATTTGCAAAATTGAAACATTTGAATATCCGGGATCAGAGAATAAAAAAAACTGAAGCAAAAGCAGTAATAAATTCTGGTAATGCAAAAAAGTTTGAATATTCAATTCATACGCAATACTGAAAGTTTGAAATTAGAGACTATCCTAATGGACGAATTGTATATTTTGTAAATTTTTCCACATGATTTTAGAAAATTGAATTAAAAAAACTGGATATGTAAAATATAGACATCTAGAAAGACATCTAAAATAACTTTGAATGACAAAGATGAGAAATTATTGAAAAAATTTACAAAGAGGTTAATCTTTAATAAAAAGATTACTTGTCACTGAAATGCGGGAAAACAAATACAAAACTCTTCAAGTACCCAAAACAAAAACTCTACAAACATCAGGAATATTTAGTCAGATAGATATATTTCAAGTAAAAATTTAATATGGTACAATTAGTTAAAGTCGTGCAGAACTGAAATTATATCGAATGATGTATTAATTCTTAAAAGATAATGTTATAAGAAAAAAGGAATACCTTCTTATTTTATCAACCTGACGTTTGTTAAAAAAAAGTTTTGAAATGTAAAAAATATATGAAATAATCTTTCTGAGAGGATAATTAATAGTTATTTTAGAACATAAAATATTCAATGATTTCATTAATTTTATATTATAAAAGCATTATAGTTAATATATTCTAAAAATTAAACATCAACTTACTTCCATCTATAAGGTCCATCACTCCTAATTTTAATAATCCATTCAATAAGAGCTTTGGCACTAAAAGAAAATAGAAAAAAGATATTAAACTTAAAAAATACTGGTAATGACAATTTTGCAGTAAATACATGAATACTTATCAAATAGTAATATGTTCAACTATCTGCCCTTTGTACCGACTTCTTTTGTTATGTTTAGTTAACACATCATCACAAAACTTTGTTATTTAAATCTCTTACTATCTAGTAAATGATGTGTATATATATATCATTAAAAGCCAGTCAACATTTAGACAATCCCAATATTAATAACAATCAACAAGTTGTCAAGATAACCTCCTTTTAACAATATATATGTGTCCGTGTGTGAGTAAATATTTTGAGATTTTCCCAATTTGTGTTTTTATTTAGTATTGTTATTATTCACATGATCACATTTCCTATACTAGCACATTAATTGTTGATAAACAGAGCAAAACTCTCCATACAGTATTGCCACCTGTGCTAAACAGAGTAATCAATGGATGCCAGAAGGCTTGTGCATAAAATCCCTATCTAATGCCTACTCATCCAATATCCCCAGACTAGTTTCTGGCTTCTGGCATCCATTGATTACTCTGTTTAGCACAGGTGGCAATACTGTATGGAGAGTTTTGCTCTGTTTATCAACAATTAATGTGCTAGTATAGGAAATGTGATCATGTGATGCTTAATGGTTTAATACCAATCCTGCCTAATAGGATAGTGGTGGCTATGGTTGTAAAAGAGCCAAAGACACCAAAATGTATGGATGCTGAACTGAGTTCAGACCCATATGACTATATAAGCTATTGAGCTTAGATTGAAAATATTTTTTGTGTTTTCAATTTCATTCTCATAGTTTTGTAGTTAAGTAGAGATAAAAGGTGGTTGCTAGAGGGTTGCATTAGATCCTAAGATCTAGATGCAGTGCTCTCAGATCCAAAGCTCCTCACTGACGAAGGCCACAAGCCAGAAACTAGTCTGGGGATATTGGATGAGTAGGCATTAGATAGGGATTTTATGCACAAGCCTTCTGGCATCCATTGATTACTCTGTTTAGCACAGGTGGCAATACTGTATGGAGAGTTTTGCTCTGTTTATTGTTGTTATTATTATTATTATTAAGCCCTAATGTTTCATCTGGATATTATCTATTACCCTCTCAGTAATATTTGCTTAATTATCAGTATCTCTAAAGATACCTATAGCCTTTAATCATCACAATATTCCAAGAATGGTAGGTTATAGCATAAATGTTGGTGTTATAGTACTAATAAGAAGGAAGAGAAAAAGGAAAAGAAGAAGTAACTTCATACAACAAAGAGCCTAAAAACTGATTCACTTTCTTCATTCATAAAAACCTTTGTTTTAAATTTTATATATATATATATATTAATAATATTACAAATCGATGTCTGTATTTCTTCAAAATAATATACATAAATTTATAAATAAATATTAAAAAATACAGTACTTAAAAGTTTATAAAAATATATCTATAACCATCACTTAGAAGCGCTTTCAACTATCTTCGTAGTTTTTGTCAACTAATACTTTTAAAATGTCAGCTTTCCCATAATTCCATGATGTCAACTTTCTCATAATCCCTTGACCTTAACGTTTGCTGCTTGCCTGTTAATTAAATTTTGCTTGTATTTATATATTAACATCGCTTCTTTAATTTTTCTTTTATTATTATTTCTTTCAGTTTCCAACATTTTTACATTACTATAATTAAAATCAAAACCATATATACATGATTTATTATGGTCATAAAAGACAGAAGCTGATAAATTATCATTATTTTTATAATTTTGTTTTGTATTTTGAACCCTTTTTAATAATAATAAGTGCTCTTTTGTTCCTTTTTCCAATGTGTATCTCGATTCACCTATATATATACTGCCACACCTA
This sequence comes from Epiperipatus broadwayi, assembly GCA_028023455.1. Classification (NCBI taxonomy): domain Eukaryota; kingdom Metazoa; phylum Onychophora; class Udeonychophora; order Euonychophora; family Peripatidae; genus Epiperipatus; species Epiperipatus broadwayi. The sequence goes on from JAQFVV010000002.1 coordinate 29,242,842, forward strand.
CACATCCATTTGTAAATGATAGAATTTGTATTTGTTAATAAAGTCTTATCTTTTGAATTATTTATTAATTTATTTAATGTAGGTGGTGCATAAAATGCAAAAACACATATTCCTTTATAAATTTTCTTAATGAAACTTGCCTGTTGATTTGAAATATATGGTATTGATATCCACAATTTTTTTATCAGAAGAATTAACATTATTATTAATATTATTTTTACATTTAGAATTAAAATTTTTAACAGTATAATAAACACAATCATAATTATATCCAATGTTTAACAATTCATTATAACAAATTTCAATATTTTTGTTTTTATCCGATGCATATTTACAAAAGTTATCATTTCTAAATAAGAAGGACTTCAAACCTGCCATTTTATGTGACATTGGTACTTTTGATTCACATGGAATATCCTCTTTTTGCTATTGGTTTCAGAGTTATATAGTAATCCAGTTTATCTTTGTTTCTAGTTATCTTGAGGTCTAAAAATTGAACACACGTTGAATTTTCATCTATTTTAATCCATTTTAAGCCCTTTATATTATTTAATTCATTAAACAAATCATTAATATATAGAGTAGCTAACTTCTAGAATACTCTAAAAAGCACCTAAACACTGATCTCTCACTATAATGCATACCATGAATTATGCATATTCATGCAAGTGGAGGATTTCACACACTGACAAACAGAATCAATGAGAATTGAAGTATTCCATAATATTTCAAATGATGCGTTAAATGTAGATCACCTGTGAATACGTACATAAAAAAATTTGGACTATCAATACTGACTATAATCCAGGCAATTATACTCTTGACATTAAAATGTATCTTAGAGACAAGTTATTTTATTTGAATACTTCAACAATACCTATGAAATGTAAGTATGTGCTTATAAAAACTCACAAAATGTTATATCTAAAAAAAATCTTTCTTTGTTTGTAAATATGTACAAATATTAGACTTGAAATAAATTGTACTTGAGAGTTACATAATGAAGAGTGGCCGTTCCCTAGATTAAACAGTACTTTCTCAATAACTTCTAATAAGATTCAATAATTGACTGCCTTTATTTTTTTAGGGAGTTTACAAAAAGACCGAACACTGGAAATGCCAAAACTGGAAACAATCAAGGACTTTATGCTCCAAAGTCTGGACACTCTAATACTACCATAAACCATGTGGAACACTAAGTCAGATATATTATTTTGAATACAACCATTAGTATTGAAGCTATTTTAAACTGCTATTGAGAGAACGTTTGCTGATAAGATCTTTCCAACATCACAAGCAACTTCCTTTTCAATTCATTTGCTATCTTAGGAAGAATCTTTGAGCAAAAATAAAACGACAATAATTTACTTCACATAATCAAAGCAATCTTTGTAAGAATACCGTATTTTCTTTTAGCATCTGAAAAAATCTTTATACTTGAATCATTTAGATGAAGATATTTATAAAAAGGGCATTTACAACAAATTTAATAACATATCACATTAATAGATGATCATTTCATCAAATTATAGCAGAAGCCAAATTATAAAATGTATATTAGAAGAGCGTCTCTCTTACTTCTACTTTTACTGGTTGGGGGGAAAAAATGTATCAGCTACCATGGAACCGTACAAATTTCAGAGATTTTTATAAGTATTTGGAGATCTGAAAAAAAATTATTTTCTTATTGCCATATAAGTTGTTTTTTTTTAATTACATGGATTAAGATGATTTTACACTATGTCTTTTTTTTAAAATTATAATGAATTGAGTTTATTTTAAGTTTTTTTTTTCTTTAATCCAGGTAACATAACTGGCATATATGTAAATGTTATCCATGCGCACACATAGGTGCATATACTGAAAGAACACGAGGACTCTTTCATCTGATGAATTCACTTTTACAGAACAAATATTAAATGTATCGACACTCACATGTATACATTCTGTTCCTTTATTTAATTACTCTACCTTTTAATAGTAACTATTTTTATTATTTCACTAATGGTTATTATTTTGACGATTCTCTATTACAAATGTGAGAATCAAATTACTGCTGAATGATCGTCCTTCAGGTCTCATTCACGCATTACAGTATGAATAAAAGAATTAAATATTTATTGCAAAGTGATAAAAAAAATGTAAGAAAATATAATTATGAATTGGCAAAGAAAGCTATAAAAAAAAATAAGTCTAATATAAAGCAATATTTTGATACTGAAAATTGTTTGAGGAATGAGACGAAAACTTGGAACTATTACTAAAAAAAAAAGAATTATATGAACAATTCCATCAATAGACTCGACACGTGCTTTTCTATCTCGAAAAAATGGACAAACTAATTTGCATTTACATTTGCATATTTTATTAGTTAACAATACTACATAAATGATTTATTACTTATGTTGGCCATGAATATGAGGGAAAACCTCGAAAGCGCTTGGTCCATTTAATTGTTTTTGGTTTTTGCAGTTTCTTCATCAGCGGGTAAATCGCTTTTATATGCTATAGATAAGTTCTACAAATTAAAGTAATTGTTTTGCTTTAATGTTTCGAACGTTGGCTAAGTAAAGGTTTATTCCATATATTAACTTCATTGACAATATCTGAGCATGCTTTCGGTTGGTAAAGCTGTATCCATACCACTCATGGGTGGTTAGGTATGTTGCAGCATTTAAATGTGCAATGCTAATTTATTTAAATTAATGATTTAAATATTCCATGTGTTGGAAAGTTGGACGCTATTCTCTTCTTTTATTAATGGCATGGTTGTTATTAACAATAAACCATGCATCTTTCACTTTATGTTTTCTATCATCTTTCTCAGTGCAAACAATTTTAACATTTATTGGATCCAAAATGCGGCTGGATTTTTGCTTGTGCATCAAGAAAATGGATTTATATTCTGAATTATTTTTAACTTGCTTGAACAAATACTTGTGATGGGAGACTGGTGGTTATATTTGCGCAAAACTCACCATAGCCACCAAAGTCTCCCAACACAAATATTTGTACAAGGAAGCTAAAAATAAATCGAAATACAAATGTGTTTTCTTGGAGCCTGGGCAAAAATCTGGTCACATTTTTGATTCAATAAATGTTAAGATTGTTTACAATGAGTGAGACGATAGAAAACGTAAAGTGAAAGAGGTGTGGTTTATTGCTAATAACAATCATGCCATTAATAAAAAAGAGAATAGCATCCAACTCTCCACAAATGGAATCTTTAAATCATTAATTTAAATAAATTAGTGTTATACATTTAAGTGCTACAACATACCTAGCCAATCGATAAGTATTATGAATTTGATTTCACCAGTTGAAAGTGCACGCAGCTACTGTCAACAGAATTACTGTATGGAATAAACCTTTACTTAATCAACATTCAAAACGTTAAGGCAAACTAATTACAAATAGGATAAGGAAAAGGAGACTAACCTGATTATTAAATTATATGGTGTAACGATATATAAATATGTCGTTACATTAAATTGAAATAAAAACTTTTAAGTTCGCATATAAAAATAAGTGTATTAAAAAGAAAAAAAACTAAACGCTAAAATTAAAATGTTTGTTAAACGTATATATTCGCACAGATGCTAAACTTTAAAAATATTTTTTTTTAATAAATAAAAAAAGGTATTTGAATGTATTTTTTTTTATAAAAAAAAGATTTAAATATAAAAATAGTTTAAAAAAAAAATAACGTAAGTAAAAATAAAAACAGGTATTAATTAATTCCTGTAATCTGTAAATGGAAATGATTGTTTATTAATTATCCAAAAGCTGTCTAATTAAAAAGTCAGAGAGTAAATTAGATAAGAGAATAAAGAGATTTTAGCTTGACCAATGGAAGGACCAAGCCTCAGCCCGGACCCGAACGAAAATTTGGATTAGTGACGTCTTTATTCATTCAATCTGGAGATTTACTATAAAAAGGGAAATACAGTTTTTTCGGACAGTTCCAGCATTGTGTGTTTGAGAGATGCGGTAGGACGCACATACCACACTCTCTATTTAAAAAGAAAAATGAAAAGACTGTGATATCTTGAACCAGCTATTGCCATCTCCAGAACATTATCTTCCAATGGAGGTGTCGCGGGAATTAAAAACAGGAACCTGGACTCTTCTACCATAAGCTATATGAAATGAACAATTATTAAAATCAATTAAGAACTTTCGTCAAGTTTTATAAATTGATAAACAAGCCAACTTAAATGTTAAAAACAGACTCTTATCTGACTTTTGTAAGTTTTTAAATCAAATTAATAATGTTTAATTTTATATGTTTTCCGATTGATAAAAATCATTTCATTTTTTTTTTCTCTTATTGTATAAATTATTTGTTGTTTAAATTTTAAATGATGAAATTTAAGGTTGGGTATAGATGTTGCATAGATTCGTTAGCGGTTGATAATGTTGTGGTTTTCACATTCGATTAGAATATATGTCAACGATATCACTGCAAGCATCTTACGATGAATGCTAATGGGATTTGTATATTCCCTATGCAAGTGACGCTTATCGATGACTTTGTATTTTGATCGGTTGTGTTTAATTTGGGATGTTTTTGACCGTGGAATCTGTGCAGCTGATCTATACTCAACATTTTAAAACAAATTTTATAAAATTCATTTGTGCGAACGTATCTAAATGTTAAATTTAAGTCAGGTGTGAATGGCTATATAGTGTTGTAAAGTTATATTAAGGGAGGGTAATCTTAGGTTATTCGTTTCGTAGTTGAATAGGCTCAATGGATTGGATATATTTGTGTAATTAGTAGATGTAGTATGAGATCCGCTTCGGGCAGGATTGCATATATATGCCACACACCTTCTGTTTGCCTATAAATGGGTTGTAAGTCGGCAGAAGACCGCAGTCCATTCCTATGGAGTTTTTTGTTTATTGTTCTACTCACCAACAGATGTCACATTCCTGTTGGTGGAGAGTCCATGTCTTCTCTAATCTACTTACTGATCAGATGTACTTTCCTGACAGTATAGTATTTTGTGTTGTCGTATCATGCTACATTGAATACATTAATGTATCAGATGGATTGGCGCCAGTTGATTGCGAAATTTGTTGCCTAAGGTTAAATCAGGGAAGAATATTTTCTTTTCAAATGCAGATCTATGTAGTCTATTCATACTTGACTATTTAAATAAAATATTAAACTCATTGAAACTTAGTTAAATGTAAAATTAAAAGATTAATAGAAAAATCTAAAATGTTGAATTTATTCCTCAAAATTTAAATGTTATTTTATATGTGCGTAAATAAATATTTTTATGTGTTAATTTCTGGCAGTGGCTTTTATTTATTGATATTTAAGATATAAATTAAGATATAGATTTTTATTATCTCTGCTACTCCACTGTCCTAGTGACTTGGGCTAACGATCGGAATATTTAAATAAAGTGGAATCTTAACAGCGCGTATCTGCCTACTTTATAAATTTTTCTAGGTTTAAATGCCTAGATGGCGCCCTGGTAGTTGCAGATATTGTTTTTGCGGTTAGATTCGATCTTCACTTTCATTTCGATCGTTATAATAGTAAAAAAAAACAAAAAACAAAGAAATCAATGCAATTGCTACATCTTCTCAATTGCCAAGTATTTTAAATGAAGATGTAAGACATGCAATTGAATCTACAAAGAAAAGAAATGCTCTAAGAAATGATGGATTTGATATTTTTTAAAAATCAGAGAAAAAAATAGAATTTTTTTTAGTAAAACTATATAACAAATGTCTAAATAATAGAGATGTATCTGATAAATGAAAGAATAGGCACAAGTAATACTAGTATGTTAAAAAGATGAATCTTTATCAACATAATTACAATATGCCTTCAGTGGAATTGGACAATCAAAAGAACAAGATGGACTTAGAAGTGATTTTAGTGCAGTGGACTACATCCAAGTTTTGGAATTTATAGAAAGGACCAATGAATATGAGTTACTACTACTATGCTTAGGATTTGCAATTATGAAAGCCATTTGCATTTATGGGCATTTCTAAGAGTGATTAAGGCAATGGATCATTGAAATATAAACCCAGGACATTTTGATATTCTGAAAAATATCAAAATGCACCTGGAGTAATTAGGTTACATGGTCACGTTAAGATGATTAACATTAAAATGGGTATTTTACAGATTGAGTCTGTATCTCCAAAACTTTTTATGGCAATTTTACAAAAACTATTTTGAGGATTAGAATGGGAAGCTAAAGGGACTGAAAATACATGAAGATTGTTTAAATCGTCTCAATTTGCACATGATGTAATTGTTTTTGAAAATACAGTCTCAGAGTTTCAAGAAATGTTGCAAGAGTTATCAGATGAAAATAAGAATGTAGGGCTAAAATATTAAGAAGATTAAAATACGGTTCAATGGATTTTCTCGAAAGAAAAAAAGCTTGATAATCAGGAATTACGAGAAGTTAATAACTACAAATATTTGGCCTGGTTACAAATATGGATGAAAACATAATGGATGGAATTAATTACAGAATTACATTTAGGTGAACTGCTTTCAATAAAAATAACCTAGTATTACAAGAAAATATGTCTACATGTTTGACAATGAAACTTTTTAATAGATGTGTTTTACCAGTTCTTACTTATGGATCTGAGGCTTGAACACTTAACAGAAAAGCAATGCTGAGACTTCAGCCCATTCAACTAAGTAGTTGCAGAGACTTCTGGGAATAAAAGACATCAAAAACAAAATATATTGATGAGAGAATAAATATGCATCACTGACAATATTGAAAGAATTAAGAGACTGAAATGGAGTTGGATTGGATATATTACTAGAAGGTATGATAATAGAGAGACAATTGAAATTTTAAATTTAATCCCAAAACAGATTATTAAAAAAATCTAGAACAAAAAATGCTGCATTTGCGATGGATAGATAAAATAATAAAGTTTGCTGGTGATAATATGATAAAAAGAAACTATGGATTAGAAAAACTCATTAAACTTGGAAAATTGATGATTTAATACATTGTACAGGCTTAAACCTGCATTTATATATGTAATATATGCGGGGTTCGAATTCAGACTTTCACACGACTCACCATTCTCAGTGCCATCTCATATTGCTGACCCACCTGATCACACACATGTTGAAAAGATAAATAATCACCAATTTACGTATTTCATGCTAAACCAGCAATCATAAGTTGGTCCAGATTACTATCCTCACACCTATATATAATCAGTATTCAGCTTTATATTAAGATAGCCAATCTTTACATTTTAATGGAAAGGCTTCAATCTATTCCAACTCACAACTCTTTAGCCTTCCATTTCATTGAAAATCTGATGATGGAACGTTCAAAGCCCTTGTTAGTGCCAAGGTTGTCATAGTGTGTAAAAGGTCTGCCCATCTCTCGCATATGTATATATAAATGGATTATTCTCCTGTACATGAGGGGTCAGAATGACTAATATGTCAACATGGGTAGGATGACAACCTTGGCACTAACAAGGGCTTTGAACGTTCCATCATCAGATTTTCAATGAAATGGAAGGCTAAAGAGTTGTGAGTTGGAATAGATTGAAGCCTTTCCATTAAAGTAAAAAGATTGGCTATCTTAATATAAAGCTGAATACTGATTATATATATGTGTGAGGATAGTAATCTAGACCAACTGATGATTGCTGATTTAGCATGAAATATGTATATTGGTGATTATTTATCTTTTCAACATGTGTGTGATCAGGTGGGTCAGCAAGATGAGATGGCACTGAGAGTGGTGGGTCATGTGAAAGTCTGAGTTCGAACCCCAAAATTGATGATTGAAAATAATAATGATCATAAACATCTTAAAAATTCAATTAATTGATCAGAAAAAGCATAGCTTAAAATCTTGTAATAAATCGTTTGACAGAAAAATGTTTTTTATTATAAAAGCCATCTTTTAAACAATTCAAAATACCAAAGCAATAAACAAAATTAATAGAAAAAACTATAGAAACATATATGAAAATTAAAAGATAAATGGGTTCAGTGCCATAGAGATATGATATCTATTAGAATAGTTAAGAAGGATCATGATTTTTTGATTTTAAAGCCTTCAGGGTGACACTCAGCGTACCACTTGAAATTAATATGGTATCTTTAGCTCCTAGAAAATAGTAGCTAGATATCTATTTATTAACCAGCACATTTACTGAAGCAATGGACCCATGCTGAGAAATCTAGATATAAAATTTTCATTTTTCATCCTCTATTGAGAAATTTTGCAAAGCTTTTTTTTTTTACAGTTATAAAATTCATGTATAATTTTTTTTCTAATATTTTAATTTCAAAAAAATTCAAAAAATGTCAGATAATTGAATAAGTGGAAATTTCAAAATATCTGAAGCCACATGTTGATTTCCTAATCTTTGTATGTTCGGCGATCTCGAAAATTGCGAGATTACTTCAAGAAAATATTACAATGGTCTAAAAACTTGGTTTTTTTAAAAGTTTATGATTATTTTTGTATCATAATTGTGTAATAATTATTAGAAATAAAAAATATATATTATTACAAATTAATTTTTTTATATACATGTTTTATTTTTAAATATAAAAGAACATATTCTTCTGTGTAACGTTACCATAGAGATTATAGTCACAAAAAATACAACTGTCTAGAAATAATATCACTGAATAGACTGTTATAACATTTAATAATGTTATAAAAATTACAAAAAAATTTTAAACATTTAAAGCATAAATTGATAAATTTACTAGATATTAAAATAATTCATTCAGATTTTTAAAACAAACATTAAACAAAGATTTTGTTCATTTTGCAAATTGAATCTGCTTCACCTAAAATTTGATGATGAAACAATGCTTTGTTTTAATTAAAGTCTAATTTTTAAAATAATTTCAAAAATCAAATGTAATTTTTTAAAATTTATTTAATTTCTAATCAAAAATATCTATCAAATAAAGTCAAATTTATTATATTTTGATAAATAATAATGGTTTAATATTAAAGTGAAAATTGAAAGCTTAAATCTAGTGAGAACAAAGAAATCTGTCACTGTTAGTAGAGTGCAGGACAGTTAATCAATAACTGGATGTCCACCCGATAATCTGATAAAAAATCCCAAGACTGCCTGTGATTGGGGGGGGGTTCAAAATTTAATATTGTAGCAAATGTACTAATACTATACACAATACCCTTCTATATATAAATAAAAAATCAACAAAAAAATGTAAAAAAAAATAAGTTACAATTTGCACTTTTTAATAAATACATAAAAAAATCCTCTACTGCATGTGGATTATTCAGGATTAACAGAAGAATTGTAAAATAATCTTTAAAAAATGTTTCTTCTTTAAACTACCAAAACATCACATGATCACCATTTCTCAAGCTGTCAAAACAGAGGCAAAACTTTCCATACAGTAGAGCCACCCAATGTAAGCCTTAATAATCAATGAATGCAAAAATCCCTTCCCCAGACTAGTTTCTAGCTTATGGCTTTCACCAGTCGGGAACCTTGGATCTTAGAGCACTGCACCCAGATCTTCTTGCACCCATTGATTATTAAGAGCTGCACTGGGTGACTCTACTGTATGGAGAGCTAGAAGTGTTATTTCTACTTTATTAGACACATAAAAATATACATAAGAATTTATTGTCATCATTTTATCAATTATACAAATATAAAAAGATACGTAAAATACTAATTAAAACAATAGTTGACATTTTTAAATTAAATCATTATGTGGGGGGAAAACTGAAGCAAAAGAAGTAAAAACTATTACATATGGAAAAAAATAGGTAGCCTAAAATTGTATGAAAGCATAAACCAAATGTAAAATAAAAAAACAATAAGGAGATTTAGAAAAAAATAATCCTAAAGTCATTAAAAAATAAAAGAATATGCCTGTGTTTGAAAATAAAGATTTTTAATAAATGTGTTTTACCAGTTCTTACTTATGAATCTGAGACTTGGACATTTAATAGAAGAGCAATACAGAAACTTCAGACCACTCAAAGAAGTATGGAGAGGTGCATGTTAGGAGTAACAAGAAGAGATCGAAAATGCAACATATGGGTATGAGAATAAGCAGATGTTACTGATCTCAATGAAAAAATTAAAAGACTGAAGTGGAGTTGGGCTGGACATATTGCTAAAAGAGATAATAATAGATGGACAATTAAAATCTTAAACTGGATTCCAAGAGATTTAAAAGATCTAGAAAGAGACCACATATGAGATGGATGGATAAAATAAGAAAGTGTGCAGGTGTGATGTGAAGAAAAGAAGCTAAAATTGGAGAAGATGATTGGAATTTGGAGAGACCTTCATCCTGCAGTGGATTGATAATGGTTGATGAATCTAAAAGATAGTAATAAGAATAAACATCACTTATAAAAATAGTTGTGGATTTTTTTTTTTTGGTAAGAAAATGAGGAAAAAATGTAAAAGGAAGATTCAAAATATTTTTAAATAAAAAAAAGTTGCAAAAATTAACAAAAGAACACTTTGATTAACTGAATTGGATATAAAATATTCTAAACCAATTAATGAATTGCAGGTAAAACTGAATCAAAGACTATGACATTAAAAAAACAAACTCATTCATATCTTATCATAAGATAATATATCACTAAAACATTATTTCCTTGAGATCCCCTTTAATAGTTTGACATCTTAAATCATAATTCATATTTATATGTATTAAACACATACAAATATGCATTATTTCACAATAGTTTCCAATTTATAAACAAATATGCACTACAATTTAAGTCATCAATAAAACTTATTTTTTGTCTTACGATTTTGTCAATCAGCCATTTAATATATGTTGAATAAATTAAATCTTTAAAAATTATCATTGTTAACCTGGTCAATCCAAGTGCCGGTAAAATAAGTAGCATCAACAACATGTAAATGAATGTTTTCCGCATCACAGCATAATTTTGAGAAGACCTAAAAGTGCATAAATTTTATAAATTGCATTAAAAACAATAACAACAAATTTATAAACAGTATATATAATAATAAATAAAAAATACAACGGTGATTAACTATTATACACAGTCTTACAATTCACAGAAGTATTTCTGCGTATTGTAAAATTGGGTATAACAGTTAATCACCTTTATATTTTTTATTATTATTACAATGTTTATTAAATAATGGACATTTTATTTGTATTATATATATGTATACACCCACAATTAAGAGTTTTATACATAGTCAAGCATTGGTGGTCAAGTGGTTAGCACAGCTGCCTTACAAGCAGTTGTCCCAGGGTTCGCTTCCTGGCTGAAGCTTTGACACATAAAAAAAGTTTTATACATATATAGAAATGAGGAGATAACATCCATTAAATAGAGAAACACTTAACTTTTGATGCTACTAAGAAACTATCAATTACTACTAATTGAACAATTCCTGAGGCAAAGCAAATTTTTCTCATAAACCTGTAATCACTCTTTTGTAGAATGTCAAAAAAGATATTATTTCACATTCTCACACCTATAATAATAATTTTCTGGGTTTAAATCAATATAAGAACTTGGGTTTAAAAGCAAAAGAGGATCTCTTTTGCTTTGAGACCCCCAACAAAAGAGTAATCACAGGTTTATAAAAAAGCTTGCTTGTACTCAGGAATTGTTCAATTAGTAGTAATTATTAATTTCTTAGTAACAGCAAAAGTTAAGTGTTTCTTTATTTAATGGATGTTATCTCCTCATTTCTATATAATAAAATCCATATAAACATTTAATTCTATATATATATATATGATTTCATATTATTATTTTCGGGATATTCCATGTAGTAAAATATCTAAATAGCTGATGTTTCAGTACAATAACAAGTACCTTCCTCAAGAGCATCCTCTCTCGCACACATTCTTTCAAAATACCTCCATTCTGTACTGAAACGGCAGCTATTTAGCTATTTTACTACATGGAATATCCTGAAAATAATAATAACATGAAATCAACTTTTATCCATGAAAATATTAGAATTAACATATATATATATATATTGCAGCCTAACCAAATAACCCACCTACCAAGTATTATGTACGATAAATATAAACAAAAGCTTCTAGCTCAGTCTAATCAGATTTCTTGCTTTTATATAAAATTCTAATAAAATACTCTTTATTTAAAATTGAATATTAACATTTAAGTTTTATAATATACATTATTATTCCAACTATTGATTTTATGAATTATGAAATTTATATAATTAAAAAGATAACATTTATTATTTATAATTAACAGCTTGAATATTAAATTTCATTTATTATTAAATGAATGTGTGTGTGCACATCTATTAACACACCTCACTTCTCATTTATTTTATCATTAATTAATTCATTCTAAAATAATAAATAGTAATTTTCAATTTATTATTAATAATCATAAGAAATATCAATTTTAATTATTACAAATACTTTACATGATTTAACTATTTTAAAAATAAATAGTACAATTTATAACCCAAAACTATAACTTATACAAATTATGTCTGTCTAAGGAAAATTAATTCAAATTTAGCACTAAAGAAACAATGTATTTAAATTCTTCTACAAATTAAATAATAGATTTCTTATTAATCATTATATAAAAGTTAAATTTTTTTACCAAAATTGCCCATTAACAACAACCATAAAATGAAGTACCAAATAGAAAGGCTACAATATATATATAAAAGGAATATATAAAGTTATAATTTTATCTCTATTAAAGTTACAATTTTTTTACTTTTAACAAAAAATTATTGTATAATTTTATCATAAATTTAATCAACTTTTTTCCAATATACAACTAAATTGTTTTATTAAGAAATGTTAAACTGTCTAACAGTAGATAAGGTAATTTTGAACATGTCATAATGATTTAAAATATAAAACAGAAAAAAATAAAAAAAATAGCTGAAACATTCCCTGCATTTTTTTTTACTTTAAAAGATTTAACCAAATATAAAAAAATGGTAATACAGCATCGATTGATCCACGCCATAAGATGGCGCTGTTTCTTCGCTAAAGCACATAAATATGCTGTTTACAAGGCCTCTCATAGATCTTACGGCCTGTAAACTGTTCAACCACTAAAGATGTTGAAGTGCACCCATTACCCCAACATCTCTAGTATGTCGAACATTATTAGCGACGAGTATGCAAGACTCTCTATAGACATTACTCTTAACTATTGTACAGCATATGATGTAAAGGTGTGTTTATTTTGAATGACCAAAAGTATATTATAACGTTTTTTTTTTATTTGGCTTGGGTGTTTTTTTTTTATTATTTTGGTTAAAATTGTAACGATTTTCCAAACGCCACTGGTTTCGTTGTCAGGGGTCAGAATTCAGGAAATAAGGAATATTAGTCACAATTCGGTAAAGTTCATGATCAAGTCGCACACTTTCCGAGACTTTTTCGAGATCAAAACATTTCAATGGCAGACAATTGTCCGGCGTTTCGATTTGTAGATTTGCCTACTACAGAAGCAGATGCAGTGGCCTTTCTTCAACAGAGAAATATTCTCCTCACCCAGAAGAACTGCCTTTGTGGTAGTTTAATGAGAGTAAGGCATAGTAAACCCTGTCAAATGGAATGTGAATCGTGGCAATGTCGACGAAGGTGTTCCATCCATCATGGAAGGTGGTTTGAGGGCTGCTGAATGTCTTTTTTGAAAGCATTACGTCTAATCTATTATTGGAGCCGGGATGAGCTCACAGTAAAGCATATGGCAGCTGAATTACAAATGTGTGAGAATGCAGTAAGGCATGTGACCATAGCTATTAGAGAACTATGTCGAGAAAGCCTTCCATGTCACTGAATCGGTGGTCCCGGTATGACAGTGGAAGTGGATGAGACGATGTTCAGTTGGCGGAAAAACAACCAGGGAAAAATCCTTCTGCAACAATGGATTTTCGGGGGGGGGGGGTGTTGTGAGACAGGCAATTGTTTTGTAGCACCTGTAGCCTCCTGATCTGCCAACATCCTTACACAGTCCATCCGTGAGAACATCATGCCTGGTTCCACGATCTATTCTGATTGCTGGAAAGGATACACAACTTGTGCATTGGAGGTTTCTGGATATCACCACTCGACAGACACTGGAGTGCATATCCAGAACATTGAACGTCTTTGGGGTTGTCTCAAGTGGCGAAACAAAAGAACATGAGGCACAAGAAGAAAAGATGTCGATAATTATATAGCCAAATTTTTATGAAGACGTCAGAAAAAAAATCAAGATGTGTTCTGTGCCATCTTAGATGAAATGCATTTACTGTAGTTACCAAATTATCGATTTTTGTTCTTGTTTGTTTTTAAAAGACATCAAAAATATGTAAAGACTCATCATTAATTTTTCAAAATATATAAATTAATTTTTGATGTAATTGTTGTTTTTATGAATAAAAACATGTTAAATGACCCCCCCCCAAAAAAAAAGTATATGAAAGTTGTTTAAAAAAGCACAAAAAAAAAAAAAAAGTTACTTTAAAAAAAAAAGACCGTAATCAAAAGCGAAGTTACTTTAAAAAAAAAAAGACCGTAATCCAATTTTGTTAAACAACAAGTTTTAAAAAAAAAAAAAAAAAAGGTTTTAAAAAACGTATTAAAAAAATAAATTTTAAATCACAATTTATTTATTTAAAAAAAAAGAAGGGTTAGGGTCCAAAAAAAATACGGTCCAAAAAAAAATCCAAACCCAAAAAAAAAACACGATAACATTACAAAATAATAATAATCAAATCAGCCCGGTAACATTACATCTATTCGTTTTTCACTAGCAACAGCACCATCTTATGGCATGGATCAATCGATGCTGTATTATCAAAAAAATATAATAACATAATTTTACATTTTTGTCATAAAATTAGCATTAATCATTATGAAATAATTATTAGCAATAAAAAATTCTACAAAATTTTTTTATACTTAAAATGTCATTAAGTTTATCCAAAAATAGGCATTAGGGTAATACAGTTAAAAAATAATACTTGACAATGAAAATTTACTATCGTTTAACAATTTATTCCGATGCTGCAATATTTAAAACTACATCATAAACTTTAATAATCATTATATTTAAAAACTGTGTGAATGTCTATTCACAAGGCTGAGACATGTCAAATTCCCAACCAATTAAAAAAAACTATTACATTTGTCCATAACATATTTTATACAAAGGAAGTAATTCTGACATTAACAAACTGTAATTTTTTTTGTGAAGCAGTTGTCTGTAGCACTGTCAAATTCATGTATCAAACACGACAGGTATATTTATAATTTTTAATTTAGCTTTATTAACAACAGGCCAGGTACATTTCCCATGTTAATTTAAAAAACTATTACGTTTGTCCGTAACATATTTATGTGAAGGAAGTTATTCCGCTATTAACAAACCATAACTTTTTTATAAAGCAGTTGTCCATAAATCGATCAAATTCACATATCAAATAAAACAGGTATATTTAAAATTATAAATTTAATCCAGCATTAATAAAGATGGTCTAAATCATTTTGTTTAATTTACATTAAATCGTAAAAAAAAAATTTGTTAAAGCAACCAATTAAAAAAAACAATTGACTTTCCATAGGCCAGGTAAATCTCGTATATGTTCTTCCCTTTTCCTGTCATGGATTGCTGTCCGGTCATAACTTTGATCTTTCTATAGCCAACATTATTTGGACAGAGCATGACGATTAAAGGAGAAGGGTTGAGGAGGCTTTGTTGGTTGCCAAAGATATACATGCCATCAATGAAAACGACTCCACCATCCCTCTTTCTAAAAAATGACATTTATAGTCCCCTCACTTCTCATTAGTATGCAAATTCACCTTTAAATATTCATTCCGATCTTGATCCAATTTATTATTCAACACTTATGGATGACCAATCCCTTCTCTTTTATTATGCTATGATTGTGATATTATATGGTATTGAAAGTAATTAGCATCAAATGAATTTCCATACTTCAAAGCCAAATCTGTTTAGTGGTTAAATGTTTTAACATTTGCATATTCCTTATAAAATATTTAAAAAAAACACTTTTATTTCATTTCAAAACTAATGCACTAAAAAAAAAAGCAAAAAATATCCTTTTTCTTGATGTACAATTATAGTTTTTGTATATATATTTAAATAAAATCATAGAGTGCCACCCATAAATGAATTAATTTGACATTTGTAGACATATGGATGCTCTCAGATCCAAAGGCACTTCACTGATGAAAGCCATAAGCTAGAAACTAGTCTGGGGATATTGGATGAGTAGGCACTAGATAGGAATTTTATGCACAAACCTTGATTACTCTGGCCCGCACTGGTGGTGCTACTGTATGGAGAGTTTATCCTCTGCGTAAACAGCTTGTGTACGCATAAGAAATGGTGATCAGGTGATGTTAGTGGTTTAAACCCAATCTTGCCCAAGAAATTTATGGTGACTCAGATTATTAAAGAATCAAAAATACCAAAAACTATGGATGTGGAACTGAGTTCAGATCTATTCAACTATACAAGCTAATGAACTTGAATTGAAAACATTATTGTTTTCATTTTGGATTCAAAGCTTTATAGTCCAGCTAATAGGATAATAAGTGACTGCTGAAGGGTTGCATTAGATCCTAAGATCTAGGTGCAGTGCTCTCAGATCCAAGGTTCCGCATTGATGAAAGCCACAAGCTGGAAACTAGTCTGGAGATATTGGATGCGTAGACACTTGATAGGAATTTTATACACAAACCTTCTTGCATCCATTGATTACTCTGGCTTGCACTGGTGGGACTACTGTATGAAGAGTTTAGCCTCTCTGTAAACAGCTTGTGAAAGCAGAAGAAAATGGTGATCATGTAATTTCTTATTGATTAAATTAATTAATTTAGGGACATGATTTTATTTAAAGTTATATATAACAACCAAAATTATAAGTAGATAACACGTCAAATAACGTATTCTCCATAAACTCAATGAGACCAACAACATGGCATAGGAAAACCCAGACATTGTTCCATTTTTTCATTTACCAACAACAGAAGCTAACTTGGTTTGACGGGTCCAGAATACTGTTTGTGCAAGCTATACATATGATATATTAGTGGAGCTGCGAACAGCTGTTTTTTAAATTTGTTGATCCTTATAGCAAAAAAAAGAAAATATAATAAGGTTTAAATTTGTTGATGTAATTTTTTTAAAAAAAAAAAGCGGAACCCAAAAAATAGCCTAACAAGTTTTAAATTTGTTGCTGTTATTTTTTTTAAAAAAAAAACGGAATCAAAAAAAAAGGCGTAATAATTTTTAAATTTGTTGATGTTATTTTCCAAAGAAAAAAAAAAGCGGAACCCAAAAAAAAAAGAGTAATAAGTTGCGAAAACAAAAAAAAAAAGTACGAAGTTTTACATTCATTGATTTAATTTTTTTTTAAAAAAAAAAGAAAAAAAAAAAAAAACAACCGTAATAAGTTGAAAATTTTTTGATGTTAATAAAAAAAGTGGACTAAGTTTGATATTAGTTGATTTGATTTTTTAAAAAAAAGAAACCAAATAAACAACCATAATAAGTTGAAAATTTGTTAATGTTAATAAAAAAAGACATTCAAAAACTAAAAATTGTGTGTTTGATTTTTTTTATAAGAAAGAAAATCCCCAAAAAATACGGCCTGGGAAAGTCAATCTTTTATAGTTTTTGCATAGCAACAATGCTATCAATAGGTGTGTGTGTCTAATCAACTATTACCAGTATATATATTATTTTTTAGTAATTGAGTACAGTATTTTGCAACTGACTTGTTATTAGGAACTCTATCTCGATGCCCCTTCAATTTCTCAAAATCATTTATCATAAACAATAAAGCTATTCATATTTAAATTAAAAACTGAGAATCTAAAAAAATATTGCCATATTTTCAATATTTGAAATTAAAGTTGTGTGCCAACATTGTTAGGTTGGATAACCTTGAAGTATTGTGCTGCCATCTTTAATAAATATGAGTACAAAATCTGAAAAAAAAACCTGTTCAGTAAAAGTAGGCTAAAAATCGATTCAAAGATTTTTGTTTAATTAAGACAACAATTTTAATGAGTAAGTTTTATGTAAACAACCCAAAGAGGAATTAAGATTTCATCCTTCATTTCTTTTTCTTTATACTTTAATTAAATAGCAATACCCCTAAAATTTCTTCAACATTTTGCTTTTGGGTAGCATTAGTTCTCAAATTAAATGAAAACTTTTTCTTAAAAATGTAGCATTATCGATTGTGCACGATTCAAATTTATTGAACTGACCCGAAGGAGATTTGAAATGCAGCCTGCCAATGCTGTTAAGCTGGACAGCCTTGAAATATTCAATTGTTTCCATGCATTGTCATCGAAAGCAAACAACATACAAAATTTGATGAAAATATGTTTGGTAATAGTAGGTTAAAAATCAATTACAAGATTTGTTCCAAAAACTGTTAAACTAAATAAAGCTGTTTAAAGAGCATTTATATAAACATTTTTTGTGCATAAACACACATTCATGTTCTAGGCAATAGATACCATGACCATTCTTGGTTGTTAATCTTTGATTAGTGCTTATTCTCTCTTAATATAATTTACTTCAGCTTAAAAACAGGTTTAAAGTCTAGACAACAGATACTATGGTTGGCCTTGGTTGGTGTACTTTGATCAGTACTTTTTCTCTTTTAATATAACTTAATTCATATCCTTGGTATGATCGGATGTTTAAATCCACATTATAAAAAAACAATGTCTGTGACATCACTAATATTTACAAAGTATATGTATTGGCAAATCTCTTAATTGAATCGCTATAAATTAAAAAACGAGTAATGATTATAATAAATTCAATATTTCATATTAGACGTCTTAACTAATGGTTACATGAATGTATTAATAATTTTCTTTAAATGCCCTCAATTTTGATTCAGAGAAAATTAAAATCAAATCCTTACCTTGTCCAATGTTTAATATAATAATCTGAGTGATATACCAACACTGGGAGAAGTGATTTTAAAATGATCAAAAGTAAAACTGGCAAAGCCTCTGACAACAATGAATTCTAAAACCATATGATAAAATATTATATTAATACAATTATATATATATAATAAGTTTAATAAAGCTCAAGGTTAATGAGTTTATAAATAATCATTAGAAACCAGTATAGATAGCAATCAAATTGTTGTTAAGGCAATCTCCTTTTAACAATAAATGTTAAAAGGATGTTGCCTTGACAACAGTTTGAAATTGTTGATTTTTATCTATACTGGGATTGTTTAAGTGTTGACTGTTTTCTAATGGTTAATTATATATATAAATACATGAAAGCAGTCAACACTTAAACAATACCAATATTATTAACAATCAACAATCTCAATCTGTTGTCAAGGCAATCTCCTTTAATAAATAAGGGTGGAAATCCACCTTTATTTATAATCTAATATCTTTATATAGACAGTAAAGATTGCACCTTGACTACAGAGAGTCAAATTATTAATGTTAAGGAAGTGTAAATAAACTTCATTTAAACAGGTATATATATATGTTCTGGAATTAACTTCACAAATTTCAATGCACCAACAAATAAATAAATAATAGCTATTGCTAAGCTTTATGACATGGTTGCTGTCTTGAGTGGCATTTCAATTTTAACTGTAAATGCTACTTAAGATGGAAATCATGCTATAAGCTAGTTATAACTAATATTTATTTCTATATTGGGATATTAAAAATTGTAGAGTTAATTCCAGTGTTTTGTTTTAATATATATTATTTTATCTGATATTGTATATATTACATCAAAAGCTTATATCAATGAGAGATCTTTTTATATTTAAATAATTTATATTACAATTCAAATTAAACACATTCATTGTATGTACTAAGGCAAGTTTATTTGTTTTAAACATAGTATGCTTAATTCGGTTAACACAGTATGCTTAGCATGATTTCAACTAGTTTGTAGTTCATATTCATAACAAATAAGGAATGTTACATAATTTATAGAAGAGATTTTCAGTGTTGATTATAAAATGTAAATGAATTGATTTGCACAATCCACTTTTTTGAAAGAGTGACACAGGCCTCCTATTAGCAGCATTTATATTATTAGTGATGTGCCATGCCTCTTTGACCTTGAGTTTTGTATCATTTTTCTCTGAACAGACAACGCTAGCTGCAGTGGGTTCAAATATGTGGCCTTGCTTCATTTCATGTTCAAAGAAAATAGATCTAACTTTAGCGTTTACATGGAGTAATACCAACTGCAATGCTGTTTACTTTGGTGACACCTGAGTTAATCTTTTGATGAGCGTTGCCCAGGACAGATATCAGTACAATAGGGCTAAAACCAAGGCTGAAGTTAGATCTATTTTCTTTGAACACAAACACAAGTAAGGCCATATATTTGAACCCACAGCAGCTAGGACTGTCTGTTCCAAGAGAAATGACACAAAACACAAAGTCAAAGAGCATGGCAAAGAAAGATTTCAGCATCCCTCTTTCAAAGAAGTGGATTATATAAATCAACTCATTTACATTTTATAATCAATTCACTAAAAATCTCTCCTTCTATGTTTTGCCATGATTATGACTAAAACCAAGTTAAAAGCATGCTAAGCATACTATGTTAAGTGAATTAAGCATATTATGTTTAAAACGAAGAAATAGGCGTTTCTTAGTACACACAACAAATGTGTTTAGCTTGAATTACATTACTGTAGGAAAAGTCAAAAATCATTCCGGAATTATAATTTATAATAAAAAATATAAAGAAATATTTTTAAATAATTAATCGATATTTAAGTAATTCTAGATTTATTTTAAATATTTATATAATTGATTTTCGTCTGTGTTCATTATTATTAAGATCATGTTTTGTGTGCCATGAAATATAGTCTGTCTCATAATATATATATACTGCAATGATAGAAAGAAAAAAAAATTAAAGAGGTTTTATCAATCACCAGGAATGCCAACACCATCAACAAAAAGCAACCCAGCACCCCGCTCTTATAAGAAGTGGTGTCTATAGCTCCTCCCTTCTCATTAACATGCAAATTTTCTCAGTATTTATTCATTATGATCTCATTAATATTCATATTCAACATTACCTATGGATCACAAATCCTTACTTTCTTCTGCTAAGATTATGATACCTGGTCGTATCGAAAGTACTTAGCATTAATAAATCTTTCTGTTTATAGTTGTAACCTGTTGTGTTGTTGAATGTTGTAACATTTACCTTTCATTAAATTAATTGAATAGTAATCTGGATAAAAATCTGTAACCAATCAAATTTTAGATTTGGCGTGCATTCCTTTAAAGCCTATTATAAATTCAGAGCTGTTATCCTGTAAAAAATATTCCAAAACAATCTCTTACACTATATTTGCAATTCACATAACACATATTCATCAGGTGAACAGGAAATACTTAAACACCCACACAGAAAACAATAGTCAGAATTGTCCATTTATATAACTTAATGAAAACTAATTTGATTTTGAAGTTTGAATGTATTTACCATCAATTTTCCAAGATTCATATCTCACAAAATGTGGAAGTAAAACGCACCATGTATCAGAATTGTGATAATATAAGGAATATATATATATCATAAAAAACCAGAAAACACTTAGATAATCCTAATATCAAAATAATCAACAATTTCAAACTGTTGTCATGGCAACCTTGTAACAATAAAGGTTGCCTTGATGACAGTTTGAAATTGTTGATTGTTATTGATATTGTCTAAATGTTGATTGGCTTTCAATGATTACTTACAAACTCATTTAGTCTTCAGCATTATCATACTTATTATTTAAATATACAGTATATATATATGAATAAGCATTTATTTTATAACGTCTTGCGTGCGATTATAATTACGATAGAATGACAGCCTGTTAAGCTAATTGCGCAGACGCTGTGAGAATGTTATTAATAAATGAATACCTTCAAACAACCACATGATTACTCTTACACAAATACTATATCATGTGGTTGTTTGAAGGTATTCATTTATTAATAACATTCTCACAGCGTCTGCGCAATTAGCTTAACAGGCTGTCATTCTATAGTATATATATATATGTAATTAATTAACCCTGATAAACATTTGTAACCTCTCAAACCTTCCAAATTTGACAGAACTACTCTAAAATTTGATATAAAAACCAGTCTTTCTGAGCTTGAAAAATGTGGACATAAATTCCGCAATCTGCCATGAAGTATGATATCAAATAATCAATGAATTGAATACTGTATGTGTGAGATCAATGCTAAACACATTTATGCTTCAAAACCAAATTGATTATCATTAAAACATACAAACAGAACATTTTGGTTGCTGCTTCTGTGTAGATGTTCAAGTGGTTCAAATCTATTAAACCATTAAAACATCACATGATCATTTCTCTTCCTCATCAATAGAAATTCTCTCCATACAATAGTGCCACCTAGCTCACTTGATGAAACCAGGTTTGTTACAAGAAGTACACATATAGTGAGAAAAAACGGTCTGGGACATTTTTCACAAGATGAAAGGAATGTTACCAAAGTCACCATTTTCTTTAATTTGCTGTAGTATCTTATATAAATACAATTTATCCACCCTACTTTGAACACCTTTTAGCAAAAATTTTTTTTATTGTATATATACATATTATAACGAGCACAGACGACGTTACAGTGTTTTTTTATTATTAAACATGAAGTTAAAATAAGAAGTTCGCATTTAAAAATTTTCTTTAAGAATTAAAAATTGAAATTAAATATCATCTTAAACTCGTATATATAAATCGCACAGATAAAAAAAAAATTATTAAAATAAAACTTTATTAAAAATAGAAAGGTATTTTAAAAACAAAAACTTAAAAAGATTTAGAGATAAAAATATATCTTTAATCTTGGAAAACACATTAATTAATCAGAAATGGAAATGATTGTTTTAATTAGTTAAATGTAAACTAGCCTTGAGCATTTAAATGTAAAAGCATCGGTCAGATAGGAAAACAATAGAAACTAATAGCCAATGAAGAAAAAAGCAATGGAATTGGACCTCAGCGAAAAGACCATCTCATCGATGACGCAATGTAAATTCAATCCTTCAAATTAATATAAAAAGACAAGTTTGGAAATTATTAATGATGATAGATTATTGAGAGATGTGACAGATATGTGTTAGTGCGAAGGTGAAGGAGAAGGGATTGAAAAGACGCACTCTTCAATCCCTTCAGTTCTGCTAAGAAAGGAGAAATGAACTATCGTTTTCTACATTGAGGACCAGTTAAAGCAAAAACCTCCAGATGGATAAATAAATCGGCCAACAGAATACCAATCTTAGGACGGCGTGGGAATTCACGTTCATGGCAAGCAACGGATAAAGTTGGACATTTTAAAAATCGTAAGAACTTTATATTCACTTGAAACAATAAGAACTCTAAACTTTAAAACTTTTTAGTAAATAATGCAATAGAATCCTATCTGACCAAAGTAAATTCTTTATTAATAATGTTATTTGATGTATTTTTTATTTATTTATTTAAAATCATTTCCATTTATTTAATTTTGTTCTTTAAGTTTATTTATGATTTCTGTTTTCCAATAAATTAAAATATATCAATGTTAAACTTAAGTCGGGCGTGAATGGCTGTATAGATTTGTAAAGTTATATTAGGGGAGGGTAATCTTAGGTTATTTGTGTCGTTGTTAAATTGGGTCAATGGATTGGATATATTGATGTAGTTAGTAGATGTAGTCGGAGATTCGCTACTGACAGAATCGTTTATATACGCCGCACTCACCCATTTGCCTATGGAAGGAATTATAAGACGGAGAATGCGGTTCCTTTCTATGGAGTTTTTTTTAATTGTTCTTCTCGTTAGATAGATGTAATATTCCTATCTGACGAGAATCAATTTCTTCTCTTAATCTTTTTGGTGCTGCCATATTCTGTATTACATTGAATACATCAATATATCAGATGAATTGATGCCAGTTTGTCTGCGAATTTTAGCCTAAGCTTAAATAGGGATAGAATATTTTATTTTCAAATGCAAATCTACGTAGTCTATTCATACTCGACCCTAAATAAAAATGCATTAAATTTAAGTTGTTTATAGACGCTTGCATGGATTGGTTATCGGTTAAGTATGTTTTGGGTTTTCATATTTGATCAAAATATATAGACATTCGATAAATAATGATACCTTACGGTGAGTATCTATAATGTATTTATTCGGATGTCTTTTAAGTTATTGGTGACAATGCAAGTATCTTATGGTGAATACTATTGGGTTACTTATAAATTTCCCTCTGCAATTGTCGGTATCAATGATTTTATATTTTGATCATTTATGTTTATTTTGAAATGTTTTTAACTGTTGTAATCTATGTAACCGATCTATACTCAACATTTTAAAACAAACTTTTATAAACTCCTCTGTGCGAACTTATAAAAAAATTAAAATGTAAAGTTGTAAAAATTAAAATGTAAATTAAAATCAAAGTTAAAAATGTAAGTTAAATTTTAAAAGGTAAACTGATGCTAAAATAATTTTAAATCTTATATATGTGCGTTAATAAATGTTTGTATGTTAATTACTGGCAGTGGCTTATTTTATTCTTTTTTTAAAAAAAATATAAGTAGATAAGATATTATATTATTAAATCTCTGCTGTTCCATTGAGCTAGTGACTTGGGCTAATGACCGGATGCAAAATAAAAAAAAAAATTTTTTTTTTGACTTACGTATCTGCCTACTCTATAAATTTTTCTAGGTTCAAATGCCTAGATGGCGCCCTGTAGTGCAGATACTTTAAGTCTACCTTCTCCGGATCGTTACAATATAGACAATCTTACATTTAGAATAACTTGCAGTCTCCTTCATAGCGACTTTTATTTTAATTTAAAATAAGAAATTAAAATAAAAGTTGCTCTGAAGAAGACTGCAAGACAGTCGAAATGTAAAATTGTGTGTACATATATATATAAAATAAAATAAAAATTTTGCTAGAAAGTGTTCAAAGTAAGGGGGATAAATTGCATTTGTGAAAAGAGTGAATAGAAAATCTGGGAAGACTTGTTTTATACATATATTGTATATAAAATGTCTGTTATGTAATAAATATTGTAGTAAAAATAATAATGAATATAATGGTGATAAAACCTATAATAAACCATAGAAGTAGTTTCAGTTAATCACTTAATTTTCTTCAACCATCATTTAATTTCAAATATAGTGAAAGCAAATGTCATCAAGTCATATCCCAAGATTCCTGAATTTTAACATTAGCAGATTGTTGATTCATTTTAGATATCTACTTCTATTTATGAAAATTGCTGCCATAATTTTTCTTTTAATATGGTTTCTCTCCTTATGAGGAATCTTAACATTTTCAATATCAAAATTAAAGTTAAACCTATATCTTTTTTCATGATCAAAGAAAATATAAGCAATTAATCGACAATCGGCTAATGTTAAAAATAGGGAATCTTGGAATATGATTTGCTGACATTTGCCTCTGCTATATTTGAAATAAAATGACGGTTGAAGAGGATTAAGTGAATAACTGAAAGTATTTCTGTGAACAGTAAGACTTTTTATAATATCACCATTATATATTGCATATGTAAAATGTGTCCATTCACTTATAATCTCAATACTTCAAATAAAAATATAATTATATGAAGAAATAATATAATGAACATGCTAATAGCTCTAAATAAGCTTTTCCAATAAATGCCGCAAGATAAAGCATTCAAAATCTCTATTTAGAATTATCCCTATCCCCGAACCGGTTTCAGACTAATGGCTCTCATCAGTGAGGCTCTAGGATATTCAGACACTAGATCTAAAATACCAACTCAAGCCCAGAATTTATCTAATACTTAACTATTATGTAGAAAATCTGAAAGTTTCAGACTATCTAACTTAAACAGCTATATGGGTCTGAATAATTTTCATCTACATCATATATTAATAGTCTTAACAATTATACAAAGATTATTAGCTATTAAAATATTCAATTCAAACTTACTTTTTTAAGATCATCATTATAATAAATGCTCTGAATATTAGTAAGAATAATAGATGGAGTCGTAAGAAAGAATAAAATCAAAAAAACTAAAATATTAATGCAGACTGCACGGATCCACCAACGGTCTTGCGTAGACTCTAAATTTTCCCTGAAAAAATAATGTTTAAATTAAATTAAAAGAAAGATAAATATTATATCAAGAGTTTTTTATGTTTTATCAGTCCATTCTTCATCTCACCTCCATCATACGCTGGTTGCGACAGAGGGAAATTGAGATGGAAGATACACTAATTAAAAAAAATGTTAAAATGATATGTCAGTTCAATATAAAATTAACAATTAATTAATTATACTATTTAATCAAAATAATGACTCAAGCATTAATATTTAGATATAATTATTTTGACGAATATTAAAAACATAATGCTGGCCAAATAAAAAAGGACGTAATATAAAAAAATCAATGATATAGAAATTTAAAAGCATAGCCTTCTGTGCTTTATATGGATGATTATTCGTATAAAGTTCACATGAAGGTTTGTGATAGCATTTTAGCTGTGATATGTTGGAAATTAATATCATTTGAAATATTGTGTAATCTACTAACCTGTGTTATCTACCAAGTTGTGTATTATTGCTAGCAGTTGTTTGTATTTGAAAAGTTTAATATTTCTAGACATTCAACATTTAATAATAGACTGCTCAATAAAGTATGGAGTGATGCATGTTAGGAGTAACAAGAAGAGATCGAAAACAAAATGTGAGAAAACTAATAGGTGTTGCAGAAATCAATGAAAGAATTAAGAGACTGAAGTGGTGTCAGGTTTGCCATATGGCTAAAAGAGATGATAATAGATGGACAATTGAAATCTTAAACTGGATTCCAAGAGATTGTAAAAGACCTAGAAAGGGACTATGCTATATGAATGTATAAAATAAGGATGTGTGCTGATGTGGTGTGGAAAAGAGAGAATAGAGATCGGAAATGGTGGATTTAACTTGGAAAGACCTTCATCCTGTAGTGGATCGAAAATGGTTGAAAATGATAATGGGAAATAGTCCAACATATTATCACAACTCATATAAAGTATTTTTTTAATGGTAGCAAAATTGAAAAGAAGATATCACAGCACAGTAAGTTAAATTTTTAAGTAAAATCCTTAAGAATAAAGAAAGTTAATTTTGTTTAATGATAATTCATGTATCTCAAATTCACAAAAATGAAATTATATTTCAATAATATAAATAATATTTTTAAACGTTCAACACTTAAAACATTTTTGTTATGATGTGAACAATACATTATTCCAACTAAATAACAAAGATGTATCACATGATTGTAAGAATACACAGAGGCTAAACGCTCCATATCCCCAGACTAGTTTGCAGTTTTCATCAGTGAGGAGCCTTGGATCTGAGAGCACTGCATTTCATTGATTACTTTGGCTTGCACTGACTGGTGCTACTGTATCGAAAGTTTAACCTCTGTGTAAACAGTTTGGGTAAGCATGAAGAATGGTGATCATGTGATGTTTAATGATTGTAAAAATGCAATATGAAAAGCAGCTAAATTTAAAAATGGGTATAGGACAATAGATTCCATTGTAACTATAAGCAAAATTATGGGAAAAACGATCAATTATGAATTTCCATTTTGCAATGCATTTATGGATTACAAAAGGCATTTAGCTTTATAAGCTTCATATCAGCAAGGCAATGATCAAAGATAATCCAATTCTGTAAAATACTTATCAAAATGCAATAAAAGTATTTTTTTTTTCATATTATAAATATATGGAGAATGTTATCTCTGTCTGTTACGAAATTTTGCAGACCTGAAAGCAAATCAAAAACAGATCTTATCTCTAACAAGTTTCCAATGTCTAAGATATATCTATTATCTTTAGTGTGAAGTACATTATGTTATATTCACCGATTGACCTAACTTTAACAAGACAATAAAGCCAATTACTCAAGGCTTTAATAGGTTTATAAATGTAGATGATAACAATCAACTATCTCAACCTGTAGGCAGATTATATTTCTCTGATTGATGACGTTTATTTAAACTTCTTTCCAGTATTAATCTCACACTCTTTGGTCAAAATTGAAATCTTTAGTGCCTATATAAACATATCAGGCCATAGTTTAAAGGTGAATTTCCACCTTTATTGTTAAAGGAGGTTGCCATGACTACAGGTTGAGATTGTTGGCAGCTTAAGGATTGATTGCTACGATCTAACATTATATCTGACTATTTCACTAGTGCTTATGCTCTAACATCAATGTTCAAAAAAGGTTAACTCTTGCTTGGATTCTACTATTGCAACAGCATCCTTAATGGGCTGAATTTGTCTTTTTTGGGAGATGTTGATGCACATTCTGGAAGACTCTAAACTATTATCCGAAGTCAGTGGCATTGGCCTTGATAACTCAAATGGCCTGTTGTTGCTGATTTTTTCACTAGGACATCTATCACAATCACCGTGTTTCTGCAAAAAAATCATCATAAAAGGACTTGGATTCATCCATGCCCAAAATAATAGTATGTTACAGATTGGTTGTTACAGCTAAAAGTCAGAGTATAAAATGGTTAGATAATTAATGGGTTCTATCCCAAATATAGTAATAAAAAAAAAGTGATGATCATTCTTTAGGAGTTATTATTGGTTAAATTTCAACAGCCATTAAATGCTGCCAGACTGGATTTTCAAAGGTCATGTTACTGATGTGTAAAATTCTTGTAAGAAATGTCTTCCGAGTATAAATAAATTTGTTCTTGGATTCTCTAAAAAGAAAAATTATAAATAGTTCTCTGATAGGATTCATACTATTAATTGCATTACTAAGAGAAAACAGGTGGCATTCTTTACTTAGCAAAAGACTGACGAAGGCCACAAGCCAGAAACTAGTCTGGGGATATTGGATGCGTAGGCACTAGATAGGGATTTTATGCACAAGCCTTCTGGCATCCATTGATTACTCTAGCTTGCTGTGTGTGGCAATACATATGGTGAGTTTTGCCTGTTTTATAACAGTTATACACAAGCATAAGAAGTGATGGTCATGTGATGTATATTGAATATGGAGTTTCATAAATAATATTAGGACTACAATACAAAACATCGGTGATTGACAAGAAAAATTAGAATTTGTGGATTAAAACTGCAAAAAAAATATTCATTTTCTAAGCATAGTCATTTTGATCTTGTTTTGATGCATTGAAAATAACAATTTCAACAAATAAAGAGAGAATTGTGCTCACCTTTGGAAAATACCGTCAAGAGTTCAGATGGCCACTTTCAATATATTCATGTTTCATTAAAAACAGACACTTCATCTTTCCTATTGCATTGCCAAATCCATATAATATTCATATATGCTCTTTAATACTTTTTACAAATTTTGCACCCCACTAAACAGTTTCAATTGCCTCAGCAATCCACTTCTGAAGAAGAATTGCTGGGGCAATCGAAACTGCCTAGTGAGTTGTAAACAAAGCATTGTAAAAAGTAGTAAAGAGCATAGATTATATGAATATTATATTAAAAAATAGACGGTGATATTCAATTTGATGAAATAAAGCAGTGCCACTCTTTGTAATCTTAAAATAAAAAGCCTACAAACCCTGGTCAAATAACTAGAGAGGGTTTAAACCAGGATGGTAAGATTTTCACTTCAAAACTCATTAAATGTTTTAAAAATATATAGACCACAAAGTTATATGCTTGATCTTAAATATGATTTTTTGTTGTGGTGATTTATAAAAATAAGAAGATAGAAAACCTGCAAGAATTATTGTAGATTTTCATTGTTACCCAAGACAATAAAAATACTTCCAAGAGTTTTAATGAATAGATTGTTTGCATTAACATATGAATGGTTATCAGAGGCTCGGCGGTTTTAACAAATCAAGAAGCACGAGAGCCATAAATTTTCGGTAAGGCAAATGTAAAATTTATTATTTAGTTATTATTATTTATTTAACATATAAACTTCATCAGCTTAACAATTAACAAAACAACATAAAGGAATTTGTAAAGGTCTATCATTTTGAAGAGAATGAATAGGAACAGATGTCCTTAAAAAAGCGTTATGGTGAACATAATTTTTACGGAAAAGACAGACCATGTTTATGTTTGAAAAACTGTTTCAAAATTTTTTTAAATATAATGATAATAGTTTTCATTAGCAGGTTAAGTCTGTAGATAAAATACAACAAGAAATTAAATAATTGTATATCAATATAACAAATAAATGGATTTTCAGGCCCAAATCATCTTTATCATCATTTCCAATTATCATCAATATACTGCTACATAAAGATCTCATCAAGTTTAAAATAGCTTCTCTCAATCCTAGTCTCTCTTCTCCACATTATGCCAACAAAATTCTTTATTTCATTCATCCATCTCACATATGATATACATCTTTTACAATCTCTTATGTCCAATTTAAAACTCTACCTATCCATCTATTATCATATTTTCTTGCAATATGATTAGCTCAGTTTCCTTTGTGATTTCAATCCATGTCATTAACATTTGTTTGTTCTCTTACCAAAGTATTTTGCTTTTGAATTGTCCGGGGTATTTGTTTTGCTCTAAAGATAAGTGTCCAAGTTTAATATTCTTGAATAAAAAATTGTAAACCACATGTATTAAAAATCCTTTTCAAAAATGTAGACATATTTCCTTTTAATTCTAAAATTATTTCTACTAAAAACACTTCATCCAAGCTTACGTTTATGACTAATTTCTTCCATTATGTTTCTATCTGTAATAATAATCGTTATCTGTAATAATAGTCGGACCAAGGTGTTTGTACTTGTTAACTTTTTCTAGTTTTTAATCTTTATTTTCTTCTTCTGAGAAACTTCATTAGACATTACTTTAGTCTTTTAGTATTTATCTTTAGTTTTACTTTCTTAGTTTCATCTAACAAATCTTGTACATTACCTGAAACTCTGAAGCATTATTTGCAAAACCAATCCCATCATCTGTAAAATCTAGATCATTTAAATAATCTTGATGAATTTTTATTCTCTTAGCGTCCCATTTTAATCCACAAGATATTTCTTGCAAAACTGCTGTAACAAGTTTTGAAAATATGGAATCATGCTGCCATACATACATTTTCAATGTAACCTAGTATCAATATTGTTGTTGTTGCATTTTGATTATTCTTCAGAATATGACAATATCATGGACCTATATCTTGAAGATCCACAATTTTAATCACTATAGAAATGCTTATAGAATCAAATGCGTTTTCACAATCTACAAATCTAAACCTCATAATGATAATCCATATTCACTGATCCTTTCTATAACCTTTTTCAATATTTGGATGTGACACATTGCATTAAAATCACTTTTAAATTCAACTTCTTTTTGTTGGTCAGAATCCAAAGTTTGCTGTAGACGAAGTTTAATTAACTGATAAAAAAAATTGTATAGAATTCATAAAAGTCTGTAATTTCTAATTTTTTATCACCTTTTTTAAACATCAAAATTAATACTGGATTCTTTTCTTCCAATCACTTGATGCACAGTTATTATTTAGACATTTGGTCTAAACTTTGCCAGCCAATACTATTTCTTCACCTATTTCCTTACAATATTAATAATCTTATCATTTTCTGAAGTTTTATCCTTTTGCATAGATTTAATTATGCATCTAAACTCTTCATTTGAAATACTTGGCAATTCAAAAATTATAGTAATTATAGGAGATAAGGTATTTCTTATTCTTTATTACTATATAACTTCTTATAAAACTCTTCCGAACATTTCATGAAGTCATCTCTCTTTTTAGAAATAGTTCCATCTTTTCTTATTATTATTACTAAGACAACTTTTCTTCCAATTCCAAAATGTTGTCTTACACTCTTCAGACTTTTATTTTCTTCGATATCTTTCCTTGCTAATTCACAATTATATTTTCTTATATCATTATTAACACTTTTTCATATCACATTCCAAAACTCTAAATACTCATTTCACACATTGTTTTGTCTTATTAGAAAATTTACTGATAAATTGCAGGGTTTTTTTTTTTTTTATAACAGCTATGTTTCTTGTAGTTCTTAATAGAGTATCAGTTATCTTCTTATTATCTTCAGTCAAATATGAACCACCTTCAAAATCTGTTAATATTTTAAAATGACATGCAAGTTCTAATTTAAATTCATTGAAGCATTTCTGTAGATTAGGAATATCAACTGTTAATAATGTTTTTCTTAATAGTTTTTGCATCTCTAGTTTAATATATATATATATAGATAGATCACTAAAATCAGTCAACACTTAAACAACCTCAATATCAATAACAATCAACAAAAACTTATTGTCAAGGCAACTCCTTGTTAATAATATATAGAAAGATGAATAAATGAAAAGAAATGAAAGAAAAAAGAAAAGAGAGAAAGAAAAGAAAGAATAGAAAGAAAGAAAAGAAACGAAAGAAAAGAAAGAAAGAAAGAAAGAAAGAAAGAAAGAAAAGAAAGAAAGAAAGAAAAGTAAGAAAGAAAAGAAAAGAAAGGAAGGAAGAAAGAAAAAAGAAAGAAAAGAAGAAATAAAGAAAAAAAGGAAAGAAAGAAAAGAAAGAAGGAAGGAAAGACAGACAGAAAGACAAATAGATAGGTATGTGTACTTGTGATTCACAAAGTGGTTCATATAATTATTGCAAAGTTCAACTTTACGTCTTTTTTTTCCTCTCTCTTTCTGTATTTTTCTGGAGTTTCAATGATCATATTAATTCAAAAATGGCTGCGAATGAATATGAATGCATGGCTAATAATTATTTATGAATACATTGCAATATACCCACCTATGAATTTATGTAAGTATGCACATATCAAAAATGTTGAAATTATTTGCATATCATAGATACCTTTTTTCTTCATTTATGTTATTTATTTAAATCACAAAAATAAAATTATAACAAATATTCAACTAACCAAATAATGTCTTCAGGAAGAGGTGCAAAACTCACTTGCCAATCTTCTAACGATAGATCTTTGCTCACACTTGATGACTTAGGTAAACTTTCACTAAGAATATTTAGCTTGAAATTCTGGTAAACTCTGTGAAGTACATACATATGAATATATTTACATATTGTGTGTGAGTATATATATATAATTTTATAATAATACACTGAATGTATATATATATTCTATATACATGCAAATATATACATATCAAGGATGCCAAATATCAAGAACATTTACTGTATATTACATTCTTTATATTGCATAGCACACAAAGGAAGAAGTTTATATGCCAATATATTTTATATCCTTTAGAAATAAAACTTTAGAAAAACAGTCAAAATATTATGTAGGAAGATAAAATCATTTTCTTAAGCCTTCACTAAAATATACATATGGAATATATAGTATCATCATTGTCAACAATTATCAATACATTGCAGGATGAAAGTCTCTCCAAGTTCAATCCATCTTCTCCGATCTCTAGCCTCCCTTCTCCAAATCACACCTGCACACTTTCTTCTTTCATCCATCCATCTCACATGTGGTCATTTTCTGGGTCTTTTACAATCTCTTGGAATCCAGTTTAAGATTTCAATTGTCCAACTATTATATATATATATATAAATGTCAACCCACTAGGATGAAGGTCTCTCCAAGTTCAATCCATCTTCTCCAATCTCTAGCCTCTCTTCTCCACATCACCCCTGCACACTTTCTTCTTTCATCCCTCCATCTCACATGTGGTCTCTTTCTGGATCTTTTACAATCTCTTGGAATCAGTTTAAGATTTCAATTGTCAATATATTATCATCTCCTCTAGCAATATGTCCACCCCAACTCCACTTCAGACTTTTAATTTTTTTCAATGTAACACCTGTTTGATCTCTTAACCATATATTGCATTTTCAATCTCTTCTTGTTACATCCAACAAGCATCTCTCCATACTTTTTTTGAGTGGTCTGAAGTCTCTGTATTGCTCTTCTATTAAGTGTCCGAGTCTCAGATCCATAAGTAAGAACTGGCAAAACACATTTATTAAAAACCTTCCTTTTTAAACACATAGGCATATTTCATTTTAGTATCAAGTTATTTCTACCAAAAGCACTCCAACCCAGTTTAATTCTATGATTAAATTCATCCATTATGTTTCCATCTATATTAAGAATCTGACCAAAGTATTTGTAACTGTCAACTTTTTTAACTCATCAAAATCAATGTTTATTTTCATATTTTGAGAAAATCCATTAAACATTACTTTAGTCTTTTTAACATTTATCTTTAGTCCTACTTTTCTACTTTCATCTGATAACTCCTGCAACATTTCCTGCAGCTCTAAAGCATTATTTGAGAAAACAACTACATCATCTGCAAAATCTAAATGACTTAAATAATCTCCATTTACTTTCACTCCTTTACCTTCCTATTTTAATCCACAAAATACTTCTTGCAGCACTACTGTAAAAAGTTTTGGAAATATGGAGTCATCCTCTCTTAGACCCTGTCCAATGTTGACTTTTGCAGTATCATTATATAATCTAATTGTTGCTGTTGCATTTTTATAAATATTCTTTAAAATATGACAAAATCCTAGATCTATACCTCGATGATCCAATGCTTTAATCACTGAAGAAATGTTTATAGAATCAAATGCCTTTTCATAATCTACAAATGCAAAACATAATGGCAACTCATATTCATTTGTCATTTCTATAACTTCTTTCAATACTTGGATATGATCTATTGCACCAAAACTCCTTTTCAAACCAGCTTGTTCTCTTGTTTGGTTGAAATCCGATGTTCTCTGTAGATGAGTTATAATTATCTTGCTAAAAATTGTGTATAATACTGATAAAAGGATGCTAGGTCTATAATTTCTAATATTCACCTTTTTAAAATGTTAACATTAATACTGCATTCTTCCAATCACCTGGTGCATCTTTATCATTTACACATTTGGTATATAACTTTGCTAAAAAAAATTCTATTTTTTCACATGCTTCTTTTAGCATACAGATTATAATTCCATCATTACCTGGAGTTTTTCCTTTCTTCATAGATTTAATTGCATGTCTCACTTCTTCATTTAAAATTCTGGGTAATTCAGAAGATGTAATAGATTATTTCTATTTTTATATTGGACTATTTCCATCATCTAATATGTGTACTGAATATCTTTAGAAAATTTTTAACTTTATTTAAATATTCCAAATACATTCAACTGTTAGTAATAGCACATCAAACAGGTTAGTATATGCACATTTTGAGAGGTATTATTCTTCCCTGTTCTTCGGGTGTTGCTGGACTGACCAGTGACATTATTAGCGTAGGATTCGAACCTGGACCCTTAGATTCTTGAGTATTGAATTTTAAGGTAACGCTCTAACCAACTGAGCCATCCTGCCAAAGGCAACAATCAGTAGAAATTTCATAAACTTATCTATGAAGTTCCTCCTGATTTCTCCACTTTTCCTAAAAGCAAAGTTGATTAGTGGTTTCCATATATTATGTATAGTCATACTAGGTTGGCTTATGGGATTTTTTGCCATTATCATGTGAGCAGCATCTTTAAATTTTATTCTCTGTACTTCTCTATCCGGATGTATTTTCCCAATTGAACATATGTTCATTGGTACATATATTGTCGGCTACCTTAGACACATCTGTTTTCTCTCTTCTAATCATCAGTTTGTATTCTTGCGAGCACTTTTCACTGAGACAACTGGCCTCACCAATATATATGGTCTTCCACATTCACATTGTATTTCATAGATGCAGTTTTTTCTTTTCATCATTTCAAGTTTAGGTTTTGTAGATGTTAGAATTCCTCATAGGGTGGTATGGCTCTGGGAAGCTGTTCTAATGTTATACTGATTGCAGATTTTTCTTAATTTGCTGCTATTTTTGGAATGCATGGGTACACTACATTACCAATAATTGTATTTTCCCTTGTTGGTTCTTTTTATTGTCTGTTTAATATTTTCTTAATAACAGCTGATGGATAACCATTTTTCATAAGAGTTTGTTCTATAGAGATCTTTTTCCCCCCAAATTTCTGGTTTCTGGACAAACTTTTTTCACTCTGTTCCATAATGATAGTATAACTCCATGTTTTGTGTTTCTCATGTGATTGGATGTATAGACTATGTATTTTCCTGCATTTGTAGGTTTTCAGTAAACTGCAGTTTTGATTTTGCCATGAGGGAGTTTTGTCACAAGAACATCTAAGAATGCCAATTTTTGTTCTTGTTCTGATTCTATTGTGAATCTAATTGAAGAGGATATATTGTTGATGCGTTTCCAGAATGTTTATAGTAGTGCTTTACCATATGGCCATACAACAAATGTATCATCCACATAGCAAAGCCAAACTTTCGGTGGATATGGAGTAGTTTTTATGGCTGAAGGTTTCAAGTTATTCCATGTAAATATTGCTGATCAGGGGAGACAATCGTGAGCCCATAGCCATTCCTTGAATTCCATTATATTATCAATAGGAAAAGCTGTTCTGGTTTGTAAACTATTATCACCATTTAATCTTTTCCTTACAATAGACAATGCTTCTTCACATGGTACATTTGTGAATAAACTTTCCACATCAAAGCTTACCAGTAAGTCAGTTCTTTCAATTTTCATATTCTTGATTAATTCTACAAAGTGTCTAGAATTCCTGACAAAGGACTGGGTTTTTGTATGCCAAAAGACTTAGAACGTTGAGAATAAATCTGGTCAAATTTTGGCAAGGTATAATATATTATACATTATAATATATATATATTATAGTATACTGAGGAAGCCAGTAGCAGAAACCAGTCTAGGGTTAAGAATATTCTGCAAAGTTTGTTTAGAGCTTATTTGCGAGCTCTTTATATAACATATATATATACACACACACACTTAATACTATCAATCTATTTGCATCTAATTTTCTGAAACATGAATGCCCAAAAGTGCTTTTTAGTCTCACAGAGCAACCATGTCCTAGAAATTACAGCATTAAAATAATAAAATGGTTTTATTGCTTGGGGGTTACTACAAAGGTCAACGGTCAGATGTGACAGAGCTGGGTTGTGACCCATGAATTTTAAGCTTCAGTATCTGCCCCCTAAACATCACCTCAATACATGCAGAGCATATCCACATTTAATAGCACTACATGAACAAAGCCCAAAACTCTTTTAGGAAATCAATGTTTCATTATTGAAAGACATTTGAATTTTTTTAAAGATATATCAAACACTTATTGTGATAACCTTGTATACTCTATGGAGTGGTACTGGAACTTCTAATTAAATATAATTACTGCTGGAAAGAAATTTATAATGATTAACTTGGACATAATGTATCTTATTATTCCAATTTTGAGCATATGCTTTTCAGCGCTAATTATTGATACACATTTCTACCTTAAATGAGAAATTTCTATGTACCCCAATGGCATATGCATACCAATCAGGTCGCAATCAAATAAACAAACAATGCAAATAAAATGAATGGGAGTTTATTATACCCATAATATATATATATAGGTAAAAGAACTAATTCTTAATCTTTAATTAAAATAATTTCTAGCAAACAGCTTTTGTAGTGTATATATTACTTCTGTATACACATTACTTCACAAAAAAATCAAGTCAGATGTCACATGACTTAACTTAATAACTTTGTATTTACAAATGTTATATATAGAGCTCACAAAATAAGCTCTTAACAAGCTTTTAAAATATCCTCAACCCCAGACCGGTTTCTGCTTCTGGGGTCATCAGTGAGATGCCAAGATATTCAAGCTTTAGAGTAAAAATACCAGTCAAGCCCAGCACTTTATCTAATGTATAACTATTGAGTAGAAAAGCTGAAATTGTCAGACATTTATATGTCTTCCAATACAGCTATCTAACTCAAATAACCATATGGGACTGAACTAAGTTCAGATACACCATATATTAATAGCTTTAGCAATATAAAATCACCAAAGCCTCAATAGCAAAAAATAAAATGTCAAAAAAATCAAGTCAGATATCACATGACTTAACTTAATAAGCTTGTAATAAAGTAAAGATTAGCCTTTCAAGCTAATGTACATGCGCTTTTTACGAATGTTAATAATAATAAATGAATGCTTTCATTTCCAACACAAGATAAAGTCTTTGCACACGAATAAATGAATCCACTTATTCATTCAACCCAAATGCTTATGTATGGGCAAATCTTAAGTACCGGATATGAAAGCGTGAGGATAAATCAATCACTTTAAATTACTGTTTACTATGACTGAATGAATGACATCAACAAAATTATCTAGAATTTATGAAATGTTACTCTTAAATGAAACTAAACATATGTAAATGAGCTTGAAAGGCTAATCTTTAGTTTATTACAGTTTATAAACAGCACTATATAAATAAATGCCTCATTTACATATGTTTAGTTTCATTTAAGAGTGACGTTTTGTATATTCTAGATAATTTCATTGACGTCATTCATTCAGACATAGTAAACAGTAATTTAAAGTGATTGATTTATCCTCACGCTTTCATATCCGGTACTTAAGATTTGCCCATACATAAGCATTTGGGTTGAATGAATAAGTGGATTCATTTATTCGTTTGCAAAGACTTTATCTTGTGTTGGAAATGAAAGTATTCATTTATTATTATTAACATTCGTAAAAAGCGCATGTACATTAGCTTGAAAGGCTAATCTTTAGTTTATTACATTTTATAAACATAGCGCTATATAAATAAATGCCTCATTTAATAAGCTTGTATTTACAAATGTTATATTATAGAGCTCGCAAAATAAGCTCTTAACAAGTTTTGAGAATATCCTTAACCCCAGACCAGTTTTTGCTTTTGGCATCATCAGTGAGGTGCTTATATGTCAGGGTTACTTCAATGAGGACACAGATACTCATCCAGTTAAACACTAAATTCACTGTTATTCATTAATTCCACAGTGCTATATCATATTGCTGATATCTTTCACTCAGTGCTTGTTTCTTATTTCTAAAACATATTTGTAGCATCTACTTGGACATCATTGGTTTGACATATATCATATTGATGAGACCTCTCATTTGGTACTTGTCTCCTATTTCTAAAACCTAGAAATGAGCAAAAAGTTTAGACTTTGTGGCTAATTATTCCAAATGTATAAATATATAAAATGCGCTAAAATCAGAACACACAAATAAATCTTGATATAAACTAAATATAAGTATCCAAGTTTATGGCCATCTTGTAAATAAATAGGTTGGTTAAAATCTCCAGGAATACTTAACTATCTCATTTACATAAATTTGCATCGCTCTTAACCAACCTATTTATTTACAAGATGTATATATTTAGTTTATATCAATCTACAGTATTAAAATTTCTTTGTCCTCAGCTTTGTGAGTTTGTGCATTTTATATATTTAAAACCCCTAAAAGTAACACTGATTTGGATATCACTGGTTGAAGTATGTTCTTCATTTTTTGTCAAGTTTGAGGTATGCTAGTTCTTCTGGAGGCTTCAGTTCACAGACTTTTTGTGATTTGCAAAACATCTTTGCCTGCCAGCCACATCAATGTTGCCACCTTTAGGTTGTCATCCTCCATCTTATTAACGATCACATATTTCTCTATGTACAGCATGTACAAACACCAATTTGCTGTGGCGTTAACATCAAATTCGTCAACAATATTGTGAAATGCCATTTTCAGAGTTTATTTAATTTATATAGAAGTACTGCAGTTGCTTTGAATTACAATATTGACACACTAATTGCATGTGGGAACTTTAATTAATTTACAACTTCTCCTAACTGCATTAATAATTTGCCTGTAGTCTGCAGTAATTTGTAATTCAGGTCGCCTGTCAACTAAAGCCATTTACTGTGTTACCCGAGGAAATAGGCAATAACCAGTCTGTTTGCAATTGGATGCAAACAAGACAAATAAAATGAATGTGAGTTTATTATACTATCAAACATCACATGATCACTATCTCTATACTAGCACATAATTTGTTGTAAACAATTAGATCCTAAGATCTAGGTGCAGTGCTCTCAGATCCAAGGCTCCTCACTGATGATGGCCACAAGCCAGAAACTAGCCTGGGGATATTGGATGAGTAGGCACTAGATAGGGATTTTATGCACAAGCCTTCTGGCATCCATTGATTACTCTGATTGGCACAGGGTGGCACTACTGTATGGGGAGTTTTGCCTTTGTTTATTATACTAATGATAATATCTAAATACCAAATAATCTCATCGTTAAAAAATTTAGCTATGCCTCTGTTAAATAATTATATAAATATATTAAAGTCTGTATTTCAAAATAGCCAACACAAAAATGAATCCCTTTAAAACTGTATGCTATTAGATATTAAATATTAAAATACAAACTAATTTAAACAAAGAGTGTAAAATTTAAATAAACAACAATCTTAAATCGCCTCTAAACAAACATGTTTACTATTAACGTTATTCAATGAATTTATTTTCATGATAATATATATATATAAGTAAATCAATAAATAAATAATATAAAAACTCTCTCAGATAATGAAAATTATTCTACACGAATAAAGTGCTTGGCAAATTGTTGTTTATAATTAATGTTTTTTTTTGCACTTTGGCTGCTCTGTTTATCACGCTTTATTCATGTAGAATAATATAGGTAAATGAACTAATTACTAATCTTTAATTGAGACAGTCTATAAAAATATCTTTTGTAGTTTGTTTATTACTTCTGTATACACACTACTTGACAATAAAAAAATCTACATATGATTTTACAAGCTTTTGCATACAAGCTTACTCCCTCTGCTGCTACTGTGTGAGTTCTGCATGTATATATAGTTAATTTGCATAAATAATTTAAATTCCCTGCATGCTAATTTCATATAAATTTCGCTAGAATGAATACTAGAGTAATTATGTAAGGGTTGCGCAGTAATTATTTTCTGCACTAAAACTTTACTTACATTAACAATATCACAATAAATATATATTGACACACTTATTATTTATAACACTATACACTTTTCAGACATAAACAGTTTCTTAAAAATATGAAATTATATATGTGTGTAGGAGATGATCTGGACTAACTGATGAGTGATAGTTCAGCATAAAATGTGTATTGGAGATCGTTTATCGTTTGTGGTCATGAGTATTGGTTATATTGGATAGAGTGGATGACTGTAGGGAGCTCGAAAATCTGGGTTCAAATCCCCTTTAATTAAAAATGTAATTAATAAAAAAGTTTGCAAATAGCATTTTGAAAGGTAGATTAATCAAGAACTAATTAGCTGGGTGTTTTCCTACATATACCTTGTCTTATTTGAAAAAAGGACACATTTCAATGAAGGATTCAATAGGGTAAAATATCCTAAGATTTATTTTGGCAATATGAATGCTCAATTTGTTGGAACATTCTGATACTGAAGTTCTTGAAATGGTATTAAGAATAAAATTTGCAGAAATAATAACTTCATACTTAAATATAAGTTCAATGCTTTATGAAAATCTTCTAAAAGTTATTTAACTGTTTTAAACCACTGAACATCACATGATCACCATTTAGATCCTAAGATCTATGTGTAGTGCTCTCATATCCAAGGCTCCTCGCTGATGAAAGCCTAGGATGACCAGATGTCCTGATTTTTGGGGGATTTGTCCCTATTTTTGATTAGATGTCCCAGTATCCCCAAAATGTCTTTTCAGGATCATTGTATGTCCCGATTTTCAAATAATCATAATTGTTATTTGTCATACATAAATAATTCATCGCAAAAATGATAGTTTCTTGGCCCTCTCTGTCAATTTCAGTCTCTCCAGTAATATTATAAAAACTTCAGACAAATTCCAACACCAAAACAAAGATTGCTATTACATTATATGGCCAGGATCTCAAGTTAGATGCGTTCTTGCAGGCTAAAATTTGAACTGCTCTTGCACCTGCTTTGTTGACAGTGTACTTTTACTAGTTCTTTGTTAATATTAATTTTCTATAGTGATAAAATTAATAGGAATATTAATAACTCTAAAGAATAGATGTGCCAAAGAGGAAGTGTACTTACAATGATGAATGTACGCAGGAATGGAATTTTATAAAAAAAAACGAGCACAATGCTGTAAAAATGATTAGTCATTTTGTCCCGATTTTTGATCGAACCAGTCTAGTCACCCTATGAAAGCCACAAGCTGAAAACTAGTCTGGGGATATTGGACGAGTAGGCGTAGATGGAGATTTTATGCACAAACCTTCTTGCATGCATTGATTACTCTGGCTTACATTGGTGGCGCTACTGTACGCAGAGTTTATCCTCTGTGTTATTTAAATGTTCTAATTAATATCATTTATCTTTTCTTTGAAAATCAGCTTAAGCATATATATATATAAAGTTCATGTAAATTAATTAGTCCATCTCATTTTTGTTGCTTGTAAGTATTTTTAATATGTTTATTTACTTTTTTCCCCATCTATATTTATCACCATTTGTCAGAAATATTCAAAATGTGTGTTGGTGCATATCATATTTATCTAGCATATTAATCATTTACCTTCATAGTTTGGTATAATAATAAAGTTTTAGACTTTGGAATGTAAGATCTTTCAATCGATTCCCTATCAGGGGATTTCAGGCACCCAAAATTTTTATGAGCTC
This sequence comes from Epiperipatus broadwayi, assembly GCA_028023455.1. NCBI lineage: Eukaryota > Metazoa > Onychophora > Udeonychophora > Euonychophora > Peripatidae > Epiperipatus > Epiperipatus broadwayi. The sequence goes on from JAQFVV010000002.1 coordinate 29,285,530, forward strand.
CCTAACCTTAAGCAATAAAACCGTTTGATTCTTTTTTTTATTAATAAAATGCCATCTATAAAAGTTATATTATCATAATCATTAATTAAATTTCATTACTTTATATACTTTTTATAATGTATTGAGAAATTAAAATATGAGGTAATAATATAATATTCCAAAACTAAGTCCTGATGACAAAAAAATTGTTTTATTTCAAAGCTCAATCTTGGAATTAAATTCTTAATTTTTTACTCATCAATAGATAGGAATAAAACAACTTTTAAATAATTTACCACAGGCTAAAGATCTGTCCAGAATTATTCCATGAAGAAACTGGAAGTCAAGAGTTTATGCTTTTCTTCCCTTTTAATGTCTACTTAAAATTAGTATAAACTTGATGTGATGTGATGTATTGTGGCTTCTCCTTAAATGAAGTCAAGAATATCTCAGCAATTATGCCCAGATAAATCTGTTAGCCACTTTATTTTCCATTCCCACTCTAAATTTTCCCATATTCTGCTCCAGCCCATTTCCACAACATAATCTTTGTCAATTCTACAGCCTTTATAGCTAAATCCCCCTTATCTTTTCCCAAACCCAGCATAAAAACCAATAATCCACTTTCTGTATAATCACTTTTTTCATATTTATTCTTCCATAACTTCATTATATGTGCCCTTTCCGTTTGCAAGCATTTACATTCAATTAACAGATGACTAATATTTTCTATTCCTTCCTTACATAATTTACAAACTAAATCACCCATATTTTTCCATTTACATGTATATTCTCTTGTTGCTAAAGATCCTGTTGGAGCCTTAAACAATAAACTACTTTCCTTACTATCATATATTAACTCACACCTAATATTCTGTTTATTTCTATATATATTTAAACTCTTTTTACTCTCCATATTAGTTCTGCATCTCTCTAACTCCCAATTCTTTATTAATCAATCTATTCTTTTATTCCATTCCCTACCACTAAATAAATAAAAAAACAATCCTCTTAACACAATCATCCCATCTTTTGTACAAATATACTGATATAAATTCTTTTTCATTCGCCTAGTGCTGCCACCTAGAGAAAAGCTTAAGAAATCAAGATGCTAGATTGTAGAAATTTAATAAATTCCTATCTAATGATATCCTACTCATTATCTCCGGACTAATTCGAGCTTACGACTATTAACAGTGAGCATCTACTGATTACTCAAGCTGACACTAGGTAGTGTAACTAAAGTGAAAGAAAAAAAAATTTGCTACCAAATAACATTATGTACGCCAGTGTTATTATTTTGTTATTTTAGTTAAAATTGATTGGATAATCATAATTAACTGGATAATCAGCCAAATTGACTATGGTACTATAAAAGAAAAATTCTACATTTCACTTGGAATCTGATAAAAAGTCCAAGCTTCATTTATGTATGTCATAATCACTTTACTGCCACAGAGATCATAGTATACTTTTTAAAGTGACTGCAATACATCTCCTAATGCCTTTTTTTGTAAAAATAATAAACAGAGGGATTTAAACTTAAAAGAGTTTTTAGTCTATATTCATCCTCCACTCCATCTCAAACAACCAATATACATGCCCATGCACATATGAAAAATATAAATGATCCCCAATATACATATTTCATGCAGAACCAGCACTCAAACGATTGGACCAGATGAGTGCTGGTTCCACATAAAATATGTATAATGGGAGATCATACATCTTTTTCACATGGGTGTGGCCATGTGTATCAGTTGTTTGAGATGGAGTAAAGGATGAATACAGACTGAAAATCCTAAGTTCAAACCCCTCTATTTACTATAGTAAACATTCAGGTTAATTAAATAATAAATAAGTAATCTCAGATTACACTCGACTAGTGCTGATATTTATTGTAAACATCATTAATCAATATATATTAAATGGTATATTAAATGGTAGCGCTAATTAATTGATATTAGTGCTATCTTATCCATAAGCCCATATAAGTTTCAGGCTTTTAATCTAATTGATATTAATGCTATTTTATCCATAACCCAATGCAAGTTTCTGGCTTTTAATCTAATTGATATAAGTGCTATTTTATCCATAAACCCATGCAAGTTTCAGGCTTTAATTTAATGGATATTAGTATTATTTTATCCATAAGCCCATGAAAGTTTCAGGCTTTTAATCTAATTGATATTAATGCTATTTTATCCATAAGCCCATGCAAGTTTCGGGCTTTTAATCTAATTGATATTAGTGCTATTTTATCCATAAACCCATGCAAGTTTCAGGCTTTAATTTAATGGATATTAGTATTATTTTATCCATAAGCCCATATAAGTTTCAGGCTTTTAATCTAATTGATATTAATGCTATTTTATCCATAAGCCCATGCAAGTTTCGGGCTTTTAATCTAATTGATATTAGTGCTATTTTATCCATAAACCCATGCAAGTTTCAGGCTTTAATTTAATGGATATTAGTATTATTTTATCCATAAGCCCATATAAGTTTCAGGCTTAATTGATATTAATGCTATTTTATCCATAAGCCCATGCAAGTTTCGGGCTTTTAATCTAATTGATATAAGTGCTATTTTATCCACAAACCCATGCAAGTTTCAGGCTTTAATTTAATGGATATTAGTATTATTTTATCCATAAGCCCATGAAAGTTTCAGGCTTTTAATCTTTGCCAATAAAAAGATTGGATTTAGATCTATAATACCTGGTCTTTTATATATATAAAAGATACAGGTGCACTAGATCTAGATCCAAGCCTCCCTTTCATCAAGACCATAACCCTGAAAGAAGTATAAGGCCATGTTTAGGATAGCAATGGATATTTAATTTAATTAACATTAATCAAGTATCTATTGATTATTCATGTTTAAATAGATGGCAGCACTAGATAATAATAAACAAATTTCACTTCTAAAATCATTGTATTAAAGCTATGGTTCTGCAAAGAATTTTTTGAATTTACAGAATTAGTAGCTTCCTGTTTATTAAGGTCTATAAAGACTACTCCACATCCACCTAAAGTTCGGCTCCACTATGTGGAGGATACATTTGCCATATGGCCACATGGTGAAGTATTACTACAAACATTCTGAAAAATATATCAATAACATATCCCCTTCAATTAAGTTCACAACAGAAACAGAACGAGAACAAAAATTGGCATTCTTAGATGTTTTTGTGACAAGACTCCATTACGGCAAAATCAAAGCTACAGTTTACAGAAAACCAACGCATACAAGAAAATACTTAGCATATACATCCAATCGCACCAGAAACACAAACATGGAGTTATACTATTACTATAGAACAGAGCAAAAGAAGTTTGTTCAGAAACCAGTGATTTGGGAAACAAAGATCTATATAGAACAAACTCTCAAGAAAAATGTTATCCATCAGCTGTATTTAAGAAAACCTTAAATAGCCAACAAACTGTGGTATAGCCATACCTACAAAAAAAAAAAAGCTGACAAATTAAGGAAAAAATCTGCAATCAGTATAATATCAGAATAGGCTTCCAGAGCCATACCACCCTACGAGGAATTCTACCATCTACAAAACCTAAACTTGAAATGCTGAAAAGCAAAACGGCATCTACAAAACAACATGTAAATGTGGAAGAATGTATATTACTGAGACCAGTTGCTCTATTAAAAAATGAGTGCAATAGCACACTAATGATTAGAAGAGAGAAAACAAATGGATATAAGGTAGCAAGCCTTATATGTACCAATGAACATATGTTCAATTGGAAAATAAAAAAACAATGGATAGAAAGGAAAAGGTACAAAGAAGAAATTCAAAGAATGATGAATAACCCCATAAATAAACCTAGGGTGATCATTAACTATGCTCTTAGGGAAAAAATGTAGAAATCAGGAGGAACAACTTTTGGCAGGAGGGCTCAGTTGGTTAGAATGTTCCTTAAAATTGAATATTCAAGAATCTAAGGATCCAAGTTCAATTACCATGATAGCACTGTTACTGGTCAGGGCAGCAACACCTGAAGAAGAGTGGGAAATAATATCTCTCAAAACGTTGTGCATATACTAACCTGTGTTATATTATTAACAGTTGAATATAATTAGAAGATTTAAATAAAGTTAAATTTTTCTAAAACATTCAATATTTAATGTTAGATGGAATAAGTCCAATATATAAATACAATTAAAATACCATCATCATGCACCTTCAGGAAAACACTAATAACAATAAAGTTTTCTCAAACTATTTTAAATAGTGGCAATAATAACTCTATCAATAGATGTGACACCTGCTTTGACATTTCCAAACGTTGGGCTATCATTTGCTTATTCTTTGCATATCGCCTATATTTTTCTGTTCTGCATTTCACATTATCGCTATGAATATGAGGCAAATGGCCTTGAAAGTGCTTAGCGTTTAATATTTTTTGAATCTCTATAGCTTCTTTTTCAAGCGCTTCACATGCTTTTAATTTTATATATTATAACATCGAGTGAAAAGTTTAAAATTCCTAATAGTTTAGAAATTGAAAGAATAAAAGCATCTTCTAGTAAAAGTATCTCAAAACTTTTATTTACTAAATAAGCAATCCTAATTATTAATACTTTTTTTAATACAAAAATCGTACTATTCTTTTTTTTTTCTACTTCCTCTTGGTATTTATATTCTATTCCAACATTAATGATAAATTTAGAATATATGCAACAAGATTTTATATATTATGCAATAAGATTTTATATATTTTCAGCAACAAACATATAAAACACTGCACCTATTATACATAAAAATGTAGCCTACACATTTATTAACTTACTCATTTGCCATTGATGGATGTGTAAATGAAATAAAGGCTATTCCAAGTGGTGACTGTAAAGCACGAAGTTTTGCTGTTTTCATGGCATTATACAATCGTTCTTCTTCTTTTATATAAAACTCAAGAGCATACACCTATTCAACAAAAAAAAAAAGATGATATTAAATGTACTAATCAATAAAAAATAGAAATTAAGAGATTATATTCATGTAAACAGAGATAACTTTGCATTCTGATGTTGCCAGAAAACTCATTTACTACTATTTAACAATCTTCTGAGTCCAAACAATTTTTTTTCTATTAATCTATAACTCTTTTGTTCAATAAACCCCAACAAATGAGCTAGTGTAAGTTAATAGACAAAAGTTGTTTAGCTTTTCCGGCAAATCAAAAGCAAAGTTATCTCTGTTTATTAAAAGAGGCAAAACTCTCCATACAGTAGTGCCATTCAGTGCCAACCAGAGTTATCAATGGATGCCAGAAGGCTTGTGCATAAAATCCCTATCTAGTGCCTACTCACCCAATATCCCTATACTAGTTTCTGGCTTGTGGCATTCGTCAGTGAAAAGCTTTGGATCTGAGAGCACTGCACTTATATCTTAGGATCTAATGCCATCCTCCAGCAGCCACCTTTTATCTCTACTTAACTACAAAACTATGTGCTAGTATTGGAGATGTGATCATGTGATGCTTGCTGGTTTAACACCAATCCTGCCTAATAGGGTAATAGTGGCTATGGTTGTTAAAGAGCCAAAGACACATAAATGTATGGATGCTGAACTGAGTTCAGACCCATATGACTATATAAGCTATTGAGCTTAGATTGAAAATATTTTTTGTTTTTAATTTCATGCTCAAAGTTTTGTAGTTAAGTAGAGATAAAAGGTGCTTGCTAGAGGGTTGCATTAGATCCTAAGATCTAGATGCAGTGCTCTCAGATCCAAAGCTCCTCACTGACGAAGGCCACAAGCCAGAAACTAGTCTGGGGATATTGGATGAGTAGGCATTAGATAGGGATTTTATGCACAAGCCTTCTGGCATCCACTGATTACTCTGTTTAGCACAGGTGGCACTACTATATGGAGTTTTGCTTTGCTTTGTTTATAAACAATTATGTGCTACTATTGGAGATGTGATAATGTGATGCTTGCTGGATTAACACCAATCCTGGCTAATAGGGTAGTGGTGGCTATGGTTGTTAAAGAGCCAAAGACACCAAAATGTATGGGTGCTGAACTGAGTTCAGACCCATATGACTATATAAGCTATTGAGCTTAGATTGAAAATATTTTTTGTTTTTAATTTCATGCTCATGCTCTCAGATACAAAGCTCCTCACTGATGAAGGCCACAAGCCAGAAACTAGTCTGGGGATATTGGATGAGTAGGCATTAGATAGGGATTTTATGCACAAGCCTTCTGGCATCCATTGATTACTCTGTTTAGTACAGGCGGCACTACTATATGGAGTTTTGCTTTGCTTTGTTTATAAACAATTATGTGCTAGTATTAGTGATCATGTGATGCTTGAAGTAGTAACATTCAAGGTATACTTAAAGATTAGCATTATTGGGTAGAGGTTAATGCACCCAAATTGTTTAATTTTCGTGTGCTAGACAAAGTTATCTGTTGAAATAAATTCACCTAATTTTAGCAAAGAAAATTGGAATTATAATGCTTTTTATACTTAATATATTCAGGGCACAACTCTCCATACAGTAGTGCCACCCTGTGCCAACCTGAATAATCAATGGATGCCTGAAGGCTAGTGCATAAAATCCCCATCTACTCATCCAATATCCCCAGACTAGTTTCTGGCTTATGGCCTTCACCAGTGAGGAGCCTTGGATCTGAGAGTACTGCACCTAGATCATAGGATCTAATGCAACCCTCCAGCAGCCACCTTTTATCCCTAATTAACTAGAAAACTATGAGAATTAAATTGAAAATATCATATTTTCAATCTAAGCTCAATAGCTTATATAGTTTGATGTCTTTGGCTCTTTAACAATCATAGCCACCACTATCCTATTAGGCAGGAAACCACTAAACATCACATGATCACCAGCCCTTATGCTGGAACATAACTGTTATTAAACAGGCTAAACTCCATATAGTAGTGCCACCCTGGGCCAACCAGACTAATCAATGGATGCCAGAAGGCTAGTGCATAAAATCTCCATCTAGTGCCTACTCATCCAATATCCCCAGACTAGTTTCTGGCTTTTGGCCTTCATCAGTGCTGAAGGATTGCATTAGATCCTAAGATCTAGGTGCAGGGCTCTCAGATCCAAGGTTCCTCATTGATGAAGACCACAAGCCAGAAACTAGTCTGGGGATATTGGATGAATAGGCACTAATGGGGATTTTATGCACTAGCCTTCTGGCATCTATTGATTACTCTGGTTGGCACAGAGTGGCACTACTGTATGGAGAGTTTTGCCTGCTTAATAACAGTTATGTGCTAGCCTAAGAGATGGTGATCATGTGATGTTTATTATATTCAGGGCCATGAAGTCAGTTAGCAGCCGAATATATATGTTGTTGAATAAAAAAAAACTAAACACAAAGTTTAATAAAACTTCAAGAGTTTTATATGGTAATAGTGAGATAGTTAATAGTTCAACTTGATCATTTTCTAGATGAATATAATATCACTAAGACCTCATTAAAATTCATTACCTCCTTAGAGATTGAATACATATATCTATTGAACCAATCACTCTGTAGTCAGAGTGAGCTTCATGCTTTCATTTCTAAAAACTAACCATTTACAAGGGTTCAAACCCAGCAACTATATTTAATGTACTAACCTTGCCATTACATACTACGTGGCAATGTATATATGTATATTTTAAAATATGCTAAAACTTTATAATAAATATTTTATAATTTTGATTTTGATATTTATGAATATTTTAAGCTTGTGGTTTTTTAATTTTAAAAGAGAATTTGTTAATCACGTAAAGTTTTGTCATTTTGTAAAAATTATTTGCATTTAATTTCACATTTGTAAAAATTTAAAAGAGGATATAAACAAGATGGCAGGTTCAAATCAAACCATTGTGAAGTTTTCTTCACTAATTAAATACTTAAATGTTTGATTTTCATTAATCGAAATATCGTCTTATCATAGTTTTACTTTTATAATTTAAAGACTTTAATTAAAAGTTTTGCTAATGAAAGTGATTTGAACCTTATCTTATATCTTACTTTTAATTAAAATGGACTGTAATTTGCTCAGGAATTTAATAATTGTCTCATCTGCCTCTGGGAAAATGAGCCAAAGCATTCCTGTAATAGCTTGGGTGGTATAAATAGTATAGACTGGAGATAAAATACTGTCAGTTTTAGTCTGAATCTTAGAGTCTTACAGTATTTGTTGGTTTTAGAATGTCTACTGAGTAGGTCACCAAACCATCTTTCCCTGGGCCTCTCAGAGTTGCCTCTAGTATGCTACTGTGGAACTCCTACCATGGAAGAAGGCTGTTACCAATGAAGAAGCAGTAGTGACCGAGATTGCTGACCACCAAGTTAATCCCTGTAAACTAAAGCTCAAAGAATGAACCACCTAGCCATTGTAACATTGCCGAGGTAACAGTTCCATGCTTACTTATATCTGTGATAATTAATGTTTTTTTTTTGGTTATATATTTGTACCTAATTTCCGTTTGAAAGTCTCTCTATAATCCTATAGGTTAAATATATGTAAATGCTTACATCTACTTAAGTTAAAATCTTACATTTTATTTGGTACGGAAAATTTTATTATCATAATTATTTTTTTAATTTTATATGTCATTTATATGCCAAATCAACTCAATTCTGCTAGCTTGTAATTACGTTAAATTATTTGTTTTAAAGCCATGGCTCACTGGGTTGAGAAATAGTTAAATAATATTTCTGTTTATAGGCAGATTTTTTTTTTATGCTGCCTTGAATGTATTTTTATTGATTATAAATTTAATGTGATCCAAGAACGCTATTTCTTAAATTCCAGATAAGATATTTTTGAATAATAATGACCGTCTATTTTTATTCTGTAAAAATCATTTATATGTAGCATTTTTAGCATTATAGTATTCAATAATGCTTATTGATTCCAAATGCATGTGGGACCCGTTAAATGAAAGAAAATGTAATCGTATGTCAATATCCATTTAGTTTTAGATTTCAGCTATATAATTTGGTTTAGTATACAAGTCATGCCGTTACGCCCGATTCAAATTTTATATTTAGGCCATTAATTATTTTGACGTCATTAAAGAATGCAATCTAGTTTCATAGCGTTGCCAGCATGGGTCAGCCATCGTCGTTATTTGCTTTGTCATAACTTGAGGATGTTCGGGAACTCCAAATCCTCCACTTTCACTTATATATGTTTTAGCTGGCATAGGAAGTGCCTTAGGACACCTTTGGAAAGAGTAGCGGTAGCTCTGCATTGATACCCTACATGGACAATTGCATCTCCCTACCTTCCCTTTTCTCTCCAGGTATGACCCGTGAGAAGAACGGGTGTACCATTTCTTATTCCCACTTAAATGAAGCGTCCACTCGGCCAAAATGGTCCGAATCTTATATTTTGCTGCCTATGCTCGCACCACCATTCATTATAGTATTTTAGAATCATGCCTAAAACTAATCTATAAGCCATAACACTGTGATATAACTAAACCATTTTGTTATTTATTAATATATTTATATTTAGAATGTCACGAAAAGCTTACATTTAACTATTTCCCTTAGACAAGCGACTCCGACATGCGAAAATGAATTCTCCTTATTTTATTTTAATTCAAGAATTAAAATATAATGTTGGTTATATTGAATACGAAAATATTCGCGTATTCAAAATCATTGTTTATAACTTTGTTGTTTGATAATTAATAAATATAACGGATATAAGAGACCAATTTACTTGGCATCGCAGTTATATATGTGTATATTTCTTGTTGTGATCGAAGTGGCATAGATCATAGTTTGTTAATTGCATTATGTTAGTTTATTCAAACACTAAAGTGTCTCTCTCGTGAATTCTTTGTTTAGATCATTATTTAATCAAAATAGCGTTTCTCTTTATAAACCCATTTTATAATTTTTCTTTTTAAACATTGGCATATAAATAAACTGCACTATATATGTATAAGCGTGACATCCCATAATAACTACAGATGTAAGCATAATAAAAATATTCTAGCATGAACTATATAAATAAAATACGTTTAGAATAAAATGGTTTAATATTAAATTAAAGTATCTTTTAATCCTATCCAGAGTTCGAATCTTTATTTGTTTTTGTTTTTTAAAACATAAAAGGGTTTATATAATTATGTATTATTCTAGCTCTCTTATCTTAGTCAGGGATTCATTCTCAAAAACCCTAGTTCGAGTCTTATGTCTCTGTACCGCTGTGTAATGTCCGGTACAATATATAAAGTATCCTTATTTTGTAAATTAGAGCTAGTCCAAATAGATTCTTGAGTAGAGCTCTTCTATATTTATTTCCAGACCTTTACATTTACTAGTTTAACTTTTCCACTAGTTTACTTTTGTTCTTCCTCCTTTACTTTACACTTGATGTGCTCTTTACACCATTAAACAAGCGCTTTCACACTGCTTAATTCTTTTATACTCTTTATCACTTATGCTAATTTGCATAAATAACTTTCAATAACATGCAAATTAGTCTGTTACTATTTCCAGTAAGTTTTATTTACTTCTGCATACTTAATTAGCTGTTTTATTTCTGGAGTATTTTAGTATATTATTTATTAAAAACTTGTACACCCACCTTTATTTATCTTTAATAAATACGGTACAATATATATCTGTGTGTAGACACAGCATTCTTATAATTTGATAAATATATATGTTAAATTTTGTTTTGTTTTTGCATTTATTAAAAACATGTGTGAGAGATTGCTAACTTGGCCAACTGAAGAGTGCTGGTTCAGTATGAAATATATAAAGAAATACTGTTGGCCAACTGAAGAGTGCTGGTTCAGTATGAAATATATAAAGAAATACTGTAATTCCATTGTCTTCCAAATGCTTTTCTGTGCATTTAATTTGACAACAAACTTCACTAATTTATCGCATATCTAACGGTTCTTTGGAACCAGCTTTTTATTGCACCCTCTAACCCCTGCAGTAAAATTATTTTTTGCTTAAAAAATATTTGGTACCATAATAATCCCAAATGGTACCCAATTACATTAAAATAATCCAAGAGGAGCTGTTATGGTTAATATTTCTGTCGATTTGTTTGTAACTGACATTTGATGGAAGGTGGAGTTAAGGTCTGGTTTTGTGAAGTGATAAACTTTTTGAAGACTGTGCTAATACTTTTCTTACATTCAGCACTGGATACACCCCCTTGTTTAAGTATTTATTTACCGTTACACTATAACCACCACAAAAACGGATTTGCCCATTAGGTTTTATTGTTATCATTATAGGTGTGGCCTAATCTGACATTTCTATTGGTTTCAATATGCTTTTACTAACCAATCCGAATTTCTGCTCTATTTTTTTTGTGCAAATGGAATTTTGCATGGTTTACAAACAACCAGATACACATTTTCAAGTAGTTCAATAAGTAGTGGGATAGTTAATTGAACCTAATTTATCCCTAAACAAATCTGGATACTTCTTTTGAATTTCATGATTCAGCAAAAAAATTTTCACAATCATGACAAGAATTCCCATCATGTAAAACCATTCTCTACTAATTATAAGGCTAATGTTTCAATATATAATGGTAGATAAACTGTTTTTGCCCGATGTTTTATAGGAGCTTTTACATGACATAGTAATTTATATATACATGATAAACAAAACAAGTTATAAATTTCGTAACTTGCTCATAGCTTGCATTTTATGATCACTAGATGGAGCTTTATCAATAGCTCCTGACAAGCTTTTGTTTACATAAACTCTGAGAGAAGATTGTAGAGTTGTATTTAGATCTAGTTTCTTGTCTTCCTACCCTTTACTGACATGGGCCAACTAGCTCGAAACCATGGTCTAAAGGTTGGAGACAACAAAAGAGATATTGAATTCTATCTCTCTCAGCGTTTATGTAAACAAAAGCTTGTCAGGAGCTATTGGTAAAGCTCCATCTAGTGATCACAAAATGCAAGTTATGAGCAAGTTACGAAATTTATAACTTGTTTTGTTTATCATAACCATACCCTTGAAGGTTTTTGCAATGATATAGATTGCAGAGGTTTTTACTATATGGTGAAACTGAACTGTAATCAGACCCATATAGCTGTCTAGTTTGTTTGCCTGGATTTGAAGATATTTACGTATCTGAAAAGTTCATGCTTTCAAACTGATAGAAACGTGTTTCATAAATGCTGATTGTAGAGTGAGTATTTAGATCTAGTTTCTATTCTTCCTACCCTTTACTGATGTGAGCCAACTACCTTGAAACCTTAATCCAAAGGTTGGAGACAATGAGATATTAAATTTTATCTCTCTCAGCGTTTATGTAAACAAAAGTTTGTCAGGAGCTATTGGTAAAGTTCCATCTAGTGATCATATATATATATCTTTAGCCTTAATGTTTGCCTTCTCTATCAGGATATCAGCATAGTTAGCTGACAGTGCATTCCAATCCTTTTTGGACATTAAGGATATCCCTGAGCCATGTTAATGTTTTTATTACCGATTTGTATTTTCATCATAATTTTCTTTGATCCAGTAACTTCTATACTTCTGACACATTGTCTATTAGCTATTTTGCCTCGCCTATTTTTCTGTGACCGGGGTTTTCATAGCTGTCCCCAATTATCAGTTTTTCTACATACTCCTGACAAATAACCTTTACGCCCACATTTAATATATTTTTCCTTTTTTTGTCTTACAGTCTTTAGCTTTGTGTCCCCCTTTTCCACAGCAATAACAAGTATCCTTATTCTCCTTTGTATATACTGATTTTTTGGGGTTAATATTTTCGTCATTCGTTTTATAGATTCCTGCATTTAGGCTATCATCTGTTTTATTTTTAAAAACATGTGCTTGCTCTAATATCAGCTCATAAGCTATATCTTTTTTTAATAGACATATCATATGTTATATGTGGCTCTCCTTAAATATTGTTGTCTGAGCCTGTCATCAGACATACCTCAAAACAGTTGATCAATTAGTATATCATTGACAAAATCACCGAACTCGCACTCTTTGGCCAATTCTCTAAGGACTGCGTTGTATTCTTTAATGTTCTCACCCTTTGCTTTTTTTCTATTTTTTAATTTTAAATGAGCTATGTGGTGAGATGGGTAAGAACTAAAATAATTATTTAGCTTTTTTACTATGACCTCATACAGGACATCATCCGTTACTGCAGGTTCGCATCTGTTAGCTATTTCTATGACCTTTCGACCTGAAAAGCGTAAGAGTGCTGCTACTTTACATTTATTGTCCTCTATTCCATTTAATTTTAAAAAATTCTCAATTTGAGTTATGTATAATGGCCATTTGGCTGTATTGCTTACATTGAAGTCTGAAATATAAATCTGACTAAACGAAGACATTTTATTTTTTCGATCACTGCTGACTGTCAAAATTACAATTTTACTGCCAATTTCCCTTACAGCAATTTTAATCACTACTTGGACCAATATAATTTCTATAACTAGATTGGAACATTGATTGAACTAATTCTCCTTGTGGCTAGATTTGAAGTACGACTGCGCCAAGATTTGCAATGTTCTTAGCTCTTAATTCCCTTATAAGAGAGCACTATTCTATTTAGGAGTAAGAATGCAACTAATTTTTTGGAGAATAATGGAAGACACAATAAACCAGTGACTCCAAATGCTTATAATTACACTATTTAATTATAGAAATTTGCTCAATTCAGTTAACGACAAACAAAACTCATCTAAATACAATCCAGCATTATATATACGCAATTAATAAAATGAACAGTAATTATTGATTCGTTGTCTAGTATACCATACTAGATACACAGGTAATAGCAAGAAGATTTCCACTAACAATCTCTGTGTCCCTTAAGGCATACTAAAACATAATAAGATTGGGGCAGTCTGTTTCAAAGTCACTAGTCATCTTGATGACATATAGGAGCCAAGATCCTAGGAAAAGATGTTCCCCATTGACTTTCTTCCACTGCTTCTACTAATTTTCAAACAAATAAAAAGAGTGCTTTTGTTTTGCCTCACTTTTATCCTTTTCACTTCTTTTGTTATTTCTGGAGTACTTCGGCCAATGGGAAGGTTCCACATAGTGAGTCAGTCTGATTAGTTCCATTTCAACTTTGTAAATTTAATTATAGTTCACATTAATTAAATTTCTTTTGTTAACAAATATTTACCATTTGATCTTTATTACATTTGAAATAAAGTAAAATTATTTCAATACTTATTTCACGTAATGATCTTTACTTTTAAGATAACATTTTAACGAAACTATAATCATTTTAATATATATTTCTGAAACCAATTATGTTAATTATAACAAATATAATTGTATGAATATATATAAAACATTAATTTAACTAACACTTGACTAATGATAAACGAATGGAAAATTATATAGTATACATTTATATGGGATTTTTTTACTCTTCCTTGTATATATTTTATCGTTATACTAGGTTTTAGTTAATTTTATATAAAGGAGATAGATGTTACTATGTATGCAATGTAGCTTTAAATCGTAAAATAGTTCCACTACACTGAAAAGGGCAAAAATCAATATTTATCAAAGAGATCTTTTATATATTATTATTGTTATTATATATATATACACGACTATTGCTGTTATATAAAGATATTTTATTCTATATTATATCACATGATTTATTTTAAATTAAATAAAAAAATTGGTGAAAATCAAATCCAATATAGTTCCTTAGTCATTATGAATAACATTAATTTGATTAAAATTTAGCATATTTGCAGCAAACAATTGCCTTGACGTGTTAGAATCTAGATGAATGGATTTACTACTAACAAACTTAGAAACGCTCACCAAGTGATCATTATTCTTTATGTTTACCCAAGCTGTTTAAAACAGAGGCAAATTTCTCCATACAGAGCAGCACAACTCAGTGCAAGACAGAATAATCAATGGATGCAGGAAGGTTTATACATAGAATCCCTATCTAGTGCCTACTCATCCAATATCCCCAAACCAGTTTCTAACTTATGGCTTTCATCAGTGAGGAACTTTAGATCTGATAGCACTGCACCTAAATCTTAGGATCTAATGCAATCCTCCAGCAACCACCTAGTCCAAAATGAAAACATAATAATGTTTTCAAGCTAATCTCATTAGCTTGCATAGTTGTATAGATCTGAACTCAGTTCAGTACTTTTTGCTGTCTTTGGTTAATAACCACAGTCACCATAATCATATTGGGCAGGACTAGTATTAAACCAACAAACATCACATGATCACCATTCTTTATGCTTACACAAGTTGTTGAAAACAGAGGCAAATCTCTCCATACAGTAACACCACTCAGTGCAAGCCAGAATAATCAATAGAGGCAGGAAGGTTTTTGCATAAAATCCCTATCTATTGCCTATTCATCCAATATCCCCAGACTAGTTTCTAGCTTGTGGCTTTCATCAGTGAGGAGCTTTAGATCATTGAGCAATGCACCTAGATCTTAGGATCTAATGCAACCCTTCAGCAGCCATCTTTTACTTTTTTAGATAACTGTAAAGCTTAGAGTTCAAAATGAAAACACAATAATGCTTTCAAGCTGAGCTCATTAGATTGTATAGTTGTATAGATCTGAACTGCCACAGTCACAATAATCCTATTGGGCAAGATTGGTATTAAACCATAAAACATCACATGATCACTATTCTTTATGCTTACACAAGCTGTTTAAAACAGAAGCAAATCTCTCCATATAGTAGCGCATTAGATCCTAAGATCTAGGTGCAGTGCTCTCATAACCAAAGCTCCTCACTGATGAAAGCCACAAGCTAAAACCTAATCTAGGGATATTGGATGAGTAGGCATCAGATAGGAATTTTATGCACAAACCTTCCTGCATCCATTAATTACTCTGGCTTGCACTAAGTGGCGCTACTGTATGGAGAGATTTGCCTCTGCTTTAGTCATCTATAATTATAATCACCCTTTAAAGGTCACAAGTATTCTTTCAACTTTATTAATATCTTTCCTACGATTTGCATTTTAAAGACAAAAATTAGTAAATTTCATATGATTCATCACTTCTTTAAATGTTAAAAAATGGTTCACAATATGCACGTGTGTGAGATTTCATTTGTAAGTCAACTCAATTTCTGATAAAATGGTAGCAAATGCATATAGTCTAGCTGTTAAAGGTTTTTTTTAATTTTCTTTGCCTTTTGTAAAGAATTCTTTTTTTAAAATATTTTTTTACAGAGTAAAGAAATGACTGAGAATTTTCATAAGATGGACATCTTAAAAGAACACATCCGTACATTCTAGGAAGTATAAAAATTATTATATTTTTTTAATATTAATTTACCGTTATAGTAAAATGTCTCAGTAAATTATTGCAAATTTTTCTCTAAAATTATTTATTATATGCAAAAAAAAATTAAAAATTAGTCGGCCTACGAATATATGTTTGTGCGAAGGGAATAAGTATACGTATGCGTACATAAATATACATCTATTATTTTATATATATTTGTACTTTTAGATCTTTTCTTCCCTCACGAGTCGCTTTGGATCTGGATTTAAGCTGAGACAGAAGTTCTGGTCGGCAAAGATCGGTATTTAGGCAGCCCTGTTTAGGATTCCTTCTGCCTATGACAGAATTGAAAGGGCCTTAAAAATGTGATCTTTTAAAAATGACCCGTCTCACACAATTTGGTTATGTTGTCATGCCTAATGGATTACTCATTACAGCGATAAAAATAATAACATTTGTTCACTAAAATCTTTGCTCACAGATGTCTCCTTGTTAATTTATATTTAAATAGCACACGTGTGAAGATCGATTTACTTCTGAATATTAAACTAATAGCAATAGTAATAATAATATCAATAATAGTGATAAAGCAGTATGCCTTTTTCTTTCTCAATACAAGTGCATAGAATGTGTGAACTTTACTTGATACGTAATCATGAAGACCAGAATGGAAGACTGCATTTGGTGAAATTCTCCCAGAAGAAGGTAATTTAATAGAACAGATGAATGGAAAGGCCCAGCAAACATAGAATGTATGATGTTGGATTTGCTATAGTCTAATTTAGTATCTTCTATTGTTAGACTTGGATACTTAATAGAAGAGCAATACAAAAACTTCAGACCACTCAATGAAGTATGGAGAGATGGATATTAGGAGTACAAGAAGAGATCAAAAATGCAATACATGGGTAACAAAACAAATGGGTAGTACTGACCTCGAAAGAATTAAAAGACTGAAGTGGAGTTTGGCTGGATATATTGCTAGAGAGATGATAATAGATGGACAATTGAAATCTTAAACTGGATTCCAAGAGATTGTAACAGACCCAGAAAGAGACCACATGAGATGGATGGGTGAAATAAAAAAGTGTGCAGGGGTGATGCAGAGAATAAACACTAGGGATTGGAGAAGATGGATTGAACTTGGGAAAGACCTTCATACTGCAGTGGATTGACAATGATGATGATTGTTAGAATTCCTTGTTGTATCAATGAAAGGTTAATTGTGTTCAAAGTTACCTTGAAAAATGGTATTAAGGCACATTCTATTAGTGCTTATGTCCAGCTTTAAACTCAGAGAAGAAAAGCTTTTATTTCTAATTAACATTATTACAGAAATATATTAAAACATCATTTTTTTCTTCTTGGAGAATTTAATACACATACTTCTACAAATAATTGACTTTGGCAAAAAGTTATTGGAAATAATGGTACTCGTGCTGTAAATTCAAATGATTTATTATTGAAATTGCACAACATATGGACTGACTATCACAAATACTTTGGACAGAAAAATGACGATAAAAACACATGGATACATCCACACTTAAAGTAAGGGCATTTAATAGATTGGGTTTTAATTAGGAGTGAGAATACAACAGAAATTCACAAGCTAGATTTTTGGACAGGTCATAGATTAGTATCATCCAAGATTAAAATGACGCATTAAAAAAATAGATATTATTCACAAGAAAATTGATATTCATTCTTTAGATGAATCTACTGTATGTACTAAATTCCATCAACTAATAAACAGTAGACATTTCTAACGTGTATCGTCAGAATTGTCATATTATTAAAGAAATGGAATTATCTTAAAAGAATGAGTTATGGATTTAAGTGTATCCATTCTTATGTTAACTAAAAAGAAGAATCAGGTGTCATTTTCTGCTTGGAAAATATTAGGATTGATGAGTTTCTAATACCTTTATGTTATGTTCATAAAATGACCAAGTCTCGGGTAAAGTAATAGTGCTATATACACTCTAAAAAAAGAATATCAATTTCTCTACTCAATGTCCAAGACAATTAACCAACAGAGTATATATAGCCCTGTTACTTTACCTAATTTTTATGTGAAAGTGAGACTTGGACATTCTATGAAAATAACATAAAGGTATTAGAAATTCAATCTATTATTTTCCAAGCGAGACTATTAATCAACAAACAAAATTTAATTTAATTTAAATTTAATATTGATTAAATTTTTAACAACTGTTACAGCAATGCTGATGGTGTGGCAACAATAATGATGATGATGATGATGAAACAACAACAAGGAAGAGAAGAAGACAAAGAAGAAGGAGGAGAAGAAGAAGATGAAGAAGGAGAAGAAGTCGCAGCAGGAAGAAGAAGATAAGAAGAAGAATTACTTCACTGTGAGCATTTTTTTACCTGTTTACATCCACATTTATCACAGCAAAAGCATTTACATAGATTACTGCATGCATATGGCCGCATCATTAATCGTTTCCCAGTTCCTACCCATTTCTTCTCACAATATTGTTTTGCAATTTCTACCATTCTCCTAAATAAAATAGATGAACATATTTTAACCTTAAAGATGACCGTATTGAAACACAGTAGTTAAATAAAAAATATAAAGTCTACCTATAAAGTTAATATAACATTGAAATAATAAGAAGCCAACGTTTTTCAGTAAGTAATAGAAAGCTAGGAATCTCATAAATTCTGTACTGCTATTTATAAATATATGTGTGTATCTGTCAGATAATTTTCTTTCTCTTGACCGCTTCAGATTATTTTTTGCACTGCAACATTACTAACTACTGCTAACAATAATCACATGATCACCATTTCCTACATTTTCATTTTGGGTTCATAGCTTTATAGTTAACTAACTACTGCTAACAATGATCACATGATCACCATTTCCTACATTTTCATTTTGGGTTCATAGCTTTATAGTTAACTAACTTCTGCTAACAATGATCACATGATCACCATTTCCTACATTTTCATTTTGGGTTCATAGCTTTATAGTTAACTAACTACTGCTAACAATGATCACATGATCACCATTTCCTACATTTTCATTTTGGGTTCATAGCTTTATAGTTAACTAAATAGGCAAAAGATGGCATCTGGAGGATTGCATTAGATCCTAAGATCTAGGTGCAGTGCTCTCATATCCAAGGTTCCTCAGTGATGAAAGCCACAAGCTAAAAACTAGTTTGGAGATATTGGATGTATAGGCACTAGATGAGGTTTTATGTAAAAACATTCTTGCATCTATTGATTACTAAGACTTGCACTGGGTGGCACTACTGCATGGAGAGTTTGATATTGTTTTAACCACTATACAACAAAATCCTTACATTAAACTTAAGAGAGTGGCTAATATATTTTGTCTATAGCAAGTATATAATAAAGATTAACTCTGTCTATAGTAAGGGTATCTATGAACAATTAAAAACTCAACTTACAATAAGACATTATCTTGGCCTCAGGGTAGCCTTTGAGCATTCCATCATCAGATTTTCAATTGGATGGACGGTTGAAGAGTTGGAGTGAGGAGTAGATTGAAGCCTGTCCATTAAAGTATGAAGGTTGGCTATCTTAATATATATCTGAGCACTTATAGCATATATGTATGTAGAGATGGTAATCTGGACCATCTGATGATTGCTGGTTTAGCATGAAATATGTATATTGATGATTATTTATCTTTTCAATATATATGTGTTCAGGTGTATCAGTATTATGAGATAGAGTGGAGAGTGGTGTGAAAGTCTGTGCTCATATACCCTATATAATAACTTACATTGTCATAATTCTAGATCATCATTATCTTTAATCACTTTCCATTTGTCATGAATAAATATATGACTAAATATCACCTGTTCACTTGATAAATAGAAATAAAAATAGTAATTATAGATTCTATTTAAACTATATTTATAATTCATTTCCTTATGATATTAATTTAAAAGGGTTTACAGAGCTAATATTTATGTTGTACAACATCCATTGAAATGCGGCATTTTTTAATTAAAGATATGAGATATGGTGTTGAATGAAAAAAACAAGACAACCTACAGGAAATAAGGCACTATAGATTTGCAGATAAACAAATAGAGAAATAGTAAGTTATACAAAAAATGTCTACTAGATGATAAGGGTAAACCAAATGACTAGAAAAAACAGTTAAAAGATTTAAAAAATGGTATTTGAAATTAAGAACCTAGATATATCACTTCTCTATAAGATAACAAATGAGATCAATACAAATCTTCTTTAAAGGGCTTTGGACTTGAATCAAACTACAGAAACAAAATCCAAGTATTAAAATACTGTAATTATAAAACAGAGAAATATGCGTGAATTGTCATTTTAATTCACATTGATGGTTTTGAAAGGCATTGAGATTATGATTAAGGTAATTAAAGCTTTATACCATATAATATTAATATCATCTATGTTCTTTATTACTTTTTACACTGCTTTTGTACAACCCACTATGACAGTTTCGACTGCCCA
The DNA here is from genome assembly GCA_028023455.1 of Epiperipatus broadwayi. NCBI lineage: Eukaryota > Metazoa > Onychophora > Udeonychophora > Euonychophora > Peripatidae > Epiperipatus > Epiperipatus broadwayi. The sequence goes on from JAQFVV010000002.1 coordinate 29,306,272, forward strand.
GCAATCTTCTTCAGAACTTCTACTTATGAAAAATATTTAACAATTTTACCTGTCATAATGAGACTCATAAAAACATTAATGTTAGTAAGAGAATACAGTATGAAGATTCCATCTCTTAAAATAAGTTATTTTAATGGGTAGTATTTTGTGGATTAAAAGAAGAAGTAAATAAAGATTAATTATGTAAATGTGCAAATAATATGGTGATTTATATTTCAGTCTTACAGTAAACACAATATTACAAATTAGGAACGGAAAGCAACAAATACAACTAAAGATATACATACAAATACTAAAGTAATAATTTTAAAAATAAAAAAACACAAATTTGTAGTAACAAATTAGGAAAAAAGTACAATCGCAAATTCTTGAACAAGTTATTAATATGGGTGAAAAAAATTACGGATAAAATTAATTCAGAAATAAAAATGTATAATTTATTTTTAAAAAATCGGTACTGTTTTATTAGGGTGTTGAAACCGTAGTTATATCCAGAGACAAAAATAAACAGTGTAAAAAAAAAATACAGTAATTTATTAAGAAAAATAAATGTGAATTATGTCACACACACCCCCCCGTATGATTATTCTTATTATTATTTCACAAATAAGGTGTGGTGGGCTCAGTAACATTATATTTATGTGCGTTTTCATAAAACAATGTCATCAAGCAGTTTCAACACGTTAATAGAACAATACCAAAAAATTTTAACAATATTAAAAAGAAATATGCCTATAGGTCTGTAAAAAAAATTTAATAAATGCAACCTGGACATTTAATAGAAAAAAACTGCAGATAACTTAGAGAAAAACAAGAAGATGTATTTTAAAATTAATAAAAATAGTATGGGATGAATATGAAAAGCAGATCGAAAGTAGAATACATTGAAGAAAAACAATATCACATAATGAGAGAATTAAAAGAATGTAATGGAGATGAGATAGATATATCTATAAAATAATAATATAATGTAAAAAATATTAATAATAAAAAGAACTAATTTTAAGCAACAAAAAAAGTAACTATTTTCTTACTTTTCCCAATCAATGTCAATTAACTTCTTTATATCATATGCAAATTCTATCTGATCAATTTCTGTGTCTGGATAAGCCTCTCTTAAAAAAAACAAAAAACAAGTTAGTTTTATACACACACACATAAATAATTTGTATCTATTTTGTCTTATATATATAAAATTTCTATTTTCTTTGTTATCTGATTGGTGAATGTATGAATGTTTCCCCATAAGGTTGTCATGTGTCAAATTCTTGCCACAGGTCAAATTCACAATCATTCTGCCAGTAATAAACCATAGGAATTGTCCATAACTATCATGAATCAAATATAACAGGTATATATTTAATACTTTAAATTTTAATATCACTTTATTAATATGTTGCCGGGTACATTTCTGAACTGTACCAAAGAAGCCAGATTGTTTCAAACATTTTTTTTCCTAGTTGTGAATTTTTCACACTTATTTATATAATATTAACATCTTTTGTTTAATTTACATTAAATCTAAAAAAATTTTGTTAAAGCAACCAATTCAAAAAAACTATTACAAAAACGATGGTCTTGTTAAAAAAACTCACGTTTGTACGGTAATACTGTCATTCCCAATGATAACAATTTTTTTACATAGCAGTTGTCCTCAATTAATAAATTCTTTTACTTAATTTACATTAAATTTTTAAAAAAAATTTTTTTAAAGTAATCAATTTAAAAAAAGGTCTTTCCAAGGCCAGGTGCATCTGGTTAATAAAAAATATTACATTAAGTTCTCAGTAAGAAATCCCAAATAATATGGAAAATAAGAATTTTTTTTTTTTAAAAAATAACGGTACTTGTACTGATTGTGTAAAGCAGCCGCTAGGTGATGCTGTTGTACCATCAACTACCAAAAAACCTTAGAAATAACAAAATTTGTATTTATTAAAAAGAATCATTAAAATCCAGTCAACACTTAGACAATCCCAAATATCAATAACAATCAACAATTTCAAACCATTGTCAAGGCAACCTCCTTATAACAATAAGGGTGGAATCCCACCCTTATTAACAGTCTAATATATTTATGTAGACACTAAACATTGCAACTTGACCACATAGATTAAAATCATTGATACAAAGAAGTTTATTAAAAAGAGAAAGATTACAAGATAGCAATAAATAATTAAACAAAAATATGAATTTAAACCCTCGCATAAATACTATGATTAAAACAATTTGTCTACACAAAAAATAAACATTTTATGAGTAAATGACGACTGGAGAGAAATCTTTAACTTGGAAAGAAGTCTAGAGATTTTCATATTTTATCTTGTCCACTTTATATAGTTGATGCAAATGAATTTCTCATTAGAAATGCTCCATAGTCCGAGTGGTCAACATACTTTAAGAAACAAAATTGATAAGTTAACTATGTCTTAATATTACTCTCAAGAAGCTATATGAAATTGTTATGGATATCTGTTGAAACTATTGTCCCCCAAAAAAGATCAAACATTCAAATTACTAAAATCTGTTAGTGTTAACATATATTATTTATACTATTATGAATTCTCAATGGGAAATATCTACAGATCCTGAAAAGTATTGCCTCAGTATTCAAATTCAATCTGACTGCCATCAAAAATAATATTGTTAAGTCATATCAGATTCCAAATTTTACAAAATAGTCTCATCTATTTTGATTAATATATTCATTAATGCACTTCCATATATAAAATGCAAGATCATCTAAATGATTATTACTTTGACTTCACAAAAATAATATCCTTTCCAGGAATCTAAAAGTCTCTCAATAAAGATATGGAAGAGTTTTAAAATCTATTTCAAAGATTGGGCCTTATTCTTAATCCGACAAAGAGAGTGTGATTAACTTTTCATCAAAAAACAGAAAACAACTTGTAATCTAAGTGTCACCTTTTGTAACAAGAGATTGAAATACAACCCTATTCTTTAGGAGTAATCTTGGATTTAGAAGGAGTGTCCAATTTACCATGCCTCTCTTGGCTTCTTTGCTTTAAATGACTTGGAGAAGTAGGCTCTTGACTGATTGTTGACTTTTAAGTGCTCCACACCATATGCTAAATAAATAAAATAGTAGTCTTAATTTATTTTTCACCTTTATCTAAATGGTTAGATCTACTAAAATAATTTCTAAGAATAATTTCCTGGGTGAGTTGGCTGACATTATACAAGGCTTCCCTAGCTCTAGCATATTCTACTGGTTACTAATGTAACCATACTAAATTTTTGGATACACCATTAAATATTACCATGGGGAATATTATTGGAATATGCAGTGTTTTTTTTACATATGAGAAGTCACCTCACAGAAAATGTATAAAACTCAAGATATTGTTTACTGTTTAAGACATATATTATCAAAATCCACTTTCTGGATGTTTACCCAAATATCTACAATGAAGAATTTTGGCAAAACAAATGGACTCCTTATGAGGTTCTGAAATGTCCTTTAGTATAATTTGTGTAAATATGCACTGATTTTTTCACATTAATAACATTCCCTTCATTGGAGAAAATTATTCTAGAAATTCACTTGAGAGATCGTACTAATAATTGCCATGCAACCTGCTATGGAGAAACTAAGACTAATATTGCCACTAGTGTCACTACACAGATATCTATATAACAGAACAAAAAGTAAGAATGAAGGAAGCTCAATATTTGCAGAGCATGAAAAAACTACAGGCCACACCTTCCTACCAATAACTGCCAAGATAATCTGTACTGAAAGAAATCACACTAAATGCAAGGTCAAAGAGGCTTGCTAAAGAGCAAGTGATCCCACAGCTATAGACAGAAGAGAAGCTTGCATCAGCATTTCCAAAAAATGGATGCTATAGGCAATTTTCATAAATTTACATAAGGCTTTATCATAAACATCTCTCACTTAGTAATGATCTATGATCATGGGAACTTAGATTTCCCGAAAGTGCTCACATTGCTAATTTAGGATTATTAGTTATATAGCTTCATTACATGTGCGTAAAGCACAATTATAGAGTGATTAAATTAGAATAGAATGTGTATGCAAATAAAGCCAGTTGCATAGAAATTAGATCATATATAAAATACCGTCATTGTAAAAGAAAGAAAGGAAGGAGAAAGCAGATAAAATGGTAAGACTGGATTAAAGTTAGAGTGGATTTGAAGGGATAATAGATCAGCAGTAAAAAAAAAAGGTCAATGATAGACTAGTAAGTTGACTAGAAGAGATTAAGTCTAAAATGAAATAGCGGCAAGTGAGAAACAGTATAGAGCTTTTTACATTGCTTAGGAGGTTTTTAGAATACAGTGAATTGGAATGAGATGATTTCTGTTTTTGCATTAATGAGCAGCTAAGGAATATATTGCTTTGCCATATTTTTTTTTGTGACATTACTGGGTATATATTTTTGAGCATATAGATATACTGTATGTTATGGCTTTTTTTTTTTTTAGCGCATTGTATTTTTTGTTGTCAAAGATTACACCACAACGGGCAAGTCATATTGTTCTGAGACTGTAAATGGTTACAAAGGCATTGAATGGTTTTAATTTCTTTATATTGTTCATGAGTATATATTTTAAATTAATTGCATCTTTGTGGAATACAAAGCAACGTAAGGGTAAAAAGTATGGACATGTCTCAAAGATATGGGATATATTTTCTGGGAGTGCATTGCATAGTATGCAAGTAGGATCTATGTTTAATTTAAAGTGTTTTATGAGAAATAACTTTGTTGGTATTATATCAAGTAGCAGATTATGCAGGAATTTTAGCCATGAATGAGGCACGCATAAATTTTGAAATTTAGTCAGTGTTATGGCAGTAGATAGTGTTGACCAAAGTTGTCTATTGGAGTAAATGATTTTTTTTTAGATCTTTGTATGATAAAATGATTAAAGTATTAATGTTATAATTGTCTAGAAAATCAGCATGCTTAATGACATAACCGTGAAAAAGTGGCAATTTGCATATGGAGTAATGGCAAGCAGTAATAGTTTTTTTTATTAAGTTGTCCTGTTCAATTTAATGCAGCAACAGAAAGATGGTCCTGAGAGCTAAAGATCGTTGGTACAACCTCCAGTAAGCAAAATAACGCAAAAGAAATTCCAAATTGATCAATTGGATAATGAGGTTTTTTTCTGAATCTAATTCTTGCATATCTAAACAATTTTTAATAATATTAATAGTTTTGTATTACATGTGCATCACTTAGATTTCAATTAAATATTTGTGGCCCATTTCTAGTAATTGGATTTTTTTATTTCCCTGTGAGTATGATTTTTGATGATGATGATAATTGTTTTGTTGAAATTAAAAGAAGGTTAGCAAAACATGCTTTTCAAAATAAAAAAACTAATTAAAAATAACCGATACAAAAAATTGAATGAAATTTATAAAACCTTCATTTGGAGTATACTGACTTATGGTTGTGAGATATGGTCCTTGTGGAAAACAAGAAAGAAAAAAGATTGAAAGCAACAGACATACAATTTTAGAGATGATTAATTAGAAAGATTGGGATGGTAAAGAAGACGAATGATCAAATATTAATAGAATTTGGAATAAAAAGAGAACTACTGAAGATAATAAAATTGAGAAAGATTCCGTTTCGGGGTTACATTTTAAGGCATGATAAGTTTTTGCAAAATATTTTGAAAGGCAAAATTTTAGGAAGAAGACTGAGAGGCAGGCCAAGAATAACATCGTATATTAAAAATATGATCAGTGAAATTGTATGTTTTTCATAGGCCGATATGAAATAAATTGTTGAAGTGAGAACAATGTGGCTAAAACGATAAGACATTGCCTTTAGAAGATAATAAGCAACTATATATGAAGACAATAAGAATTCACCATCATTTTCATTGAAATAATATTGTTTGTGATAATCCATTCATTTTAATTTTTACAGGTGTAATTTATTGATTTTCTTTGTAATTTTATTCAATTAATCATTTTCCATAATGGATGCTGTTTAAATGTGAATATCGTTCAGCAAATGTTGAACATATTCTTTCATATCATTGTTTTTTAGGACATGGGTGATATTTTCTCTGAAATGTTATCACTTACCTTTTTTTAAATACTATGTTTACTTTCTATTATAGCATGAAGCATGTATCAATGTCATGTTTATTCAAATTTAAAGCACAATTCTAGTCTATTGTTGCATAAAGTTGACATGATTAAGCCTTTGCTATGGCCTTTAGCAGCTTATTTAATTACAGGACAAAATCACAACAGAGATGACTTAATTTTATATAGCCTACAACAGTGTTTCTCAAAGTAATAGCCACAGCTCCCCAGAAGATGGCAGAACTTTTTGTGGAAAGCATCATAAAAGTACGGTGGTGATGAAAGTCGGCAAAAAACAACTTTGTATATAAAAACCAAATTAAACACATTTACAATCTCTAAAAAGGAAATGAATTTATTTTTTAAATGAATATTAAGTAATATTCTGATCAGGAGAAAGTTTTTCTTCAAAATGTTATCATCATCATCATCATTATCAATCACTGCAGGATGAAATTCTCTCCAAGTTCAATCCATCTTCTCCGATCTCTATTTTGTCATATTACTTTGTAAATACATTGTTAGTCAACGGGGGCTGTAAAATATATTATTGTGTTTCAGGGGCCCTCATATCAAAAAGTTTGAGAAGTATAGGCCTAGAAGGTTAAAATCTGTAATGTAATAAATCTTTTTTGATTCAAAGTGATGATTACATTTCCAGTCCTCTTAATCAATACATTTCATGGCTGGATATGGCAGAATTTTTGTTATTTTTGTTAGTAATCATTCATATCTAGAAAATGCACGTAATCATAACAGTTCAAAATAACTTTATATAGAGATGATATATTAAAAATATAAGAAAAAATACTAAACCATAAAAACATTGTTATTCTTATTACTTGAAACTATGTGTTATTTTATTAATTTCTTAATAGGTTAATTTTAATAATTTTGTTATATTATTTAACACTTAAACAATAAATCCAATTACTCAAGGCTTTAATAAGGTTTATAAATTAGATGGTATCAACAATCTAAACCTGTAGTCAAGGCAACCTCCTTTAATAATAAAGGTGGTACCACCTTTATCTATGGTCTTTGCATTAATCTTATACTCCTTGGTCAAGTTGCAATCTTTAGTGTCTATATAAATATATAAGACCCTATATAAAGGTGGTATCACCTTTATTGTCAAAGGTGGTTGCCTTGACTACAGGTTGAAACTGTTGATAACTTAAGGGTTGGTTGTTATCATCTACATTTATAAACCTATTAAAGCCTTGAGTAATTGGCTTTATTGTCTTAGTAAATATATACTTTATATAAAATTTGGAAGTTATAAATGACTATTTATTAGTCTGCTTTCAAAATAGGTTTTATTTGCCTGATTAAAGAGATTTGTTTAAACTTCTTTGCATTATTAATCTCATACTCCTTGATCAAGCTGCAAACTTTAGTATCTATATAAATATATAAAACTGTAGATAAAGGTGGTATCACCTTTATTGTTAACAGAGGTTGCCTTAACAGTAGGTTGAGATTGTTGATAGTGTACGGGTGATTTGTTATTATTTAACACTTAGAAAATTTTTTTTTTTTTCGCTAGAGAAAAAACCCAAAAATTTAAACCTAACCAAACCTATGGGGAGCGTAACTGAATAATAAATTACAGCCTACTCTCTCATCTGCTTTTAGCAAAATAGTTTTACTCTCAGTTTTTCTTCTGTGACTTAAGTTGTTTTAGGTTATTTTCATGGCATAGTACCCATAATTTTTGGCAAATGTCTTCCATTTATTTCGGCCATTGAAAAAGCACATGAATTGGAAATGATTTAGAAGAATTAATTAATGCAATAATATCTTAATACAGAAATTGTAAGCTAATTCCTTCAAGACAGAATTACAGACTAATTGTAGTGGAAATTAATTTACTTGGAGTTGGTATACCAATCAGTTCTTACTTATGGAGAGGTTTGGACACTTAAGTGAAAAGCAATTTGGAGATTTCAAGCTATAGGTGAGTGAACAAGCAAATACACTGACATCATGGAAAGAATTAAGAGCATGAAATGGAGCTGGACTTATTCCTAAAACATATGATATCAGACGGATAACTGAAGTTTTAAATTGGATTCCAAGAGATTTTAAAAGACCTGCAAAGTGACCACATGTAAGCTGGATGAATGAAGAAAGTTTCTGGTGAATTGTAGGAAAAAAGAGGTTAGAAATCAGAGAAATGGATTAAACTTGGAGAAAGCTTCATCTTGAAGTAAATTAGTAATGTTGAAAAATGATGCTTGGTTGAAGATTTATTAGTTTCATTCATAATTTGCTTGACTAATTCAAAGCAGGAAGAAAGTGGGTGGATATAGTATGAATTTCCTGGCCGATACTGATTAAACTTTTATTAAATTATGGAATGTAAAGCTTCTGCAATATAAATTTTTTTTTTGATAGCTTTTGATGAAGAAATCTATGGAAAATTCAAGACACACTAGTGTCTTTATTGAGTCCAGTTCTGATCCCAATCATAGATTTGACAATCATGACTTTTCTCAAAATGGTCATTGAGGATAAACTTGCTTCAAACCATTGCAAAGTTGATGGTGTAGCTTAACCTCTTCTTTCAGTCCTTTTCTTATCATCAGACTCGGTAACCATCTGAGCTTTTTGTTTTGCACTTATTTTATGCCGCATATCAACACTTGGTTCAGAAACAATTTTAAAAAATTGTTCGATTTATGCAGAACCATATGGAATCCTTATTTTGTTTATAATTGTACAAACTCCATTACTTTAGAATAGAATCACAATATACTTCCAAAGTTACCAAAAAACATAAAATGAGGATTACCGCGGAGCATATTTATTTAAAAATAATGCTCTGTGATTTGGTATGACCGGGGAATTGTGAACTTTGAACTTTAGCTGAGTCATTATTGGTGTTCAAATTTCTTATGAACTCTTGGGTAATAATGCAGCCAATCGTAAATCTCCAAAAAAAAAAAGGTTGAGACATCTTAGTGCAAACATAAACTGCGATTTCCAAAAAAAAAATTAAAAAACTGTGTTAATATCTGATAACTCACAAAAAAAAAAGTGATATTTTGTAAGATGATATTTATAGATTTTGAAAGAATCAACAGTAACGTATGAGTAAGCTTCAATTCTTAAAAATACAATCAATTGCATAGTCAATATAAAAATCTAATTTACTATCATTTCAAATATATAATTAACCTAGTCATTCAGTATACTAAATGTTTAGTAAATAGAAGGATTTGAACTTAGGAAAGTTCAATCTATGTCCATCCTCCACTCCACCTCAAACAACTGATACAGGCAAAACTCACTACATATATTGTCACACACAGCAAGCTAGAGTAATCAATAGATGTCTGAAGGCTTGTGCATAAAATCCCCATCTAGTGCCTACTCATCTAATATCCCCAGACTATTTTCTGGCATCCATTGATTACTCTAGCTTGCTGTGTGTGGCAATATGTATAATGAGTTTTGCCTGTTTTAACAACAGTTATACCCAAGCAAAAGAGGTGGTGGTCATGTGATGTTTATTGGCTTAATACAACTGATACACATGATCACACACATGTGAAAAAGATAAATGATGCCTAATATATGTATCTCATGCAGAATCAGTTCTCATCAGTTGGTCAGATCATAATCTCCGATATGTAAATACAAGCAATGCTCAGCTTATATTAAAATGGCAATTCCTTAACCTTTAATGGACAGACTTCAATATTCTCACCCTTCCACCAATTCAACCATCTATTTCATTGAAAAACCAATGACAGAATGCTCAAAGCCCTTGTCGGATTTAATATTGTAGTCATAGCTATGTAGACATTACATCAATCTAATCCCCCGTATTATTGGACCATTACATATCCATTTAGGGTTAATAGATGTATGGGCTGGACTTATATCATGATGTAACCTATTTCCAAGACAAAAATGTAATTAACCTATACAATACACTGAATTTTTACCATAGTAAATAGAGAGAGTTGAACTTAGGATTTTCAATCTTTATTCATACTGCCTTGGAAATATGTTACATCATAGTAAAAGTCGAACCCATCCTTCTCCTGTTAATATAAATAGATATGTAATGGTCTAAGGATTAGATTGGCATAATGTCCACATGGGTATGACTACAATATCAATTCCACCAACAGCTTTGGGCATTCCATTATTGATTTTTCAATGAAATGGACAGTTAAATTGTAGGAAGGCTTAACAAAATTGAAGCCTCTCCATTAAAGTTTAGGAATCACTACTTTAATATAAGCTGATTACTGATTCTCTATATGTTTGGGAGATTATGATCTGGTTCAACTGATAAGCGCTGGTTCTGCATGAAATATGCACACTGGAGATCATTTATGCTTTTCACATGTGTGTGGACATGCATATTGAATGCTTAAGGTGGAGTGGAAAATAAATATAGCTTACAAATCCTAAGATCAAATCCCTTTATTCAAATATATATTTAAAATACATTAAATTTAATTATATTGTATGTAATTACATGTTTCTTAACATTATTTAAATAATGCTTAGAATTCAGCTCAATTCGTACATATTTCAGATCAAAAATCAACAATATCTTTTTAAAAAACTAACAATACACATATATTAAAACATTTAGTGTGTCAAACTTACTGAAAATGTTTAATCATTATCTCACTGTGACAATGTTCTTTTGGAATGTTTACAATCATTACAACATTTGAACTCTGTAAAAAAAAATAATAGAAATATAAATTAGCGACAAATTATCATTTCAATATGATAAAATCTAAAATTGCGCAAACATTCATAGATGCTCATAAATTGAATAAATAAAAAAAAAATTGTTTCCATGTCAATTCTAAATTCCTCACATATTTATTAAATTACAGTGTTGTGTTGCGGCTTCTCCTTTACCGAAGTCGGAATCTCTCAGCCACTTTACCCAAAGAAACTTGTTAGCCACCTAATCTTGTCTTTCCATTCCCCCCCCCCTACGTTTTCCCATATTCTTCTCTATTCTGCTCCATCCCATTTCCACATGATCTTTGTCCACCCTATAGCCTTTATATCCATATCCCCTTATCCTTTTCCAAATCCAGCATAAAAGCCAAGAACCCTCATTCTGTATAATCACTTTGTTTACATTTATTCTCCCACAACTTCATTATTTGAACCCTTTATGCTTGGAAGCAATTACATTCAATTAGCAGATGCCTAATATTTTCCATATCTTTCTTAAATAACTTGCAGACTAAATCACATACATTTCTCTATTTATCTCTATATTCCCTTGTTCCTAAAGATCCCATTCGAGCTTTAAACAATAAACTAATTTCCTTGCTATTATCACAAATTAACTTACACCCAATATTATGTTTACTTCTATATATATATTTAAACTCTTTTTACTCTCCATACTAGTTCTCCATCTTTTCAATTCCCAATTTTTATTAATGTATCTATTCTTCTATCTCATTCTTTGCCACAATAACACTCAACAATCTTATTAATACAATCATCGCACCTTTAGTACAAGTATACTGACATAAATTCTTTATCCAAATCTTCTGCATACTGTACGACCTTTCTCCCCCATCTTATTGCCTGCCCTTTACTCATAACCAATTAAATACTATTTTGGATATTCTCTTATCCATTTAAAGAGTAAATAAAGGTGAGATCACCTTTATTGTCAAAGGAGGTTGCCTTGACTACAGAGTGAGATTGTTGATACCTGAAGGATTGATTGCTATCATCTAGATTTATAAATCTATTACAATCTTAAGTAATTGGCATTGTTGTCTTAATAAATATATACTTTATATAGAATTTGGAAGTTATAAATGATTATTTAATAGTCTACTTTCAGAACAGGTTATAGTTGCGTAATTAATGAGGTTTGTTTAAATATCTTTGCATTACTAATCTCACCCTCCTTGGCCAAGTTGCAATCTCTAGTATCCATATAAGCATATCAGATGATAGATAAAAGTGGATTCGCACCTAAATTGATAAAGGAGATTGTTGATAGCTTATGAGTTGATTGTTACTAAAAGGGATAAAAGTAGCTCCTATAAAAGACCTGAACTACTGATTCTTTATCAAAAAAAAAAATGAAATCCAACAAATGAACTAAATATTCCTAAAGTTATATAAGTAGAAATATATTACCTTTCTTCGAATTTTAACTATCATAATTATAACAGATTAATTATTATATGGTAACATCTTTATAGTCTTGTTAAAAATACGTTCATGCAGACAATATCCTAAAATATATAATTGAAATTAATACACTTAGTGTGGAAGAATGTATATTGATGAGACCAGTCACCTCATTAAAAAACGATTGCAAAAGCACAACTGATGCTAAGAAGAGAGAAGACAGGTGTGTCTAAGGTATCAGACCATGCATGTACCGATGATGGAAAAATAAAAAATTTTGGATAGAGGAAAAGATACAAAGAAAAAAATTCAAAGAAGCTGCTGACATGACAATGGTGAATAAACCCATAAATCGGACTAGTGTGACTATACATAATGTATTGAAACCAGTAATCAACTTTGGTCTTAAAAAAAAGTGGTAAAATCAGGAAGAATCTCAAGTATATAAAATTTTGACTGACTGTTGCCTTTGGCATGATGGCTCAGTTGTTAGAGCAGTACCTTAAAATTCAATACTCAAGAATCTAAGGGTCCAGGTTCGATTCCCATGCTAATACTGTCACGCTATGAATATGTGGCAAACGGCCTCGAAAGCGCTTAGTGTTTAATATTTTTTGCACTCTCTATAGCTTCTCTTTCAAGCGCTTCACATGCTTTTAATTTTATATATTATAAATAGACAATGTACATCACTCCAGCAACAATGAAAAAATACTATCACTTAATACCATTCTAATGTTTGGAAACTGCATTCGATGAAATAAAAGATCAAATATTTCATTATACTCTTAGTCTGTTCAACTTACATGAATTTCCAGTCAGTTGAATACAGATATTAGATTAATTTCAAGATATGATGGCAACCTTATATTGTTCACCCTTGTCAAAGTGATGATATCCAATGATCAATTCGTCATCTGTGTGTGCAGTAAAGGATAATAGACTTTGACCTTCTTAAAAAAATTATAGTGAACTTTTTAAGCAGTTTTTGTGACAGAGTCAAGCTTCATTATATAAATTATATTGCAGAAAGACTATAGAAAAATACAATATCAATTTTTTTTATTGAACAAAGATATGGCACGGATAGAATATAATGGAGAACTAAGCAAGTGTTGAAGTTTTTCAGAAGATAAAGTTTGCTGCTGAAAAGATTGAATGATAACATCAAAGGCTCACTCAGCATGTGATTTAAGAAGATATATCTGTGGTTCACAGATTAATTGTATAGACCTTGTAAAACGTAACTGACTTTTTGTATTCTTTCTGTCTCTTTTTCGCTGCAGTTGGAATGATTCATAATCATTTATGATAGGTGCTTAATGAATGACTTGTATTTGGAAGCAAATATGGATAAACACTATATAGTTAAAACATTTATTTATTTAAAAAAAGGGTAGGGAATGATAATTAATAATGGGTTTTCCTTGAATAAAAAAAAGAGTCATGGCATTATTGCCTGGGAGTTCATAAAAAGTTTGAGCGACAGACCTACGAGCACCAGAATTGATTCTGGGACTTCCTGATTCCAAATTGGATGCTCTACCAACTATGCTAAACTGCATATGGGCTTTCCTTGGATATTAATATTTTTTAAACTTTTGACATTAATTTTGACAAAAAAAAAATAATCAAATGATTTTACTGGTCAGAATTCGTAAGTAAGTTTGAGTACTTGAAGAACCAGAGCTAGGATCAATCTGATCTTATATTCCGGAATCTGGCACTCTGCTACTATGCTAAATCAAGCAATCTATTAATTGTATTTATATATTGGACTAACTTCCATCATCTAATATGAATATTGAATATCTTTAGAAAAAGTTAAGTTTATTTAAATATTCCAAGTACATTCAACTGTTAGTAATAGCACATACGTAAACTTTATTTCAGTTAACGAATTTTACTACTGACTAGTATTTATACATAATCTTTTAAACATTATGTGATGCAGTTAATAAGTAAAAATCAAATGCTTATGTTTTAATCATATGTTATATAATGAGCATGCCAATAGTTCTTAACAAGCTTTTCAGAATATCCCTATCCTCAGACCGGTTTCTAGCTCTGGCTTTCGTCAGTGAGGTGCTAGGATATTCAAGCATTAGATTTAAAATGTTACACAAAGCCCAGCACTTTAGTTAATGGTTAACATAAGTAGAAAATCTGCAATTATCAGACACTCATGTCTTCTAATCCACCTGTCTAACTTAAATAGCCATATGGGACAGAACTAAGTTCAGATACACTATATTAATAGCTTTAGCAATATAAAATCACCAAAAGCCTTAAGAGCAATAACATTAGTTGCAAGGAAATCAAGTCGTGTATCATGTGAGTTAATTTTAATATTAATACACTCATTATATAACATTTGTAATACAAACTTATTAAATTAAGTCACATGATATATGATTTAATTTCCTTGCAATTATTGTCATTGCTTTTAAGGCTTTGGTGATTTATATTGCTAAAGCTATTAATATAGGGTGTATCTGAACTTAGTTCAGTCCCATATGGCTATTTAATTTATATAGCTGGATTTGAAGACATATGGATGTCTGAAAATTTCAGATTTTTCTACCTGGAATTTTTAAATCTAATGCTTGAATATCCTAGCTCCTCACTGACAAAAGCCAGAGCTAGAAACCGGTCTGAGGATAGGGATATTCTGAAAAGCTTGTTAAGAGGTATTGGCACGCTCATTATATAACATTTGTAATACAAGCTTATTAAATTAAGTCACATGATATATGATTTGATTTCATTGCGAGTTTTAATCATATATCTATTATATAACTGCCATTACTTTTTAGAATATAGTATTATTAAGTTAGATACATTTATAAAAACCAAAAATGAATATCATATGAAAAAATAGCATTTTCTATATATGTACATGATTAAAGATAGCCAAAACAACCAAAATCATTCTTAATATTAGTAATAAGAGGATAAAATAAAGTTTTTAGTGATTGATTATATACTTTAAATCAGGGGTATCCAATCTTTTAGCTTCCTTGAGCCACATTGGAAGAAGATAAGTTGTTTTGGGTTATGCATAAAATACGAGATGTGGCAATTTAATTCTCAGAATAGCCATGTAGTGTCACTCATGATCCAAATGCATCAAAATCACAGAAATATTCATGTTTGAACATGTTTAATTTAACATGTGTATAAATTTCAAGCAGATAGAGCAAATTATTAGCTATTGAGGAAATAATAAATATCTGCATGTGCACTTTGGTGTAAAAATGGATCCAAATTTTGAGAATGTATTAATATCAAATTTAGTATGAAAATGGCACTATTTATTATGTTGAGAAGTAACTACTCACATGGGTGGCAATTTTGAATAAATATTTGAGAATGATTTTATGAATCACTCATTGCTAAAGAATGTGTTAAATTCAAAAATTCATCACTTATAAATTAATAGCATGTTCAAAGTATATTAGTAGTGTTATTAATGATATTTTAAATCACAATCTTATAAAGTTTGTAAGTTTATGATTTTTTGTTGGGCCACATCCACAGTTGCCCTGGGCTGCATGCAGCCTATGGGTTGCAGGTTGAGTTAGCCTGCTTTAAATAATAAATAAGTCTGAAATTTGTATTGAATATTTAATATTTCATAAATATTAAAAACTAAATATATTAGATTTTTTTTTTACTATTAAATAAAATATTGTTTTCTGTACAACTAGGACTTACAATTTCTGGTGTATTTGATTTTAAATACATTGAAAATCTTCTCATAAAAAATATTGCCAAGGGAACAAAAAAGGCAGCAAACAGTGCGTGAACCCATAATAAATGTGATCTGCAAATTAATTATCCTGAATTTTAAAAATAAACTTATACATTTAAATAAAATTAATATTTTACAAAATTAAAAAAAACTTACGTTGGCTCTAAATTACTTAGAGTTGTATGGCCAAAATCCGTTGAATTCCCCTCTAAAAATAAAAGTATATAAATGGTTTCTCTAATAATCCTAATTTACAATTCTAATAAAAAAAATAAGGCTTAAACTTAAAAAAATTAATACTAAGTTTTAAAATGATCAGTAACATTTTGATTTGGTTTTAATAAACAAAAGTTCATGTTAATTAGATACAATTACAATATCTGTGGTCAAGCTGCAATCTTCAATGTCTACATCAATAGATTGAACCATAAATAAAGGTGCGATTCCATCTTTATTGTTAAAAGGTTGCCTTGACAACAGATTGAAATTGTTAATTGTTATTGATATTGGAATTATCTAAATGCTGACTGATTTTAATGAACAATATATCTATATTGATTTATTTTAAAAAGAAAGAAACCATTCTGAGGATTGGGGACTAAAATGGACTGCCATCTTATAAGCATTGATTGCTTAAGATTCCAACAGATGGTGCTATAATAAAAAGCTGCTTTTGTTCATATAATATACTATAATATATTGAGAGAGGAGTGTTTTATGTTCATATTTTAGAAATGTAACCTGTGTGTGCATGTATAGATAGATTTGTGCTAAAAAAGAAAAAGCAAAAATACTATATATAGAACTCATGATAGAAATCAAT
The DNA here is from genome assembly GCA_028023455.1 of Epiperipatus broadwayi. Lineage (NCBI taxonomy): Eukaryota > Metazoa > Onychophora > Udeonychophora > Euonychophora > Peripatidae > Epiperipatus > Epiperipatus broadwayi. Next base: position 29,323,093 of record JAQFVV010000002.1, read on the forward strand.
AATAAAGTATAAAAAACACTAAGGATTAGAATTAAATGAGAAAATAATTAAATATTTTATTCTAAATACATGTTTAAATATAATATCCTTGCTAGCAAAACCATCTAATTCTGAAAAAAAAAAAAAAAATTATATTGCTTAATATGTTTATAAAAAAACATATAATTGCAAACAAAAAAAAAAAAAGATTGTTTGTTTTAAAGCCATATAATTAAAAATATTTAGTTTTATAAAGTTTTAAAAAAAAATGTTTTAACATCACAGAAGACTGATGTATTTGAAAGAACCTTTATTGAATGGATATATGCCAATAAACGTCACATGACCACCACTTCTTATGCTTGTGTATAGCTGTTGTTAAAACAGGCAAAACTCACTATACATATTGCTACACACAGCAAGCTAAAGTAATCAATGGATATATGGATAATTTTAACTATTAATAAGAAAAATTATGAAAATAAGCGATATCAGAGAATATAACATAGAACGTCATAGCAACAGTATCTAGGATAATGACATAAATATGATATTAGGAGAAGATACTCTCATTTTTTGTCTCAATAGCTAGACTACATAAAAGTTTATATATCAATAATTTTATTTAAAGTTTTAAAAAATGAATATCATGGGCTAAGTTCATAAATATCCACTCAAAAGACATCAAATCTTAACATCTAAATAATAACATCGGATAAAAAAATCATTTCAGTGTGCTAAATATCAGACTTATTAAGTATTGCATTTACTTCGTAAGGATATTTGTAAAAAATTGGCAACTGCTGCTACCGTTACCTAAATAAAGCAGTGTTAACACTGTAAAAGTTTAATTATGGAATATTTCATTTGAAATAAAATCAAGTTTCCAAATGGCTAATTTTATGGAACACTATTAAGTTGAAATAATTATGATTAAACATAATGTCTATCTACACAACTGACCGTATTGTGGGATTTTCAGCAGAATATCTAAAAGAGTATAAACTATAAATTATTATGGTGAGGGGGTATATTTATAAAAAATATATAATTATTTAACCTTACAACTCCAAAAGCTTGAGCTGATTCGGGCCACTACGAAAAGGTATTTTTAACCAAATATATATATTCTAACTTAACAGCACTGAGTTCTTTGGCAACTTCTCACCAGAATCATAGTGCAAAATTAACTAACTAACAATGCTGGGAGCAGGCTGAATATATAGTTTATAAAATATACAAATTATTGCAATGGGAAATGTAATTTATAAAAGTCAGATATTCCATTTTTTGACAAAGGAACACAAGACACCTTCCCGTTGATTGAATTTGTGTCTATTACAATAACCCATGCCTCCTTAAACTCTGTCTTATGATCATCCCTCTCTGGGCTACAGGACACATGTTTTCTCATTCTATTACTAAGATCATCTGCACTGAGAGGGATGATTGTAAGAGATGGTTCAAGGAAACATTAGTTATTGCAAGAGACCAAAATTCAATCAACGGGTTGGAGACTTGCATCCCTTTGTCAAAAAAATGGAACATCGGATTTTTTATAATTTATATTTCTCATTGCAATAATTTGGATATTTTGTAAACTATATATTCAGCCTGCTCCTGGTGTTGTTAGTTAATTAATTTTGCACAATGATTCTGGCCCGAAGTCATCGAAAATTAACTCGGTGCTGTTAAGTTGGAATATATAAAGTTGGTTTAAAAATACCTTTTCATAGGTCAGCTCAAGTTTTTGGAGTATAAAATATATAAGTGAATCATAAAATTTTGCGGTAAATAATAAATATTATTTTTCAATGGACTTATAATTTGACAGACATTCCTTGTGGGTAGAAAAGCAAAGTTAACCTGGTAGTATATTTTTTATAAATCCTTTATGTTTTAAGAAAAACATGTCATTATCAAAAAGGAAAAGTTAAAACAAATAGTCGATAAAATAAAATCAATATCTTTCTTAATGATAATTTTAATTTGTTTAAATTTAAGTAAATTTGGTTGTTTTCTTCATTTATATTTAAAAAGAAAATAAGTTTTCAGGTATAAATATTTATGGGTAATATTAATGAAAGGGTGTATTTAATAAACATTTATAATATAATATTTTTATGTAAGCAAATTAATAAGCTTGTGCTATAGTGAACAAATTAAACATACTAATTAAATTTTGCAAAATATGTTTTTCTATACATCACATGATCACTATCTCTTATACTAGCACATAATTGTTATTAAACGAGGCAAAACTCTCCATACAGTAGTGCCAAACCTGTGCCAACCAGAGTAATCAATGGATGCCAGAAGGCTTGTGCATAAAATCTCTATCTAGTGCTTACTCATCCAATATCCCCAGACTAGTTTCTGGCTTGTGGCCTTCATCAGTGAGGAGACCCATATGATTATATAAGCTATTGAGCTTAGATTGAAAATATTATTGTGTTTTCAATTTCATTCTCATAATTTTATAGTTAAGTAGAGTTAAAAGGTGGCTGCTAGAGGGTTGCATTAGATCCTAAGATCTAGGTGCAGTGCTCTCAGATCCAAGGCTCCTCACTGACAAAGGCCACAAGCCAGAAACTAGTCTGGGGATATTGGATGAGTAGGCACTAGATAGGAATTTTATGCACAAGCCTTCTGGCATCCATTGATTACTCTGGTTGGCACAGGGTGGCACTCCTGTATGGAGAGTTTTGCCTTGTTTAATGTTTTTCTATATTTATTTACCAATATTTATACTAGTATATATGTAACTAGAAGGATTTGAACTCAGGATTTTTCAGTCTATTCATCCTCCATTCTATCTCAAGCAACCGATGCAGATGACCATACACATGCAAAAAAGATATACAATACCCAATATACATATTTCACACTGAACCAGTACTCATCAATTGGACTAGATCATAATCTGCATGAAATATGGATATTGGTGACCATGTATCTTTTTCGCACATGTGCCATCATGTGTATTGGCTGCCTGAGATAGTGAAGATGAATAGACTGAAAAATCCTGAGTTCAAATCCCTTTATTACATATATAAGAAACATCCAGTATATGCAAATTACATTCTGCCTTAGAATTATGCTAGTATATTTTTCTTTTTGGTTTTCTTAATGTATTTGTTCACAACACATGATAGATATAGGGATTTGAACACATACATGTAGAAAAGATAAACAATCACCAATATACGTATTCCATGCTAAACCAACATTCATCAGTTGGTCCAGATTATCATCTCTCATACATACATATATAATCAGTGCTCAGTTTATTTAGGACAGCAAATCCTCACACTTTAATGGACAGGTTTCGATCTATCACAATCTCCAACTTTTCAGCCATCCATATCATTGAAAATATGATGATGAAAATATGGATGGCTGAAAAGTTGGAGGTTGGAATAGATTGAAGCCTGTCCATTAAAGTGTGAGGATTTGCTATCTTAATATAAACTGAGCACTGATTATATATGTGTGGTAGATGATAATCTGGACCAACTAATGAATGCTGGTTTTACATGAAATATGGATATTGGTGAATATTTATCTTTTCTACATGTGTGTGGTCATTTTCATCAGTTGTATGAGATAGTGAGAATAGTAGGTGCGTGCTTGAAAGTTTGAGTTCAAATCCCTATATTTACAATTAAGCTCCAGGTTTGTGAAGAGTGCCTGGTTTTCAAATATTAACAGATGATACATTTATAAAATGATACAACAGGTATAACAGAAAAATGAAAATCACTTCAGTTATAAACAATTCAACAAGGAATATTTTATTTGCTTCTTAATTATATATAATATTATTATTGTTATTATTATTTATATTAATAAATTTTCATTTTTGTTAATAAAATTGGTTTTCCATGATCATTAGTAATTAAATTATTACATTTTAGATCAAGATAAACTTTGAGTCTCTTTTTTTTTTAATTCAGATATTATAATATTAACTAGCCAGAATATTAAATAAGAATATTATGTTTTCATTTTAATACCATTATATTTGGCAATCCAAGCAGAATCTGAATAATACCTTTATCAATGTAAATATTCAAAAACCATCAAAACATCACATAATCACCATTTCATATGCTTACACATGCTGTTAAAAAGAGTACCAAACTCTCTATCAGTAGTGCTGCCAAGTGTAAGCCTTCGTAATCAATGGATGCAGGAAGGTTTGTGCATAAAATTTCTATCTAGTGCTTACTCATGCAACATCCCCAGACTACTTTCTGACTTTCATCAATGAGGAACCTTGGATTTGAAAATTATTGCACCTAGATCTTAGAATCTAATGCAACCCTCCAGAAGATATCTTTCACCTATTTAGTTAACTATAAAGCTAGGAACCCAAGATATAAACACCATAATGTTTCCAACCCAAGCTCATTCATTTGTATAGGTATATAGATATGAACTCAGTTCAGCATCCATACATTTTAGTGTTTTTTTTTTTCAAAAACCACAGTCACCATTATCCTATGAGCAGGATAAGTATAAAACCATCAAAATACCATATGATCACCATTTCATATGCTTGCACATGCTGTTAATAAGAATACCAAATTCTCCCTACAGTAGTGCCATCAACTTCAAGCCTCCATAATCAATGGATGCAGGATAATTAACCAAATAGGTAAAAGGGGGCTGCTGGAGGGTTGCATTAGATCCTAAGATTTAGGTGCAGTGCTCTTAAATCCAAGGCTCCTCAATGATGAAAGCCACAAGCTAGAAACTAGTTTGGAGATGTTGGATGAGTAGGAACTAGATAGGGATTTTATGCACAAACCTTCCTGCATCCATTGATTATGAAATCTTGCACTTAGTGACACTACTGCATGGAGAGTTTGGTACTCTTATTAATGTAAATACTATTCATTTAGTGCTCTTAAGTGTGAGATTTAATTATAATAATTTTTATTTATTTTATACTATTACAATATATATATATATGTATAAAATATTTCTGGGTACGAACAGTGTATTATTTTGCATTATAATCCGATATTTCAACGGACTAGCAACCGCCATTATCAAGGTTAACTTTTGAAAGAACAATCATTAGATCTCAAACAATAACATGACTCAGTGCAAGATGAGAAGTAAGATTCAACTTGAAGTAGTTCAGCATTTACAATATGAGGCTTATCAAAATGTTGATTTCCCCCAGTTTTTCCACCTATTAATTTCAAGTTAATATTAGATAAAATGAGAGGTTTCCACATAGCTGGAATACATTGTGCTTCATCAGCCCTATTTAAACCAGTAGGGAAATAAACATTTTGATTTGAATCTCACTTCTCATCTCGCACTGAGTCACATTATTCTTTGAGATCTAACGATTGTTCTCAAAAGTTAATCTTGATAATGGCGGTTGCTAGTCCGTCAAAATATTGGATTGTAATGCAAAATAATACACGGTTCGTACCCAAAAATATTATTTTATCTACATCATATAACCGTGAAAACATTAAATATAATATATATATATATATAATAATCAAAATATTCTGGAATGATCTTACAATATTCTATATGCCAATATAAAAAAATAATAATAATAATTATAACCAGCTTACAGCAATATATCTCACCCTGAGTAGCACTTAACATTAAAATTTAAAATAAATAAATAAAATAAACAACAAATAATTGTAATAAAAACCCAATTAAATGAAAAAGAACATATTGCAAAATTAAAAAAATTATATCCATATTGATTATTAAGTAATAACTCACTTCAAATTGTATTTCAATATTTTCTTCAGCATTCAAATTAATAAACCCAATTACAGGTTGGTGCTGATCATATATTATTTATACCAAATCTTCAAACTGAAAGGATCTTCCTTTTGGAATGCAGTAACCCAGAATTTAAGACAAATGTCTTGATCCAGATCAGTTAGACGGGAATGTTCATAAAAACTATTCTAAAATAGTCTGTGGTTAAAGTGATGGAATAAGATGCAATTTATTACAAATTTGAGAAGCTTCAGTTATATCTATACTGGAACAATTTATTATTATCAACATATCCCTTACATATGAGGACTATTTCTCAATAGAAATAATCAATACCCTGTGCTGTTCAAAATAACACAATAAGTACCAAACTTCGATACTCATTGTGATTTTGTATATCTACCAGATTCGTGAACTACACAATCATAATACCATCCTTTTGGTATCTCCTTAATAATATTAATAATATCTAGTTCATCGATTATTGTTCCAAATAGTAATTATTTAATTGAAATTTCTTTCATCATATTAATGGTAAACTTTTGTGATATATCCAGCATTATAGGATACTATAGGATACTACAGGCATGATTTCACAATGAACATCAATAATCTTGGACAATTTGCATCAATTTCTTTTATTGAAAGAAAAGGGTGGGGGATGTTAATTCATCCGTAAACTAAAGTTTTGCATTTTGGACTTACGCTGTACGTGTTAACTGCGACTTATTCAGCCATATCATTTTGAAGTCTTAACATACCAGAATATTATTGTATTATTATAAAAGCTTTCACAGAACATAATTCTTTATATTAAATAGTACAGAATATATATAATTTACTGAGAACTCTGCCGCTAGTCAAAATGAAGGACTATATGTCTTAGGGCACACCTTTAAATAAAATATGTGCTTTTTCAACTATAATAAATCTCATGCACCCATCAGTAAGGGTTTTAAAAGCTTAAGTGAACCACTAAAGTTTAGAGTATACTTGTATATACCCCAACTCTTACTCATCATGCTTATATTAGGGCTTGGGTCCACAGAGATTTATAATAGTTAAAAAAAAAAAAGTGCATAATCGGAAGTTTATTTCCTTCTGCATGCTTACAGACTGCTTAATAATAGCTTATTCCGTGTTATTCTATCTGTAATTAAATAATCATCTTCATGATCTCTAGATTGCTTTTTTTTTTACTATTCACTAAGAAGTTTTTTTGATGCTAGCATTAAATTTTCGTCACTGCCTTTATTTTCAGTGTCGTCTAACAAACATATTTTTCTTTGTTCTGTGAAGTCATTCATTTTTTTTTTGCAAATCATTTACTATTGGTTTTGTTCTTATTCCTTCATTTAGCCGAAATTTCTACTTTCTGTTTAGAAATTCTAATAACATTATTTTACTTATAAAGGTTGCATTTATTTTAGTATTTTTGTCAAAATTTAAGATTTCTTCAATTGCAAAGCTTTTCTTCAATTGTCTCTATCAACTTTATAAGATTTAACACCAAAAATTGGCATTATTAAATAACATTTTATAGAACTATATTTCTCAGATAAAACAGTGAAATGATATTCTAAACTTTGCTTTACCTTTAGTCTTCCAATAGCCATTGCCGAGCATGAGTTATGCACTGTTCTTATATAAAAAAAAAAGACAAGATTATTCATTTATCAAATGCTCAAAACAGGTAGATTGCCTTTAATGTCCAGTAATTAGCCAGCCAGCGGAAATGTCAATTTATATTGCAATTGAAAAAATACTCTTTATTCATTAAATTCTGTCGGCAGAAGCGATCTTGCTTGAGCTTAATATTAAAAAGGGTTTCTTCAATAATGAAGTGCAATAAAATAGTCAAACTCTCTATACAATAGTGCCACCTAGTGCAAACCACAGTAATAAATGAAATAGAAGAAGGTTCATGCATGAAATCCCTATCTAATACCTCTCATCCAATATCCCCAGACTGGTTTCTAGCAGATCTATGATTATACAAATGAATGAGGTTAGATTAAAATCATTATTGTGTTTTTCATTTTGGACCGCTAGCTACTAAAAAGTTAAAGTTGGCTGCTATAGAGTTGCACAACATCCTAAAATCTAGGTACAGTGCTCTCAGATAACGCAACCTAAAAACTAGTCTAGGGATATTGGACAAATAGGCACTAGATAACAATTTTATCCATTGATTACTATGGCTTTAAAAAACTAGGGAGTTTTTTTTTTAACAGTTGGCAGAAAGGGGGGGGGGGGGATGAAAGGAAAAAAGAAAAAAAAAAAATATTTTTTACCTGCCATGTTTACCACCTGAAGGTTAAATTTCAGCTGGATAAAATTTGGAAATTTGAAAACTTTCTATATTTCAAGACAGCCATTCGAAATTGGCTGGTAAATAGGTATCTAGTTATTTTTAGCTATGAATAAAACAATGAAAATCATTAAAAAGTCTCATCACAAAATGGGATGAGTAATGCCTTTTCATTCACTATGGCTGTTGGAAATGATTTGCTGTGAAATGGACTAGTTTAAAAGCTGTTTTACTTGTGTAATTAACAAGCTAATGGCACCTTGGATTGGATATAACAAATATTACTAGAAGACAGCTCCAATTATCATACCTAAAATACTTGTTACTGTAGCTGCTATGCTATATAAAAGAAGTTGACAAATCTCTTTGCCATATATATGCAGCTGCTGTCCTGCATAGATTGTTGGCATTATTACAAGGCAACTGAAAAAGGAAGTTATTCCTAAATACATATACTGCAGATTGATTGGCCAAATGTTTCACATGGTATAGCAATTGCAGTTAAAAAAAAAAAATTACATGCTATGATATTTGTTCACACGATCACCATTTCATATGCTTACACATGCACAAACCTTCCTGCATCCATTGATTATGAAGGCTTGCACTTGGTGGCACTACTATATGGAGAGTTTGATACTACGATATTTGCTTATACTAAATATTTCTTATATATGTAAGTAGAGGGATTTGAACTTAGGATTTTTCAGTCTCTATTCATCCTCCACTCATACACATGGCCACAAAAAAGATAAATGATCCCCCAGCATTTCTGTCCAGTAAAGTTTAAAGAGTTGCTATCTTAATATAAACTGAGCCCTGATTGTATATATGTGGGAGAGCATTATGATTTGGTCCAACTGATGAGTGCTGGTTCTGCATGAAATATGCATACGGGAGATCATTTATCTTTTTTGCATATATGCAGTCATGTGTATTGGTTGCTTAAGATGGAGTGAAAGATGAATATAGACGAAAAAATCCAAAATTCAAATTCCTCTACTTATGCATTATGATGTAAGTTATTCAGATTTTATTTATCTTGTATCTTAGTAATCGTTCTACTTAAATATTTTCTTGATATTTTTTTAACGACATTTTTTATTTACCCCCATATATAAAAGAATATTAACAAATAAAATTAATAAATTTAGTAAATTAAAAATGTACCTAAAGTCCCTTGAAAATTTACAGGTAAAATAATTCCTACACATATAATACACATCACACACAGGTAAACTATAACATGCCGTTGAAATGACAAATAGTCCATTGCATCAAGACCACAACGTGAATATATTTGTTCATCCCTGCAAGAAAAAAAAAATTTCATTATATCTACGACTTCTAGTATTCAGATTAAACAAATATATATTGATATTTATTCAAAAACATAAATAAAATTATAATATTTTGATATATGTATATTCAAATTTTATATTCTATTTTGTTTATGTATATTAACATATCACATGATCATCATTTCAGATGCTTACACAAGCTGTTAAAACAGTAGCTCTAGCTCCCATTGCAAACATAGTAATCAATTGGATGCTAGAAGGTTGTACATAAAATCTCTGTCTAGGGCTTATTCGCCCAATATCGTCAGATTACGTTTTAGCTTGCAGCTTATATCAATGAGGAACTTTGGGTCTGAGAGCATGGCACCTCAATCTTTAGATCTAATGCAATCCTCCAGCAGCCACCTTTTACCCATTTAGCTAACTATAAAGCTAAGAGCCCCTCCCCCTAAAAAAAAAATGCAATAATATTTTCAAACCAAGCTAACTAGCTTGTATAGTGGTACAGTTATTTATTTGTTTAATCAGATAAAACACCAAGAAAGAAAAAAAAACAGGATACAATATTAATTCATCACAAAGTTGTTTACAAAATCAACCTTAGTTTGATTCAACATTTTGAAATTTACCTTCATATTTAAATAAGCTTGGTTTTCATTTTATACCTTCTAAATGATTTCTTTTCCTTAAGTAAACTACTTTCAAATTTAAATATTTCCCCTCTTCTAACATTCCTTATATATGGTCTTTAATGTAACATGGATGATATTGTGAGCACATCACACATATTACAATTGCAGCGTATGTGTGTATATGTCACCACAATATTTCAGTAAAGCTTAATAAAAAATTCCTTCATTGTTTTCGTAAGAGGCTTTAATATACATTTTAAATGATCATCATTGTAATGATGTTGCCCATATTGTATAATACTCTTGAAATCTATCAAGGGTGAAATACCTTGCAGGTGGAATTAACAAAATTTGAAAGAGGTAAAATCACATTACTAAACAAAACATCAAATATAACTATATATTTGATCTATTAAAACAAGCAAAACTCTCCATACAGTAGTGCCATTCAGTGCAAGTCAGCTTAATCAATGGATGCCAGAAGATTTGTACATAAAATCCCTATCTAGTGCCTACTCATTCAATATCCTCAAACTAGTTATGAGCAAGCATAAGAAATGGGGATCATGTGATATTTGATATATCTTGATACTCTGTCATTACTAATAATATGAAAATACTACAACAGCGAATATTTTAAATTAAGTAAACCGAGTATATTTTAGACACATGTGCCCCCTAGCTTTAGCATTTGACAACACAGAATAAAAGAACAGGTGATTTTTTATTAAGTTTTCTTTGTTTACTAAGATGATTGTTATATATAGGGTATATGAGCACAGACTTTCACATGACCCACCACTCTCCACACTATCTCATAACACTGATACACTTGAACACATATATGTTGAAAAGATAAATAATCACCAATATACGTATTTCATGCCAAACCAGCAATCATCAGTTGGTCCAGATTACCATCTCTACACATATATGCCTTTGAGCGTTCCATCATCAGATTTTCAATTGGATGGACAGTTGAAGAGTTGGAGTGTGGAATATATCTACACATATATGCCTTTGAGCGTTCCATCATGAGATTTTCAATTGGATGGACAGTTGAAGAGTTGGAGTGTGGAGTATATCTGAGCACTTATAGCATATATGTGTAGAGATGGTAATCTGGACCAACTGATGATTGTTGGTTTGGCATGAAATACGTATATTGGTGATTATTTATCTTTTCAACATATATGTGTTCAAGTGCATCAGTGTTATGAGATAGTGCGGAGAGTGGTGGGTCATGTGAAAGTCTGTGCTCATATACCCTATATATTACATATATAAATCCAGGTAGAAGCCTGTGTGTTTCAGTTAAGATGATTGTTATGAACAACTTTATTGAAAAAATGAGTTTTAACCAACTAGATATATATTGTAAGAATTCTTAAACTGATTGATTTTTTAGTTATCAAAGTATTAAAAATTATCTCATTTTAGTCTTTGTTTAGAGGGATTTTTCATATGTAAAAATAGCCAGAAGATTGTTTAAGCAGAACAAGATCAGTAAGAAAACAACAGAATTGAAAAAGATCCTGGACAAGGCTATATATGGTGTCAAGATTGATTATTGACAATTTAATGTCATATTTAATTTTTATAGGGTAATTGTGATTGGATTCCAAAAAAAAAAAATCTTAAATCTTTTCTACAAAATCTAGTCATTCCTGTCCTGATAAAAATAACTGTGATGATATTGAAACATAGAAAACAATTATGGGCATCATGCTTAGCTATTTCAAAACATTTTTGCCTATCCTTATTTACATCCATATTTATATCAAGGTCAAACAGTAAACCAATCAAATTAATAACCTGCGTACACCAATTACAATTAAATAACTAATCAAAATTAAAATATTTACTACCAATGAATTCCCTACCAGAGAAACCATGAGTGATGAATCTTTTATTTTTAATTTTGATTAGATATTTAATTGCGAACCAGAAAAACCATTGGTAAAGAATTTCTTAATTTTGACCAATTATTTAACTGTGAATTGATATACTTAATTTATATATGTATAAGTAAAATATTAAAAGTAATAAGAAATTTAATGATAAAAGTGTGATATTAAATGATAGTAGATAATGAATCATAAAATGTTATTATTTCTTGCATGATTAGTTGCTTGGCAGGTCAAGTAACATTCAAGCACAAAAATGACAGTCAAAGCATATTAGACGACTAAGATTTTTTTTTACTTATTTCAAGTGGGAAATGATTCAGAAACTTTTAGCTCTATAGTATGCCACTCTCGCTACTGAGATAAATTGCTCAAGGCAAAGCACACTCATCAATTGTTTACGAATTTTTAACTTTCCCAGGCTATGAGAGGCTAAACAAAAAATTTTTCTCTAACTGTGCCGTTATTAGCAAATATTATAAAAAGATTTTCTAGAAAAAACTGTCAAACTCTTTGAAGTTTGCAAAAAAAAAAAACATATTAGATGAGAAATATAATTCTGAGACAAACACTACTGATTTAGGAACTTGCCGATATTCAGTTCTGTTAAAAAGCCGTTGAAATGCTTCAATTTATAATAAATAAAAGAATCATCGAAGTGATCTTTATATTCACTAAAGTAACATAGCATAGATCTTAAATGACTACATTAATGCATAGAACTGCCCTTACTTTAAGTAATTTTCATGACTGTCATTCAGTTAAAAAAGTAATACATCATCAAAATTTTAGCGTTAAAGAAGTGTTGCATAAAGTAATCCAGTAACAATCAAAAAAATTCTCTTATAAAATTAAGACGCTTGTCATCACATAGAACTTCAGGAAGGCTCTGGCAAAAGGTAAAGTTAAAATCTTCATAACAGATTTAAAAAATACTTTTAATTTTCAATTTTTCTTTCTTAAATAATGATAAAATTGTTTAAATAATTGCTATGTCCTGTGACAGAAGAATTGAGATGATAAGCTAATAGTTTAATTTAAATAATGTATGAGCACATTTACAAATGTACATAGACGATTTAAGGTGTATTAAAAAATAATAAACCGTCATTGTGATCTACACATAATAAAATCTAGTCCTGTTTTTGGACTTATAGAGGAAGGATTCTCTGACTTACATTAATACCAGAACATAAAGACCAGGTTATAGGAATTTATATATCCCTCAAGACTCCTGGAGTCTTTACAGACATTACCAAAGATGGCGTTTTTTATATACACTTGGTATTTTTTTACCCACCTCATCATATATGGCGTTTTTTACAGTTCTCTGATCTTATAAGGCCAACTATGACCTAACAATATTGTTACACATTTATAGATACATTATCATATTAGTTATTTATATAATCATTACATATATAATTATTTCGCACAATCATGTACAAAGTTATTATTTTTATTATACATAATTATTATACATTTATTGTTGCACACACACACATATTCTTTGCTTGACCTTGAACACTTGCAATAATCTTAAACAAAATTCAAGAAAAATAATGAAAATTATTAACATTTATTAAAAATCTTTCAACCAATTTTTCTTATATAAGCAGTAGATATCAACCATAACAAAAAAATACTTACCTAAGATGTACGAAAGATTTCATCCAAGAGGCGTAGCCCTAACAGAAGAAAATAATAATAATAATTACAATTATCTTATTTTTTTAAAAAATACATATATATATATTGAAACAGATATGCTGTTCCTCATATAAATATTCAAAAGATCCCCCTCCCATTCAAAAATGTCTAGCGAGATTCAGTCTAATTGGGAACGCAATAAAGCTGTGATTTGTTTAAAAAAAATCATATTTTTAATTTTGTGATTGACCGATTTGAATAAAATGTTAAGTCATCTTATTTTTTTTTATCTGTCTCAATAAAAAAAGAAAAGAAATTAATTATCCAATCATTAAAAAGAAAAAAGGAAAAGATACTTGGGTTAAACTGAGGCAGTATTCAAATTAGGCACTTTTTTTTTTCTCTCTCGTCTTACACAGAGAGGCAGAACATATTAAATTTTCTTTTTAAAAAAAAATGTATTACTTAATTCTTTTGACATATTAAAATATAGCTTTAACAAAACGTGAAAATGGAAAAAGAAAGCTTTACTAGAGGAATTTTAGTGACAATGGGGTAATTTAGCGGCTTCACTCTCTCCACGCTGTGCCATGACTTTCCATAGATGAAATAACCTGCTTTCTTTAGAGTAAACTAGACTGCAAAACTGGAAGGTAATTATGTTATAGGAATGTTTAGACATCTTTACCATAAATTATAAATCGACATCATGAAATATCTACATAAAAATTATTTTTATAAAATATTAAAACATATTTATCATATGTTATGAAGTGAATTTATGAAACGGTTGCATACGTTTTGTTTAATAAAATATTAAGACATCTTTACCATAAATTATAAATCGACATCATGAAATATCTACATAAAAATTATTTTTATAAAATATTAAAACATATTTATCATATGTTATGAAGTGAATTTATGAAACGGTTGCATACGTTTTGTTTATTAAATATTAAGACATCTTTACCATAAATTATAAATCGACATCATGAAATATCTACATAAAAATTATTTTTATAAAATATTAAAACATATTTATCATATGTTATGAAGTGAATTTATGAAACGGTTGCATACGTTTTGTTTAATAAAATATTAAGACATCTTTATCATACATTATAAAGTGAAGTTATGAAATAATTACATAGAATTTGTTTTGTAAAATATTAGAACATGTTTATCATACGTTATAAAATGAAGTTATGAAATAGTTATACGCAAATTTATTTATAAAAATATTTGAACGTATTTACTATATAAATTATAAATGCTCCACAAGCCAAACGGAATTTATGTATATGAATATACTTTTATATTTGACTAAATTATAAATGCTCTACAAGCCAAACAGAGTTTATGTGTATGAATATACTCTTATATTTGACTAAATTATAAATGCTGCAATTACCAAATGATAAATGCTCCACAAGCCAAACAAAGTTTATGTGTATGAATATACTCTTATATTTGACTAAATTATAAATGCTGCAATTACTAAATGATAAATGCTCCACAAGCCAAATAGAGTTTATGTGTATGAATATACTCTTATATTTGACTAAATTATAAATGCTGCAATTACTAAATGATAAATGCTCCACAAGCCAAATAGAGTTTATGTGTATGAATATACTCTTATATTTGACTAAATTATAAATGCTGCAATTACTAAATGATAAATGCTCTACAAGCTAAACAGAGTTTATGTGTATGAAGATACTTTTATATTTGATTAAATTAGAAATGCTTCAATTACTAAATGATAAATGCTCCACAAGCCAAACAGAGTTTATGTGTATGAAGATACCTTTATATTTGACTGAATTATAAATGCTTCGGTTACCAAATGATAAATGCTCCACAAACCAAGAATTGCTAAGTTTAAATGTTTACCAATCAATAATAATTCATAGAATAATGAAATGCTGTATAAATCATAAATGCTTGACTGCTCCCAAGCTTCTTCACATAAATGAATTCAAAATGAATTATTATATAAACCATAAATGCTCGACTGCTTCTAAGGTTCTTCTCATAAATGAATTCAAAATGAACTATTGTTGAATTAGAATATTTCCAAGCTTCTTCTCATAAATGAATTCAAAATGAACTATTGTTGAATTAGAATATTTCCAAGCTTCTTTCATAAATGAATTCAAAATGAACTATTGTTGAATTAGAATATTTCCAAGCTTCTCATAAATGAATTCAAAATAAACTATTGTTGAATTAGAATATTTCCAAGCTTCTTCTCATAAATAAATTCAAAATGAACTATTGTTGAATTAGAATATTTCCAAGCTTCTTCTCATAAATGAATTCAAAATTAACTATTGTTGAATTAGAATATTTCCAAGCTTCTTCTCATAAATGAATTCAAAATGAACTATTGTTGAATTAGAATATTTCCAAGCTTCTTCTCATAAATGAATTCAAAATGAACTATTGTTGAATTAGAATATTTCCAAGCTTCTTCTCATAAATGAATTCAAAATGAACTATTGTTGAATTAGAATATTTCCAAGCTTCTTCTCATAAATGAATTCAAAATGAACTATTGTTGAATTAGAATATTTCCAAGCTTCTTCTCATAAATAAATTCAAAATGAACTATTGTTGAATTAGAATATTTCCAAGCTTCTTCTCATAAATGAATCCAAATGAACTATTGTTAAATTAGAATGTTTCCAAGCTTCTTCTCATAAATGAATCCAAATGAACTATTGTTGAATTAGAATATTTCCAAGCTTCTTCTCATAAATGAATTCAAAATGAACTATTGTTGAATCAGAATATTTCCAAGCTTCTTCTCATAAATGAATTCAAAAATGAACTATTGTTGAATTAGAATATTTCCAAGCTTCTTCTCATAAATGAATTCAAAATGAACTATTGTTGAATTAGAATATTTCCAAGCTTCTTCTCATAAATAAATTCAAAATGAACTATTGTTGAATTAGAATATTTCCAAGCTTCTTCTCATAAATGAATTCAAAATGAACTATTGTTGAATTAGAATATTTCCAAGCTTCTTCTCATAAATGAATTCAAAATGAACTATTGTTGAATTAGAATATTTCCAAGCTTCTTCTCATAAATGAATTCAAAATGAACTATTGTTGAATTAGAATATTTCCAAGCTTCTTCTCATAAATAAATTCAAAATGAACTATTGTTGAATTAGAATATTTCCAAGCTTCTTCTCATAAATGAATCCAAATGAACTATTGTTAAATTAGAATGTTTCCAAGCTTCTTCTCATAAATGAATCCAAATGAACTATTGTTGAATTAGAATATTTCCAAGCTTCTTCTCATAAATGAATTCAAAATGAACTATTGTTGAATTAGAATATTTCCAAGCTTCTTCTCATAAATGAATCCAAATGAACTATTGTTAAATTAGAATGTTTCCAAGCTTCTTCTCATAAATGAATCCAAATGAACTATTGTTGAATTAGAATATTTCCAAGCTTCTTCTCATAAATGAATTCAAAATGAACTATTGTTGAATCAGAATATTTCCAAGCTTCTTCTCATAAATGAATTCAAAATGAACTATTATTGGATTAGGATATTTCCAAGCTTCTTCTCATAAAGGAATTCAAAAATGAACTATTGTTGAATTAGACTGTTTCCAAATGTCTTCTCATAAATGAACTTGTAAATGAATTATTGATAAAAAAAAAAAGAACTGCTTCTAGCTCTTTCATAAGTAAAATGAAAATGTGTTATCATGTGGATAGAAATGCAATTTCATTAGAAATTGCAAATTAATTGTTATTTAATAAATTTTTTTTTTGTTACTAAAAATTAAATTGGTTATCCAGTTGTCCAATTCTGTTTTGTTTTATTGCATCACTCATCAGTTATAGCACTGGTTCATGAGAATCTCATGCCTTCTGAGCTACGTCTGACATAACTAGACCTAGGCCAGTCAGGTTGTAGTGAGACGGAACTCTAATGGCGCTTTTTGGGAAATCAAACATAGAAATATTTAGATGTTTCCAGTCTCTATGGTACTACATCCTCTGATGAGCAGGAAATATTGTTGTAGGAGGCATTAACATCTGCATTAGGAATGTCAATTGATAGTTCCTTCCTACAGCATGCTCATCAGAAAATTGTTACAACTGACGTAATAAAACGATTGTATGCGGGTCCAGTTACAATATATTATGCTAAACTGATTCATGAAAATATGTCTGAAAATATTACTATGATCATTTCGAACTTAGTTGGTCCATGAAATTTGATCATTTGAGGTAAGTTCACAAAAAGTAACAGAAATAAAACTGATATTTCACTTAATGATCAAAGGTTGTTAAAAGTAAGATTTCTTCATCCTTTGAATATATTAAGAATATTTAGAGAGAACAAAAATTAAAACAGACAAAATTCACCGTATAATTTAAAAACCAAATCAAAAACTATGCCTTACCTAAATTATACAGAGTTTACCATATAATACTAAATTGTCCATTCACTTTAATACTGTTACACAATGCTTTATTTATTGCCCTTTTTTACAGTTTATAGTTATGATTGCAGCCAGCAATCTTTTTCAGAACTTTATATCTCCTAGCCTCAAATCTAAATTCAAATTTTAAAAATTTTCTAAAAATTTACAGAGTTTATTTTTGGTTCTAGTCTTAGACAATTTTACTGGGTTTGCCAAATAAAAGTGAAGATAGATCTCCTATTTGGAATATTTTTCCATTAACTAATTGAAAATAATACCTTTATTGTATGTAGAAAATATGATTTGAGAAGTTCCTCAAAATCATGGCACATTTTACACTGAATTTTACTTCCTTTATCACTATTATTTACAGGTTATAGTTTTAATTATACATAAAGCATAATATAAATGGCGCCAATTTTGAACGATTTGTGCGGAACAATTAACAATTTTTAGATAGCGGAACTAGATTAATCCTTTTTGTAAACCACTTTAAGTATAAAAATATTTTTGTTTCAAATAACATCATACAAAACTAAACAAAAAATAAAGAAGATTTATACCAACTGAGGTTGTTACCTGTAAAATTTCAACAAATATTAGAAATTAGGTCTGGATATAAAATATTTATCTCCATATATTATTTCAGAATAATATTAACCTTTACAAAAAAGGATTTCATTTTCAAAGTTCCATGTGACACAATTGAAAATGAATTCTCCCCTAAAGCATTATGACAGAAAGGCTGTTGATCTGATAATAAAATTTATAGATAGTTTTCAGATTGAGACTGGCGGTAACTACGAGATATCTTGACGAGAGATTCCATTTGTATAAATTATATTCACAATTAGTAATATGAAAGCATGTCACATTTATGGCATTGGCTTATAGTTATGTTAATCTGCTGTTTATAAGTCTTCTAATCACACTCTCACTTCTCATACAATGAAATGTTTAGTTACATAAGACTTTAATGTCAACATCTTTTCTACATAAACAAGTCAATTTGATTATTCCTTAGATTCTATAGATATTCTTTCACGTTTCATCCCTAAAACATGCCATTGTGCACACTTTATGTGCAAAATATCTTTGATAATATTAGAGTAAAAGCAAATTAATCCAAAGTTTAAATCTACCTAACGTAAATGACTGCCAACTCAATTCTAAAGTGCATTCAACTTCATGGACCAACACCATATTCTTGTCAAAAATTATTTGACACTAGACCCAACTAAATTTATCAATTGTATAACAAAAATTGTGATCGAATTTTCCTAGACTGTCTTCAAATGTCTAGAAAAACTGATCAAGTTTACCTTCTCCTTCAGCTCATTCATCTTTATATGTTGATGATCTAATAAAAGCTATCGCTTCTTTACAATCTAGAATAACTTCATGCTTTAGATTTCTTATCTTATATCTGAAGTACTACATCTTTATGAGCATAGGTCTTCACAGACTCATCATGATCTTTCTTCTTTTACAGTTCACTGTAACTTTCCCAGATTTTCCAAAATTCCATACGGCAAACGTAATACAATTATGATTTAAAAGTAATCTGGATATGTGTTTCTAAATAAGAACTTAAATATGCCTTTGAAAACGTTACTCTATAGAACTTCAGTGCATCCATCTTGCCAACAATTCTCGTAGTAAATCAGATTGTGTCTTTCTACTGTTTATGGATGCATTCCGATCTTTAATTTACTTCTTTTAAACTTTTGTCTAATTGTGCCTAGCATCAATAAGCATCTTCATTTATTATCCATATTAAGATTTTAGCTTTGATTCATAAATGATATACCTTACATTCAACTGGTCTCATCACTTATATTTATAATACTACTATTATTATATTATGGATCTGTCATTGATCCAAAGGTTCTGAAATTATCCATTTTCTAATAGCATGATCATTTTAGAATTGAATGTGTTCAGTACTCTGCAAAGGGAATTGCACTTGGAAAGTTCTTTTATGCATGTCAACCGTTTAATATTTTTTGCTTTTTGTCTCTGTTATGTACATCATATTGATCAAATCAGACAGAATGGTCTTGCAAAACATTACCATTCATTTTTTCATGTTTCTAATCTTCTGTCTCCTTCAATACTGCCTACTTAGTTACTTGGACCCTATCTCGTGCAAAATGTGAGCAATTAAGAATTGGTGAAAAAAATTCCGGTTGGGTTCTTTGTGGTCTGTTTGATCACGATTCGATAATATGATTTCATATACAATAAAATCTGTTATCCTTTTTCATTAGTTGTCTACATGTAATGTGTTCAGTTCAGTGATTTACTTTTCTATAATGACATCTTTGACTTTTTGTTATATAATGTTGTGGCCATTTCCTGTTGTTTATTCTAATAATATTGCAGTTATTAAGTTAACAAAAGATTGTGATTAAAATTACAAAAAGTTTTGTATATGCCATATTTCCAAACTAACTCTTGGTAAATTAATAATCTTCAAAATATTTTTTAATGTAAATTAGAAATTGCATTTTTTTGCAATTTGACGATATATCAACGATAGCTTTTAATGAAATGATTCAAATTGGGGTTTTTTTTTTCTCATGTGTCATAGCATTGGCCAGGAAGCGAACCCATGGCAACTGGTTATAAGGCAGCTGTGCTGACCACTCGACCCCCAATGCTTGATGATTCAAATTGGTTTTGTTGTCAAGATCTTATGGAAATATTGCAAACGCTAACTTAATTATTTGTATTATACTAAAAATGAAGTAGTGCTTCTTAACTATTTGGGTCTTAACACACACATCATTTAAACAATGTGTTTTTTCTGCATGTTTGTTATAAGTATTGTAACGGGATGGGGTGGGAGTGATAGAAAAAGGGTTTGAACTGGGTGATGGCAAAATCATCATCAACCCCAAGTCAATACAAAATGAAATATTTACAAAAGTATATATAACTAATGTTATATTAAAGAGTACTGAGATATGAGAGGTCTCTCTGAGAGAACAGCCAGTCACTCCTTAGAGTAACTAAAATAATTATACATCAATCATATATCAACCAGCATTATCAAAAAGTAAAAATCAATAATACTCAAAATAATAACCATCCATCCTGAATGATCAACTACTAAAAGAAATCAGTACAATAAATCAACAGTCCATCCCATGGCTGGATTTGAACAATAAAAAATATAAATCAACAGTCAACCTTGTGACTGGATCGGAAATAGGTCTTCTGCAGACCAGGCTACCTATTGAGCCTTTGCCAGATTGGAACAATTGTTTAACCATTAATTTGGAGGCACAAACTAAGTATGAATCCATCAGAATACATAACCAGAAAAATTTAAACAATAACGCTGGGACATTAAACCATGCTGATAATCATTAATGCTCAGGCCACTTGTACTGGCCAACTATAAACTTAACTTCTAATAAAACTAGAACTAAAACAAAAAGTAGTGCATGGGCTTTAAAGAATATAATCTTATGCGCCAACCAGGATAATGATTGTTGATCATCTCTGGATGCCCAAAAGCATTAAATACACATCCCCTTTTATATATTCATCCCGTGAACGAATATAGCTCAGAGAACATAAGCTCTATTACTGCATGTGACCAAGAGATGATGCAATACAATTTTAACAATTAAATACAAGTTTATTATTAACAAAAAAAAGATATTTAAGGTCTTATAGGTTAAGGGTTCTGATTTTGAATAGTACACAAAATTATATACACAACTAAAGTTATTACATTGATTTACAATATTTCTTAATAAGTATCTATAAACGCATACATATATCCATACATAGATGTGTGTTTTATAATATACAATGAAAACATTTCAATTAACATAAAATAATTATAAAAAAAAATGATTAAATTTTACATATGTGTTACACTTGACCGGATTATTGTTGATTGATTTCTATAAAAAAAAAATCGTTTTTCCATCAGGTTACTCTTAACTAATAATAGTTTTCTTCTTTTTTTCTTTTAAAAAAAAAACAGTATAGTCAATTTTAGGATAGGTCACTTTTTGATTTTTAATTAATTATCAACACTTTTAAACCAATTTAAAAGATTTGCTTTTTCGATTTTAATTCAAACAAAATTATGCTTGCATTTAAATTATATATTCTTCTTTTAATGAATATGAAAATTATTTCTTTTTTAAATATATATAGCAAATCATCTCTCTTTTAGACATTTGACTCAAGCAAATTTTACTTTAAGTTACCAAGTTAAAATGTCTTTTATAAGGAATATTAAAAAAATACAATTTACTGTATATACATTTATTTGTGTTTCTCTGCATATAGACAGAACAGCATATATATAACTACTTCTTTATTCAGCTAGTGTTCCTCTTGGGAAAGCTGGGTTTTTGGTCAATCCAGACAAATGTCATCATCAGGTAAAAGTACATAATCCAGGTATGGTTGGCTTTCTCCCTTCTGCATTTGGTTCCACTTAGACTTGGATTTGGTAAGCTTCAGGTCAGCAAGCTGTTTTCCAGAACACTTTTTAAGACTATGAATTTCAATATAAAGTGGGTCATTTTCCTCCGTGTGAATTCAAACTCCACTATTGAACTGAAGAGCAGCTACTTCCTTGCATTCTTACATCCTCATGGCAGTTCTCTATACAATTCTACTAGCCATCTCTGCAGCTAGCTTTACTGTTGCCATTCTCTGCTACAGTTACCAACTCTTCCCAAAATACTTTAGCCAACTTTGCAGTTAGCTCTTCTGCTAACCTCTTCTCAGAAATTTAAGGCCAAACTTTGCAGTTTGCCTCGTTGGCCACTGCTTAAAATATTACGACCAGACTCTTCTGGCCAACAAAACTGCAAGCAAAAACTAACTGATACTTTTTTATCAGTCTTTTTATAATCTTGTTTGGTCATGTGATAAAAACATAAGATATGTTTTCAATTTGTTTAATCCTTTTGAAAACAAGCTTGAATTTTTTATCAAAGTGTGATTGGAAAAAGTCGATTTCAATTAACTTTAATCCTTTGGAATCCACATAGATGTTTTTTTTTTTTAGTATCATAGCATCGGCCGGGACGCAAACCCGCAACCCGGGCAACTGCCTGCAAGTGCAGTCGCGCTGACCTCTTGACCACCAACGCAAGACAAAAATGTTTTTACTCAGATAATAGAAATTTACAAATTAATTAAAAGATTTCAAAAATAGACATTTTTACAATTATCAGAAAACATTCTTATTTTAAAATTTTCAAAATCAGAATGAAAATATTAATTTTTATTTATCAGACCTTTTTTAAATATTTAATTTGATAATAAAATATTATTTTAAATCCAGGTATTATTTAACCCTCTATTTATTTATATTTTTCAATGAATGTAGAAAATATCTACTACAATTTTTGTCTGTGTTTATTTCTACTTTTCTTTCAACTTTATATATATTTATGCACATACACTATATTATTGTGTGCTATGTAACCCAACTGGTTAGAGTATTTTTGTTACATCTTAGTTTTGTTAAATCAATTTTATTCTCTTTGTGAGACTTTGAATTCTATTGTTATTTGTTTTAGTATGTAAACTCTTTAGTTTACTATATATAACAGACAAACTGATTGACAGACAGACAAGATTACTTTAGAAATTACTTCTGTTTTGAAGACATTTTTTTTGTATTGTATATATTCTATTTATTGTTTATTTTTATCATAAACTATTTTTATTATATTAAAAAATATCAGTTTTGAAGCATATTAAATATTGCAGACAAAAATATCAAACCTTATCAAAGCTAGAAACGTCCGGACCCATTTGTTGAAGAGTGTCTTCCTGACTTGTAACATCTCCATAAAAAAGTGAGGTCCATCTAAGTTCACATTACAAATAAAATGAACAAAATTTTATATTATTAAAAATATAGATAATAAGACTTTTTCTCAACCTATACTAGTTGTAACAAGTTTATATAAATCAAATATCAACATTTATATTAAACACTTTCAGTATATCACTATCGAAAAGAATGTAACTTAAATATTTTTTTAAATAAATTTTAATAACTGAAACACACAGGCTTATTATATACCTGTGTCTATATATGTAATATATAGGGTGGCCTTCGAGCATTCCATCATCAGATTTTCAATTGGATGGACAGTTGAAGTGGAGTGGGGAGTGGATTGAAGCCTGTCCATTAAAGTATAAGATTTGGCTATCTTAATATATATCTGAGCACTTATAGCATATATGTGTAGAGATGGTAATCTGGACCAACTGATGATTACTGGTTTAGCATTAAATATGTATATTGGTGATTATTTATCTTTTCAACATATATGTGTTCAAGTGTATCAGTGTTATGAGATAGTGTGGAGAGTGGTGGGTCACGTAAAAGTCTGTGCTCATATATCCTATATATTACATATATAACACAGGTATATAATAAGCCTGTGTGTTTCAGTTATTACATAGTAGAGATGTCTGCCCATCTCTTGTATTAAATGGATTATGTCCTGTGTATGAGGGGTCAGATTGATCTTAGGTCAACATGGGTGTGACAAGAATCTCAGCCTCAGGGTGGCCTTTGAGCATTCCATCATCAGATTTCGATTGGATGGACGGTTGAAGAGTTGAAGTGTGGAATAGATTGAAGCCTGTCCATTAAAGTATGAGGATTGGCTATCTTAATATATATCTGAGCACTTGTAGCATTTATGTGTAGAGATGGTAATCTGGACCAACTGATGATTGCTGGTTTAGCATGAAATACCTATATTGGTGATTATTTATCTTTTCAACATATATGTGTTCAAGTTTACCAGTTTTATGAGATAGTGTGAAGAGTGGTGGGTTATGTAAAAGTCTGTGCTCATATATCCTATATATTAAATAAATTTTAATAAAAATTAGTGTACAGATTATCTCAAAATCTACAGATTATCTCAAAATCTACTTTTGAAAAACTTGTAATAGTTTTCAATTCCAGCCCACTCTGTAAAACAACTTAATAAAATTATATGTTAAAACTTTCTTATTATAGTATAAAATACTTACAATTGAACAGTAATATTTGGTGTGAAAAATCAAAGAAAAATATAATTGATAATGGATGTTCAGATATAGATAATATATTAAAAGAGCTGATAAATTCTAAATCATGTCTATAGATTGGTGACCTCAATACTATAAAGATGTTTTCAATAATCAAGCCAGGAGGGGTGAAATTAATCAATCCAATTATTTATTGCAAGATATTTGTATATACAAGCATTTTAAAATGCTGGTTAAAGAAGCTGTTACTAGCAAACAATCAAAATGAGTTAATCCAGGCTAAGCGCTTTCGAGGTGTTATCCCTCATAATCATAGCCAAAATAGTAATAGTTGTTGCGATATTATTAAATGGTAATATATGCAAATGTATATGTAAATTAATCAGCTTGTCTATTTTCTGGAGATAGCGAAGCATGTGTCGCATTTATTAATTGCGTTATTGTCGTTGATGATAAAATACGTTTAAGATATTTATTAAGCAGATTGATTTTTATTTAATAAAGATATTCCTTCTTATTTTTAAAACTTTGTAACAAATATTTAAACAAAAATATAAATAAATATGATGAATCACAATGTAAATATTTATATCATCATTTAAATACTATTATAGTAAATGATCTATGTTCCTACTTTAGTGTTTGACACTATAAATAATAATTATCCAAGACAATAAATCTTTATAGCCAAATAGAATCTAATAGGAAATGAATATTTTATTATCGTCATTATTGAAGTCGAAGGCTGATTACCTTCTGATTAAGAACATTCAGTTTCTGTAATTTTTTCAACACTGACCACATCAAAATTATTATATACAGACAAATTAGAAAGTATTCATAACATGATAATGATGAAAGTAAGATTAACAATAGATACAAATCTTAAATTTATAAATGTAAATCAACTTCACAATCATATACAGAAAAACGTTAATATAATGAAAATCGTAGGCTCCATAATTTAAACGTACTTATAACATTTTCATGTAGAGATAGCAAATTACTCTGTGATTGTTACATCCTGGTTTCAAATCCAGTCCAAATAAACTTAAAAAATTTGTTCCAGTTCCAATCTTGATTTGAGATTTAAAAAAAAAATATTGGTCAGTAAAAGAGTATCTTAACCAGGCGGTTAAAAAGGATAAAAACCGCCTGATAACTGAAAGTAATGCCGTTTACTCTATTTCTCTATGAGATTATTGGAGAACGTTTTGATTTTCAATGGGCTAATTAAAGGCTGTCAATTTGTTTGCAAACTACTTACAATAACCACATTTTAAAATAAAAAGCTATTTAATAAATTAAAATGTAACATGATATATGGCCATCTCTAATGCTTATTATGGTATTTTCTCTAGAAATTAAAATCTGGGTTTATTTTAAATATCCCTCTTCATATAACTGAATGGAACTCCTCTTTTCATGATAGAATAAATATGAAAACAAAATCGTTAGATTGTACAATTTGTATTGAATTTTATGTTGCTAATGGTTACTGATTATGATTTCTTTAAATTTTACCTTTATAGATTTCATTTTTTATGTCTCAAAAGTTAATTATCTAATTTCTTCTAAAGTTAGACTATCTGCAGATGTGATTAAAAATCTGTTTAAAAAAACACCTCATAACAATATTAATTAATTCTATAAAATTTTACTTCTTTCTTTTAACTATAGTAATTATATTCCGCTTCGAACAGTCGTTGGTAAAGTTAGAAGTATCAAAATTAAATATCAGGTTTAGCGCCTCATATTCATAGCCGAAGAGTTAGAAACGTTATGGTGTTGTTGGTATATGCTAATATATGCAAATTAATCTTCATATATAAAACGATCAGCTTGTTCACTTCTTAGAAATAGAGAAACATGTAAGTCTAACAATAATGTTAATACACTTAGAAGAAAAGATTACATTTGTTTGACAATTGAACAAATAATTTGCTGAGCATTGCTTTCGACCTAGGGAGGTAATAATTATACCGCTTCACCTTATTGGCCAAACTGGTGTTAATATTGAAGAAAACACAACCTTAATATTCATTGGTTAATATGTAAATAGGTAATATACCTATTCCACTTCCAGGACAAGGCTAGCAGAAGTCTTTTTTGTTTACCGCGCGAGTGTTGTTAGCGATAAACCATGCCTCTTAAAATTTTCTTTTTCTTTCATTCTGTGGATTGAAGCATCAAATGAATTCTGGATATGATTTCAATTCATGGAATATTAAAATAGTTTGTGCTGAATGCAATGAAAGGAAAAGAAAATTTAAAAAAACATGGTTTATCGCTAATAATACCATGCAATAAACAATATATAAATTACATATTAATCAGCGAATATTAAGGTCATGTTTTCTTCAATGTAAACACCAATTTGGCCAATAGGTTGAAGCACTATGAGTATGATCCCCCCAATGATCAGCAAATTATTTGTTAAATTATCAAACAAAATTTAATCTTTTCTCTTAAGTGTATTAATATTTATTAATATAATTTATTATGGCTAATATATAATATAAATCTTACTAATAAATCAAGTCAGATGTCACATGACCTAATTTAAACAAGCTTGTATTACAAATGTTTTATAAAGAGCTCACAAATAAGCTCTTAACAAGCTTTGCAGAATATCCTCAACCCCAGACTGTTTTCTGCTACTGGCTTCATCAGTAAGGTGCCAGGATATTCAAGCATTAGATTAAAAATACTAGGACAAGCCTGGCACTTTATCTAATGGATAACTATGTATGGGGTTAGGGATATTCTGCAAAGCTTGTTAAGAGCTTATTTGCAAGCTCTTTATAAAATATAAATCTTGAATATATTTTGCTGTAGTTT
This sequence comes from Epiperipatus broadwayi, assembly GCA_028023455.1. NCBI lineage: Eukaryota > Metazoa > Onychophora > Udeonychophora > Euonychophora > Peripatidae > Epiperipatus > Epiperipatus broadwayi. The sequence goes on from JAQFVV010000002.1 coordinate 29,350,985, forward strand.
TCAAAGTCATTTTTCTATTCTTGGTAAAGAGTTAATAGTTTTTGTATATATTACATTTTTATACTACAAATGAAATTTGACAATGGAATGTTATGAAAATTATGAAATTCTCATAAATAAAAAAAGTTTAGGCTTTTCTTTTAATAGATTTTCTGTAAACACAAAAATTTTGGATTATTCGGTAATTGTCTCAGTTTACTTCAGCAGCCATATTGGAATCAATAATTCATTCTACTTAATGTTTCTTAGAAACTATCCTCAAAATTATAACATAGCACTGGCATCTAAATATGCACAGACTAATCAAACTTATTACAGATGACTCCCGAGTAGAATTAGTAATTCTAATACTTAAAATCATTTTGCACCACAAAATTTGAAGTTGCATTACAAATCTATGTAGTACTTTTTAGGTTTTAAAATTGGAAAATGTCAGATTATCATTTGTTATTTTGGTCGTACTATTTTTATTTCTATTTCTAAACTATTTATACGATTGTGATATTATTTTTTAAAAAAACTAATTCGTATACATTCTAATTAAATTCTAATAATTTTAACAAACCTGTAAATAAATGACAATTTATCAAATATGTAAGGATTGATCATATAAATCTATTCACTGAGCGACTAAGCTCGAAAATATTACTACGATAATTCACAAACCATTTTTTATCTGTCAAATATACTGATACAAAAAAGTGGACAGTTTTCATAAATTTATTTAATTTTAAGAATCAGACTAGTGAATTATTGTATTGACATTTTCAGATTTAGTTGTTTAGTAAATAAGATTTATATTCTAATAAAATAAAAAATACAGTTCTTCATTTTCTTGCTTTTATTTTTATTAAATCACGCTTTGCTCTCTTTTTTTACTTTTCCTATGTTTCAATCATATTATATGATATTTCTTTGAAAGTAATACTTTTATGTCTATATTTTGTATAACACCTAATATTTGATAATATATATAAAGCAATAATCCTCAAATATACATACTATATTAATATTTTACAACTCAGACTTTTGGACTCTAATAATATATATGTTCATTCTTTTCTTATATTTTGATAAGTTAATGAAGTCTTTTTGGGGAATAATGTCTTTATATATTGAAACAGATACATTGTTTCATATATCTTGAACTCCCCTCCCCATCCCCCTTGTTATTTCTAATGCAGTTTCATTAAAAAGCTGCCAGTTTTAGTGAGTGAAATTAAGAACAATAAATAAATAATTGACAATGAATTAAGATCAGTTTTTCACTCACATCGTCAAAACAAAACATGTAAATTTAAATTCTCAGAAAAAGGAGGGAAAGAAAAATCAATACTTGAACTTACAAGAAAATATAAATTATTCATTTACTTAATAAATTCTTATCATAAAATTCACAGTTTTCTAATTAAAATATCACCGATATAATTTTTTTTTTTTTGGATGGAGTTGAATGTTTACAAATTGCAATAATGAAATGCTATAATTAGTCATTAATAAAATAAAAAGATAGTGTCACTTTCTTGCCCTAGGCAGTGGAAGACTACATGTTTTTGAAATAACATGTTGGTCAGATAAGAAGAGATATTGATAAGAAAAGTGGGAAGCAAGAGAGTATAAATAATGGAATCAGGCAGCTCGAATTATTATTAGTGCGATTATTAAACTATAATTATTATTAGTGGATGGATCATCATTGCTACGCAGCTAAATCCAATTTATGGAGACTGGACCAACCAAGTTTTTAAACCGCCATGACCATTCAATGGAGAAGACACCCATAGTTACTGGATAATTGCAAGATGAAGCAGATTATTAATATTGAAAATACAAGAATGCTGGGCTAACCAGAGTAGCTCTCTCTCTCTCCCCCACACTATGAAGAAGTCAGGAAGATAATGCCTAAATGACCATCAAAAGGAAAAAGTATATCATTCAACTCTAGGACAAATCCCTCTCTAATATAAAAATTTACCACCTGTGAATCACCTGCATACAAAGGTAAGAAAATTCTAGTTAACCTTTAACATATCTATATGTATTTAGTTAATGCTGCAAGAAAAACATTTTGGAAAATATAAAATGAAACGTGGTTTCCTAAAATGATTAATTCAATAATTTTATCTTTTATTTATTAAAAAAAAAAGAGAGAGTCTATAAAATGAAACAAACAAGCAAATAATTTACCTGGATTTATAAAATAAGACAAGGGGTAAAGAATAAATGATTCTATAATTTAAATTTTAAAAACGTTGATAATTAATCAATAAGAATCTGTCGAACAAAGTGACTTTATTTGGTTTGAAAAGAAAGAAACCTAATATAATAGAATTTGATAGCTGATTTGCTTTATTGATACACATGTATGTGTGTAAATTTTATATATATTCAAAATGGAATTAGTAATTATAAAAAATGTCATTTATTATTTTCACACAATCTGTGTCCATATAATATGTATCTATCTATATCTGAAATAAATGTGCTTATATAAATATGTGCTTCTACATATACGAATTTAACATGCTTCTACATACATGACCTAAATCTGTGTCTCTATAATATGTGTCTACCTACCTGGATTAAATACGTGCTTATATGCATATATAAATTGAACATACTTCTATATACATGATCTAAATCTGTGTCTCTAAAATAATATAAGTCTACCTATCTGGATTAAATATGTACTTATAAACATACATGAATTGAACATAAACAGTGAGGATTGCCAATTCCTCAACAAGCTTTATAATAAATGCTTAGCCAGAGAAAGCATTTAAAATATCTCTGTCAGGAGCCCCAACCTCTGACTATGGTTTCGTGCTTTGGCACTCCTCAGAGAGGTGCCAGGGTAGGTTCAGACACTAGATCTAAATATACCAACCCAAAGCCAGCATTTATCTAAAAGTTAACTATTGAGTGGAAAATCTGAAATTTTCAGACACCTACATGTCTTCACACCCAGCTATCCAACTCAAATAGCTCAATAGTTAACTTTTAGATAAATGCTGGCTTTGGGTTGGTATTTTTAGATCTAGTGTCTGAACCTACCCTGGCACCTCTCTGAGGAGTGCCAAAGCACGAAACCATGGTCAGGGGTTGGGGGGGGGGGTTCCTGACAGAGATATTTTAAATCCTTTCTCTGGCTAAGCATTTATTATAAAGCTTGTTGAGGAATTGGCAATCCTCACTGTTTATACCTTACAAGCTTAAGAGAATAGGGTCATGTGATCTAAGTCTCTTATTTTATGAATTGAACATGCTTCTATATTTTAATTTTTGATCATTTTTAGAAATATAGTATTTTGTTATGAGTGAATAATTTTATTTGCGTTAATGTTTCTTTATTCCAAATTTTTTGATGCGACTCAGCTCGTATTGTAAATAATACCCCCATGTAATATAGCATTTTCTTTATTGGATGCTAAAAAAACAACTTAGTAGGGATTTTTTTCTTCTATATAACAAATCTATTACATGTCCTTACAAAGAAAACATTAAAAAAACATCGGACATATTTTATCCATGAATATTTTCAAGAGTAAAAGATATCAGATGTTCTATCCTTGAAAATATTCATATTACCAAATGCTTAGCAAATTAATATTCCAACGAATGGCTCTTTAAGAATCATTCTTAAATTCTGAGTTAAGTATTTATCTGAATTATTAATATTAATTATTTTACACTTATATGTTTGAACAACAATTTTTATTATAAAAGTATAATCTACATGAGTAAAAGATAAATTGATAAAAAAATCAAGTCAGATATCACATGACCTAATTTTAATAAAGCTCGTATTTACAAATGTTATATATAGAGCCTGCAAAACAAGCTTTGAGAATATCCTCAACCCCAGACCGGTTTCTGCACCTAGTGTCATCAGTGAGGTGCCAGGATATTCATTAGATTAAAAATACTAGGACAAGCCAAGCACTTTATCTAATGTATAACTATTGAGAAGAAAATCTGAAATTTTCAGACATCTATATGTCTAAAAATCCAGCTATCTAACTCAAATAGCCATATGGGACTGAACTAAGTTCAGATACACCATATATTAATAGCCTTAGCAATATAAAATCACCTAATTTTAATAAAGCTCATATTTACAATTGTTATATGTTGTATTTTTAATCTAATGAATATCCTGGCACCTCACTGATGATGCTAGATGCAGAAACCGGTCTGGGGTTGAGGATATTCTCAAAACTTGTTAAGAGCTTGTTTTGCAGGCTCTATATATAACATTTGTAAATACGAGCTTTATTAAAATTAGGTCATGTGACATCTGACTTGAACTTTTATCAATTTCTTTTTTGCTATTAAGGATTTGGCAATTTTATATTGCTAAGGCTATTAATATATGGTGTATCTGAACTTAGTTCAGTCCCATATGGCTATTTGAGTTAGATAGTTGGATTTTTAGACATATAGATGTCTGAAAATTTCAGATTTTCTTCTCAATAGTTATACATTAGATAAAGTGCTGGGCTTGTCCTAGTATTCTTAATCTAATAAATATCCTGGCACTTCACTGATGATGCTAGATGCAGAAACCGGTCTGGGGTTGAGGATATTCTCAAAGCTTGTTAAGAGCTTGTTTTGCAAGCTCTATATATAACATGAGTAAAAGTTATATTGTAATGCTACATGAATGCTGTTAAAATATGTGTATGCATATTTGACAAAGTATACGGGGAATTGACTGAATAGATGATATTGAATTCAACTATTATGAAATAATAATCATAATATATAATTATATGAATATATGTAATTAAAATAAAATGACTATTATATAATAAATATTGTAATAAAAGTAATAATGAATATAATAATAATACTATGTTGTAAAAATCTTACAATCCACAGAAATACTTTCGGCTAATCACTTAACCTTCTTCAACTGCCATTTAATTTCAAATATAGCGGAAGCAAACATCATTGAATCATATTCCAAGATTCTCAAAGAATAATATTAGCAGATGGTCAATTAATTACAAACATTATATTTCTATTTATGAAAATGGTCTTCTTAACTTTTCTTTTATTATGGTTTCCCTCCTCATGAAGAATCGTAACATTTCCCAGATCAAAATTAAAGATATACTTACATGTTTTTTTCATGATCATAATTAGATTACTCATGAATTAATATAATTTGGCCTTAAAAATAGGTTCACTTACTAGATATTTTAAATGTTAGTTGTTGAGTAATCTAATTACATAATTATCAGTTTAGTATTTGCATATGATAGATTGTATAGGTTACAAACAAATTGTCTGTTTGGGTTTTCTAAATAAAGAACGTTAAGTTATTTTAATAGCATAATTATATAGTGAATGTGAATAGTAATATAATGAATTGGAATTCTAATACAGATAATAAGTATAAAATAAGTAGTATAAGTTCAAGAATATGTAGGGCTATTAATTATTATTCAAGTGAAAAGGAATATAAAAAAGAAGTAGAATTAATAGTAAAGGAATTTAAAGAAAATGAATATCCAGAGAATGTAATAGTGAAGAATATAAAATTAATAGAAGAGAAATATAAAAAAGGTAATAAAGAAGAAGAGAGTGTTAAATGTAAAAATAAAAATATAAAGAAGTATATAGGGGTTAAAACGTAGTAATAATATAGTTAAGAATGTTAATAAAATTATTAGAATAATTAATAAAAGATATAATAATGTAATTAAGTATAAGGTAGTAAATAAAAAAAGAAAAAATGTAATGAATATATTAGATAAGAAATATATTAAAGATATGCGAAAATGTATAAATGGCATATATCAAATAGATTGTAGGTATTGTAAGTAAAATATGATAAGGACAAAATATATAGGTGAGACAAAGAATTCTATTTTTACAAGGTTAAATCAACATAGGTATGACAAAAATTCACCAATTTATTTGCATACTATGGAAACAGATCATGTATTTGACAAAGAGAGTATAAAAATGATAGGATATACTAATAAAAGAGATAGAAAAATAAAAGAGGCAATACTAATTAAGAAGATACGGCCTAGTTTAAATAGGGATGGGGGACTAAGAATGTTGTGTTGGTAGGTATAGTATTGGATTTATAGGCTTATTAGTAATTAAAAATAAGTGTGTATATATATGTTTTAGGAGTATATAATATGAATGAAGTATTATAAGTAATATATATGATATAGTTTTAGTTATTTATTTATTTATTGAAAGCACCAGATTGAATGCTAAATACAGACAATAAATAAAATTAAAGAAATAAAAACAAAGCATAAATACTTGCAAAAAAAATAAATAAAATAAAAACCATACACATTGTAGCCATGACTTGTAGAAATCAGGTATCTAAAATTTAAAAAAAAAAAACAGCAAAATAATATAGAATTCATGCAATCAAAAAATTAAAACAAAAGCTAATAGATAAATAAATTTAAAAAATCTGCAAAGAAAGAAAGATATAGCATAAAAAAATTACGACAACAACAACAAAAAAGAGCAACAAGGTATAATTTATTTATTTAGAATCTGGATAATACACTTTATAGATAAAGTTAATCTCTGCTATATTATTTAGAGTAGAAGCATGCTAACAAACGCACAGCACTTCAAAAAAAAGACAAGCCATGCAAACGATTAAAAAAAAAAATCATTTGCCATTCAAAAAATTTTCAGATTTAGTGTTTAAAAGTAATATAGTTCACTTAGAAATTACTGAAAGCAAATGTAATTTTTTAATAATTAATTAGTAAATGGGATAACTAATATACATGCGAGGTTAAATCCAAGCCAAAGTCTATTGATTTATAGCAACCAATCAGATGTGGTTCTATAGGCTGAATGAAAACATTAACAAACTTGTCCAAGCTACGACTAACCAATTAATTTACATCTGCATAAAGCATTAAAAATATTAAATTTAAAGATATATATATTAAGGCAGTAGTGGCCTCATAACCTATTAGATATAATTCAGAATGTAAAATAATCAATAAAGTAAAAAAAAGCATGAGAATCAGAAAGCAAAAGGTTAAAATGAAGGCACAGCCTGCATAAATAATGCATAGTAAAAAATGTGCATTTTGTTGAAGCAGTAATAATTTATTTTGGTAGACAATAATGGGGAGTAAAAAGTACTTACTAGTTAATAAGACTAATATTGTTGTAGTCAGAAGACATCTTTTCTATTGTTGTCTTCAAATTAATAAAAATGTACAAAATGTAACAAGTATAAATAAAACAAGCATGTGTGTATATTCTGTCAAAATACGTATGATAGCAATAGGGAAGTAATATCTTCAAAAGCCTTAAGGTTAGCAAAAAATATTGTAACTAATGATGTGATGAAAGAGATTTTCAAAGCATTATTCATTTATAATAGGCATAGGCAAACTGTGGCATGCAAGCCATATGTTGCTCTTTGTTTCCAATCTCAAGGTTCTTTTTATCATTATAAACATAAACACATTTTTTATTTCTTTTCTGCAATTTTTAAATAAATATTTTGATGACTCTAAGAGAGAAAAAATGACTTTACAATATTGCTTCTTGAATTCATCCTTGTTATAAAATAGATTAATGTTTAAATATTAACAATTTGTGAATAAATCAAACTGTCAAAGCAATTTTAGTGTTAAAACAGAGGCAAAACTCTCCATACAGTAGCACCATTCAATGCAAGCCAAAGTAATCAATGGATACAAGGTAGTGAGCTTGAAGTTAAAATATTATTGTGTTTTCATTTTGGACTCAAAGTTTTATAGTTAGCTAATAAGGTACAAGTAGCTGCTGGAGGGTTGCATTAGATCCTAAGATCTAGGTGCAGTGCTCTCAGATCCAAGGCTCCTCACTGATGAAAGCCGCAAACTAGAAACTAGTATGGGGATATTGATGAATAGGCACTAAATAGGGATTTTATGCCCAAACCTTCAATGCATTCATTGATTATTCTGATTTGCACTGAGTGACACTACTGTATAGATAGTTTGTCCTCTGTGTAGTGTAAGCATAAAGAATGGTAATCAAGTGATGTTTAACTGTTCAATTTTTGTGTTTTTGTTTATTAATTTTTAAGACAATTTTTATTATCATTAAAAAATATATGGATTCTATTACATTCTATTACAAAAATAAATGTTCAAATATATCCACAGCCATTCTGAAATTCATATTTCCTTGAACCTGTTTTTCACCTCTTTCTTTGTGGCTCTTTCATGGGGGAAAGGAGGATATTTAAACAAAAAAATGGCTTTTCATATTAAAAAGTTTGCTGAATGCTGACCTATGGCATACTATTTAAGTTGGATAGCTGGGTTTGAAGACATGTAAATGTCTGAAAATTTCAGTTTGTCTACTTAAATGTTAATTTTCAGATAAGTGCTGGTGATGAGTTGCTATTTTTAGATCTAGTGTCTGAAACGTCCCAGCACCTCATTGACAACTTCCAAAGCATGAAACCAGTCTGGGGATAGGGATCATTTCTAGATAGAGATTTTTAAATGCTTTCTGTCATGGATATTGCATGCTCTTTAGTTTGATTGGTTGTTTTTTTTTATATGATTGTGGGTTCTGAAATGTTGATAATTTAAAATATATATTTGCAGTGTTTTATTCAGTTAATTTTGTTAGTTAAAATAAAATATTTTTATATCTCATGAAAGTCGATATGTTAAATAAATTAAAATACAAATAAATTACATAATGCCGACGTTTACATAGTTATAAACAAAATGAAGCATAAAATTAATTAATTAACTTTATCAACTTTGAAAAACAACTTGCAATGAAAGAATAAATAATGTTCATATATTTTAAGTAATAAATTTATGAAAAAATAAAACCCACCAAATTAAAAATAGTTTAGTAAATAAGAAGAAAAAATCTCCGTTCGTGAAATCAGACTAATAATATACGAGTATCAGATAAATGGAGAATATGGTAAATATGGTCGAAAAGTTAATTTATTTCTATTCCTGTAGTGGAGTTCTATACTGGAAAGAGTAATTCCTAGAAACTTGCCTAACATCTTACTAGTACCACTTGCCAGAGTCGAACCTGAAATAACTGACTAAAAGTCATGAGTGAAGTTTCCACCAAACAGAAGAAAGACACGCAGGGGCAAAACTCTCCATACAGTAGCGATGGTGATCATGTGATGTTTAGTGGCAGAATAAAAAAATTCTTATTCATTTCATCAGTGGAAAACACCATTTTAGCATTGATAAAAGGTCATTTTCATTAAACCTATTCAATAACAGCAATAATTAAAATTATTCTCTCATATAACACCATTATATGTACTGCTAAGCATTTGGGTTATGAACCTGCTGACCTGAAATATAGTTCTTAGAGAAGTGAATATTCAGTTGTCTCATTCATATTGTTTTCAAGTAATAATATGTATAGAAATACTATTTGGATCAGCAATCATCAGAAATCATAGGCTAAATGCACATGAATATGAAATGCCTTCTTCACACTAATCTTCACTATCTTTTGCAAATAGAATGAGTAAATGTTAAGGTATCACTATATAATTCTTTAATCATGAAATTGGAGGTATCTAATGAAAAATAAAATAGCTAATTAAAACCCAACATGTCAACATGGGTAGGACGACAATCTTGGCATTAACATGGGCTTTGAATGTTCCAGCATCAGATTTTCAATGAAATGGCCGGCTGAAGAGTTGTGGGTTGGAGTAGTTTGAAGCCTGTCCATTAAAGTATGAAGATTGGCTATCTTAATATAAAGCTGAGCACCGATTATATATGTGTGTGAGGATAGTAATCTAGACCAACTGATGATTGCTAGTTTAGCATGAAATACGTATATTGGTGATTATTTATCTTTTCAACATGTGTGTGATCAGGTGGGTCAGCAATATGAGATGGTGTGGAGAGTTGAGGGTCATGTAAAAGTCTGAGTTCGAATCCCCTATATATTACATAAGGATTTATGTTGTTAACACAATTTTAAAGAATAACCAGCAATACATGAGAGAATATTCTGTAATGATCATAAACTATATAGTATATAATAAGAATTATATTCATTACAGTGACAAAAGGCTAAAATATATTTATTTTAATACTGAAAATAGAGTTTGTTCTGTTACATTTTTATTTACAACTGTCAAACTCACTCCACCCACAACTTTGACACCATCCACCTCAGATAAATACAATAATGATTATTACTAATCATTTACTAAATGAGAGATTATATCTAGCACAAATATAAACTTTAAACCGCAGTTCTGATAATGGAAATATTCATTATAGAGTAATTATAAAAATTATTTTCTCTTAAAAATACTTTTTTTTTCTATATGATTTAGAAAAATTTCTTTGAATATTTGTTATTTAATATTTATTAAATGCATTTTTCTGAGAAAGATCTAGAAAGTAATGTGTAAGCCATAAATCTATAATAAAGAGCAAATATTTCTAAACAAGCTTATTTTATTATTTATTTATTTACTTATTTATTTATGATAAATGCTATAAGATAAAGCATTCAAATCTTTATCTATGATTGTCTCCATCCCCAGACCAGTTTTGAGATATGGGTCTCTTCAGTGAGGAGCTAGGATATCATATTCAAAAATAACAACTCTAACCAAGCATTAAACTAATATTTAACTATTAAGAAGATCTGAAACTTTCAGACATCTAATGTCTTCAAATTCAGCTCTCCAACTGAAATAGCTATACTGGCCTGAACTAAAATCAGATACTCCATATATTAATAGACTTAGCAATTTAATATAGTTGATATTTTTGAATCTGATGTCCTAGCTTCTCACTGAGGAGAGCCATGGTTCAAAACTGATCTGGTGATGGGGAAAATCATAGATAAAGATTTGAATGCTCTCTCTTATAGCATTTATCATAAATAAAAAATAATAAAAGAAGCTTGTTTAGAAATATTTGCTCTTTATTACATATTGGTAATTACAAGCTATATAGGTCACATGATTTATCTCGTGCTTTTATTGCTATTATATATATATATAATATCAAATGAAATAAATATAATAGTCAAAATATTCTAAAATAACACTACAAAATTTGAATAAACCTATATAAAATAAATATATCATACAATACTAAATCATCCATGCACTTTACTAATGTTACACAATGCTTTATTTACCACCCTCTAGACTATACAATTTTGACTTCCCCAGCAATCTTCTTCAGAACTTTTATATCTTGTAACTGTAAAAGGGGGTGGTAAGTAGGAGATATAAAAGTTCTGAAGAAGATTTCTGGAGCAATCAAAACTGTAAACTGTAAAAGAGGGTGGTAAATAAAGAAGTGTGTAACAGGAGTAAAGTGCATGAAAGATTTAGTATTATACGTTATACATTTGGCAATGCAATAAGAAAGATTAGTTATTATAAAATAAATAAATATATATCCAAAATATTCTAAAATAAATACTACAAAATCCAATATGCCTATATAAAATAAAAACAAAATCTTTGCTCTAGCCAACTTATGGCATTTTACACCATCATTAAAATCGCATATCGGTAATATTCCCATATAAATGGCCAACTTTCTACAAATTATAAACACTCACATATTTACAATGTTTATTCAACACACTGTCTGTAATAGTTATAAAATATGATTCCTTAATTTATTTTTCTTCAAGTCATTTTCCAAGTGTAAAACAAAAACACTATCGAAGCAGAAATCTCCATTACAAATCACTGCATATTCCACAAAAACAGATACGGTATATATCTATCCAGCCAAAACTCTCCATACAGTAGTGCTACTCAGCGCAAGCCAGAGTAATCAATGGATGCCAGAAGGCTTGTGCATAAAATCCCCATCCAGTGCCTACTCATCCAATATCTCCAGACTAGTTTCTGGCTTGTGGCCTTCATCAGTGAGTAGCCTTTGATCTGAGAGCACTGCATCTAGATCTTAGGATCTAATGCAACCCTCCAGCAGCCACCCTTTTCTCTCTACTTAACTACAAAACTGAGTCTTAAATTGAAAACATCTTAATATTTTCAATCCAAGCCCATCAGCTTAGTCATAGATCTGAACTCACTTCAGTACCCATATATTTTGGCGTCTTTGGCTCTTTAATAACCATAGCCACCAATATCATATTAGGCAGGATTGGTTTTAAGCCAATATACATCACATGATCACCATATCTTATGCTTGCTTATAACTGTTATTAAAACAGGCAAAAACTCATCATACGTATTGACACACTGCAAGCTACAGCAATCAATGGATGCCAGAAGGCTTGTGCATAAAATCCCCATCCAGTGCCTACTCATCCAATATCCCCAGACCAGTTTCTGGCTTGTGGCCTTCATCAGTGAGGAGCCTTGGATCTGAGTGGCACTACTGTATGGAGAGTTTTGCCTGTTTTAATAACAGTTATGAGCAAGCATAAGAAATGGTGATCATGTGATGTTTGGTGGTTTAATATATCTATCCACAGAATGCTGCAATTTATATAATAATTCATGCTCAAGAATTATCTTTTTAAATGCACATTTAATCTCTCTGATATAACTAGATCCATAATGGCATAGCACTTTATAAATAATATTACATTTATTGATTTTATCAGCAATCGTTTCCATTAATAATTAATCACCCAGTATTTGGACCAATCATAAATGCAACATTAAAATGAGTAGACAGTAAAGATGTAATTCGGCTACATACAATATTATTTATATAAGGCAATGCTATCCATATTTTCTTTTCCATATTACCTTTCTTTGATCTATTTCCAAACTAAGATAATGTACTTAAAAAAATGTTCTCTATCCCATTTTCAATAAGACATTTTAATGTGATTTTAATGATAATTAACTATAAATGGTTCGTTGCTACTCAAGATGGTGTAAAATGCCGTAAGCTGGTATAGCAAAAATTTTATGTTTAATTTTATATAGGCATTTTCAAATTTTGTAGTGTTATTTTAGAATATTTTGATATGAAAGGAGTTTGCTGTCAACTGAAACCCTTTGATTCCTCTTGGAGGTCTTAAACAAACTGAGCAGGGAAAATTTCATAATGTCCACACCATATGTTCTTGTCATTGCAGCTGTTATTACTATATGATTATTCATATAGAATATGAACATGGATGGGCTGATTACCAACATGCATTAACCAGCATGGAAAATTTATTGGTGTTTACCCTGAGTCTAAGATCAAGAAACACCATTCCTGATAGCTCTTAATTGAAATATCAGTTGAGTTTTCTTGAAGACAGAATGAATGTGTGTGTGAATGACTTTTTTTTCACTTCTAATAAATATTTACAATCATGACAGACAAAAATAAACCATGGCCCTTATTCCCAGAAGGCTGTAAAGTTGTCAGCCAAGGTAGCAGTGGTAGCCGAAGGCAAAGGGTGCTAAGAATCTCCTGATTGTGGACCCAGTCTGCCATTTGATGATGACCTTTTATTTAGGTACTTACAACTGTATATCACTTTCAAGAAGCAAGTTGCAAGAATTTGGAAAAAAAAACTCTCATTTAATAGAAAATACACCACTTTTCTTAGTTAAAAAAAAAAAAAAAAAAAAAAAAAAAAAAAAAAAAAAAAAATACAAAAAAAAAAAAAAAAAAAAAAAAAAAGTGGAGTAAGATTCATTATAAATAAAAAGTGGACGAACAACATTATGGACATTGATGATATATCAGACAGAGTGGCAAGATTAGTTATTCAACTTAATCACAGATATCAAATGCAGATAATTTGGGTTTATGCCCCAATAAGTTCTCATTGTGATAAAAAAGTAGAGGATTTTTATATGGATGTACAAAAAGCTTTTGATCGAACCAAACAATATTTTAAAATTGTCATGGGAGACATTAATGCTACAATTGGTAAACAATTAAAAGATGGAAGTGCTATAGATAAATTTGGAAATGGTGATAGAATTCTTTTTTTGAGAAAAATGTTAAACACAAATGGACATGGAAAGATCCAAATGAAGGTAATGCAGAATTGGATTATATTTTGACTAACAGAAAGTATGTATTTTGCTCTCAAACAGATTATAAATTTGAATTATAAAACAAACAAAAAATACAGGAATCAAAGAATTAACTTAAAGTAACATCAACTTTTTGGGAAATCTGAAAATTGGAACTGACATAAACGAGTTCATATTGCGATGTCACTGAATAACATTGATAATTGACAGAAAAGTATCTTGCTGATAATGATGTGGAAAGTGAAGCTATTTTAAGTCTCCATTAGCGGCAAACTTCCATAAAATTCGAACAAATATTTTGAAAGCCCAATTTTGGGAACTGTAGAATAACCTCCATCTGTTAACTATTTTGTGCACCAAAAGAACATTTTGGATTTAATTTCAACTAGAAAGCATCCAACAAAATAAAAATAAGGAACATTTCAGGACAGTAGAAAAGAAAGAAAAAAATATTGGGATAAAATTATTAAATTTAAAAATGGTGAGAAGAATGAAGATTCTAAAAATAAAGGAAATATTATAAAAAAAGAATGTAATAAGAATATTATTGAAAAAAAATAAAATTTATATAGAGAGACAGAAACTTATAAACTGAAGCAACAGCTGTGGAAAGTTTAAATTGATGCAAAAATTAGAAATCTTAAATGGAAGGCAGAAAAGGTGATTTAGGAAGTGATGAGAAATTAACCAAGATTCCTAGAGAATGTAACTTATGAAAGGTTAGTAAGTAAAATAAGAATAAAAAACTTTTTTTTTCTAAATATGAGAAGTATATGGGGTTGTATGATGAAGACGGTTATTTCACAGTCTGTTATTGCTTGTAGAAAAAGTTAAGATCAAACTGATATAAGTTAATTAAAGTAGAAATTCTAGAAAATAACATATTTTACAAAAAAGCATAAAATAATGGATAATGGAATAAACCTGCCCTTCATCATGGAGAACATTCCTCATGTAAAATAATGTAAACAAAGAATTTAGTGATATAAATCACGACACATTAGAAAATTTGTGCAACTCATTCTAGATGTCTCAGTATCTGGTTCTTCTCAAAAAAATAATTTGCCAGATGTTTAAATCTTTCCTCTTTATATTTTATCAGATGATTAATTTCTATTTTTCCAAATATTCTTACCAGATGAATCATTCCTGGTTAATTTGTATTTTTGCCTATCTTCATGAACTCAGCTCGTAACCATTAAATGTTGCCAAATTGCTCTAAGGATTTATACCAACCATATTGCACCAGAAATCACATAGATACCCAAAAGAAGATATTGTCATTGGACTCTTCATACAATCATAAATGATATTATCAATGTTGAAGAGGAAGCAGAAATCGAACATGGTCAGTACAGTCTGCAAGGTTATTTTGCTAAAATCGGGAAGCAATTCACATTTCAGGTATTCTTATCCGAACCCGTTGACTTTATAATGCCTTCATTAAAAAATAAAACATACTCAAAGTTAGTTTCTAGTGTTTATAATATTCAATGGAGAATATGAAAAGTTATCAATCTCAATAGTAGATATTCAACGGAAACTACAGATAACAATGTGGATGACATGTTAAACGTAAAATATTACAAAATCAGATCAACTATATTTGAAAAGTATCATTTTAAAATACAAATAATAACATAGTGGGATCCAGCATATAACATATGGTTTGCACATCTTATGTTTACTAAGATTAGGTAATGAACTTCAAATGCATACAACGAACCCTATTGGTTAATATAAAAAAGATAGAAACGAGACATTTCACAGCCTTCCCATTTTGGTTGCAGTGTCAACTCTGAACTGATTTTTCAAACATCAAACAATAATACTTTATAAGATACTATACTGTACTACATTAAATTTATTTTCAATGATAAACTATTAAATTTTAAAAATGCAATGTATCGTACAGTTCTGTATTACTTATTTAATTCAACTAATTTAAATACTATTCCGTAATGACTTCCATTCTCAAATCCCTTTAAAACATCAGACAATTATTCAATTATGACTATAGTGCTGTGCTGTACTAAATTTATTGTCAATGAGAAACTATACATATTAATTTTACAAATTCAATACACAATAAGATGCTGTATTAATAATTTAATTTGTCTAATTAAAAAAAAAAAACATTCTGTATGCTATTATTTGTACTGCACTTTTTAAATATATTAATACTCTCCTTCTGATGAGTATATATAATAATCCACAAAAGCAGATTTAGAAAATTTGGTACAGTAATTAAAACAGATATCAAGAAATAATTTGTAAAAAAAAGGTTAAACTGTCAGCAAACCTGTACATGAAATAGCTAAATTAATGAACATAAATACTACAATAAATACTATTGGTTGACAGATCATGCACGAGTTCCAAATATAATAGAGCTTTCCAGAATATCCGACATCTTATCAAAATGCATATTTATTTTTCAAATATTATTTTTCTGCATACTTTTTTTAAAATCAATATCATTTATGTTCTTTATTACTTTTTACAATCCACTATGATGTTTGCGATTACCTTGGCAATTTTCTTCCAAACTTCTACTTATATTTTCAAATCTTAACCATCATAGTGGGTTGTAAAAAGCATTGTAAAAAGTAATAAAGAACATAAATTATGCTTTTCTTTTTATTGTTCGTTTTACTAAAATTAATTGTAACATAATTATAATTCATTTATATGTTTATATATCACATTTTGCTGAGGATTGCAAATTTTAAAAACATTTTTTTGTTACTTTATTTTTACTGAAATTGAATATAAAATAACCGACTTACATTTTTATTCATCAATTTTGCAGATGATCGCAAATTTAAAAAAAATTAAATATTTAACAGTAATTTTTACTATTGTAAAGTTTAAGCTTTTTTTATGATTTAATTTTTACAAAAATCAAACTTTCAAATTTACAAATACAGTACAGCAGTTAATTTTGTATGTATTTTGATTTGTGTAAAACCACTAAAACATCACATGATCACCATTTCCTATGCTTAGATCCTAAGATCTAAGTGCAGTGCTCTCAGATCCAAGGCTACTCACTGATAAAAGCCACAAACTAGAAACTATTCTGGGATATTGGATGACTAGGTACTAGAAATGGATTTTATGCACAAACCTTGCATCCATTGATTATTAAGGCTTGCACTGGGTGACACTACTGTCAGGAGAGTTTGCTACTATTTTGATTTGTATTAAATTTGTCCTGTTTAAATGACTGCTCAATAGTAATGATGCTGTAAGTTCTGGGACTCAAATGAATTCCCTTCACATTTCAAAATACTATTAAATGGATCAACTGTTTAACTAGCATGCTTTTGGAACCAATCGTACTCTTTGACCAGGACTCCATTTTTCATCACTATTTTGCAATAATCTTATTTTGCAACACAATACGGCTTAAAAATGGAAATCTACAACAGGAAATAGAAAAAAATTATTTAAATTTTCATTTGCATATTTTTAAAATTATAATTTTTCCAAAATGAAGCTAAATTGTCAGTTTTGCCATGTCTTTGCTCAATTTTAAGATATTATATTTAGGTTGTTTTGTTTATGTAAGTAAGAATATTTATGATAATCTAAATAAAAGTTTTGCCATGTCTTTGCTCAATTTTAAGATATTATATTTAGGTTGTTTTGTTTATGTAAGAATATTTATGATAATCTAAATAAATATGGATGTAAAAGAAAGATAATATTCAATTCTAATACTCAATGCTTTTATATTTGTAATAGAGGGATTTGAACTCAGGATTGTATATATGTGTGGGAGATTATGATCTGGCTCAATTGATAAATGCTGGTTTTGCACAAAATACGGGTATTGGGGATCATGTATCTTTTTCGCATGTGTATCAGGTTGCTCGAGATGGAGTGGAGGATGAATAGAGTGAAAAATCCTGAGTTCAAACCCCTCTATTTACATATGAAAGAAAATATTCTTTGTGTTATTTTGAAATATTATAATTTTAAAAATATTATACCTTTCAAAATTCCTTTTTTTTTAAAAAAAAAGACTAGTTTTAAAAGTTCACTACCAATATTACAGAAACAAGTTTTCATCAGTTTCCAGATCTTTCATAATGATGTATTTTTTTCCATATTTTATATGCGTTATATTATAAATGAGTAACTTTCTTTTATTATCATTTATAGAATAATTTCGTTTTATTGTTTAATAATACTCTCATTCTCGAGTCTTTATGAAAAGATAGAATGAATCCATCTATCTTTTCAACCCAAACATTTAAGTATTCATTTACGTATGAGCATTAGCCTGATCGCTAATTTACAATTACAATTTATTAACATAGCACTATATAAATAAATACCTTATTATATATATGTTTAACTTCAACTAAGAATGACATATAGTAAATTTTAAATAATTTTGCAAGCATCATTCATTCAAGCATATTAAAGTAATTTAAAATGACTGCTTAAAATCTTCACGCTCTCATCTCCAAACACTTAAGATTGACCCATATTTAAATGTTTGGGTTGAAAAGATAGATGGATTCATTCTATCTTTTCATAAAGACTTTATCTTGTGTTTAAGAATGAGAGTATTCATTTATGTATAGTATAAAATTGGTAAAGCGCATGTGCATTAGCCTGATCGCTATTTTATTGTTTAACTAAATAGAAATTCAATTTTAAAAAATATGGTAAATAGAATGGACTAAGATTATATATAGAAATTAATAATGTTAAATTGCAGTAATACATATATTCATGTTAACAAATATAGGCACATAAAATCTCATTAATTGTATTACACATTAAAATAAAATAATAAACATCCCTTACCTTTGTTCATTTGGATTAGTTATAGCAATTCGTCCATAATCTCCAGCTCTTTTACGAAGAATTGTAAATAAAATAATTATTAACTAGAAAAGTATATATATAAATTAAATACTGCCTATCCCTAGTCTAGTTATGATAAATAAAATATTAAATCAGATAACATTACAATACTAACCAAAACAACAAAATTTTAATCAAACTCTTCCACAACCATGGTTTTATTTATTAACAAATAGACCTTTTCAAGTGAAATTCAACAAGATACATACAATAAATATGTATATACAAAAACAAAATAGCCTTCCCATCAGTCATTAAAGGAAGTTTGTTTTTGAAATGAATGATGGGAAGGCTATTTTGTTTTGTATATTTATATTGTATGTACATTCTTGAATGTCACTTGAAAAGATTTATTTAATAATAGATGAAACCATGATTGTGGAAAAATTTCAGTAAAATTTTGTTGTTTTGACTATTATTATAATGTTATACGATTTTCTATTTTATATATAAATATGTAATAGAATAAACCTCTACATTAGTATAAATAATGTAAAGACATTATAACAAAGAATAAAATATAGAATTAATTGAAGAAACCGCTGTTTCATAATTATGCACCCAACACAATTATATAAAATAAAATTAAAAAAATATTTTTGGCTTACTTAAATACTATTGGTTCTCTGATTCATCATCTGTTCATTTCGCTCAATAAACCAAGTCTCTTTGATATGCAAAGAGCCAAAAATAATTTTACAAATGTGTTTATATTTTATAATCATGAAAAGAAATACAACATAGATTTGATTTAGCGATTGTTGGGATGATGTGTGAAAAAATAAAAAAAAGAGAAAAATGAAAAAGGTTTTATTTTTGCACAAAATAAACCCATGATGAATCAAAGAACCAATGGTGTTCAATTTAGCCACAAAAATGGCATTTTCTTTCTTAATTTTTAATAATAAAATATAGTTGTTGTTTTGTTTTGTTTTTAAGATTATGATTACAATATTAATGTATTGAAAATACACTTGGTGTCTTAAATTAATTTCAACTTTCTTCTTTGTTCCAGAATGAAAGTAAATGTATTCATTATTCAATATTGTTGAAAAATAATACAATACTATTTTTCATTAGGAACCGGTGAACATTTAGACAATCCCGATACAGATAAAAATCAACAATCTCAAACTGTTGTCAAGACAACCTCCTTTAAGGAGGTTGCCTGTAATAAATTAATGAAAGAATTCTCATCTAATGAACATGATAGTGGAAGTAGATATAATAGTATTAAATTAATTAAAGCTAACTTTTGAATACAAATGTCCTATAGTTAAATGCTATAGGATTAATTAGATCTATTATAAATGTAAGTACTATAAAAATGTTTAGAAAGAGAATATTAATATCGCTTATACCCTAGAGCAAGGGAGAGGAATCCTTTTTTCTATCAATGCCTATTTGGATACTTATAATACCATTTTCAGGCTACATAAAATTATCAATTGGATATTTGATCAAAAATTAATTAATTTAACCCTGATCACTAAGGATGGGCAAAATCTTTTCAACTGGCAGGTCAATTTAATATTCCCTTTTTGAATGAGGGACATAATATTTTGGGGAATTAAAAATAAAGTAATATCATTATTATTAATGACTGTTCCATGTTTAATGCCAATTTTTCCAATTCACCTTGTAACTATTCATATCATATTTATATTTTCAAATATCTTTTTGTGTGTTTTTCCAGATTAATTCTACACCAATTACATAGTCTGTAATAAACTCCTCTTCAGAAAATGGTTTTGAATTGTCTGCTTTCTTTCGAAATAACTTGCTTTCACAAAAAAATTTCTGATTCATTTGTACTTTTTTATGAAAGGATGTCAGCCACTTGATAAAGCTCTTTTTCAAGTTTTCTATTTTAATACTTCTTTCTTCCCCAACAATTTAGTTGTAATCAGAATATTTTGATAAACAGTACCTCTTAACTTTGTGTAATTAACTGAAATACATTCCAGACATATCAGGAACATCGAATTATTATTTCTTTCTATATAAAAAATAGGCATTGTTCGATTTCTTTTGAAAATACATGATTTTCTGTGCCAATTTTTAAAAGATTGAAATGGAGTTGGGCTGGACATATTGCTAGAAGAGATGATAATAGATGGACAATTGAAATTTTAAACTGGATTCCAAGAGATTATAAAAGACCCAGAAAGAGACCACATGTGAGATGGATGGATGAAATAAGAAAATGTGCAGGGGTATTGTGGGGAAGAGAAGCTAAAGATCGGAGAAGATGGATTAAACTTGGAGAGACCTTCATCCTGCAGTGGACTGATAATGGTTGATGATGATGATGAAAAAAAAAAAAAGTAAAATTCAAGTTTATTTTTGTCAATAAACGTTCATCAATGAAAATCACTATAAAACTAATGAAATGACCTAAGAACGGTAGACTACATCCATAGACAGATAAATCAAACAATATAAATAATTTCTTGGAATATTGCACCTTTGATAAAATGAATTAGAATTACTATAAAGTTTAGAGAGAGAAAAAGATGTAGTTGAGAAAATAAATATTTTATTTTATTAATTCTTAATTCAATATATGCACATCACGCATGTTTAAATAGATTTGCACAGAGCCATTTTAGACATGTTTTTGAAAAATGTTCGAAGACCTGATTGGGAGCTTTCAAGAGATGGAGTTGGCCCGTGAGCCAGAGGTTTACTACCTGTGCTCTGGAGTGAATCAATTCCAGTAATCAGAAATTTAGCACAGACACTTGTGAAACAAATATTGTGGTACTTTAATCACAAACTATTTTCCAAAATAATTCTTTGGTAGTAAAAACAATTGATATCAGCTGATCAAGACCTAAGACCTATTGTAGTTAAGAAAATGCAGGTGAATATTTTCACAGAGATTTGACCAAGCAAACTTCATCTAATCTTTTAACAAAACTGTTTTCAATTCGTTATGCATCGCCTGAAAATCATATGCAACATGCCATTTCATCTTTAGGACAAATAATCAAACTTAAAAAAAAAAATCTGATTTAATTGTAATTCAAATAAACCTCAAGGGTGTGTAGGATTATATCAATCTTCTAATATATCAAGTGGAAGTTACAATTTATACAAAATACTGATGTATACTTAATTACATTGAAAACAGATTCAATGTAATTTCCGTGGAACTTAGGGTATATTCCAAATAGTCTGGAATACTGACTAATGATTCTGAATGCTATTGTTATTTGTGTTAATATCTTTTGGAAGAGTTATGACGTTAATACTAGATGTTTTGATTTGACCCCTACAAAAAATATTTTTGCTAAGATCATGAAAAGCAATGAAGATGGTAGCAAATTTTGTGAGATAATGAAAATGAGACTCCTAATATTTCACTGTAATTGTGTGGTTAGATGGAAAGTTCTAATAGCGAAGCTTAAGTGATTACGTCATGTAAAAGTGTAAGAAAATGATAAAATACAGCCAGTTAACAAAGTTGAACATACTTTGCCAATGAGTCTGTACAGTTATGTGGTAGTTGTCTTGTATAAATGACTGTTTTCTAAATCGGCAATATGTTCATATCACAATAAATAATAAAAAAATCATATACCACAGCTATATAAAAATATTAATAATAATTTAAGCATAAAAAGACTTTTTTGGCACATGGTTTTATACCCCCTTTCAAATGATAAGCATCCATTTTAATGTTAGCTAATTACTGCAGACAGAACACCATCTAGTGTTCTATAATGGAAATAAAATAACAACAGTAACCAAAATAGAATTATACAGCTGTAGTATATGATTTTTTATTATTTATTATAATGTATATTATGCAACAGCATAATGGACTTCATTCATTTACATTTTTTGATAGTATCACACCGCAATATACTAGTGTATTGTTACTGTTCCTAGTAAAATTTCATCAAAATTTTCTTATCCAGGTCTTTGGATTTATTGATCAAAGTACATTTGTTTGTGTCTATAAATTATGCTTTTGTTTTTTCTCCCCTATTAAAAATTATATATTTATATAATGGTCTTCCATTATATAGATCTGTTATTCTTGCATACTTATTAGAGAGAAAATAAAAACATGATCCCCTATTAAAACATCACATAATCACCATTTCATATACATACACATCCTGTTAATAAGAGTACCAAACTCTCCTTATAGTAATGCCATCAAGTGCCAGCCTTCATAATTAATGGATGCAGGAAGGTTTGTACATAAAATCTCTACCTAGTGCCTACTCATCCAACATCTCCAAACTAGTTTCTAACTTGTGGCTATCATCAGTGAGAAACCTTGGATTTTAGAGCACTGTACCTAAATCTTGGGATTAAATGCAACCCTCCAGCAGCTACTTTTACCTATTCGATTAACTATAAAGTTAGGAGCCCGAGATGAAAACACCATAAGGTTTCCAACCCAAGCTCATTGATTTATATAATCATATAGATCTGAACTCAGTTCAGCATTTATACATTGTGGTGTCTTTGGTTTTTCAAAAACCACAGTCACCATTATCCTATTGACAGGATAGGTAAAAAAATATCAAAACATCGCATGATCATCATTTCATATATTTACACATTCTGTTAATAAGAGTATCAAACTTTTCATACAGTAGTGCCCATAGGATAATGGTGGCTATGGTTTTTGAAAAATCAAAGACACCACAATGTATGGATGCTGAACTGAGTTCAGATCTATATGACCATACAAATGAATGAGCTTGGATTGGAAACATGGTGTTTTCATCTTGGGTTCCTAGCTTTATAATTAACCCAAATAGGTAAGTGTGGCTGCTGGAGGGTTGCATTAGATTCTAAGAGTGCAGTGTTCTCAAATCTAAGGCTCCTCACTGACGAAAACCATTAAGTAGAAACTAGTCTGGGAATATTGGATGAGTAGGCCCTACATAGGAATTTTATGCACAAACCTTCCTGCATCCATTGATTATGAAAGCTTGCACTTGGTGACACTACTGTATGAAGAGATTGTTACTCTTATTAACATAAAAATAAATGCATTTTAAAAAATAATTTAAAATTATTCCATAATAATATGAAAATATGATGGAAAGTTCATAACACCAATTAATATACTTTTCAGTTTGCTAAGTGCCATGATACTGAATTTACGACTATAACTCTTGGTTAAATATCACTTCTGACACAGACATAAAGAAAAGAAGCAACATCAATTGTTTTTACTGGAAGAGCATAGCTGGAGTTAGAATATAATAATAGAGATACAAAAAAAAATATTTCATATTAAATGTTTTCCAAATGCTTAAGGCTTGCCTATACATATACATTTAGGTTAATAAGGTAGAGTGGATTCATCCTATGTTTTCAAAAAACTTTATCTTATGTTTGAAAGGAGAATATTCCTTAAAAGTGGTTAAAACTATACCGTGTATGTGAAGTGGAGTGATCCCTAATGATTGTTACATATAAAAACATAGTACTATATAAATAAATAACTCATTGCATATGTTTAATATTACATCTAATACTCCCGTGCTGTAAATTGTAAAAATTTCATAAATGTCAATCATTAAAACATAGTAAATGGAACTAAAAGTGATTAATTAATATCTTCATGCTATCATTTCCAAATGCTTAAGATTTGCCTATATATTTACATTTAGATTAAAAATGTAGAGTGGAATTATTCTATCTTTTCAAAAGACTTTATCTTGTATTTAGAAAGGTGAGTATTCCTTAAAAGGTGTTTAGATCCATACTGTGCATGTGTAGTGAAGTGATCCCTAATGATTGATTGTTACAGATTAAAACACCATGCTAAATAAATAATTCATTATTCTCTGAAATGAAATACAATCAATTTATAAGACAACTATATACTTAAACAATATATAAATAATAAATTTATTAACATCTAATCGATTTTCAATTGTTATAATATCTTGACAAGGTTCATTTTTGAACGAAAATCGATTAGATGTTAATAAATTTATTATTTATATATTGTTTAAGTATATAGTTGTCTTATAAATTGATTATATTTCATTTCAGAGAATAGTATATTAGAAAGACAACATAATGGTTTTATAATGCCATCTTGTGAAATAATTCATTATATATGGGTATATATTATAAATGAATTTCGCTTATTACAAATAATTTTAATTTAAATCCATATCACACCTATAGTATATATATATATCATTAGATACTACTGCAATAAGTTGATATATATAATCGTAATGTATAAATTATATTTAATATGGGTACATAATTATATAATAAATCAGTAACTAAGTTTTCTATTTAAAATTATTTAAAAGATTTATTTTTATTTTAAAAACAATTTTTTTTTTTTTAAAATGCTAAAGAAAAAAAAAGTGATCTTTTTTAACTTTTCACAATCATTTTAAATAATGCGAGTTTTCTAATTTATATTTATTTTTAGAACAATTGTTTTAAAATAGAAACAATTTTAAATAGAAAACTTAATTACTGATTTATTATACATATATAGATTATGTACACATATTAAATATGATATATATATATTAAGAGTTTAAAGTGGTTTATAAAATGTTATTAAATTGAAAGAAAAACATATTTATACTGCCCTCTCATAGGCATTATTTAAAAAAATTAAAGTTCTAAGAATAATTGTTAATTGCAAATGTGAAATTATTAAATATTTTTCATATTTTTCCTATCTTCTGTTCCATATGTATATATATATCAAAGTAGTTGACATAGGAAAAGATAAGTGTTTCAAATGGATTAAGTGTTATAACTTAGTTATATATCAATTTTCAAGCAATCCTATTAAATTTAAATATATTAAACCTCGATTTTAAAATTTAATTCTAACTTCAAAAACATCAACAAATCAATTTTCCAAAATCAATAAAAGCATTTAATAAAAAACAATAGTTAGATAAGTATTGAAGTATTTAATAATAAAAAAACTTGAAATAAGTTAAAAAACATCATAAATTATAAAATAAAAAAAACTAGCATGGGCTAGATGAGATATGTTTCACAGATTGATTTATAGATATTTAAACTCATCATAATCTTTTTGTTTTTACTTTCTCATTTTTTTAAAAAAATTTCTGAAATGTGATGGTTTATAATAACTATGGAAGGATTAAAAACAATGGATGGAAAAAAGATATTTAACTGAGTAAGCTAAAATAATTGAGGTAAAGATATATTTTTAGATTAAAAAAAAAAAAATTATGTACTGAAGAAAATTGTAGAAAATTAAAGAAAAAAAAACAAAGTTTATGGATAATTTTAATGATAATGTTGAGGCCAACACCCAAAAATATTTTTAGGCTAAAAGTCAAAATTAATTAAATATCAATTCACTACAAAATATTTTCATATAATTTTGTTTGCCTAAGTCTTTCTAATAATATTTTTAAATTGTGGTTGAAGATTAAAATTTTTATTAAAATAAATAACTGACTTAATATTTATGCGGTTATGACAAATTCAAACACTAGAAGTGGCGTATTGAGCTTCAATTTTGGAATCTTCTGCTCTCTGGTCCATTACCTTGCACTGCACTGGGTAAAATTATTAAATGATTATTCACTTAATAAATAGTATATCACCCAAAGGGGGAAAGTTGGGCTTTGATTTAAGGAATTTTTAGTTCTTGATTCTACTTTTGAACTCCTCAAAAAAATCCCAAAAGCTTTTTACTGATGAAGGCCAAAAGCTAACTAACAACTAGTCTGGGGATATATAGATAGGTAACACCGGATAAAGATTTATTAAGCATTACCACCTGGCATCTTTTAATTATTTAAAATTTACACTAGATGGCATAAATGTAGTGAGATTGGAAGAGAATCGCTAATAGATAGCAAAATGTACAAGTAAAAACCATGTGATATTTAGTAGGTTAGGTGATTTCTTATTGCTTTAATTCTGATTAAGGAATAAAGGCATCTAAATTGAGGTTACTGAAATATATGAAAACTGAACTGGATTCAGATCTATATAACTATACAATCAAATTGGCTTGGATTGAAAAAATTTGTAAATTTTTTTAATTTGAACTGATAGCTTAATACTATAACAAAAAAGTAAAAAGTAGCTACTAGAGGAATAAAACATTATATACAAAATGTCTAAGTACACTGTCAAAAATCCAAAACCTCCTCAAAGATGAAAGCCAAAAGCTAGACTCTATTCTCAAGTTATTTGGATAAAAAAATACTGAATAAGAATTTATTATGCACTAACAACTGGTCAGTTTTTACACTAGATGGCATAACTGTAGTGAGGTTGGAACAAAATTGAATTAAGTTGTATTCTTATTATGTATTATATATATATTTCTGTATTCTCCAATACAGGAAATATGTCTATGTGTTTGAAAAGATTTTTAATAAATATGTTTTACCAGTTCTTACTTATGGATCTGAAACTTGGACACTTAAACAGAAGAGCAACACAGAGACTTCAGACTACTCAAAGCTATGAAAAGATGCATGTTATGAGCAATAAGAAGAGATTGAAAACAAAATACACTGGAGAGAGAACAAATAGGTGTTATTTATATCATTGAAAGAATTAAGAAACTAAAGATTACTAGAAGAGATGATAATAGATGGACAGTTGAGATCTTAAACCGAATTCCAAGAGTGTAAAAGATCTAGAAATGGACCACATGTGAGATGGATGGATGAAATAAAGAAGTGTGCTGGGGGTGATGTGGAGAATTCAGACTAGTGGTCAGAAAAGATGGACTGAACTTGAAAGATCTTCATCCTGCAATGGTTCGATTATGATCGAAAATGATGATGATGATCTGTATATTATCATGAATAAAAGCATTTAAATGGCCACTATTATTAATAACATATTCTATTGGGTTTTATATATATAATGATAGAATATTACAATGCTGAGAAATATATGACATTTGGGGTGATTAAATTCCAAGCATTTGCTGTATATAATTGCAATATTTTTAGTCACTAGATATATAGCCAACTCCTAAGAGTTTAATCACTGGTATACACATATGGATGTGTGCTTTTTCCTGCTCTGAAAGTTGTGATAAAGTAAAAGCCGAAATAACCTTACAAATAAAAGATAACAACTTTACATGACATTTAGTAAAGTATATTTAACCATGGTAACTAAGATAAATATAATGCGATTGGATATAGAATAAATTTATTTAGTTTCTTTTTTTTCTTCCTAATTAATAATATAAAAGTTGCTAATAGATAGCAAAATGTGTAAACAAAGATCATGTGACATTTTGTGGTTCACGTGATAACTTATTGGTTTAAGAATAAAACTTCATAAATATGCATTTTATATTGTACAAAATTCACATAAAGAAATAAAACATACTTACTAATGTCCCGATAACATTAAGAATAAGATTTTCAGGAATGCCTTCATATACTGACGTTGTAACATAAATATTTTTTGTAGTGAAATTGAGAGTACAATCCATTATGTGACAGCTAATAATAATTACATATATATATATATAAATTAGAAGAAAAAAAAATAACATAAAACATTATCCAAAATATAATTAATCTAATAGTCTATGACATATTTAAAATTAAATATAATTATTGGTATAAAGGAGAAATTAATTTAAAGTTCAATATAAATATTTTTAATTGGCTCCAATAATTGTAACTATTATTGCAAATAAATAATCCAGATTTACGACTATGTACTGTGCATCCAAATGTAAAACCTCTTGAAAGTTTAAGATAACACTGTAAAAGTACAATAGGCAGATAAATTGTGTTAAGATAGTTACAAACAGCGGGGGAACTAATACCAGAGAGATCAACAAATTATTACTTAGCCAGAGCACTCTATTGCATAGTTACTCTACCTGCCTTGAGCAGAGAATTTAATATATATCCATACATCTTACCTTTGGTAACATGCATCCATATATATTGCAAGGAAATCAAGTCATATATCACATGAGATAATTTTATAAGCTTGTATTACAAATGTTATTTAATGAGCATGCCAACAGCTCTTAACAGGCTTTTCAGAATATCCCTATGCTCAGACTGATTTCTAGATATGGCTGTCATCAGTGAGGATATTCCATCATTAATGTTTAACAATTAAATAGAAAATCTGAAAATTTCAGACATCCATATGTCTTCAAATCCTAACTTAAATATGGTGTATCTGAACTTGGTTCAGTCTCATATGGTTATTTAAGTTAGATAGCTGGATTTAAAGACATATGGATGTGTGAAAATTTCAGATTTTCTACTAGGTGCTGGACTTGATCTGGTATTTTAAATCTAATGCTGAAATATCCTAGTGCCTCACTGATGACAGCCAGAGCTAGAAACTGGTCTGAGGATAGAGATATTTTGAAAAACTTGATAAGTGCTATTGACATGCTCATTATATAACATCCATATATATATATTACCCATCAAAGCTATTAATGTGAAAAGAACTATACTGCAGGGGTTAATAGTGTCACGATAGAGAGATAATTCTAGGCACCAAATGAAAATGACTGCACAGTGTGGGTAATCATGGAACACCTTAAATACCAAAAATACTTCTACATAATGACCTTGTCTTCAAGAAAACAAAATTAACATTGAAGGTATATCAAAATCAAAAATGGAAATCTTCTATGGATAAACATAAGATGGATATAATAACATCTTAAGGCATTTATCATTCTATTAATAAACTACTGTTAATGAACACATACACAGGAAAATATTCAGCTTTATTACCGCCTAGCATACTTTTGATATATCATGATCATGTATATCATATTCATAGATTATAGTAATATGACTCAACAAGAGTTCTTGATATTAGTGTATAAATAGGGATTAATTAGCTATTCAAAAAAATTAAAATTTATTTAAATAGCCCAATTTCTTTGATAGAGGGATACTTGTATCTTTTCTATTGATCGGAAAGTGGTCACTTGCCATTGTCCGGCCTCTTTGATTTTACGCTTTCTGTCCTATCTCCATAAATATAATTTTCGCATTTAATAATTCAAATCTATGGCCAGTTTTTTGTTCATAGTGAATATTGATGAATATCCTTTATTTTTAAGGGTTCTGCTATATAAATATCTATGTTGGCCAATCTAGTTAAGCATGTAATCTCACAATACAAACTGCCACTAGCTTACTCTTTTAGATATTCCTATACCTTCAGAATTTGTAAAAGAACACAATTCTTATAACAATCTTCGTGAATAAACTGATGCTGAACCAGGTCATACTTTAGAATAGATGACTTTAAACAACATGCACTTTTTATTATGCTAAGTATAAAGGAATATCCCTTTCAGGCAATCAAGACACAAAGAAAACCCCTGATTTATTATTTCATTCCAGCAAAAAATTATTTTCATTCGCTTGCTGATCTACTAATATTGAATTATCTGTAGCCGATTAAAATCAAGATTCATTACTCTTGAAATTCACATCCCAATACTGACTGTCGCGCTGATTCCGAGACGGAATTTAAAGAAAACTAACTGAAACAATATACTGGATATTGACTAATAGAATCTTATCTATCCTCCTTGCTATGGTAGCTTTAACAAACCCATTGCAGTAGCTTTCAAAAGATCTATATCTCAATGATATCAAATGTGATTCATTCCAAACTGGAATAAAATCAGTACTCTTTATAATCAATATGTGTTTACAAAAAAAAAAATCAGAAATTATTGACAAAATATAAAATTATAGATGATTCTAGGAAGAATAGAAGGAATAAAAGAAAAAAAAACAAAGAAAAAAAAAGCAAAAAAAGAAAATAAGGAAAGAAAGAAATTAAGGTAGAAAGAAAGAAAGAAAGGTAGAAAGAAAGAAAGGTAGAAAGAAAGGTAGAAAGAAAGACAGGAAGGAAGGAAAAAGAAAGAAAGGAAAGAATGAAAGAAAGAAGGAAAGAAGAAAAAATAAAAGAAAAGAAAGAAAAAATGAAAGAAAGGAAAGAAAAAAGAAGGCAAGGAAAGAATGAAATAAAGAAGGAAGGAAAGGAATGAAAGAAAGAAGGAATAAAAAGTTAAAATTTTATGAGATCTGATTTATTTTTACATAAGCTTGATGGATTATTAAAATACACTAAAATACCAATGAGATTAGTAATCTTATATTTCAGATTTTTTTAAAGTCAGGATTAACAGAACTGGAAAAACCATCATTATAGCAAAACAACAAACTACTCTTAGGCAATTTTTCTCTAATCTCATTCAGTAAAATCAGTAAATATTGATTCATTTAAATTTGTGCCTGATTATCTTAAACATGAAAAGACCCAGGGGTCAATAATAAACTTCCAGAATTTCTCAAAAAATTTGGACCTAAAGCCAAAATGTGATTGGCAAAATTATTCAGTCTCATTTATTCCAAAAATCAGAGTGAAAATAAGACGATGATAGCCTTAAAATCTAATAAAGCTAACATTGATCCACAAGACGATTGCCAAAATAATTATGTGTTCAATATAAGCTATTGGAAAGACTAATCAATCTTTAAAAAAAATTATGCCAATAGTCAAAAACTATCTAGTTTTAGAATAGGCGGAACTTAGGTCAGAATAAAGTTGTTGTGAACATGTTTACTTCTAACAATTCATCTCAAAAAGAGCTTTCAAAATAAACTAAAAGCTAATATTATTTTATTGATCAGCTTGTGATTCTGCTTGAAAAAAATTACAATTCTGTACATATTAGCCATTGCAGGCTTATAAGGCGTTGCACACCAATATTACAGCCTGCCAATGTGCTTCACAACACTGCAAATGCACACTCTTAACAGATTGCTATCGTATATCGTGAGGGTGTTTGAAAATTCAACTGGCCATAACTGTTGCAATATGCCTTTGTAATAGTGATCTTATACCCTAACTAACATATTAGTACCTACTAATAATTGTAAGCCCATCCCCATGCTTCCTTACACATCATGAAATGTGAAAGCAATTGTAAAAGGGTCAGGCCAAGCACCATTCCACACAAGTCACGCGAAAAGACATGTTTGCATGAGAACTGCTATGACTCAAATGAAATGGCTGAGGTTGCATGTTGTTTTGGAAATTGTAAGCTTTGTTTGATCAGAGTACAGCACATTTTGGTCAGATTAAGAACAGATATGAGATAAATAAAATGTCTGGAGTTGCACGTTGTTTTGCAAATCATAATTTTGGTTTGATTCAGAGTACTGCATATTTTGGCCGATCCTTCAGACCGGCAAAACCATTGCTCCCCCCCACACACACATTCCAGCCTGACATGCTGACATGTGTAATGTAAGTATTGTATTTTAGAAAATAATGATGGTTCGTAAATTGCATACGGCATAAACCATCGGTCCCTTCCCCCAAGCAAATCCAGCGTTATGCGCTGACTTGTAGAATGTAATTTAAAATATTGTAGTTCTTGTATTTTCGAAAATATTTTTTAAAAATAATGTCGTTTTTTAAATTGTTTAAAAACAGTTTGCAAAATGTTGCAAGGCGCTAAAATGTATAATGTAATTTTAAAACGTAATTATTCCATTTTAGAAAATAATGTTAAAGTTGAAAAAAAATAAGACCGGTAATGTAATATTTGTGTTTGTTTATATAAAAAGTATGCCCTCTCACAGTCTCTAAAATCTTTTAATGCAGGAAAATTATCAACTTTACAAAATTCTCTCCAAAAGAAAACTGAGTAACATTAAATAATAACTACAGCGCAGATATCGAATTTTATAAAGTAGTCTGAGCCACACCATTTGATTTGGAAATAGTCTTGAACTATAGCCAAACTGATGTCTTTCATTAATCAAAGATTAGATTTAAAATAATTTCTAGAAACAATCTATTTGGATTATGATATAAATACTCTAAGGGCATTTTCTTTAGTAGCATATTCTCTTAGTGAACACTATGTATATATTTAGTGCAAAAGAGTTCACTTTAAACTTCTGGATGCAATTAAATATTATCATGGAAATATTATTGGCCCACTGAAAACCATTCCACTGTTATGGCTTCCTTTCTTTAACATATTCCTTCACCATTATAATAGAAAAGACACATATTTCTCTATTTCTAAGAAGTGAACAAGCCGATTCATCTGTATATATTAAAAATTGTTTTACATATGAAGATTCATTTGCATATATTAGCATTCACCAACAACACCATAACGTTTCTAACTCTTCGGCTATGAATATGGGGTTAAAAGATCTCGAAAGCGCTAAGCCTAATATTTAATTTTGATATTTCTAACTTCACCAATAAGCATTCGAAGCACAGTATAATTCCTATGGAAACAAGTTTTAAAAAGGTGTTAAAATTCATGGTTGTTTTTTTAGCTCTTGTTTGTAATAAATTGGCCGAAACATTTCGGATGTTGGCGAAAGGAAAGATTTATTATATATATATATTTATTTTTATTAAATATACCTAAATGCACTTTTGGATTATAAAACCAGATTCGTAGCACTCAATTCTGGTTTTATAAGCTAGAGGTATACTCAGCTATGTAATGAAAATAAATACAAATAATAAACATTTTCTTTAGTTAATGTTTGAAACATTTTATCCAATTTATTATTGAAAACTATTAAGTAAATCAGACTGAGAATAATTCAAGATATAACTTCATCACCTAAGACATGGCTCAAATAAAATTTGCTTTCTGAATGCTTAACCAAATTTCTTTCAATCAATCAAAAAATAGTGACCTAAGAAATGGATATCTAGTAAGGCCCCAAAACGAAATTCATTTTTCTAGATCCAGTAGTAATGTCCTCTGAATTTGCTCCTTCAAGGTGTTATTGAAGTCTCATTATATTAAATTCATGATCAACTATAGATGTTGTACTTATGTCCTTCAGGAATAGAAATTAACAATCATTGATCACTATAAATGTAACCAAATAGAAAATTTGAATCGTACAGTTAATAATGATCAAATCTACACATATAATGGCAAAATTGAACACTACCAGTGAAACTATCTCTTGACTGCAATATTTTCCTTTAAAATATGAATTAATAATTTAGTTAACTAACAAAAAAAATCTATACGCTAAACATATAACTGCAGAATATAAATATTAATCATTCCTTACTGAAATCCTTGAAATAACTTCACAACAAAAAATTAAAACAAAGACTTCCTTATGTGGTGATTCATTAGTTATAAAAAGAGAAACATACATATAAGTTGAAATAATTTGAGCAATGTGATCAATACTAGTGAAAGAAAATATTCTGTACTAATTAAAAACTAACAATGTCAATCATTAATTCAATGAATTAATACAATGCATGTCTTCCCATAATCCTTTTCAAACAGACTTCAACATAATTAATAAATGAATTGACTTAAAAAAAGTGATGCTGTTTTAAAAATTGCATCATAAAAGATTAATTGAGAAATGTTAGAAAAAGTTTTTGTTGCATCGGGAAAAAAAAAAAACTATACAAAAATAAGTACAAATAAAACTATATGTGCAAAGAAAAAACATTAGTTATTCATTCAACTAATGAAAAAATTTTTTAAAAAAGTCAAATGCAAAAATAATCAAATGCTTTTTTTACAGAAATCGAAAATTATGCAAGCTTCAAGAGAATTGGAAAAGTAGCATTGAAAGCTATATTAAAGTCTTGATCAATATAGGTTATAATTACAACAACTTACTTCAAACACTTAAAACATTCTACTCTAAAATAAATCCCCACCCTCCAGATTCTAAGAATACAAATAAGTGAATAAGTCTTCCCTTTGTGCCTCGCTTATCACAACATTTACAGAATATATGTTCCAACACACTTAAGGTCAGCTTTAGAACCCCCCCCCCAGTCAATTGCAATGAGCCTGTTTGCAGACACTATCATAGGAAAATTGCATCCTAACAATGCCACCAGACTAGCACAACATAATTATATTTACAACCATGCAAAGAAAAATCCCAATGTGAAGTCTGCATTTCTGGAGCATGAAATGGAATCTGACTGTAGCTTTATTCCACGTTTTATTAAAGTAGTGTATGTAGAACGCAATGATGAGATATGAAAATTTAAAGAGTATGATCCATTGCTATCAGCATCTATGTAATAAACAAAAAAAGACACCTATCGCTTTATTCTGAAAGTGGAGTATGTAAATCAAATTTATATATTAACTATCAATTATCAAATTTTGTGCTTTTCTGTTAATTAACCTCAGCCAACAAGTTTGAGCGATATGAATATGACCTGCTAAAGGTTGAAAGCAATTCTCAACTAGATATTGTTTAATTGAAATAAATCTAATCTTTTCTTTAGAAGTGGAGAAATGCTATTAATAGAACTATCAAAGAAAAAATTTCATATGAGAACTAATGAAAACAGTCCACCTATTTGAAATTTATATGGACACATTTATGTCATTACATTACTGAGAAGACATTTAAAATCATTTAAAACTGACCACTAACTAGGATTCATCTGTTTAATTTTATCCTTTTTCACCTTGAAAAAAAAAATCTACACTACTTTTTAAATATATATCAAAGAATTCAGGCTTACTACAACCTAAGGAACATTTAAAAAAATCTTACATTTTTATGCCTATAAAGATTAGTTTGCAAAAAGCTAAAAACTTTCTTTCTAATCATTGGAAGATACGGATTTGTAGTATGGAAAAAAAAATCTCTGGTTCAGCAGTGAAAAAAGGTGTAATAAGTTATAGTTAAAATGATACCAAGCATGGATTGAATACCAATAACCTCTGGCAACTGGCAATTTGGCCCCTGTTTTAATATAGGCAAAATTACAAAAGGGCACTTTCAAATTTTCATGTTTACCAAATTTCATTCAAAGATATAATTAAAATTTATTCAAATAATATTTTTGTTTGATCTCAAATAAAATAAACAAGCTCACTTTTAAAATAAAATTATTAATCTAATTAACCCATTCAGTAAGAGTGATGAGGTAGCATTTCTTCTTTATCTTTTGAATGTGTGACTACTAAACATCACATGATTACCATTTCCTATGGTTACACAAGCTGTTAAATAGCAACCTCTCCATACAGTAGTGCCCTCCAGAAACCATAGTAATCAATGGATGCAAGAAGGTCTGTCTGTGCATAGAATCCCTATCTAGTGCTTACTCATTCAATATCCTCAGACTGTTGACTAAAAAGGTAAAACGTAGCTGCTGGTGGGTTGCATTAGAACCAAAGATCTAGGTTCAGTGCTCTCAGAACTGAGGCTCCTTAATTATGAAAGTGGTCTGGAGATATTGGATGAATAGGCTAGATAGGGATTTTATGCACAAACCTTCCTGCAATTATTGATTATTATAGCTTGCACTAGGTGGCACAACTGATGGAGAATTTATAACTACTATAGAAATTTTTCTAAAAGTATGTGTGTCGTCGCCCCCCCCCCCATACACACACACACACAAAAGTAACAATTAAAAAACAAAAAGTTGAAACAAACTTGAATCATTGTCATTTTTATATGCTTTTCTATTAATTACAAAATATTCTGGTTTCGGGAAATGTCATTAAAAGATTAAAAGAAACCTTATCACAGGAAAGCAGGAAGAAAAAGTAAACTTTAATCATTAAATGTTATCTAAAAACTGTGCAAGCATTATTCAATTTTACATTTACTATTTGTTTAATATCTCCGATAGCCTATAGTGTTTTAAAATCTCAGAGCTGGTTGATGAGTAGTAAGATGTATCCTGTTGAATTATTACTGACGTCTTTTAATCAAGTAAATTCATTACATAAATCTGTAAGCAAAAATGCTAAATAATCAATGTAATAAATTTTATATATAAAAAAAAACTAAAATCGAATTAAACTTTTAAATTTTCATTACTAATAAAATTTAATACACTGTACAGGCTTACACACACCTGCACACATATAATGTAATATATAAGGGATTCGAACTCACACTTTCACCCGACCCTCGACTCTCCATGCCATCTCTTATTGCAGACCTACCTGATTTGAACGTTTCATCATCAGATTTTCAATGAAATGGATGGCTGAAGAGTTGTGGGTTGGGGTAGTTTGAAGCCTGTCCATTAAAAAATGAAGATTGGCTATCTTAATATAAAGCTGAGCACTGATTGTATATACGTGTGGAGATAGTCCAACTGATAATTTGCTGGTTCTAGCATGAAATATGTATATTGGTGATTAATTATCTTTTCAACATGCATGTGATCAGATGGGTTAGCAATAAGAGATGGCATGGAGAGTTGAGGGTCGTTGGGAAAATCTGAGTTCGAATCCCATATTACTAATAAAAATATTTTAATAACATAATACCTAAAGCTTTCCATATAAAATGATCACAATAGCTTTAGAAACTTTTTCTACTGATCAATTATCATTTCTACTTTATCTATTGGAAACTTTTTCATAAAAACTTTGTTTCAGTCATATAAAGTATAGCACTTTTTTAATGAATAATATTTCCGTAATGTAATTTTCAATACACTACTCTCTTTCAAAATAGGGACTGGTTTCTAGCCAATTTTAAAACCTCGTGGAGGGATATAATTATAAACATATGATCACAAACTTGTGAAAAAGATCTATGATCCCCAAAATGCACAATTAATGCTGAACCAGTACTCATCAATTGGCCCAAATCACATTCTCTTACATATATCTTTATCAATGTTCAGGGTATATGGTTAATTTCATGTCTAAAGAATGATTAAGGAAAAAATATTAATATATTTCCATCAAACCACTAAACATCACATGATCCTAGATGCAGTGCTCTCAGATCCAAG
Source organism: Epiperipatus broadwayi (assembly GCA_028023455.1). Classification (NCBI taxonomy): domain Eukaryota; kingdom Metazoa; phylum Onychophora; class Udeonychophora; order Euonychophora; family Peripatidae; genus Epiperipatus; species Epiperipatus broadwayi. The sequence goes on from JAQFVV010000002.1 coordinate 29,388,654, forward strand.
GCTCCTCACTGATGAAAGCCACAAGCTAGAAACTAGTCTGGGGATATTGGATGAGTAGGCACAAGATAGGGATTTTATGCACAAGCCTTCTGGCATCCATTGATTACTCTGGTTTGCATTGAGTGGCACTACTGCATGGAGAGTTTTGCCTGTTTTAATATTTCCATCAAGTGGTTTGTGATAAAGTTGTGAGGATACTAAGTTTGAGACATCCATTAAAACTATAGTAATTTGCTTGGTTGGAGTGCTTTTGGTAGAAATAACTTGATACTAAAAGGAAATATGCCTCTGTGTTTGAGAAGGAAGCTTTTTAATAAATGTGTTTTGCCAGTTCTTATTTATGGATCTGTGACTTGGACACCTAATAGAAGAGCAATACAGAGACTTCAGACCACTCAAAGAGGTATGGAGAGATGCATGTTAGGAGTAACAAGAAGAGATCGAAAAGGCAATGTATGGGTAAGAGAACAAACAGGTGTTACTGACCTCATTGAAAAAATTAAAGACTGAAGTGGAGTTGGGCTGGACATATTGCTAGAAGAGATGATAATAGATGGACAATTGAAATTTTAAACTGGATTCCAAGAGAAGAGACCACATGTGAGATGGATGGATGAAATAAGAAAGTGTGCAGGGGTGATGTGGAGAAGAGAAGCTAAAGATAGGAAAAGATCGATTGAACTTGGAGAGACCTTCATCCTGCAGTGGATTGATAATGGTTGATGGTGATGATGATTATGAATTTGCTACATATATATTCTAACCGTGCCCGCCGTCGACCTCGTACCTCCACTTACAAATAAATAGATTACTATATTTAATGTCACCGGGTTCTAGCTCTAATAATTAAATGTTATATTAAAAAAATGTTTTACTAGCTCAAATTTCTTAAAAATTAACTTAGGTTCTGTTTTAAAGTAAATTAACATAAAGATTTAATGTATTCATGAGACGAGAAGTGGAAATACGAGTTGGCAAGGTAGATCACATTGAGCCAATATCCCACAGGATACCACCTCAATGGCATAAGAACACTATTCCCCCTTTATACTATTATTTCAAATAATAACTACATAGTATTCTTATGACTTTCGCAATGTCTACTTACTAAGACTCATTTAATAACTATAATATTAATTCTGTTATCTTTAATAATAATAATCATCATCTAGCTCAATAAATTATAATCTCAGGTTCTTAATCTTTATTTATACTTCAACAAAATGCGGTAGCACATATGGTAAGGGATTTTATGCCATATCTACTACACTGCAATTAATAACAATAATGATTACAATCTTTCTTACTTAATCAAATTGGTATAAATTTCTTTTATTGCAAATTTATTACCATAATAAATCAATCAATATCAATATCATCTTTTGTCTTTAAACAATAAAGTAAACTAAGAAGTGGTAGTGTTTAGATAATCTGATAAATAAAGTAAGTGGCAATTAATAGCATATAATTTATCAAAATATTAGGATAGTGGATTTATGACCAATAACTTAATGCAATTTTATAATTACTTAATTATAAGAACATCAATAATAATTAAGATTAAACATATTTTTAGTTATCTTTTGTGCAAAATGTACTTCAGTGGTTGTGAAAACATTCTGTGAATTTGTACCATGATGTAGTGAAAACCATACCCAGACACAAGTTTTAATAAAACAAATTTAACAAAGTTTATTAACATCAAATAAATTTAAGTAAAAATAAAAACAACTCTATTTACATCTTATTTACAACGGATATCCTTCTTTCCTTACACATGACAAATATTAATTCTACAATTTTGTACTTCTTTATAGTTAATCCAATCATTATACATTTTAAAAATTATTTTAGTTATTTTCTTTAGGTTTATCACACTATTTATTTGAACTACTTATGGGTAACAACATTTTTACCTTTTAAATATACTAAATTTACAATATTCTAAATTATTTTTGTGGATCAATATTTTATAACGTCACACTTTATAATCAATATGGTCTTAAAAAAGAAAATTTACATTTCTTGTTACTTTAAACAAATTGCACAACATATTATTAAATATTATGATTAACTTTAATGTTTGTTCTCCCATGCTCATATAAATTATAATGCGTTTTTGCATAAGCCATACTCCTGTATAATATTATAATGTGTTTAAATATCACCCTGTTACAATTTCAAATATATGATAATAATTATCGAGTGTTATAGTATTTTTAAATATGCAACACTTATCTCTTTAAAATATAATTAATAATAAAAAGAGCGTGAAAATATATTTTAATATTTGTATATTCTCATTTGATATACTTTTACAAAAAATTATAGTTTATTTCTAAATTAAAATGATTCTATAACTTCTTCCATTATTTAAGACATCTGTATCTTTCTTTCAATGGTTATAATCTATTCTTAGTTAACTCTAACTATTTTTATTCCAAGTAAAATCATAACATACATTCTAAAATATCTATTGTTTTCCCTTCAATAAAACCTATCATATACGATGTAGTAGCACGAAATACAGATTAAGATAGCGAAAGATGTATAGGATATTGGGAAGAAAGATGGATAACTTGTTTTCAATGTACTTCAAGAATGCATGGAACAGTGTGAACAGGTTCGACAATTATTGTCTATTAACCCTTAAGATAAGAAAGTGATGTGGCAGCTATTTATTCAGCTTTACCAAACATCAAGGCAACTCACACGAAATATAAAATAACACTGTCCAAGACAACATGTGTATCAGTCGTAGGGCTACGTTAACTACGCTGATTATCACCTATAAAACGAAATGTGGATCAGCCATAGGGCTATGTTAACTATGCTGATTCTCTCACAAAACTACTTATTTCCATTCCCTGTATCATCCTAGATTTTCATACATCATCTTGGTTTCCAAATCACCCCTGTACTCCCAAGTCACTACCCAAATTATCTCTCTAGATTTTCACTATATCAAACATCGATAAATACAAACAACTTTTAAAAAACAACAAACAAGATTCGCGAATATGAAAATCATTTCTCTATTCCTTAAGAATAATTTATCTCGCTTTATAACACTGTATGTTCATTACCTACATTTTTGTTAAAACAATATTCAAACATCCCAATAGGAAAAATCAATAGAAAATGTAATATAATCATCGATTATATTAAATTATTATTTATCAACAAATAAAATGACTATCGTATGCATATTTTCAAAAATCTAATCACATCTCAAAATGTTTCAATGTGTTGTTTTAAATGCGTTTTACAATAATAATAATAATAATAAAACTTTTGTACTACATTCATTCAATTTTCGGCTGATCTAAATAAATAAAACATACATTATATCATTAATAATTATAAAATGTTACCAAAAAACAATTGTTATCTTCGGATTAGGCTTTGCAGTAGGCTTCTTTTCCTTCCTTCGAGCATCGCAAATATACAATTTCACACATACAATTTTATTAAAACATTCAAAATCAAACATATTTCATATAATATTATATATATCAAAATTAATGTATTTTGTTTCCCTATCGTTTTCTGAAACCTAATGCTTATAATAATAATAAAAAATAATTCAAACCATAATTAAATATTTTTCTGACGGTAAATCTTGTTTAGTCCCATAATATTACTCTTCTTCTTTTATCTGAATGTTCTCCATTATGACTCTCAAAGTTTTAAAATAACTTGGTTCATTTAATAAATTTGTTTAGGCGATCTTTAATTTTAGCTTTTAGCATCAGATTATTAAAATATATTTTAGTTAGATATCCTCGAAGTTTTTTTTTTAATGTTCTGGCAAATATTCTCTCGGCGCGTCGATGCATCTTTCTCCTTTTTAATTAGACTACGAATATTTAATACTTTAGGTACCAATTGCGTTTTATGGATCCAATATTTTTTATATTCCTCTTCCATATTTTTCTTTATACAAATATTTCTCTTGAGCAAGCTTTATTTCATTCATTCTTAATTTTATGTACATTATTTTTTGATCTTTAACTATTTTTTTTTTTTTCTAGAGTATACTTCTTTTTCAGGTCATCTTAAAGAAAGCAATTCCAATAATTTTAATTTTAGAATTATATTTGTCCATTTATTCTTAGATGAATCATAATGATTTTTATATTTTATTCTCTTTCCTGAACTTTCGCACAATGTCTTTTCATCTATATTACAGCAAAAGCAGTTTCCTTTGGATACACTATATAAAGCGGTATCAATGAACAATATAAACAATTTTTAAATGTTATAAACTTTAAAAACTGGTTTTAAAGAATCTATCCATATTTTTTACTGAAAATTCCGACTGTACTTCTATAGAATTCACTGGCAGGTTCGATTAAGTTAGTGATACATAATTTATGAAAACTTTAAAAATATTTATTTTAAGACTCTCTCTATGATTTTAAAAATTGTCAGTTAATTTGTTCTAATGATATTATTAGAATTATATTGGAAAAATTGAATAAATTGGAGAAAAGAAATTATTAGAGAGCTCAAAATTTTTACCTCTTCACTCGAGTCTGTCAATTCTTGTTCTCCTCGATTATACAATTAATTGGCGCGATTTTGGGAGTCTGCCAAGCTCTATTACTATTGGTCAATCCTACTTGGATTTATAAATAATTTTCTAAAGTTTTAAACTGATAATGTAACACTTAAACATTATCTAATTATTATTTAAAACTAATTATTATATTTAAATCAATTTAAACACTTTTAAAACAATTTTCAAAACAATATTTAATAAAATTATTCACTACTTATTTTTATTATGATGTTTAATAAATTCTATCCATTTCTACTATAATATTATTTAAATACTTTAAAATATTGGTATTAATTGAAACAAGTGCTTGTATAAAAATATTCCAGACAATTACGTAATTGTTTCCGGTGTTTTGTCTATTTTTGTCTGTCTTAATAAATTTACTGCACTTATATTATATAAAATTTTTATGTGAAATTTTGAAGAAATAATTTAGAAAAAATATAGAAATAAATACAATTCTCAACATCATAATATTTACTATTCAAATACATTCCACTAATTTTTATTATTTAATATAGTTTATAAATTTAAATACTATATAATATTAATTTATTCTAAGTTTTAAAGTTATTAAAATTGACTTATTAAATACATTTTTATTACTGATAGCTGTGTTATTTTAATATGGCCAGCTTTTACAACCATATGAGCAATTCTTTACTCTTTATTTAACTAATTTTTTAAATGATTTTACGTATCAGGTATTTGCTTTAGCTTTAAATTGCACTTTACAGACTCTATAAATTTAATATATTCAATACATCAATAAATATATTCTCAAATTTAAAATTTTTTAGTAATTGACCATTATAACTATTTCTTGACCTATAGAAAAGGGTACAATATATATATATGAGACAAAGATAAAGTATCATTAAGAGATTGTGATTTGGGCCAATTGATAAGCACTAGTTCTGCACGAAATGTGCACCTTGGGAATCATATATCTTTTTCACGTGTCTTTGGTCATATGTTTATAATTACCCTCCTCCACAGTGGCTAGACACTAGTTCCCATTTTGAGTGAGAGTGGTGTAGTGAAAATTATGCTACAAAAATATTCATTAAATGGAGAGGATTATAATTATAAACATATGACTAAAAACTTGTGAAAAAGATATGCGACCCCCAGGATGCACATTTAATGCTGAATCAATACTCATCAATTGTCCCAAATCATCTTTATATATATATATCTTTATCATTGTTCAGTATATATGGACAATCTCTAGTCTAATGAATGACTGATTAAAAGTATTAATATACTCCCACCAAGAGGTTTGTGGCAAAATTATGAGAACAGTAAGTTTGACATTTATCAATTAAACTGTAGTAATTTTCTATATATATACTGGACAGTGATAAAGATATGTATAAAAGATTGTGGTTTGGGCCAATTGATGAGTGCTGGTTCAGTATGAAAGATGTATCTTGGGGATCATATGTCTTTTTCACGTTTTTGGTCATATGCTTATAATTACACCCCTCCATAAGATATTAAAAATGGCTAGAAACCAGTTCCTATCTTGAGTGAGAATGGTGTCCTGAAAATTATACTAACCTCCATATAGTAGTGCCACCTTGTGCTAACCAGAGTAATCAATGGATGCCAGAAGGCTTGTACATAAAATCCCTATCTAGGGCATACTCATCCAATATCCCCAGACTAGTTTCTGGCTTGTGGCCTTGATGTTTAGAAAATTATACTACTGAAATATTCATTAAATGGATAATCTTTAGTTTAATGGATGACTAATAAAAATTATTAATATAAATTATTTTGTTTCACTTTATATTTCAGCTGTTAAAAAAAGATATTTCCAAATTAGACATTTAAAAATGCTATTTTATAATTGCCATGTTTAGAAATAAATAAAGAATATTCTAGGCAAACTAAATAATATTTAAGTAGTTAAATAACGTTAATGAAATGTTATATATTTTATTAATAAAGTAAAAATATTTCAGGTAAGATAAGCTTGTGCGTAGATATTTTCATCAGTAAAAAAATATCTGTTTAAATTGTAAAGAACTAAATATTTAGAGATCTAATATAATATTAATATCATTTATGTTCTTTATTACTTTTTTACAATGCTTTTTACAACTCACTATTGACGGTTTCGATTGCTCCAGCAATCTTCTTCAGAACTTCTACTTATATTTTTAGAGATCGAGAATGCTGATTAAAATTAAAAGAATTGTTCCTATTCCAAAAATAGAAATATCATTATGAGTAATTAGATTGATAATCTGAATCTAGAAATTCCCATGATGGCATTATATGTGATAATATCACATATAATTACAAATAGAAATTTCCATGAGATGTGAAAATAATTAAAAGATCCTAAGAGATGCTACCTGGTAATGATCTGTAAGAGGATAAAAGTACAACTTAAGAAGAAAAAAAATAGATATGCAGATAGGTGCACATACTCGCATCATGGGAGCTGCATTATATTGTGAACTAAGGACGACTGCAAGGTGAAGTTTGAGTGTAGAAGAGATAAATGGAGTACCCTGTGAATTTTCATCCCTGAAAGTTGCAAAGTGGACCTAGGGACTGTTACAGACCACATCACCATTATAATTATTTTGTAAGCCTCTATGGCCAGGCATATGTGTTACTTTTCATATTACTTTTTATATAATGCAATTTATCTACTCTACTTTTAACACTTTTTAGCAAAAGCCTTTTACTACATATATATGCATATACAATCTTAAATTTCAACTGCCCTGCAGCCTTCTTCAGAGTCACATTTACTTAAAATTAAAGTAAATGTAGCTCTGAAGAAAACTGCAGGACAGTCGAAATGTAAGATTGTTTATGCATATATGTACAGTAAAGGGTTTTTGCTAAAAAGTGTTCAAAGTAAGGTGGATAAATTGCATTTACATAAGATATTACAGCAAAATAAAGGAAGTGGAGAAACTGGTGCTGTTGACAAGATAGGATTCAAACCATAATTTTGAACTGTAGGAGTCAGTGATAGGATTTGACTCATAGCTAGAAACTATAGTGATCATTCATAAGTTTCAATCCTATGATTAGTGAACTGGCTCAGATAGTGTCAACCTAAGGGAAAGTTGGCTGGAGAACAAATCTAGGTAATCATGATTTATTATTTTATTTAGTTGCTATATTTCAGATTAGGTTAATAATATGGTGTCTGTGTTGCAAGTAACAATAAATGAGTATAGCGTAAATAGTCCTTTATCTTAAGATAATTGAAAAACTGTTATTTATAAACAGAACTTCTAGCAACCCTATTAAAGTTGCCACATTATGTTACGCTGGGCAAAATGTAATCAAAATTGCAAATTGGCTGTGCAATCATGAGGATCCAGAGATGACCATCCCCAATAATAGTGAAATAGTTAAATAACTAGTTTTCAGCCTTCTAAGCATGTAGCATGGCTACATTTTAGAAATAGACCACAAGAGGAAAAAATTATGTGAACATGATCAGGCATTGAGAGAGCTTGTTAAAGGTTGTAAATACGAAGATGCTCTCAGGGACACTTTGCTCGAACAATTACTTTTTAGGGGAGAGATATCCGATTATAGGCTTAGATATTAGTTGCTAGTCTGTAGGAATTTAACTTATGAGGAGGCAATTAAAATGGAATTACCCTATAAAATTGTACTGAACCAATCAAAAGAATTTTGAAATTTTGATAATAACGATAATAGTGCATTCATAAAAAAAACTGAGAGAAAAATCAATTTGTTAGAGTTCTTTTGTTATGGTTGTGGAAAGAAAGACCACATTATATGAAAAAATAAATGGAATAAGAAGCATGTGTTGGGATTGTGGACCATTTGGAAAGAGTATGTAGATCTAAGAGGGCAAAACATAAGGCTCACCCATCTTTCTCAAAAGAAATAATCTAAAAATGTGAAATTAAAAATACTTGATTTATGAATGCACCAGCAGGATATGATTTTGGATTAAATTTTAAAAGGGAAAATGTAATAAAATATGCAGATGCACTTTCAAAAGTTCCGATTTAGTCGTAATCAGAAGAAAATGAATCAATCATTAACTATATAATTGATTGGGTTACTGAAGTAATAGATAGCAAAAAAGTAGTGGCTTGGACAAAATATGATAAAGAATATAAACTGCTAATCAAATGGATCCAACAGAGGTTGGCCTAGCGATTGCTTTGAACAGCTTCATAAATCTATATGGAATGTCAGTGAAAAAAACTGCATATAGACAAAGGACGCATACTAATGATAGGGTGTTAATACCAAGCAACGGCCATCACTAAGGTCATCCTGGCATAGTATGAGCTAAAGCGCTTGCCCGTGGTTATGTATGGTGATCTGGTATCAATAAAGAAATAAAACATTTCATCAAATCTTCTGATAAATGCCATGCAGTCAGAAACATTCCAGAAAATATATATATATATAGCATCGCTATTGGTCACAAAACCTTGGAATCATATAAACCATGCAGAACCATTCCAAAAATGTATTTTCTTGGTGGTATTCGAAGAATAGTCAAAATGGACTGAGTATAGGACAGTGAAGAACAGTAGTACTGATGAAATAATTGAAAAAACTTTAAAAAAAAAAACATGCACTTTCAATGATCATAATAGCACTTGTTTTATATACAATAGACTCAAGGAATTTCTGAAAGAATAAGGAATTAGACCCATTTCTATGCTACCATACCATCCAAAGTCAAATGACATTGCAGAAAAGACAATGTAAATATTAAAACAAATATTACAATAGGAACTGTGAATATTCAAAAAATTTTGTATCCAGTTATTCTATATTAACACAATATCTTCAACTGAGATGATGTTAGAGTGAAGAATTCACATTTGCCTAAGAGAAACTTTTGATTTAGACGCAACAACACTGCAGAAAATTACTACACTGAGAGAAAGTTTGGATTAGAGATATCATCAGAAAATACGGGGTGAAAGGTTTAATTAATGAACACCCATCTGACAAATCATAATCTTTGAAACTGAGGTAGGAAAAATTACATGAAAACCCATTAATCAGGTCAAGCGATTTAGAAAAGATAATGATCAAAAATATTGTACCCAATATTTCAAATAATGTCAAGAAATCCAAAACAATGGAAGTAAGCAAAGAGCACAATGAAAAGATAAATAATATGACTGGAAATGATGCACATTTACATAGATTGAAAAGAACCAGGAACAAATCTAATTATTTAAAAGACTGCATTAGACTTCAGAATACCTCATTTCTGAAGTGGAGATAGATAATATATTAAACATATTAGTGAAATTACATATATTTATTAAATATATTGAATGCTGACCATTTAAACTTATACCCTATCAAATTATCATTCTGGTAAATGCTTTTAAATAATAAAATCACATTATTAAAATTATGATGACAGGTTTTAAAGCATTAAATGACAAACAGGGAATGAAAGTGCACTGGATAAATCTGAATATGGTGACAGAAATGAGAAAGGTTTCGAAATGTTGTGAATTCTTTTTTTTTATGAAAAAAAAATCTTTAAAGGAAATGAATGTGTTGAAGGATTGAATTAATATTACTAATAAAAGATACATAAAGAGTATAACACAAAAACTGAGACATTTAAAAAAGCATGTTTGTGCCATCAAAAAAATGTCTTTAAGTGACATTGTTTTCCATCTTAATAAAAAAAAATCTCCATAAATAAAGCATTAATTATACATATTTTATTTATTATCCTTTGATTTGAATCAGGGACTTAGAATCATCCTGTTGTATCAAAAGAATATTATTTTTTAGGCAGTATGGACATTTGCATGATCTTGGTGAAAACATATTTCTTCTATCTCCTGCATGTGTGGAGCCAAGAAGAAAACTGAAAAAAAAAAAGAAAAATATTATATTTTTGAATATGGCATGGACTTTTGTGTTACCATGCAATTTCAATTCAGTAATGTGCATAATAGATCCAATGCAGGACATGATAATCAATTAGTGAGATGGAGATCTTGCATTAATGCAAGTTGAAAGACAAACGTTGTTAAAGAAGTCAGTAATAATAATCGATATCCTTAATCTTCAAAAATACTTCCAATACATTTAAAATAGAACTTCCTTTAAAATGCTAATAGATCTTGTTATATCTCATCTTATCTTTAGATAAAGAACTAGACCTGATTCCATATTATCTTGATTGGATTGAGTATTCAACACCATGAATCAACGGAATACAAATAGATAATGTATATCCAATGGCAAGAATGGGCCAATAAGCGATGATGCTCATGGAAATTGAACATTCCCATTATGGAAGAGGAACTGGCTATTATAGACCTTAAAGATGATTCAGACTCTCAATATGATCAATAAGAAGATGATAGCCATTTTACAGAAAAATTATAGCTATAGCAAACACAAAAAGCAACAATTCGACAGTCTTTAATAGTGAGACAAATATATATAAGACATTAGAAAGATGAAAGTAATTAAAAATTTAAAAGTGATTCATTTGAAAAATTGAGTATGTGAAATTTTGTAAAATAATAAAGAAAAGAGTTGCTACACTAGGGATAATCCTCTACCATTAAAGTCTTTGGTGTAAAGTTTGCAAATTCTTTACAATCTTTGCACTGGTCTGGTCTTATTTGATAATGACTACTATAAAGAGGTTTTTTTCTGCCTGATAAGATGCAGTTTTTATTTGCAGTTCATATGATCAGCATAATTAGTCGATTTGCACATTATAATTCATTTATATATTTGTTTAACTGAATTTTCTAGTGTCACTTTAGTGAGGTTTTTATTAACTTCCTGTCTGACTAATGTATACATACACAAACATATATATATATCAATTATTTAATCAGACATTGCAAGAGTAAATGATAACAAAAATATGCAATTGTTCATAACAAAAATAAATACATAAAAAAATATAACTGCTAAAGATATAGAACAGTGGTGGCCAACTTTTGTGTTCATAAGATCTACTTTTTATTTTAAAAATGTGTTCGATCAACTTGTTGTCATAGGCGTAGTCTAAGTGGAGGGAGATGTGAAATACATATTATGGATCTACCTACGTAAAAAATAGCATAATTATTTAACAGGCCAAAAAACTCATGTTCGTGGGAATTAAAGCAACACAAGTAATTATTAACAATATTTATTAATTCAAATTAGCTACATTAAATCAAGCTTAAAAATATTATTTTCAATAATGATATGACTTAGTGGACTTCACCTATCTAGAATTGAAAAAAAATTTAAAACAAAAACTAAAATAACAAAAAAACTTGAAAATCTTGACTTAATTTGTTTCACTCGTAACCCAAAAGTTCTTATCAGATTGGCCTCGTGATCAACCAAATTGGTTTCACGATCAACCGATGGATTACGATCAACTTGTTGGTCATCCCTGATATAGAACACCATTTTGGTAGTTGAAGAAAAAGTATTACAGTGATAATAGAAAAATGCCATAGTTATTAAAAATAAAAACTACGTTAGGAAGTATGTGGAGAAATTTCTAAAAGAACTACATAATATTTTTTAAAAAAGGATGAAAAAAACCAGGCTACTGGTTCAATAGTCATGTTATTTGAAATGTCATATATTATAAATTGCCCTGTATGGTTTAGAGTAGTGATAGAGTCTCAGACTCTAGAGTATAAGGTCCTTGGATTGATTACAGTTTGGGCACTCAAACTTTTTATAAACTCCTAAGCAATAAAACCATTCAATTATTATTATTTTAAATGTAAAAACGAGACATCTCATAATCTATGAAGAGCAAAAAAGGTTTCAAGAAATGATGAAATCATATCAAAGAAACAATAAAAGAAATATAAACTATCAATAAAGTTATACCCAAAATTGAAAAATAATAGGAATTTATCAGGTGACTAAAAAATGGCACTCATGATAAAAGGTAAAAAAAAAAAAACAGTAAGAATTAAAAATCTATCATTTATCTATAAGACATTTAAAAGATTGTTATAAATTATCTAAAAATTTTGGCTCAAGCTGAGCAGTGAAATAAGCTGGGATTAAGGATGTTGCAGAATATTAAATCTTATCTAAGATTACAGAAACTATAAAAAGTAAAAAAATGACAATGGATATTATTTGCAATTTTGTGTTGGAATGTAAATTACAAAAAAAGCAATTGTCTCTGTGAAGATTTTTGTTGGTATACATTTGAAATATTGTTAAAGTCCGAATATATATTTAATAAATATAACAGTATGATAACGTCACAAGTGTAGGCAGGACTCTATCATGCAAAACTTTTAACATTTGTTTTACAGGAAATATTTTGAACACTAAAATGAATAAAAGGGGGAAGTAAAACTAAATGGAGATTATTTAAATCAATTTGGATTTTACACAGATGTGATCATTTCCATATAAAATGCTTCAAAGCTTCAGGAAATTTTGCATTAGCTATGAGATAAAAGCAAAAAATTAGGACTAAAGAATACAATAATGTTCAATAAATTTTTAAAAAGAAAAAGTGAAAAACTTGTAATAATGAATTAAGAAAAGTTATTTTATTTTATTTTATACAGTATATCTATTCTAGTTAATCAATTATTAATGTATTAATTGTCAAATGACTACAGATTAGTGTTAATTAGTTTCAAAAACAAGAAGATGTTGATATAGTATGCGCTCGGTGCCATTTTGAATTTTAAAACACCTCCAAAAACACTGCTGTCACATACAAGCAATAAATGACCAATTAGAAGCATGTAGTTTCAAAAAATGGCAGGAAAAAAAATTTAAATGCCTAAAGAAAAGTAGTCACATGAATTGCACTACATTTAAAAAAAAAAAAAAATCATAAATGCTATTTTCAAAAGCCTATGAAATAAATCAAAATACTATTTACATTATCTAAATGGTATAGTATGTGGAAAAAAACATATGTTAAGGCAAAGTATTCACATGAATTACACTACACTTTTTTTTAAAAATAATCTAGTCAATCATTTATTGCTTGTATGTGTCAGCAGTGTTTAGAGGTGTTTTAAAATTCAAAATGGTGCTGAGCACATACTATATCAGCACCCAATAAAATATATGTTTCAATTTAAAAAATTGGATAGTAGAACATATGTTTGTATAATATTTTAAATAACAATAATTAAAAACACTAGGTGATGCTTGACAAGCATGGTTTTCTATTGTACCAGTTTCTTGTTTATGTTTTTTTTTTTACTATAATTTTCTCTTAAGTTATTACTTGAAAATTATATTCACATAATAAACAAGTTTTATGCACATACTTAATTTTGATTACGCTTTTATTATCTCTCTAGAGTTATTTAGAAAAAAAAGTAAACATCTTTGGAAAATAATTCCATCAAGCCAAATAATAAAGGCACTTTTATTAGAAATTCAAAACAACATTCAGGCTTAGAACCAGTAAATTAAAATTCCTGTTTGGCAAATTCATGAATTAACAAATATGGTGATTTTTCCTCTGGTAACATTGATGGAATGTTAAATATACCTGCAGCTATACTACTGCAATAAAGAACAATTAAGATAAAATAGCAATCTCATGTAAAGGAAAAAATCAATGAACTATTTTTTAATATTGCAATTCCCAAAAATCCTTCTCACACTTTTCAGTGAAAATTTTTTATTATTCTTTATTAATTACAGTTTCGATTATACCTTGCAGTCTTCATCAGCTCTACAAAAATTTAAATACATATAACAATACAACCATTACATTACATTACTATTTTTTAACTGAGAAAGGCAAATTATCACCAATAATAATTCTAATGAAAGTTATAATATGGCTAATAGTAATAATGAAAAATTCTCTGAAATATATAACAAATTCAATTCTTCAATATCAACAGCAATTCTCAAAATTCATTAATAACAAAACATTTATAATTACTGTTACAGACTTGAATATTTCCATCATAAAATTTCAGTTAATGAATTTGATTAATTATTATTAACAGATATTTAGCAGTAGAATTTTAAAATACCATACAAAAAATAATTGCACTGTAGATATGAATCTTCCTGTTACATCAAATGGATCAATGATTGTCCTTATAAATTTTAATACATCTGACCTAAAACGTTTATTAAAAACATATGATAAAATTATGAATTTCCAATACTAGTGTTTTTAAACTCATTCTCAGTAGAAATATGCAGCTCTAAAACATATCAACTATCATGCAACAGACATATTTGATAATTATACCTGAAAAATATACCCATTACATGGGAAAAACACATCAAAGAGTACATTGTTAGATTCTGAAACTTCATGGTCCCAGGGATTTAAAATCCATTAAATAAGACAAAATCTGCTTGCAGACAAGATGCCATTAAATCAAGAATTCACAACTTCCTGTATCTTCACAGAAAAAACTTCATTCAGTAATTTAAAACTACAGTATATTGAAATAATCACTACAAAACCATAATTACATCCCAAAAGGATACAAATTACACATCTCCCAAAATTATTTCAATTAATAAATCATCTTCAAAAGACACGGATGATATATAAATAAATAAACCAAATAACTCGAACTAGAAAACAAATCATGCAAGCTATCAAACATCCATTATCAGGAAGCGATCCAAAACAAGCAAAAATTCTCTTCTACGCTAACATCACAAAAAGCCTTTGTTAAAAAGTCCTCCACACAAGACTGGATACAACCTTCATCCTGATATTCCTCTTTCTCAAGAGTAAAATAGACCTACCTTCTCGAATTGATACTTATCCACACACATTAAAAAAAAAAAGAGTTCCTACATATTTGGAAAAATTGAACAGCGTCTCAAATTCTACAATCCCAAAATATATGCTCTCAAATGTATGGTAATATTATTTTGAAGAATAAAACTGTTTTATGTAAATAAAATGGTTCTACGACCATGCTTAAAATTATATGACCAAAATACAACAGTGCAAAAAGTTCTCTCAAAGACAACAATTTGTTTGCTGAAGAACACTTCCAAACAAATCAGATCAGCAAATATCTAAAGAATTTGGTATTTAGAGCATATATCAGAAAGTAAATTTTTATATTCTTTTATTTATCCTTTTCTTATTACATTAATTCACTCACTTTATCTCAACAATTATTTTTATAAACACTTTTACATCAATGTCTTGGATATAACAACCCAACATATTAGTACAAAAATGTTTATTCTAATCCATGATTATATGTCATTTAATAAATGAAATCACCAATTTCCCCCAAATATCACAATATGCACAGATAGACAATTCCATAAGTCAACTCTGAATTACTGCAATTATTTTTCATCTTTGGGCTATTCGAACTTCTTTTCTTCACATTTTCCAGCTGTGGTGTATGACTCTTACTTCACTAAACTTCTCCAATATAGCACTTCAAAATTCTATATGCAGATCATCACATGTGTATACTACCTTCGTTCATCCAGGTTTCATTTTTAATCAAATTGGTCTATAATATCCCCTATTTAATATACTAATTATAATCTGATTAATCTAATTCTTGTTTCAAATCCCTACTCTGTAATAATAGTGGGGAATTTCCATCTATCTTATTATGGCTTCTGCATTTAATTAATACATTTTACAAATACTGAAAGATTTTTCTCTCCTAACTCCATATCATTTTATACATCATTAATCAACCTCTTATTTTACACCTATACTTCCCTTTTATACAAATACCTCCTTGACTCTTGTCTCCTTTTCTGATTATTTGGTGTTCAGACTTATATTAAGCTCAAATATTCACTTTCCTCAGCTATCATTTCTGATATATATTGGTACACACATACATGTGCACACTTGTGTAAGAAATTAGCACTTTCTCTTGATTCATTGTAGGCATAAATTTCCCTCATTGCCAACAACATACACCCAATCAACAAGAAAGAATCTTCCTATCAAAAAAGCGACTCATTTATATCAATTCATTTACTTCTGATAATCAAATTTTATATAAATCACCAATTTTGTGATCTTATATAAATCTCACAATTTTCTCGGATAACCATAACTATGAATATGACTCCCAGCTAGTCAAAGTATGATCAGCATGTTATTTTGTTAATGTATCAAACGAGCTTTTTTTTGTATACATGTAGTATGTCTTTATTTTTTGAATAACATCTATAATCGCTCATTATAAGTACAAAAATAAATCACCAAAAGAACTAATAGGACATGCTTCATTTTAAATTAATATATACATCACCATACCATTTATCTGTGGAATCAATCACATTTTTAAAACAAAAATATAGTAGAATATCTGTCCAATAAAAAATCAAAAATGGTCAAAGACTACATCTGCTAGGTCCTTGGTTATAAAGCCAAAAATAGCATATTCCAGTTAATTGCAGATGAAGATATGAATCCCCACATCTTTTACTATGTTAAAAAATATTCAAATTCCTCCTTAACCTTAAATTTTCTTTTTTTTTTTTTTTTTGGGGGGGGGGGGCTATGTTTTGAGCAATTTTATATCACAAATTCTCTTCTGGATGCTACATACCCAGAAATGCTCACTATTACAAAATTATGACTTTCATACCTAAAGCCCTTTACCATCAAATCATTTACATTCTAATAAGTACTTTCTCTTTACAAATGAATCCATTTACAAATTCTATGTAATTTCTATGATGAATTTTTCAAAAAAAAAAAATCCTCATATTATCCCATAAAAATTTAAGATACATTTCCATGATTCCTTTATTCGTCAACATTATTGAAGCGTTAATAAAGATAAAGTGCAATTTATTATACTTGATCAAATTTGTAAATTTCAATCTGCTAAAAAAGGTTCCTTCACACACACTAATAATCATCATTCATCATTTTTAAGCACTATTGATCCATTGCCAGATGAAGATTTCTTTAAGCTCAATCCATCTTCTCTGATCTCTAACTTCTGATATGACATTATTAATGAATTCTTCAGAAAATAATGAAGAGCAGCATCTGTTGCTAAGCAACTTGTCATTACAACTGTTTTCAACTTGATGTGATGCAATGCGCTGTGGCTTCTCCTTTTTTTGGAGTCAGGAATCTCTCAGCCACTATGGCCAGAGAAACCTGTTGAATCACCTTACCTTCTCTTTCCATTCTCCACTCTAAGTTTTTCCCATATTCTTCTCTATGTTGCTCCATCCCACTTCCATAACATAATCTTTGTCAACTCCATGGCCTTTATATCTAAATCCCCCTTATCTTTTCCCAAATCCAGCATAAAAACCAACTTTCTAGATAATTACTATGTTTATATTTATTTTCCCGCAACTTCATTATTTGTACCCTTTCTACTTGCAGGTATTTATATTCAATTAACAGATGCCTAATATTTTCTATGCCCTCCTTACACAACTTGCAGACTAAATCACCCATATTTTTCCATTTATATTGTTGCTAAAAATCCTGTTCGAGCCTTAAACAGTAAACTACTTTCACTGCTATTATCATAAATTAACTCACGTCCAATATTCTGTTTACTTCTATATATATTTAAACTCTTTTTATCCTCCATTCTAGTTCTCTAACTTTTCAACTCGCTATTTTTTATTAATGCACTTATTCTTCTATCCCATTCACAAAACCATCCCATCTTTTGTATAAATATACTGACATAAATTCATTATCCAAATCTTCTGCATACCATACTACCTTTCTTACACATCTTGTTGCCTGACCTTTCACTTATAACCCAATTAAATACTATTTTGGATATTCTCGTATTATCCATAAATTGCAGTCTACTGAACATTTTCATTTTGTTTTTCGCATCTCTCATATAAATCTTGATCATCCAATTCTCCTTGAATTGCCTCCTTTGCCATCCGCACATCTGTATCTAATGCATGTCTTCCTACTTCTCTTTGTACTTTTTCTAAGTAATATAACACCTGTTTACTATCACATAATGCATCATTACCTTATGTTAACCCTGCTACTGCCACTCCTTTCCATACAATTCTAATTACATTATATCCATTCCTAAACTCCTCCATCTAGTGCCAAATTCATATAATTTTAAATGGTAACACTTTCTCAAGTTTTGTTCCATATAATTCAAGACTGCGAGAATCTTCTCTCACTTTACAATTTCCATAATTTACAATAATTCCTATTTTATTCAAACTGAAAACTAATTCCTACAAGAAGAGTAGCTTTTAACAATGTTATTTGCTAGATTAAAATAAAATCTGACGTACATATGCTCTATTTAGGGAATATATACATATAGGTAAATTGATAAAATAAAAAAAAACTACTTAAATCCAGTCGTGGAAGATTTAAGATCTATATCTATAGATAATATCCATGCTAAAATATTGTGGTAAAAGTTTTCCTGAGACAAGTTCTTACCTATTAACTTCACCCTAACTATTAGACATATAATGGTCCAAAAATATTTAGAGACAAAAGAAGATACAATTCTTGATCTAAGAGCCATTCAAATTGACTTTAAAGAGGACTTTTGATTTTGTCAAACATCAAATAAACTAGATAGTCAACATTAAAAATCGATTTTTAGCTGTGAAAAATTTCCCAGCATTCCAAGAGGTGAAGAGTATCATACAGAAAGCTCCGTTATCACAGATTATTTGTAATTAATATGAATGCTTTACTAGAGACATAATGATAATCATGCCATAAGATAATAATGTTACTTTCGTATATAAATTAGAATACATGCGTTAAATTTTCAAGTAATAGAATTGTAGAAGTATATATCATTAATTTCTCCTAACACGTTCTCTAGCGATATTATTACCATCAATATTTTCTGAAGTAGCAATTGGAATATCATTATTCATAAATGAGATAATAACAAAAAATGTGCCCATAATTTCAACTACTTTAATCCTAAATTTGAGAACAAAAATAAAGATTATTAAATAAATTTCTGAAATTGATTGTAGCGTTTTACAATTCATGTTCATGTAACAACACTAATATCGTGGTGAAGGTTAATAATTCCATCCCCCAATATTTGTGGAATAAATCCGTCAACATTTTTTTCAAAAAGTAAAGACCCATTGTCCAACCTGAACATTCTATAAATGTTAAACATCCATCAGCCATATGGACTATAACATCTTTTCTGACAAAATGAATACTTACTATCTTTACTTCTTAGATCAAATGCAGTTAAATAACCCTAATAACTTAAGATGTCATTATCCTTATTATATGCATTATTTCACAAATCCAATTATAATATGACTTCATAACACCAAAATCTGTGAACCTATTGAGAAATATGCCGTTTGACCATCCAACCATTAAGTTGGAAATTAAATTTATTTTTAGATCATTCTAATGCTATCTTTTCCTAATGGTTTCTGTGGATGGATGTTTAATAACATTTACAAATTTTGCCAGTTGATTGAAAATCTTTACTGAATACATTTTAAAAATCCAACAAAATTATAAAGACATTGATATCATAAAATAATGTCAGTGTTTGAAATTGTAACAAGATGAAAATTAGAGAATGTTCAGATTAATTCAGATCCAAATCATATGCATACTATTCAATTTTTACAACCAATGGGAAAGCAATACCAATGAGACTTCAGATATTTCCTTTCTGAAACATAATCAAAGCAGAAATTGGTACCACTAAATCATTGATAAAATTAAGAGAAGGAAATAGAACCAAGCAGGTCTTGTGGCTAGAAGTGAACTTTATACAAAAAATATTAGATTTGTAAAAAAAAAAGTCAGATGTGACAGAGATATGATCGACAATGTGGAGAAGCTAAGGATCAGAAGTAATGGAGTACACTAAGAGACTTTAATCCAAGAATGAGTCAATAATCATCACAAGTGATGATAATGATTATAAAGGACACACATTCAAAATATCATTAAATATCACATGATCACCATTATTTATGTTTACAAAAACCTTCTTCCATCCATTGATTACTCTGGCTTGCACTGAGTGGTGCTACTGTATGGAGAGTTTAGACTCTGTGTATCCAAAATATCCTTTCATATATGTTATTTTTTCCCTGTGATTGTGCCCTTATATCTACATAATCTATAAGAAATCTTCACTCTCCCACTTTAACACATCTATATTTGCTTAATAGATATCTTGTCCACTGACTGACTGTTTATAAGTTTCTTTTGAATTTAGCTTGTATTGCTGTACCTTGTTCTAGCATATTGATTACTTTTAAAATTTAATTAATATACAGTACTTACATTTGATAAAAGCTCTCATAAAAACAACTCTTATAAAAAATAATTTTAAATTACCTTAAAATAAATAAAAATATTAAAACGTTTTAAAAATTACCTATAATTCTGGGTTTTTCCAAAGCGATAGTCGAAATCTTCTCCAAATTAGTAATTCTAATTTTCTCCGAAGCAACAGAAGCATAAACATCACCGACTCTGTTCATTTACTATTATCATCTGACCTTTCGGAATAAATCTGTACGTAAAAGAAACCAACTATCAGTTAAGGTCTTACGGAGAGAAAAAAATGTTTCATTATTAATAAATGTTAAAGAATAATTTAACAAACTGTTTGTATTTTTATTTTTCTCACTTTAAAAAAAAAAAATGTTTACATCCTACTGAACGTCTGAAAGAGTCTAATTCGCTTATCTTAAGATAAGCGATCAACAAGTGGCGATCACACACTAACAGAAGCAAAAACTCATTAGTAACCAGATCTGACAAATCGTGTCAATGACTGATTAATGGAGAAATATTTAAATTATCTACTTTTTGAAAGAAAAAAAAAGACAACGTATTAAGTGGTTGTTTTTAAATAAAAATTAAAATGTTTTGTGCATATAAAATAAATAAATGGAAATACAGTTGGTAGGTTTAATAATCAAGGTAAATAGGTTTCTGCAGAGCAAAGATCTATCCTGCAATTATTCATTTACAAAAAAACAATGGAAAAGATATTTCCTATGTTTACACAAGCCGTTAATAACAAGATGTGATGTGATATGGCTACTCCTCTATCGAAGTCAGGAATCTCTAGGCCAATATGCCCAGAAAAACTTGTTAGCCACCTTACTTTCTCTTTCCATTCCCCACTCTGTTTTTCCCATATTCTTCCCTATCCTGCTCTATCCCATTTCCACAATCCATTTCCTCATCATCTTTGTCCATTACATGGCCTTTATATCTAACCTCCCACCCCCTTATCTTTTTCCAAACCTAGCATAAAGACCAAGAACCCATTTTCTGTATAATCACTTAGTTTATATTTATTTTCTCACTATTTCATTATTTATACCCTTTCTGTTTGTAAGAATTTACACTCAATTAACAGATGCCTATAGAAAACTCTCCATACAGTAGTGCCACCTAGTGCATACTTTAGTAATCAATGTATGCAAGAGGATTTGTATATAAAATACCTATCAAGTGCCTACTCATCCAATATCCCCACATGGATGCAAAAAGCTTTGTGCATAAAATCCCGAACTAATGCCTACTCATCCAATATGCACAATCTGGGGATATTGAATGATTAAGTGATAGAGATTTTATGCACAAACCTTCTTGCATTCATTGGTTAAGGCTTGCACTAGGTGGCACTACTGTACAGCGAGTTTGCTAGTTGCTAGAAAAGGTAACAAATGCTTAGTAACATGAATAATTTTCCTCCAATGTTTTACTCTTAGGTTAAAAAGAGATACCCATTTGCCTATCAATAATTAATTGTGTGTGTTGGTTGATATCGAAAAGAAAAATCTTAAGCTTGAAATCTGACAAAATTTTCTCAGTCAAATTTGAAGTTTAGGTTATAGGCATAGGGTAAATGCATTAATCATTAAACTAATAATGCTAGCCTTAAAGCTTTAGGCCAATTGTGTGTTTTTAATTTTAAAATAAAACGTGATACAAACATGTGGTGAAAAGTTGTAAATTAGCAAAATGAGATTTTTTTAACAAAAAAAAAAGTGAAAGGTTCTAATCCAGACCTCTTAATTACTAATATTAATATTTTTTTATTAGTCATTCATTAGACTAGAGATTGTCCAATAATTAACAATATGTCTGCAGTGTATTTTCATTTACATCACTCTCACGCAAGGTAGGGACTGATTTCCATCTGCTTTTAACAAACTTATCAATTAAACTTTAGTAATTTGATATATCTATATATACATGTGAGATGGATGGATGAAATAAGAAAATGTGCAGGGGTGTTGTGGAGAAGAGAAGCTAAAGATCGGAGAAGATGGATTAAACTTGGAGAGACCTTCATCCTGCAGTGGATTGATAATGGTTGATGATGATGATGATATACTGAGCAATGATAAAGATATATGAAAGAGACTGTGGTCAAGCACAAAAGGTGCATGTTGGGGATTGTAGATTTTTTCATGTCTATGGTCATATATTTACAATTGCAACTTCCCACAAGGTGTTAAAAATGAATAAAAACCAGTCCCTACCTTGAGTGAAAATAGTGTAGTGAAAATTACATTACAGAAATATTATACAGTTATTATTAATATTTGTGTAAAGATTACATAACTTACATGAAGATTATATGAGAACATAACCAAGTGAATGACGGTAATTATGACAATTTTCAACAGGATATCAAAAAATAAAATGTGTTCTTGGAAAAGACCTTATATGAAATGAAATGGTGAAGTCAAGAAGTTTGTTGGATCATTAGATAAAGAGGGTTTGTGGTGGGCCTTCAAGGAAAATACTGAAGAAGCCACTAGAAGTTGAAGATCAGTAGGTCATTATGACATTTATATAAATGTTCATTTAACATAAAATAGTTTCGGTAGTGTTTTCTCCTACTACACAAGCCACCAGGTGATGCTGCAGAACCACCAAGAAGCATGTAAGTGATAAATTTCTAAAAACAAAAATGGCTGTTAGACTTTTTTTTTTAGTTATGTAAGCAATCTTTGACATGAAGTAAGTATAGCTGTGATTATGGTGCCCAGCATCAAAAATGCATTAAACTAAACAAATCTGGCAGTGTTTATTATTTTATATCTTGTAAAGCATACTTATACTAGGGGGTATCCCAAAAATAATCAAAATTTTATAATAAAAAATTGTTTATTTATTTTTACGTGTTATAAATTTAATGACTTTCAAATTACTGTTTACTCGATGTAATACATTAGTCTAAACATGTTTTTCACTTTTCAAGGTAGTCCGGAAACACTTGCAAAGTGGTGCCTTTTACTATCTTCATCGTCTTTTTCCACCACTTCTAAGTCCGCAAAAAAAAATTAAGACATTTTTTTTTATTCAAAAGATTAAAAAAAATTGCACAACGCCAGATCGAGTGACTATGGCAGTTAGATAAGGTGAGTCATGCAGAATTTAATTAAAAACTGTTTCACACTCAAGACTTTGAGAAATGACACTTTGTCGAGATAAAGCATGAACTCCTCTCTTTGCCACAAAATAGGATGTTTATGTTTTACCGTAGGATGTAAATGTTTCAGAACTTGCAGATAAATGCCTGACCATTATAAAATAAATCTGAGAGAAAAACGTCATTTGCATAAAAAAAAAATCGGAGTTGTTTTGACTTTGGTCTTCATTCTCCATGCTTTTTAGGGCATGGTGAATTTAACATTTCAATTAAACCCCTCCTAAACTTGTGTTTGTCTGAGATCAGCTTGCTTGTAATCTGTTTCAAGCATTTTAACTGTTTCCCATGCCATTTTCTGTAAACAGAAACAGAATTTCACATTGTTTGAACTTTTCAGTCATTATAAAAATTAGTCAAATATCCAAAATACACTTTAAAAAAAGTGCTATGTGGCACCACAATTTGATATGATGATGTCATTTGGCAGATTGATGCAGAAGCATTTCTGCAAAAAGTATATAACAGCTGAAGCATATACTACAATAGGTGCAAAAACAAGACAATGATTCCTCAAATTGTATAAATTTATATTATTGTTATAATAAGTAATATATCTTACTTTCATATCATCAGAAACCATGGACACAACTCTCATAGGTATAGAATGCTGTCTTCAACTCTTGCCAATCCTGAATGTGGAACTTGATTCACTGCATCAACCATACAATGGACAACTGTGTACTATCATTCAACTTTGACAGTTGTATTCTGACCTTGCCTCCAAATGGATTAACTATTTATGGCCACACATCTCCATCCATAATGATAACAATCAGACTCAATGAGCATCATTACTTGTTGGCCCATTCTTCCCATTGGACCTGTTATCTACTTGTACGTACATTGGTCCAAGGTGAAATATGCTCAATCCAATCAAAAATCTAAACTAGTCCATTGTTTGAAGGCAGGGTGAGATATAACTATATATATATACTAAAGGCTCCTATACAATATTTTTAATTGTTATAAGCTTACAAATAGGGAGTTTTAACTCGCATTCCAATTTTTTCTTAACTAAATAAAGTTTTGAATTGGTGCATGATCTGCTTAAAATTATCTTGCATGATCCTTCTTTATATCTTGCAAATTAGGAAGCACTAATAATTCATAATGCTGATACTTGAATTTCTTTGGTTTTTAATATCTTCATGTTTATTTCATTCTCTTGTGCTACACTTTGCTATCATCCATAATGATAATGGTATTGTGTGGGTATGTGTCTATTTTATATAGTTTTATTTTAGAATTATGTGAATGGCAATCATCTACAATGATAAGCATAGTGATGATGTCACATCAATTCTGCCAAAAAGTCACTTTTTTTAATGGCTCAAAGCCATTGCAACATCAATGACCCCTTGAAGCATGATCATCACCATTATACTATTAACACTAAAACTGCATTGATTTTATTTAAAGATAAATGTATTTTGGATACTATACAAATGGTAACCAACTCGGAGCAAAATATGGTTATGCATAGGGTGACCAGACATCCTGATTTTTTTGGATTTGTCCCTATTTTTGATTAGATGTCCCAGTGTCCCCAAAATATCTTTTTGGGAGCATTGTATGTCCCGATTTCGAAGTACTCACAATTATTCTTTGTCCTACATAAATAATTCATTGCAAAAATAAGTTTCTTGGCCCTTTTGGTCCATTTCAATCTCTACAGTAATATTATAAAAACTTCAGACAAATTCCAATGCCAAAACAAAGATCGCTATTATGTTATGCAGCCGGGTTCTCAAGCTAGATGAATTCTTGCATCCAACCTCGCCTTGGAGCATGTGCAGTTGGATTTTTGTAGGCTAAAATTTGAACTGCACTTGCACCTGCTTTGATTGATATTACTGGTTATTTGTTGATATTAATTTCCTATAGTGAAAAAATAGGAATATTAATAACCCCAAACAATAGACAACATGCCAAAGAGGAAGTGTACTTACAAAAATGAATATACACAGGAATGGAGTTTTATTAAAAAAGGGTGCTATGCTATAAAAATGATCGGTCATTATGTCCCGATTTTTAGTTGTCCAACATAAGAAATGATAATCAGAATCATTATAAGTATAACTTTTTTAGATCAATGGTATTATCCTTGATAAAGAGTACAAAAAAAAGATCAAAACGTTTAGGTTTTAATTAATATTTACATATATTAATACAAAGAATGAATAAGTGTTTATAAGACAAGTATTATGTAATATATTTAAACTTAGTTCATTGATTTAAAAGTTGCAAAAGTATTATTACAAAGTTATATTCAATATTTAAATACATGTATATTTTTATACTAAACTTAAAACAAGCTCTCAACAAGCTTTGAGAGTCAACCCCAGACCGGTTTCTGCTTCTGGCATCATCAGTGAGGTGCCAGGATATTCAACATTAGATTAAAAATATTAGGACCAGCCCAGCACTTTATCTAATCTATAACTATTGAGTAAAAAATCTGAAATTGTCAGTCATCCATATGTCTTCCAATCCAGCTACCTAACTCAAATAGCCATATGGGACTGAACTAAGTTCAGATACACCATATATTAATAGCTTTAGCAATATAAAATCGCCAAAGCCTTAATAGCAAAAAATAAAATGATAAAAAAATCAAGTCAGATGTCACATGACTTTATTAATATATGATGTATCTGAACTTAGTTCAGTCCCATATGACTATTTGAGTTAGATAGCTGGATTGGAAGACATATGGATGTCTGACAATTTCAGATTTTCTACTCAATAGTTATACATTAGATAAAGTGCTGAGCTTGTCCTAGTATTTTTAATCTAATGCTGAATATCCTGGCACCTCACTGACGATGCCAGATGCAGAAACCGGTCTGAGATTGAGGGTGTTCTCAGAGCTTATTTTGCAAGCTCTCTCTATATATATAACATTTGTAAATACAAGCTTAATTAAGTCATGTGATATCTGACTTTATTTTTTATCATTTTAAGCTTAAAGTAATAAAGGATTTGAACTTTCAAGCTCCCTACAGCTATCCAATCCATTTGATGCAACCGATACCCATGACCACATTTCAATTATATGGATGGCTGAAGAATAAGAGAGTGGAGAAGATTGAGGCTTGTCCATTAAAGTTTGAAGATTTGCTATCTTAATATCACGTCAGCATGAAATACGTATGTTGGAGATCATTTATCTTTTTCACATGTAAGCGATCATGCGTATCGGTTATATAAGATGGATTGGATAGCTGTAGGGAAATTGAAAATCTATGTAATTAAATAAAGTGAATACAAATTTTTTTTTTAATAAAAATAAATTATTGAAAAGCAATTGGAAAATAAAATCAAATGGCCACAGACTAGGAATGCGAATACCGAGATACGGAAACTTACCAGCATTAATATAACCCATGCGACTTTGAAGTTTTTTAGAGACAAAAAAAAAATTTACCAGTAATACTTGAGAACCTGTTCAATTTATTTATATACATAACCTTTTATCTCCTGTCTGATAAATACAGGAATAACTAGTCCCAAGGGAAGTAATTGGTTTAGTGTAAATTTAACGGAAGTTTGATACATATATAAAAAAGTTTTTAAATGCACACTTCCAAATAATATTGTAGCCCAAAGTATTCTAATAATCGTATTTATAAGCTTATAAGTAGCTAGAAATTTTATAAACTGAAATTTCTACAAAATTTATTTATTTTTAGTTGTATTTTTTTTGTTCTTGTTTTTGTATAATTCTTTTTATTTAATACACATTTTTTCTTAGTCTTTTGAAAATAACTAGTCTTTTGCCAGACAAATACATCTCCAAAACCCCTCATATAATGAATGGTAAAGAAGAGAGCACTATTCATTAGTTCTCACACACAGGCAATACTCTCCAATACGGTAGCGCCACTCAGTGCAAGCCAGAATAATCAATGGATGCAGGCAGGTATGTGCATAAAATCCCTATCTAGTGCCTACTCAACCAATATCTCCAGACTAGTTTCTGGCTTGTGGCTTTCATCAGTGAGGAGCCTTGGATCTGAGAGCACTGCACCTAGATCTTAGGATCCAATGCAACCCTCCAACAGCATAAAGAATGATGATCATATGATATTTAGTGGTTCATTAGTTCTCCCAATTAACAAGTGGCGATGCTATGACTAATTCTCCAATCTTATTTTGCCCTCAAGCTAAATATAGCTAAGATATCCATTTACTGACCAAGATTAGTTGGTTAGGTAGATTGCATGGTCCTGCTGAGACAAAATTCTTACACATCTTGAAAAAACTTTTCTTTAGTTTGGGTTTGAATCCAATAACACAGACACTATGTGCATATTCTAAGGCACCCAAACTAAATAACCAACTCTCCATGTGTTTAAATTATAATCTAAACTATTTTAACTATAATTTTTTCTGCTTGCATATAGAAAATGTAAAAATATTTCAGAAATTTAGATTTTCATTTAACATATAATAATTTTTGCAGTAAACACATTTTGACTATTTTATTAAGTTTTTCGATATTAAATAATCATTTGTCATTTATGAAAATTTGCTCAATAAATTTTAAAAAGTTCATTTTGAGACTTGTAAGGTAAATGATTCTTTCTATTATAGAATCTGTTGTGTTAATTCAACATTATTACCTATCAATTCTTTTAAACAATTTAAGTATTTTTTCTTTTAGATAAAAAGACTTCATTTTCACTAGAAATATTTTGAATAATATGCATAGTATATGTAGAGAGTACAAGATTAAATCTCCAAAATGACTGTTACTAGTAATAATTGAAGCGCCCTCTAGTAACAACATAAAACGATTTTTGAATTACGTATGTGTATGAGTTAGATTCTTCTATCAAAAATATATATCTTTCATTAGTGCTTTTCTAACATCAACAGATTTCTTTTTATTCATGCTTCCGTGTAGTATGGAGAATATTTTAATGTATATTATTGGATTCTTTTTATCAAGTTTCCTTTTTAATTAAACCACTAAACATCACATGATCACCATTCTTTATGCTTACACAAGCTGTTTCCCACAGAGGCAAAACTCTCCATACAGTAGTGCCATTCAATGCAATCCAGAGCAATCAATGGATGCAGGAAAGTTTGGACATAAATCCTCATCTACTGCCTACTCAACCAATATCCCCAGACCAGTTTCTAACCTGTGGCTTTCATCGGTGATGAGGCTCTCAGATATACGGTTCTTCACTGATGAAAACCACAAGCTAGAAACTAATCAGGAGATATGGGTTGAGTAGGCACTAGATAAGGATTTTATGCACAAACTTTCCTGCATTCATTGACTGCTATGGCTTGCACTGAGTGGCACTACTGTATGGAGTTTCATCTCTGTGTTTCTTTTTTAATCATGATTCTATATGTATATAGATCACCCTCATATATAGATGACCCTATAGAAATGTTTTGGTTAATAGATAGACAAGTGTTGACAGAAACTCACATTTAATTGTGCACTACTTAAACTTCATAAATAGAAAATTATGACTGCACATGCTGATTATATGGAGATCACAAAGTTCTGAGAGCTTGCATTTCTGTGTAGCTCCAATTTCCAGTAAGCATGACATCTTACCACTGCCTCTTTTCTTGACTTTGAAAGCTTAAGAGTTAAAGAGACTCAGTATTGATAGTCACATACTAAGGAATATCCAGAATAAGAAAAATAATTAAAGTGCAGGACTTCTTTCTTGAATAAATTACAACCATTACAACTATTGTTTTTCTTTATTTCATATTCATCGAAATAATATGGGTTCATGCCTATTGATTAACAACAAAAATAATTTAAAACTATTATCATAATATTTTAAATGCAAACTATGCAGAACTGAAATTTTATAATTACATGTCCATTAACCATTATTGTGTGCTCTAACACAAATCCTATATTTCTTTTTTAAAATCAGAAGTCATCAGCTTCAATTTAAAAGTGTGAACTATATACATTACACATGCACAACTTCCATCATTCGTCTTACTGTAAGTTTCATTTTTCTACAAAAAATATTAATAAATTTTAAGATTGTTTATATGATATAGTATTTACCAGAAAATTTATGACAGAGAATTTCCCAACAGATATGGTCACAGAGTCTATAGCTTTCAGTAGTTTCTGTGATTTCTCAGTAGTAGTAGTAATTATGATTCATAGAAGTATTATTCTTATATCTTCTCCTTTACTTTTTTTGCATTTCTTCATATATTCATATATATATATTACTTTTTTATAAAACTCATATAGACTCTAATGCAAATGTTTACATAATTCCTCCTTTATTTTTCTAAGTTTCGACTGTCCTGCTGTCTTCATCAAAGCTTTTTATAACCTTTTTTACCTTATATTTTCCATTATTACACATCCAAATATTGCCCTTTAATTTTCTTAATCCTTCATGTCTTTTCTTCTTCTTCTTTATTAAGCTTATATCTTTTCCTTTACTTTTTTTTTTTTTGCATTTCTTCATATATTTACATATATTATTTTTTTATAAATCTCATATATACTCTAATGCAAATTTTTATATAATTTCTCCTTTATTTTTCTAACAGTTTCCTGTAATCTTCATCATAGCATTTTATAACCTTCTTCTTCCTTTTTATCTTATATTTTCCATTATTACAAATCCAAATATTGCCCTTTAATTTTCTTAATTCTTCATGTCTTTTCTTATTCTTAGAAGTATTATTCTTATATCTTCTCCTTTGCTTTTTTTGCATTTCTTCATATATATTACTTTTATATAAATTTTCTCATATACACCTTTTTGCAAATTTTTATATAATTCCTTGTTTATTTTTCTAACAGTTTCAATTGTCCTGCAATCTTCATCAGAGAAGAAGGTTATAAAAAGCTCTGATGAAGACTGCAGGACAGTTGAAAATGTTAGAAAAATAAAGGAGAAATTATATAAAAATTTGCATTAGAGTGTATATGAGGAGATTTATAAAAAAGTAATATATATATGAATTGCATTCATAAAAGAAAAAAAAGAACAAGCCTTCTTTGTTCATAAGTTCAACAATTGTTTTTACTGCATGGTCTTCTTTCCTGATCAAAGAATGGATTTTTACTACTGAATGTTATTGATTAACAAGTATCAATGAGTAATTTTATTAAGACCTACGATGTCAATCATCTGTAAGCATTTAATTTTTTAAAAATTATTATTAGATAGAAAAATATTTGTAAAAATCAATTATGATATTATCAAGTCTGCTACGAAAGGAAAAAAAGTTCCAAGCTAGCTAAATTTATGCCATCAAATTATCGCATTTTAATAGCCATATCTTATAGGCCATCTATGCATAAATTAGAGGATATCTTGAGTTTTCATGAGGAACAAAGCATTTTTATTTATCAAAAATTATAATTTTTTTCACATATGACCTTGTTTACATTTTAATGACAATAAAAAAAATTCTGAATATTAAAAATAAAATTGTGATAAAATGTATAAAACTGGAACAATTATTTATGTATATGACTACTGATTGGAATAATATGATCACCCAAAAACAGTGATGTGAAGATTCAAATGATAGGTCTGTGCAGATATCCATAATAGACATGCTTGGTGTAGGAAGTTGTACACTGGTAAAAATACACCTTCCGATGCTGGTCAGTGCTTGGGTATTCAAGCTGTACTCTCAGCAGCTTTACATTAAAAATTTGCTGTTCTCTGCATAAAAAAGACATGAACATATTTTTGACTGTATGGAGTGATAATTGGTCATACTGTAAAAGGATTCAGAGGCTGCTTTAAGTTATCAACTAAAATTGAGATAGGCAATGCATCTCTTCAAACTCCACTCACTTAGTTCCTTCAAGGGTGTTGATGGATGTGCCAGCTTCACCTAACATCTTTCTGGGTACATCCTATTTTTATTTACATATTTATTTTCTTGCTGCATGGTTATAATAACATTTTATTACTTATAAGCAATCATCTTGTAATAATCATTTTGTTTTATATGGATTCTATCCAACAATAAAATTTTTCCCACAAGATAAAAAGTAAGAACGGATAATAAAATGGCATTATTAATATTCTATATTGCAATAAATCTAAATCTTTTTTTCCGTTTAGCTACACAGTGTCTAAGTCATTTACAGTCTGAAGATTATTTTACATTTATTCATCTCTACTATGTTCTCTTCATTGATTACAAACAACCTATATTACTACTCTTTCCTATTGCATTGTCAAATGTATACTATATAATACTCAATTGTCCGAGCATGTTACTACTTTTACTATGCTTTATTTTCCATCCTTTTCTACAGTTAACAGTTTCGATTGCCCCAGCAATCTTCTTCAGAACATTATATCTCCTAATCTCAACTGTAATTTGATTATAACAGTTGAGATTAGGAGATATAATGTTCTGAAGAAGATTGCTGGGGCAATCGAAACTGTAAACTGTAGAAAAGGGTGGAAAATAAAGCATTGTAGAAGTAGTAACGTGCTTGGACAATTGAGTATTATATGGTAATCTATATTACTTGTGGTATTTCTAGGAAAAGCATAAGATATCAATATCTCTTATGTAATGTTCTAAATAATGAACTGTCTTAGATAAGACATGTTATCATTTTATTGGAAATTTTATAACGAATGTAATAATAAACCTGTTAATAAAAATATAATTTAAAAATTTATTTATTAAAATTTAGAATATATGGAAAAACATAAAAATAATAAATTTTAATATTGTTAAAATCTTATTTTAAATTAATTTGAATATATAATGATTATATTTTTTTAGGTTCATTGCATTCTTTGAAATTTTATTTTTCTGATAATATACACTATTTGATTTCTGTATAATGCAAATTGAAGTTATTATAAAAATTATGTCTTAAACTA
The DNA here is from genome assembly GCA_028023455.1 of Epiperipatus broadwayi. Classification (NCBI taxonomy): domain Eukaryota; kingdom Metazoa; phylum Onychophora; class Udeonychophora; order Euonychophora; family Peripatidae; genus Epiperipatus; species Epiperipatus broadwayi. The sequence goes on from JAQFVV010000002.1 coordinate 29,421,515, forward strand.
ATTCTCCAAAAATCCAAGAATATTATTATCTATTAATTAATATGTAAGTTTTTCTAGACATTATTTTAATATTTGTATAAGTAATTTTTGTATGTTTATGTTTCTTCTTTTATATAATAAAATTTAAAAATATATATAGAAACACACACACTATCAAGGTTATTTATCTATTGTGTTGTTAGTATGAGATAATCTATTTCAATATATATATAAATTAATTTTTATATAATAAAAATGTATCATTTTTTAAACAGAAATCCATTTTTAAAAACATTATTAATTTCATGTTGCAAATTATTTCTCTTTTATAAATTTTTACTCTCTACAAAAAAAAGTTAAATATTTTGCATGTACTTGGGCAAGCTGGTGTATAAATAAATTTTCGCTTCTCTCTATTTATTAAATTCTTATTTTACAGAAGAAAAACATATTTTGTAAGTTTTTAGAGATAAATTTCTTATTTCCACCAATCTTTTCTCCCTTCATTAAGCTCTCACTCTCTAGAAAGATAAAAAAAAATTTTTGCTAACAAGATAAATAAAACTGATTAAAACAATCACATCCATTAAGTTTATTAACAGATGTTACGTTTAACTTTCTTTTTTTAGTACAAGTAATTCCCAACATACATCTCTAGTCCATTTCATAACTTTTTGCATAACTCAATTTATGCATAAATTGAAAAATTATCCCCTTCCGCTATAATGAATCAAAGTTCATCTTTAAAATATTTTTTTTACAGAATGTTTCCATACTGAAACACTTTTATGAACTCTATATTTTTAAAATTGAAAAAGCATGTTATTTGAAACATCATATTTTTAAAATATGTAAAATAGCGGATGCCTGATAAATAACAATCGTATAATTACTGAAGCAACTATATATTTTGATATATATACATAAAATCTGTTCAAAAAGATCTCCCTCTTTTTCTTTCAAACTGTAGAACAAAGAAATACAATGAATTTACTATTAAAAGTAAAAATAAAATTAGTTTGTTAAATAAATTAGTAATAATTGAAAGGTTGCTAGTCTTTCACATGCGCCATCAGTTGTTTCTCAGACAGCCAATCAGATTTTTAAACAGCTGTCTTAAGAACGATCAGGCCTTGATACACGACAGAGATTTTGATAAGAAAAGGATAATACCAACCTTCTCTCTACTTAACTTTTATATATATATATAAGCCAGTCCAAAGCATCTTGGCCTGAAAGCTTGAAGATATAAACATATTCATTTATTACTCACTGAGTTTTTAATTTACGATATTACAGTGTGAAATCTTAGATTTACTACACCGCAATTTTCTAGATGTTAATATAATTTATCAGCAACGTATGTAAATAACATTTGTCTAAATCGCATGTTGGTATTAAATTAGTAATAAATGAAAGGTTGCTAGTCTTTCACATGTGCGGTCAGTTGTTTCTCAGACAGCCAATCAGATTTTTAAACAGTTGTCTTAAAAACGATCAGCCCTTGTAAAGAGAGTTTGCTAAAAAAAATGTTTTCACCTCATTTCCATATTGCTATGCTTAATTATTATTAAAGTGAATCATGGGATTATTAAGAATATTTTTCACAATTAAGTGTATATTGTAATGGAAAGGATGTATTGGGTGTGTGATCGATCATATTCCTAACAACACAACTAGATAGTGTCTAACCCCAATAGTTGGTCGTAAGTGGTAATGGAATGGAACAAAATGGCTATTTGCACCACTCATTTTATTGTATATTGAGGCAACGGTATGAGTTTGAGCCCTAGAGTCCGCCAGTTATAAATATATCACATTTGATATGTTTATTTCATCTCAAGTATATTTCATTACCATATGGTCGCCCTTTCGATCCTCAATGTTATGAGCTCTCCTCATATTTCCTGTTAATATTCCCATTACTCTTTGCTAGTCAAACTTTGTGGTCATATGCACAATCCTAATAAGCTAGGGTGATGATTATCATAAGTTTGATATGAAACTAAAAATATTTACATCTGAGTTGTGTGTGTGATATAGAATGGGTAATGGAAAGTTAGATAAATGATATTAGATAAACGATATGGCATGGTGATGGAAAGTTAAATAAATGATATAGCATGGCTGGTAGAAAGTTAGATAAATGGCATGGCATGGGTAATGTTCATTATTTTTTCAGTATACATCTAGACAGCAAATTACTGTAGTTTAATTGACAGGTTTCAAATTTTCTGCAGTAAAACATTAAACCTGTCAATTAAAGTATAGTAATTTGCTGTTTAGATATGTACTGAAAAAATAATGGACATATGTTAAGAGATTGTGATCTAGGCCAACTGGTGAAAGCTGGTTCAGCCCAAAATGTGCATCTTGCAGATCATTTATCCTTTTCACATGTCTTTGATCATATGTTTTAGTAAGCTATGATAAAATTATAATTAATAAAAAAAAATTTAAGGTTAGTGTTTTTCTAGAAATAACGTGTATATAAAGTTGAAATGTCACATATGCTACACAAATCACTTGACAAATATGTTTCCAATATATCTATGGTCTAAGACATTGGTCTGATTTCTAAACTGATGAATGGTTATGAAAGGGTTGCAAACATGATATAAATTAAACTGAGAGAATGCAAACTTCTCAAGCGCTTATGACTATCACCAGCCAATCAGATCAAGCACTGAGACAGAGAATTTAACAAGAAAAAGGTGGTTCCACCTTCTTCTTTACTTGTCTTTCTATATATCCAAGCCAGACTAAAGTACTTAGATCTGAAAGCGTGAATCTTAAATATTTTCACACTCAACACTCTGAGTTCAAATTACATACATACAGTGTGAAATCTTTCGATTTACTACGCAGTAGTTTTTTCGATGTTATAACTGGCTCGGATATATAGAAAGACAAGTAAAGAAGGTGGAACCACCTTTTTCTTGTTAAATTATCTGTCTCAGTGCTTGATCTGATTGGCTGGTGATAGTCATAAGCGCTTGAGAAGTTTGCACTCTCTCAGTTTAATTTCAATAACGTCTGCACTTTATAAAAATAAATATTATTTACAAACATGATATAACTCATTGGAAATTTCATTTACTTCCTGTTCAGTTATATATAATCTAAGTTATTTACTTCTTAAAATATACATGTTAATATTTAAATATATGTAATTTTCTATACTAAACTTAATGTAATTATAAGGGACTTGAACTCAGACTTTCCAGCTCCCTACAGCTATCCAATCCATCTTATATGACTTATACCCATGACCATGTACATGTGACAAAGCTAAATGATCTCCAATATATGTATTTCATGCTGAACCAGCACTCTTCAGTTGGTCCAGATCACCATCTCCCACACATATATACAATCAGTGCTCAGTTTATATTAAGATAGCAAATCTTCAAACTTTAATGGTTTTGAGTATTCCATTCTCTGATTTTCAATGATATGAATAGATGAAGAGTTGAGGATTGGAGAAGATTGAAGCTTGTCCATTAAAGTTTGAAGATTTGCTATCTTAATATAAATGAGCACTGATAGTATATATGTGTGGCAAATGGTGACTGGTCCAGCTGATGAGTGCTGGTTCAGCATGAAATACACATATTGGAGCTCATTTAGCTTTGTCACGTGGTCATGTGTATAAGTTATATAAAATGAATTGGATAGCTGTAGGAAACTTGTAAGTATGAATTCAAGCCCCTTATAAATATATATATTTATAGTAAATAAATGTAACCATAAAAATAAAGCATTTTTGAAGCTACATTATTATATCATAAAGAAGTCGTATATTGAAAAGTATTTAATGTTTTTATATAAATCTATACAATAATTTCTTCGTATATATTGTAATGGTATGATCGAATATACCTGGATGTCCCGGTCCGAAAATACATCTGAACACACATATCAACTTCAACAATCAGCTGGTTTGACTATAACGTATAATTAAATTACATCAAATCTAAAAGTGCTGGCATACCTATCTTTTATACCCTAAAAGTGACAGTGCCAAATGTAACAGTCCGATCCATCCACGTATATAGGAGAAAGAGAGCAAGCTTGCATCTAACTACTGTTGGACCTAGGGTCTTCATGTAGGATACTAGAGATAACACGATGAAGTACGATTGCATCCATCTTCAATAGACTAGCCTAAGCATTATCCCCTAAATCTACATGTAATCTAAATCAGTTCATCTAACATCTCACCACTCTTTTTCAATATGTCAGATATTGTTTACGAGTATGAATTTTCATATACTGGTCTTATAAAAATATAAAAATTCCAGTACACTAATTTATTTCCTATACTGTGTTTATTATTTTTAAATCTGTATACAATTCAGATTAAATAAAAATATTATTTAAGTAAATCATAGCTTATAGTACGATAATAATAGTGTTGCCAATTTAGTGCTTTTTACACGTAATTCAAGTTTTAGTTCAAAATATTAATGATTTTAAAATGGCTGACTATTTTCATGCATTTATATAATCCTGAATTTAGTATATTTTCATAACAGTCAAATCCAAATAAAATTTGTTTCAAAACACATTTCATTTTGGTGAATCAAATTATTTATGTTTATAGAGTATAGAAACTTATGCCAGAATGTTCTAATATATTCTGAATTGCTGATGATGATGAAGTCTATATTTAGTTGCTTAGTTTTATAATTGCTATAATTTATATTCCTGATGATATTTTAATTTGACGTCTCTGCAAAAGTTGTTCATTTTACAATTTGTATTATCCTTTAAATACAAATTATACATATCATTTCAGAAGTGAACGATTAAAACTGCTAAATATCAAAAGTGGTTCTAAATAGGGATAGTTGTGTTCCAGTAACTCCTATAAGAGCTTATTAGCTGTCAGATTGAGTGATATTAAATCATGCAAGCTTTGTTGTGGATGGAAGATCGAGTTACTATTTACAGTAAACTAATTTGGTTTCACTTTAAAATAAACACAAGATGTTAATAGTTCAACCATACTCCTTAAAATATTTATTATTCAATTGAATTTTATGCTTTAATGACAGCAACCAACATATAATTTAAGCAAACAAACAATCTTAGAAATTTCTGATCATGTTCTTGGGTCATACTTTAAAAAGAATTGAAGGATGATACTGAAGTAACAAATTTAGTTTTATTAATTGATGACTAAAAGGATATTTTGGAGTTAAACTTGTTAAAAATTACCATAAGATCATCACCATTTTTAGCAATTGTGGATCCACTGAAGAATGATGGTTCTCTGCAAATATCCACTTTCTCTGATCCATAGTTTCTACATATTTTATAATCTTTTGGGATTCAGACCATAACTGTCCATTTGTCAACATCTCTTCTAACAATATGTTTCTCTTCACTTTCCTAATTCATTTAATGGCAATGCCAGCAGTTTGTTCTCTCAACCAAGTAGTTTACTTTCAATCTCTTATTACTTCCAATGTAGATCTCTCCATACTTCATTAAGTAGTAGTCTGGAGTCTCCAAATTGTTTTTCTGTTAAGTATTGAAGATCCAGAATTAAAAAACTGGTAAACAAACCTATTAAAAACTTTCATTTTCAAACAGACATATTTCCCTTTAATATTAAAATATTTACCAAAGCATTTCATTCAGATGTTTCTAATTAATTCCATCCATTATACTTTTGTCAGTATTAATGATCTGATTATGATATTGGGTAGTTAACTTTTTTTCTAACCCATGATTACCAATCTTTATATACTTCTGAAAAAAAATCCATTACCCCCCACCCCCCGGGAGGCAAAACCCCCCCTCCCCCCCCCCCCCCCCCCTATCACACCGAACATTATTTTACTTTTTTTAGTACTTATCTATAATCCTACTTTCATCTAATAACTCTTGCAACATTTCCTGAAACTCGGAAATATTATTTGTAAAAATAAATGCACCAACTGTAAAATTTAGACGATTTGAATAATTTTTGTGAACCCCGTCACTTGGCTTCTCACTTCGATTTACAAAATACTGCAGTTATAAATTTTCGAGACTGGAATTATCTTACATCCTTATTAATGATAAATCTTAGTACCACTATGTAATCTAAAAACTGATGTTGTCTGACAATATTCACCAGAATATGATATCTTAGATCAATCTTTGATAAATATGAAGCATAATTGCACCTCATATTCCTTTTTCCTTAAAATAACCTCTCAATGCGTGGAAGTGATCCACTAAGCTAAAACCACTTTTAAATCCAGCTTCTTCTTTTGATTGACTTGAATCTGAAGTTTGTGTCGAAGACATAATTATCATGATAAGGATTTTATTTAGCTGTATTTTCTAATACCTTCATCTTCCTTAAATATTAGTATTATTAATGTTCGCTTCTAACTATCTGGTATATCTTTATCAGTTAGACATTTACTAAATAGTTTTGCCTACACTAGTCATTTATTAGACTAAAGATTATCCAATAGTGAATAATATTCCTGTAATATAATTTTCTCTACACCACTCTCCTGCAAAATAGGAACTGGTTTCTATCCACTTTTAACACCTTGTGGAGGGATGTAATCATAAACATATGACCGAAGACATGTGAAAAAGAACTATGACCTCCAAGATTCATATTTTATGCTGAACCAGCATTCATCAGTTGACCCAGACCACAATCTCTTACACATATCTTATATCGTAGTTCAGTAAATACAGATGGCAAATTAACTACATTTTAATTGATGTGTCAAATTTACTGCCCTCACAACTTTACTACAAACCACTTGATGAAACTATATTAATAAATTTTTATTAGTCATTCATTAGACTTGATTTTATGCCACTAATATTTCTGTATTGTAATTTTCACTACATCATTCTCATGCAAAATAGGGAATGGTTTCTATCTGATTTTACATCTTGTGAGGGTTGTAATCATAAACATATGACCAAAGACACATGACAAAGATGTATGATCACAAAGATGTACATTTCACATTGAACCAGCACTCATCAGTTGACCCGGACCACAATCTCTTACACATGTCTTTATCATTGTTCTGTATTAAACAGGTATTAATTAGTTTATCATAGTCGTTAGTGACAAGAATTATCCATAATTTAGGCGTTCTGATTTTCTTGCTTTGCCATGCTCTTCGGAATGCCTTGACCCATTCCTCATTATTCTTCACAAGATAGTTTTTCCTACTGGGGATCTATTCCAGGCATGTCTAATGGATACGTGTATGAAAATATGGGCAAACCATCCAACATGCTAGATGGTGCCACTACTTTTCAGAGATATGTTCTTGGCCATCATATAGGCATATTCTCATTCTTCTGCAAATCTGACAAAGCTACCCAGTGTGTCCTAAGTGACCTCATTCACATGGGCGATTGTAAATTATAACATAATACCACCTTGATTAGTATTAATTTATTTATAAACCTGCAATGCTATCTGTAAAACATAATTACATGCTTTTTTCCACCTATTATATTTAGTTATTTAAGTCCGACAATGTAATTACAGTTTTGTTTTGGCTGAATCATCTTGCTCCCACCCATTCGGGGTAATCTCCAAAATCTAGTAGAAATGTGATCCCCTACACTCTTAAAATCACACATCATCAACTATTACTTATATGTAAAGTCCTAATATTTTGATGAGGGTTAAGCTATAATTTATTGTTGATTCATTTATTTCATAACCTTGGCGTATTATCCGCACCAACCAAATTTCATTTAGTAACCACGCAATTATGTATAAAACCCAACATTTATATTCATTTATGTAACTTCCAAATGATCTATTTAAGTAATCTGCCGAGACACTCAAATGATTGTATAGACAGTTCCCACACATATATATTTTATTTACTGTATAATTATCAAACTACTATATTTAATCTATATAAATAAAAATTAAATGTTCGTTTGTTCAAAATCTTAAATCTCTGAAAGTTCTTCACCGATTGCTTTGAAATTTTGACACAACGTTGCATTTGAATACGCGCGTTTTTATATACTTACTGCCTACTATTATATAGATGTCACACCTGTGACAGGTAAAAACATGCTTTTTTTGAAAAACAGTGCTATCTGTTGGACGTAAAAGCAACACATACTATACTAAATATTTTACGATTCCATTTCAATGTTTCCGATTACATTGTCGAATTGAATTTTCATAGATTTCGATTTATTTTCATTTTGATTTAATTATTTTGTGTGAGAGATTGCAATCCCCAATTTGATTGGGATTTGCAATCACCATCAATAAAGCTCAGGGCCAATCTTTAGAATTGTGTGATTTAGATCTAGACATGGATTGCTTCTCACATGGACAATTATATGTTGCATGTTCTAGAATCAGCAAACCAGACAATCTCTATATCTGCACAGACAGTCAGGGCCACTCTTTAGAATGGTGCAGGTTAAATGTAGACATGGATTGACAGTGTCATTGCATTCAAATACGCGTTTTTATATACCTACAATTATATAGAGGTCACACCTGTGACAGGTAAAAACGCTTTTTTTTTGAAAAACAGCGCAGAGATATATAAAAGCAACACGTGCTATACTAAATAATTTACAATTCCATTTCAATGTTTCCAATTGCATTGTTAAATTGAATTTTCATAGATTTTGATTTATTTTCATTTTGATTTAATTATTTCGTGTGAGAGATTGCAATCCCCAATTTGATTGGCATTTGCAATCACCATCAACCAAGCTCAGAGCCAATCTTTAGAATTATGTGGTTTAGATCGAGACATGGATTTCTTCTCACATTGACAATATATGTTGCATGTTCTAGAGTCGGCAAACCAGACAATCTCTATATCTGCACAGACAGTCAGGGCCAATTTTTAGAACTATGTGGTTTAGATCTAGACATGGATTGCTTCTCATATGGACAATTATATGATGCATGCATCTGCACAGACAATGGAACAACAAAAAATATTATATACCCACAAGCATAGTAAAATTAAACATTAGAAATGTGCGCTTTCTCTTTTCTTTCATTTTCATTTAACCAGACTGAGTCACAGCAACGTGTGGCTGGGTACGACTAGTTATTTAATAAATTTGTTATATCTGTTATAGTATTTTGCTACCCCTTGCCCGAATCTCTAGTGTTAATTATTTGATTTAATTACCATCCTCCCCCCTTATTAATGAAATCTCATTAATTATTATCAATTAGACTCTTGTTTGTTTCACATTGCCCTGGATATTGTTATTGCTATGATTATTAATTAACATTAGGCAATAGTCTGTACCGTTGTTTACTTCGTTGATAAGTAAGGAATTACTTATTAGTATTATTACGGGAATGGTGAAGAATTTATTAATTAATCATTATCCAACTAATGTTCAATAATTTATCTTTCTTTATAATGGCCAAACCGTAGTTATAGTTGGAGCATTTTGTAATTTGTATATTTCTTTGTGATTATTAGTCAATCAGTTCAGTATAGTCTCTTTGCTCTTCCTGTTCTCATTGCCAGGGACTGGAGTAATGGAAAGCTTGTTAAAGCATCGCTCATGTAGTCATAGACCTTGGAACACAGATAAATAGTTTATCGTTTACTATTGTTCCAGACCTGTGTATTTCACGCATGGCTAGATTGTTGTACTTTTGCTTGGATTCTAGGTCTTGTTGAATGAACACGTGATTTTGACCGGTACAGTATACAGTATATATACGTAGCATATTTACTACACAGATAAGTGTCAAATATGCAGCCCTCACAACTTTGACACAAATCACTCAATAAAAGTATAATTATAAATTTATTAAACGCACATTGATTACGTAAGTAATATTTACTGAGGCTATAACCTCGATAATGTGCGTATAAAATGCGATAGTAGGGACCTCTACAGGTATTTTAACCACAAGCTTATGCTATGGAAGAAAAGAGGGGTTAAAACACCTGTAGAGGTCCCTACTATCACATTTTATATATCGAGGTTATAGCCTCAGTAAATATTACTTCAATAAAAGTATGTAAATACATTTTATTAGTCATTCATTAGACTAGAGATTATCCAATAATGAATAATATTTCTGTAGTGTAATTTTCATTACACCACTCTCATGCAAATAAAAGCAGATGAAAACCAGTCTTCTGTGAGAGTGTAGTGAAAGTGATACTACAGAAATATTATTCATTATTGGACAATCTCTAGTTTAGTGAATGACTAATAAAAATTATTAATATACTTTCATTAAGTGATTTATGTCGAAGTTGTGAGAGCAGCACGTTTAATTTGCTATCTATGTATATATAACGAACAATGATAAAGATATATGTAAGAGATTGTGGTCTGGGCCAACTGATAAGTGCAGGTTCAGCACAAAATGTGCACCTTGGGAATCATGCATCTCTTTGCATATTCTTAATCATGTGTTTATGATTACATCTCTCCACAAGGTGTTAAGAGTGGATGTAGTGAAAATTACACTGCAGAAATATTAGTCCAACCAAGTTTAATTCTATGATTAATTTCCTCCATAATGTTTCCATCTGTATTAATAATCTGACCAAGTTATTTGTAACTGTTAACTTCTTCTAAATAAAGATTGATTATGATGAAATTAGAAGAAGTTAACAGTTACAAATACCTTGGTCAGATTATTAATACAGATGGAAATATAATGGATGACATTAATCATAGAATTAAACTGGGTTGAAGTACTTTTGGTAGAAATAACTTGATACTAAAAGGAAAGATGCCTATGTGTTTGAAACGGAAGGTTTTTAATAAATGTGTTTTACCAGTTCTTACTTATGAATCTGAGACTTGGACACTTAATAGAAGAGCAATACAGAGACTTCAGACTACTCAAAGAAGTATGTAAAGATGCATGTTGGGAGTAACAAGAAGTGATCGAAAACACAATATGGGTAAGAGAGCAAACAGGTGTTACTGACCTCAATGAAAAAATTAAGACTGAAGTTGAGTTGGGCTGGACATATTGGTAGAAGAGATGATAATAGATGCACAATTAAAATTTTAAACTGGATTCCAAGAGATTGCAAAAAACCCAGAAAGAGACCACATGTGAGATGGCTGGATGAAATAACAAAGTGTGCAGGGGTGATGTGAAGAAGAGAAGCTAAAGATCGGAGAAGATGGATTAAACTTGGAGAGACCTTCATCCTGCAGAGGATTGATAATGTTTGATGATGATGATTATTGTAGGAAGAGTAATACTGTTGTAATTAATGCATTAGGAGAATCTTTAAAAAAACAACAACATTGATTTGAATTTATAAAACTTAATTATATTAAGAGTAGATAATGCTTTAATAGTTTTGTTTATGCTTTTGTGTGTATGTGCTTTATTTTATTTAAATTTAATACATTTTAATGTCGTTTGACAACTCAGTGTAGTATAAAATTTTAAATTTGCAACAATAGGTAACAAAGGCAGATAGATGGTCATAAACAGTTAAATGACAACTTTGGCTGACTAGATAATAAATGCAGCCGAATCAGATTAAGGATTTTCCACTTCAACTCTATTACCTAATTCAAAGGTGTCCATAGACGAGGATTTGATCAGCCTGCCTGGACATTTTGATTTTTTCGAGTCAAAATATAAAATAATTTAAATGGAATGCCTATTAGATATTTTAATAGCATCACTAATCGATAATTCTGATATTGATATTACTATGTGGTATGTCTAATTTTTATCTTTTATATTTTTGAAGTGTCAGCTAAACCTAACTAACAGTAGGATTCTCCAATAATTTAATATATGGAGTTATTATTTTGGATGGTTCCCCGGGATAAATGTTTTTTAATGCATCTCCTGCTTTACTTTAGGTTGAACAGCCTTAATCTAATTACTCAAAATGTTTTTGAAAGATAAAGAGATCTAGTCTAGGGGCACTCACGCAATATTTCTGTTTGCTTAGGAATAACTACGTTTTTTTTTATTCAGTTTTTTAAAAAAAATATTTAAATTTTTAAAATCACATGATCATCATTTCCTATGTTTTACACAAGTTGTTAAAAACGGAGGAAAACTCTCCATACAGTAGTCCCTCCCCCCCCCCAGTGCAAGCCAAAATAATTGAAGGATGCAAGAAGATTGGTGCATAAAATCCCTATCTAATGCCTACCCATCCAATATCCCCAGACTAGTTTCTAACTTGTGGCTTTCGTCAGTGAGGAGCTTTGGATCTGAGAGCACTTCACCTAGATCTTAGGATTTAATGCAACCCTCCAGAAGCCACCTGTTGCCTATTTAGTTAACTACAAAGCTATGAGTCCAAAATAAAAACAAAATAATATTTTCAATCTGTTATGTTTATATGTGTATATTAAAATACACATATATAGCTAGAAAAACATTTATAAACAATTTGTTACATATATATACTTGTATGCTGAAATACGTACACATTTAAAGTTAAAATTAAGTATAATAAATTTTTGATTAAAAAATGAAATTAAAATTTATCGATTCAGTAGATAAAAAAATTGCAGTTTTAATTATAACCCGAGGAAACAAATTAATTCTTTAAAAAGAGATAGGAATGGAGTTCCATCAAAAACTAATTAATAAAAAATTAAAAAGGAGATTTTACTTATGCAGATGCATCTAGAGAAAATAAATAATATTAGATACATCATCAGAATCTAAGTAGCTCAACCAATTAGAACAGAAAAAAATAAGTGAAGAATTGGTCTACAGAAGCATCAAGGAACACTTGTTGGTGGAAGCTAAATAAGTGCAGATGATGCTGGATATCATCATGTGTTGTCCTTGGTAGCTAATATTGCAGAGAGACTTGCCTCTAAATGTGTCAAAGCAAGTCTAGGTATTTAACGTTTCCCATTGACCTTTATTATGATTTGAGAACACCTTCAGATACATAGATGTATATAAATAGTTTATATATATATATATATATAAGAGGATGGTGGTAGATGGGTAAAAGTTGGAGTGATGGCAAATCATCCCCCAGGTTAACATATAAAATTTACAAAAAGTATAATTAGGATATAAGATATAACATTATTAAAGTACGAGATAGCAATGGATGATATTTAAGATATAAGATATCACATTAAAGTAATGTTCAAAATATCCCAAAATATGTTCTAAAATTTTATATATTAAAGAGCATGACAGACGCGACTGGATTTGAAATGGGTCTATTGTAGACCAGGCTAACTATTTAACCTTTGCCAGCTTGGGGCAATTATTTAACCATTAATTTGGATGCACCAACCTAAGTGCTAATCTATCTGAATATATAACAATGAGAACAATAATTCTGGGACACTGAAACATGCTGATCATCATCAATGTTCTGGCCACTTAGTACCATTAGTGTGCTGTCTAATTATAAACTTAATTCTAATAAAGTCCAAACTAAAATAAAATATAGTGCATGGACTTTAAAGAATATAATCTTAGTGCCAACCATACTGCACTAATATACATCCCCTTTTATATATCAGACCATTATGCACAAATCTAACTCAGAGAACATAAGCTCTATTACTATATTGTGACTAAGAGATGATGCAAACATACAATATTCTTAAATCTTTTTAGAATTAAGTCACTGGAATAATTTTAACAACAAGTTTATTAATAACAATAACAAAAAAATGAAGTTAAGGTCTCTGGAATAAGGCTACACACATATAAGCTTTCTGACTGTGATTAACATACAAATAAAAAACCATCACACGGTGATTTACATGATTAATACAAAATTCAAGTTACAATATGGTGGTTTACATATATGTTCAATAGGTTTACTTAAAACCAGTCAGCGTACAGATATGTAGCTTAATAATTTCTCAACATATTTGAATTGTCATAAAATAATACAATAAATTTTAAGTTACATACAAATACTATTAATGATTAAAATTTACCTATACATGTCTATCTGACATGCACCGATATATGCAGACAGACACATGACATTATAATTTCTACACATATTTGAATCATTATAAAATAATAAAATAAATAATTAAAATTTTTAGGTTATATAAAAATACTATAAATGATTACCTATACATGTCTCTATGACCCTTGTTGATATATAAGCACACAGATGAGCAGCACATTTGATGGATATATTGGAATGCACGTATATGTGCACACTAACGTTTATAGCAGGCATATATTTCATTTTGTCAAAATAATTATTAAAAATTATTTTCACAATTAATTCCATTTGGAAAATATACATAAAATTCACACATATACATGAATATCAATAAAAATATAGATGATATCAATCAAATTCTATCATAATAGTTTACACTTTTTAAAAAAAATATCAATTTATACGTTCCTTTTTTCCTCTCTCTAGAATGCAAAATTATTTATGAATTGTTTCTTTGCTTATTGATTAATTGTTGTTTTTTTCTTTAAAAAAAGTACTATTAACCTTTTTTTTCTTTTAAAAATATAGTCAATAAATTAAATCTTTATCCCTAGATTTTTAATCCAAACAAATTTATTACTTGCGTTACTCTTTTACGATGACTTTTTTAAAAATAAAATTTAAAATGATATCTGCTCTCTATGTAAATATCACCATCACAGGCCACTCTCAATTATAATGTTTTTAAATTTAAAAATAGAGATTTTAAACAATTTAAAATAATATTATTCTATATATGTCTATCACTTTTAAAATGTCATTTTTAAATAAATTATTTTAAAACAACTCACTTTTTTATAAATATGATGTGATGCATTTATCTGTGGTTTCTTGTATCTAGATAAAGCAGCATACATATGATGACTTCTTTGTCAAGCTGATGGACTATGGGCAAGCTGGAAGACTGGCTTGTCATCATCAGAATAGTTATAATCAGATAATTAATGCATCCATTTGGTTCCACAGACTTCAGGCAAGCAAACTGTCTGCAGTGATCTCCCTTTTGTCTATAATTGGATAGGCAAGCAAACTATCTTCTAGAACACATTTGTGCAGGCTAATTGATCCATTGGAAGTTGACTCTGACTGTGAATCAAAACTCCCATTTTGTGAACTATATCAAAGCTTTTTGACTTGCCCTCCTTGCAGTCTTATATCTTCATTGTAGTTTTCTGTCCTGATCTGGAATACTCTACTAGTTAGCTACTACTGGCCAGCTATAATTATCCCCAATTGCTTCTCAAAAAATCATTAGCCAAATCCTACAAAAACTATGAGCCAAATTGTTCTAATCTTTTTATCAACTCTTTTTATAAGAGTCAAAAATTGTTTTCAGTTCCAAACTCATTTTCTTATCTCTCTTCATTAAAGACAATTTTAATCCATTTCAAAGCACTTTCAATTAAAAGCTACATTGGAAATTTTATCAAAGATTTTTAAAAATAAATAATACAAATTTTTACGTTTCAAAAATAAACCATGCTTGTTTTTAATTTCAAAATCGGAATTTAATAAAACTATTTATTTAGACCTTTTTTTAAATGTTTCATTTATAATAAAATTTTATTTTACATTTAGAATTATTTAACCCTTTATAGTTGTTATTATTCCAGGAAACGTAAAAAATATCTACCAAATTTTTGACCATGTTTATTTCTACTTTTCCTTTCAACTTTATATATATATATATGTGCACACACACAACTATGTTATTGTATGCCATGTAACCCAAATGGTTACAATATATATATATAGTTAATATTCTTACAATAGTTATATTATTAATATATTAAACTATAATCCCCAGTTGCAACAGTATAATTACTTTTACCAAGTGAAATTCATATAAGCCTATATTTGCTAGGTAGTGATTGCTCCCAGATATCGCACAATCCAAGCTCATTCACTTGTAATCATACAAATCTGCACCCAGTTCAGCATCTATACATTTGAATGAGCTTGGATTGAAAACATTATTGTGTTTTCATTTTGAACTCATAGCTTTATTGTTAACTAAATAGGTAAAAGTGGCTTCTAGAGAGTTGATTAAATCCTCAAGGTGCAGTGTTCTCAGATCCAAAGCTCCTCACTGATGAAAGCCATGAGATGGAAACTAGTCTGGGGGTATTGGATGAGTAGGCACTAGATAGGGATTTTATGCACAAACATTCTTGCATCCATTGATTACTCTGGCTTGCAATGGATGGCACTACTGTATGGAGTTATGCCCATATTTAAAATTTTATGATAAGCAAAAATGTTTTAAATTTAATTCATATTATAACTATTAACAATCTGAAATTTATATATACCCTGGGTCTCATTTTATGTGGATTATTTTAATGCGATTTTGAAGTTATGCTATTCATATTTCTTCTTAATATCTTTCATATTTCACTATATTTATTAGATATCAAGAAATTTAAATTATTAATAACTTATTTTGACTTGAAATACTTTTTTTTTTTCAAAAATATAACGTTATATTAGCAGCTAACGTGAATATGACCTGAAGCTGTATTTAGAATTTTAGCTTTTATGTAAATAATCTATTTATACTAATGAGTAAATAACAATAATAGATTTATACTTACACATAAAAATATCACAATAAATATTCAAAAAATTTAAACTTTTAAACCGTATTTTGTTATATATAACAGAAATAAATAATCTTTTAGATTTTTAAAATAAAAAAACCAAGATTTTGTAAACTGAAAATAATCTTTCTAATGATAATGTATAATCTTTTTGTTTTGATTACGATCTCATTTTTTTAATATAGAAACAGAAAACCATTAACACAGCACAAAACTAAAAGTGGCGCTAGTTGTACATCACATCACGAATAAAAATAAAGTGGCTAATAGGTTTCTCTGGGCATAATTGCTGAGAGATTCTTGACTTCGTTTAAGGAGAAGCCACAATACATCAGATCATATCCAATCTGATTTCTTACCAGTTTACAAACGAACGCTAGTGGTAATGATTAAAATATGTATGAAAAATGTAAAATTAAATACTGTAGTTAATAAAAAAAGTAAAAAAAGTTTGTCTTGTATTAATTTTTTTCAAATATTTGAAATTGTTTATTAGTCATACTTTATTTGCTTATTTTTTTAATGCGAATTTTAAAATAATTTTTCCTTGTTGCTTTGCTTTTATGCAAATTCTGAAAAATACAGAACCTATCCTCCATTTTTCAAGGTAAGTTAAGTCTATTTTTGTGCACTTTTTTTTAATGCAGGTTTTCTGTGGAACCTATCTACCGCATAAAATGAGACCCAGGTGTATAAAAAATGAATTGATAAATTTTCTGATGTGTAATGTTAGTGGCAAATTAGCAACACACCTGTAATTTTTTTTTGTTCTCTCATGGACTTGTATTTTTAATTGTTACAGGCTTTCAAATATATAAGTTTAATTTAAAATTATAATAAGTATTTTCATGGACTTGAATTGAATACACATTTAGCATCCACAATAGATAAATAATATTAGCATCTTTCATTAGAAAAATGCTTCAAATTATCTTCATAGTCTATATCTTACATCATCCACTTCTATATTTTGCAAATTAAGAAGTGGTTTAACAACTCATAAAAGTCAAATGCATGCTACTTGTTGAAATTTCTTTCATTTTAAACATCTTGATATTTATTTCGAAATGATGCGTAGAATTGATATTTAAAAACTGCATATCTAGAGGCTGAAGTTAATGGAACATTATTAAAACAGGATATAAATGTGTAATGAATTTTTAATGTAAAAATATTAGTATAAAATTAAAGGTTTGAAATGTGACTGCGATGCTAAAGATTTTTATGCTGAATCCTATTTAAGACAAAAGGTAAAAAAAAATTATGCTTGTAATTTCACAGAAAACTAATAATCTTCATAAATTCATTACAAATGAGTGTTAAGAAAAAGTAAAATAATTTAAATTTAAAATTTATATTGTACTAAGTATTTTAACGGTCACTGAAAAGAGCCTTTAACGTATCTGCCATACGAGGGCGCCATCTAGGCATTTGAACCTAGAAAAATTTATATAGTAGGCAGATACGTAAGTTAAGATTCAAAAAAATTTTTAAATTTCAGCTTTTAAGTTAAGTTTTTTTCTTTTTAATAAATCAATTTTTATTTATGAACCTTTTTATTTTAATTTTAAAATAATGTGGCGGCATATTATATTCCGTTACAGTATGCTTCCAGGAGAACATTGACAGAATCATAGTGCTGTCATATTTCACAATTGAAAAGTTTCATCCATATGCCTACGTGTTTGAAAAGGAATAAATGTGTTTACCACTTTTTACTTATGGATCTGAAACTTGGACATTTAATAGAAGAGCAATGCAGAGACTTCAGTCCACTCAAAGAAGTATGGAGAGATACATGTTAGGAGTAACAAGAAGAGATCGTAAACGCAATATATGGGTAAGAGAACAAACAGGTGTTACTGACCTCATTGAAAAAATTAAAAGACTGAAGTGGATTTGGGCTGGACATATTGCTAGAAGAGTTGATAATAGATGGACAATTGAAATCTTAAACCGGATTCCAAGAGATTGTAAAAGACCCAGAAAGAGACCACATGTGAGATGGATGGATGAAATAAGAAAGTGTGCAGGGGTGGGGTGAAGAAGAGAAGCTAAAGATTGGAGAAGATAGATTAAACTTCAAGAGATCTTCATCCTGCAGTGGATTGATAATGGTTGATGATGATGATGATTCTGGCAGTGTTCTGCTGAAAGCATTCTTAGCACAATATAAATTTCAAATTTAAATTATTTTACCTTTTCTTAACACTCATTTATAATGAGGTTATAAAGATGACAATCCATAAAGAAAAGCAAAATAATTATCATTTAGAATTAGAAAACCAATTGAAGTAAAAAAAAAAAAAATTATACATTTAAATAATATTTCATGATTATTGACAAGCTTAATAACAAACTGTACAAATAAATAAATAATTAAGATACAAATAAATAAAGATAGCAAGAGCAGGAAGAAGGTGAAAACAATGTAATGCTGTTCAATAAACACCGATTTTTATGAATATAATGGAATTGTTCCAAGTCAGGCCAAAAGTTCATTAAACTTTTTGAAACTATGGGATAACAATATATCCCGTTTCTCTTAAAATTTTCACTGCTCCTATAGTAAATCAACTACTTTCTTGATTGATCTATGCAATCCAATAATGAGTAAAAGAAAAGCTAATCAATAAAACATACAACGTCCACATTTATTATTGAATTTATAATAACAAGTGTATATTAAATCAAATGAAAATAAAATTGTATCGAATAAAACAAAGCAAAAGATAGTTCATACACAAAATGAATAAGAAATAAAAATAAGCTAAAGATTAATACTTAATATGCGGACATTTTATTTCTTATTGATTCCAGTTTTATAGTATCAAATTCCAATTCCAACGTCTTTTTTTTTCCACTTCCTGAAATATAATTCAATTTAAGCCTTGATTTGATAGACGTATATAAAATAAAAATGAACAAAAAAAATAAAAATGAGTGGAAGGAATAAAAATGAGCAAAAGGAATAAAAATGAGCAAAGGGAATAAAAATGAGCGGAGGGAATAAAAATGAGTGGAAGGAATAAAAACTAACAGAAGAAATAAAAGTGAAAGGAACAAAAATGAGTGAAAGAATAAAAATGAATGGAAAAAAATAAAATGAGCAAAAGGAATAAAAATGAGCAACAGGAATAAAAATGAACAAAAGAAATAAATATGAGCAAAAGGAATAAAAATGAACAAAGGGAATAAAAATGAGTGGAGGGAATAAAAATGAATGGAAGGAATAAAAACGAACAAAAGAAATAAAAAGTGAAAGGAATAAAAATGAGTGAAACAATAAAAATGAGTGGAAGGAATAAAATGAGCAAAAGGAATAAAAATGATCAACAGAAATAAAAATGAACAAAAGGGATAAAAATAATCAAAAGGGATAAAAACAAACAAAAGAAATAAAAATGAGCAAAAGGAATAAAAATGAGCAAAAGGAATAAAAATGAACAATGGGAATAAAAATGAGCAAAAGAAATAAAAATGAACAAAAGAAGTAAAAATGAGTGAACGAATAAAAATGTACAAAAAGAATAAAAGTGAGTGAAAGGAATAAAAATGAGTAAAAGGAATAAAAAAAGCGAAAGGAATAAAAATGAATGAAAGGAATAAAAAATAAGCAAAAGGAATAAAAATGAGCAAAAGGCTGTCCATCCACAAGTTGTTTATTAAATAAATCAAATGAAAACAATAGATAGCAAGTAGAATGCAGATGTGAGGCAAAACAAATTTCAAAAACAAAACTATAAAAGCACTTAATTGAATTACATTTCAGAAAGAAAATAACAATAATAATGGAAAGTGATATTTTAAATTAAAGTCTCTAAATATACCTGCATTTATTGTGAAATTTATTGCTACAAAATATATTAAACTCATTGAAAGCAGTCAACACTGAGACAATATCAATAGCAAACAACAATCTTAATCTGTTGTCAAGGCAACCTTTTAACAATAAAGGTGAAAATGTATCCTCATTTATGGTCTAATATGTTTAAACAGACACTAAAGATTGCAACTTAACCACAGAGAGTGAAATTATTGATACAAAGAAGTTTACATACATCTCATTAAAGAGGTCAATATAACCTGTTCTGAAATCAGACTAATAAATAGTCAATTATAACATTCAAGTTGTGATGATAACTTTCAAACCATACTCCAACAATGTATTAATGCTCAAGGCCAGATAAGTTTATAAAAGTAAATTCATTAGCAAACACTTAGACAAAATCAATAACAATCAACAATCTTAATCTGTTGTCAAGGCAACCTCCTTTTAACAATAGAGGTGGAAATCCATTTTTATTTATGATCTAATAAGTTTATATAGACACTGAAGATTACAACTTGACCATAGAGTGAAATTGTTTATTTATTTCTACTTTATATACATTTTGTACATATTCTATGTTTGTCTTTCTTTTATTTAATACACACATTTTCTTGCAAAATAAATTATTTTCTTCATTTAAAGTATACTTGTAGCAATAGAATTTTAAAAAAAATTCAGATTTTATTTTTTACTTTTTCTTTATCTCAATAGTAAGTATAATATAGTTCCAAGACCATATTCTATAAAATTATAAAATGTTCATTTGCCAAATAAACTGTCTTAAACTTTGAAACTTTTATAGTCATATAAATACCTGACAATCAAACCTATTCCAATATTCCTAATAAATAAATTATTCCAGGGTGTTTTAAAATATCAGAAATTAAAATTACCTATCGTGGTACAAATATTTGGATACTTAGGTATTAGATATGCTACCCATTTGCTCAGCAGAATGCTGTACCTTTCTCAAGTGAGGGGAGGATGTTTATGACAGTGGAATGCCACATTCAAAAGTCACAAGTATCTGGTTTTTATTTAGTATCATCATGTATTTATTATTTTGTACATATTGTTAAAAATTTGATTTTTTAATACAGCATTCTGCCATGCAAATATGGGCAGAAGGTCTAATACATAAGTACCAATACATGCTAATTAGCACTGCATACAATTTTAAAATGATATAAAATGTTATTTTTTAAAAAAACATTTTTTGACATCTCTTCTATGAATATTCTTTGAGAAATATGAAAATTCAGTACTACAATTAAATTCCTGTATGCTTTAATTTTAAAGGTGCAATAATATATATAAATATGATCACTAGATGGAGCTTTACCAATAGCTCACTAACAAGCTTTGTTTACATAAACGCTGAGAGAGATAGAATTCAATATCTCTTTCATTGTCTCCAACCTTTAGACCATGGTTTCTAGATGGTTTTTAGATTTAATTTCTAGTCTTCTTACCCATTACTGACGTGAGCTAACTAGCTCGAAACCATGGTCTAAAGGTTGGAGACAATAAAAGAGATATTTAATTCTATCTCTTTCAGTGTTTATGTAAACTAAGCTTGATAGTGGGCTATTGGTAAAGCTCCATCTAGTGATCATAAAATGCAAGCTAAGAGCAAGTTACAAAATTTATAACTTGTTTTGTTTATAATATATATATATATGTCAATTTCTTACACTGTTTCATTTAAGACTTTAAAATTACTAATAGTTTACAGAATAAAATTTATCAGATAAATGAAAAATCCCTTTATTGTAGGAGATATGATTTCCATCAAACGGCTTTTGAATATTCATGCATATAAGAACATACAGAAAACTATCTATCTTAAAAAAGATTACTAGATGGATGATCCTAAAAAAGAATATCATAACTGTGATATTAAAACACCACCAAACAATCTTGGACCCCATATTTAACCACAGTAACAAACAGGATGATTTTAGGATCATTTCCTATCTATTTTTCTATGCATGAATAGTGTTCTACGTATTTTTTTAATATATGAAATCTCAAAAACACATATGATACATATATAAGTGCTACAATGAAAATTATAGCTGGTTCTCTCTTCAAGCTGCCTGCAGAACCATTCCTGAATCAATGCATGTGTTACATAAGGACATAATTATAAACCACTAACATGTCTGAATTGTAAATTACGACATGAAACATGATAATATATTTCATACCTTTGCAGATCATCTTCGGTATCTCTCTACTACCATGAAATCTTGAAAAACCACTTGAAACCATTCATGGGATTTATGGTGAATCATTTCAAATATTTCAGTAGTAATTTCCCCCGATTTAAAACAAAATTTTATAATTAATATATTAGGGTCAAGATGTGAAACATTTCATGTTATAACTGGTAATCCAGACATTCTAGCATCTTAAAAAATTTGTGGTTGAATAGCTCAATTAAATCACTACATTACATATGTATTGATTTAGAGATGAAGCTGTAGGTATTTTGGAGAGAGAGCCAATCACCAGTGGCCTTTTCACTCAGATACATGCACTCTGTATATATACATATATTAGTAGAAATGATCAAAAATGTTAAAATTGTTTATTCTCCTCATAATTACTTATGAATACACATTAATCTTCAAATATATACATATATGTTAATCTTAGATCATTCTTAAAAGAGATGTGCGAGATATTTTATATGCCCATATTAAACATACTATAAACTGCAGTGTTCATGAAAAATTAATTTGTTGCAATATCTTTATTAATTAAAGTACAAAAAATATCTGTCAAAGCAGATTAATTAAATGCAGTTAAATTTAATCAGTTTCTAGGAAACAATTTTTATTAAAAAATATACAAAGTAAATCAATACAAAAAAAAATTTGAAAAATATATTCCGATCAACAATTTGAGAAAAAAACTTGGCAAAATGAATGTTATTCACTTAAAACGGTTTTCATATAGGCAAAAAAGTTTATTATTAAATCAATTTGTATCACAGTAGTTTTTATAATCCAATAAATATGATCCAAAAAATGAAAATTGTTACATGATAACGTCATATGGGAAATATAGAAACGTCTTATAAATCAGACCAATTGAACCGCGACCCGCCCGGAGGTTTTGATACACCGATTAACAACTACAAACATCGAAATAAATACAGCATAAATAGTTTAGTAAACGAAACCGAACTATCAAAAAGCTCAAATTAAAATGATATATTGTATTACAAATAATTATTGTATCTCATCTGCTTTTACAACATAACTATTTTTTTTTGGATGTCATATGTGAAATGTCTACTAAACCTAACTAAAGGTGGGACTCTCCACTAATTTATATACTGTATTTATTATTTTGGATGTGGACCTCGGATAAATATATTTTTTTAACTCGCTTGAATAGCTTTGTTTTAAATAATTAAAAGTTAAAATAAGTTTTCTTTTATTACTTAAAGAAAAAGACACTGAATATTTTAAACAGCATAAATTTATCTAAATTTAAATGTGTGTGTGGGCACATATAAATATAACAAAATATATATGAATTTTTCTACAGTGCAGGCTTCTCCATACCTGCGCTCCAATATGTAATATACAGGGGGTTTGAATTCAGAATTTCGCACGGCCCTCAACTATCCACGCTAACTCATACTGCTGACACACTTGGTCACACATGTGCCGGAAAGATAAACTATCACCAATAGAAGTATTTCGTGCTAAAACAGCACTGATCAGTTGGTCCAGATTATCATCTCCACACATATATATATATAACCAATATGTATATATATCATATGTATTGTTCTTTTTGTGTGATCGTTTACTGATTCATAAAAATAAATGAACGATTTGTTATTCTGAAAGTCAAATGACGTTCGAGTACCAAAAGAGAAAAACTTTGATGCAAGAATCAAACTTAATCTTTCAAGTTTATCTATTCCATTATACTAAATATAACTTATTACTTCTGGTGTTTTTTTAACTTAAATTTTTAAAAAAATACTATGTTCTTGAATTATTTTTTAATCTTATTGGCATTGTTGTGTATTCGAATGCAAGCACTCAGAATCATCATCATCATCAACCATTATCAATCCACTGCAAGATGAAGGTCTCTCCAAGTTCAATTCATCTTCTCCGATCTTTAACTTCTCCACATTAACCCTGTACACATTATTTCATCCATCCATCTCACATGTGGTCTCTTTCTGGGTCTTTACAATCTCTTGGAATCCAGTTTAAGATTTCAACTGTCCATCTATTTTCATCTCTTCTAGCAATATATCCAGCTCAATTCCACTTCAGTCTTTTAATTTTTTCAATGAGGTCAGAATACCAACAAATAAATCAATAAATAATAAATTTAGATACAGACTGAAATAATGATGAAAAACTATTAATAGCGAATAGTTATTGATACACTCCAACACAATATATATATTTCACTTGTGGTTCAATTCCCACGAAGCACTTACAGCTTGCTGGACAGTTTCCCTTGGTCTCAGTTCCCAAAACACTTTGGCTCCGCTCCTCAAATTAATGGAGTTCTTTTGCTTCGTTTACCAACTGCTCACCACACTGGAGCGCTGCACCATCACTTAAGCTCCTTACAGCTTCCATCCATTAAAATCTCTTACCAACAGTTCACTCGGTAAATTCACAGGAATAAAACACACCACTGTGCTGCAACCACTATTTATTACCGCAAATTTGGCTGTGGCAATCCAGGGTACAGTCATTTATTGTTACCAGTCTTGTTTTCCTCTTTGCATTTTTAATTAGCAAGTTCAAATTCTATTGAATCAGAAATATTTGTAATTAGCAAATATTTCTTGTTATTTACTGAACACAATTTTCTTATCACAAAATGTAAATATTTTCCATTGTTACATTCTATTCAAGTTTAGTCATTATTTAAACCTATATCAATTAGTGATCTAAAAAAATATATTTCTCTAATACTTTTACCTTACTTTTTCTGGAGTACAAAAAACTTACTATTGAATTTCAATGTACATTTTTTACAAACACGACAAGCATTATATAAAGAAGTATATTATTTTGGTATTTTTATGTAATTATTAAGAAGCTGAATTTTTTCTTAGATCGAGACCATTCCTTTGCTTAAAGATAGGTAGAGTTTTTACATAGAAGACAGTTATCAAATTATAATACTTATCATTGTGGTAATGTACTCTGCTTACCACCATCTACACACTCTATATCATATCCATTTGAGAACTACGTTTAATGAGCATTTAATGCCATCAAGATTAAAATTAACTTGAAAAATGCAAATAATATTGAAAAATATTTAGATAAAAAAATAGAATATGTATTTTGATTTCTGAAAGAATATTAAGACACATAGAGATTAAGAGTTTATATATGCACATTCAAATCCAGATGTGATTTACATATACTTATACATTGATTTTTCCTTTCGTTTGTATTTGTAATTCAAATTTGCAAACATGTTGGTGAAGTATTTTTTTTATTCTTTATAACCTAATGGTCGGCACTTTTGGTGAACTTCATCATAAAGAATTTCAAAATTTGCCCTCTATTAAAAAGAATGATGTATAGCTTATTTAATGAAATAAATAGACAACGAAGTCAAAGCGGATCAGGATATTGTTGACTTGAGTAAAGATGAACAGTTACCTAGATCTAAAAAATCAACTGATGTAAACACCGATAATTCTACTCCACAAAATAAGAGAAATTGGAGAAAGCCAGACAAATATAGAGATTATTTTCTAGAGTGGGGGGAACTGTACTGATGATGGTGCAAATATTTTAAATTGTGCGTAAATAATTTTAATTAAATCGTTTACATTATACTGACAATCTTATTATTTTTTTCCCCAGAATAATTACTCTAGAAAAAAACATATTATAAAAAAACTTTTAAAATAAATTTTGTAAATTAGTGTAGCTAATAAAAAGAGTCTGAGATTCTTACTGTACAACAGTCGAAAGTAATCAGTCAAGGTCAAGAGGGAAAAACGACTGCCGAATGTAAAACAAGATGAAAGGAAGAAAAGATAATGCTCGATGAAGTTAGTTTTAGTAAATTACTTACTATTAAAGGTCAAATGGAAAGAAGTTCACATAGATGTTAATTAGATGAGTAAACAAACCATTTGGAGTTCAATGAACTGTATAATTACCGGCTATATGTAAAATAAGATATTTTCACACACTAAATATATTCCGTAACAATTCCCAAAAGTAAACGGGATAAATTATTGTCAGTAATACAATATTATTGTACTTGTTATATTGTTAAATTAATGTCTCAGCAAATAGAAATAACCTTGCTGGCTTATGTATTCAAGTGGGTGTGTATATTATTCATTTTCACCCGCATGGCTGAGATTGTCTCCCCGTGGACCCTGCAGGTGGTTTATTGCCAACCATTGAAACATAGTAAGCAAAAGAATCTAATAAATGGAATATTTAAATGGACTAATTTACATAAAAATGCATGCATAATTACAGTATAAATAAATCAGCAACAATAATTAATTTAAGAAAGTTATAACTATGGTGAACTTCACCGAAAGTGCACGTAGCATTAACTTATAAAAATAAAAGAAACCACTTTGAGCAGATGAACAAATGTTTTCAAATTTGAATATGTTTATACATTTATAAAATATTTTATTTTGGTAAATATAAAATATTTAGTTAAAAACCATATATTATTAGCAAATTAAAAAGTTAAAATAATGTGAAATATTACATAAAAGATTAGGAAAAAAACACATAAATGTACAAAAACTAAAATTATAATTTATTAAAAATAAAAATCATACATTATAAAAATAATTAAACAATAAAGTATAAATCATTAAAAAGTAAATAATTATTTTAAAAGCTAAGATGTCGAAATGTTACTTAACAAATATAACCACTCTAAGAATCACAATTTTACCATCAGAAATTTAAGTTGCGATATGATTCACCCCTTAAATAAGTTGATGGAATGAACAATGCCTTTTAAAATTAAAATAAGAAGAAAATATTTATTTTTTCACTAGATAACTAAATACAATAATTTATTTATATTTCCATATGTGTGGTTTTAATTATTGTATCTGCAGTTCAAAAAACTTATAAATAGAAAAAAATAGCACATGATTATCATTTCAAATGCTTGCACAAACTGTTTATACAGACATCTCCATAAAGTAGGGCCATCCACTGCAAGCCAGAGTAATAAGTGGATATTGGATGAGTATGCAGTAGATAGGGATTTTATGCATAAACTTCTTACATCCACTGACTACTCTGACTTGCACTAGGTGGCGCTACCGTATGGAGAATGTACATGTAAATGGAAAAAATGTATTATTTATTTTGTAAATTATGTAAAGAAGGAATAGAAAATATTAGGCATTTGTTAATTGAATGTAAATGCTTGAAAACAGAAAGGGTACATATAATGAAGTTATGGAAGAATAAATATGAAAAAAGTGATTATACAGAAAGTGAATTATTGGTTTTTATGCTGGGTTTGGGAAAAGATAACGGGGATTTAGATATAAAGGTTATAGAATTGACAAAGATTATGTTGTGGAAATGGGATGGAGCAGAATATGGGAAAATTTAGAGTGGAGAATGGAAAATAAAGTGGCTAACAGGTTTATCTGGGCATAATTGCTGAGATATTCTTGACTTCGTTTAAGGAGAAGCCACAATACATCACATCACATCAGTATATTTGTACAAAAGAGGGGATGATTGTGTTAAGAGGATTGTTGAGTGTTATAGTAGTAAGGAATGGGATAAAAGAATAGATTTATTAATAAAAAATAGGGAGTTAGAGAGATGGAGAAATAGTATGGAGAGTAAAAAGAGTTTAAATATATATAGAAATAAACAAAATATTAGGTGTGAGTTAATATATGATAATAGTAAGGGAAGTAGTCTATTGTTTAAGGCTCGAGTGGGATCTTTAGCTACAAGAGAATATACATGTAAATGGAAAAATATGGGTGATTTATTTTGTAAATTAAGTAAGGAAGGAATAGAAAATATTAGGCATTTGTTAATTGAATGTAAATGCTTGAAAACAGAAAGGGTACATAAAATGAAGTTATGGAAGAATAAATATGAAAAAAGTATACAGAAAGTGAATTATTGGTTTTTATGCTGGGTTTGGGGAAAGATAAAGGGGATTTAGATATAAAGGTTATAGAGTTGACAAAGATTATGTTGTGGAAATGGAATAGAGCAGAATATGGAAAAATTTAGAGTGGGGAATGGAAAATAAAGTGGCTAACAAGTTTATCTGGGCATAATTGCTGAGATATTCTTGACTTCGTTTAAGGAGAAGCCACAATACATCACATCAGTCATCTATGAAATTGAGTGTAAATGCTTGAAAACAGAAAAAGTACAAATAATGGTAATTATGGAAGAAGAAATATGAAAAAAAAAGTGATTATACAGAAAGTGAATTATTGGTTTTTATGCTGGGTTTGGGAAAAGCTAAGGGGGATTTAGATATAAAGGCCATAGAATTTACAAAGATTATGTTGTGGAAATGGGATGGAGCAGAATATGGGAAAACTTAGAGTGGGGAATGGGAAATAAAGTGGATAACAGGTTTCTCTGGGTATAATTGCTGAGAGATTCCTGACTCCATTTAAGGAGAAGCCACAGTACATCACATTACATGCTCTGTTTTAAATTTAAAAAAAGGTAATACATCGTCTAATTTCCCACACCGCTCTATGGTGTTGTTTCTACGTTAAAGCTTATTATAAAATTACTAATTATAGTTTATCAATTGTTTAATATAATTATATTATAAATATATATACATATAAAAAAGACTCCACTATCAATATGCAACATATTATAATGTTCACTACTATGTACATACTTCAACACTTGCAATAAAACCTAGAATATTGTTAATAAGAAAGGACTATTGTTCTGATTAACAAATTTTAGTTTATGAACAAGAATACAAATTGAAATCAATGTAATGTTAAGTACTGTAGGCATAAAAATTTCAATTACGTTTACTAACCATAATTTTTTAGTAATACTAGTTTTAAGCTAATAAACATCACATGATCACTATTTCTTATGCTTGCTTATAACTGTTATTAAAACAGGCAAAATTCTCCATTCAATATTGCAACTCAGTGCAAGCCAGAGTAATCAATGGATGCCAGAATCCTCATCTAGTTATCCCCAGACTAGTTTCTGGCTTTTGTCAGTGAGGAGCCTTGGATCTGAGTTCAGACCTATATGACTATATAAGCTAATGAATCGGATTGAAAATATTATTGGGTTTTCAATTTAAGACTCATAGTTTTGTAGTTAAGTAGAGATAAAAGATGGCTGCTGGAGGGTTGCATTAGTCTGGGGATATTGGATGAGTAGGCACTAGATGGGGATTTTATGCACAAGCCTTCTGTCATCCATTGATTACTCTAGCTTGCTGTGTGTGGCAATACGTATAGTGAGTTTTGCCTGTTTTAAAACAGTTATAAGCAAGCATAAGAGGTGATGGTAATGTGATGTTTATTGGCTTAAAACCAATCCTGCCTAATAGGATAGTGATGGCTATGGTTATTAAAGAACCAAAGACACCAAAATGTATGGGAACTGAACTGAGTTCAGACCCATATGACTACATAAGCTGGTGGGCTTGGATAGAAAACATTAAGGTGTTTTCAGTTTAAGACTCGTAGTTTTATAGTTAAGTGGAGTTAAAAGGCGGCTGCTGGAGGGTTGCATTAAATCTTACGATCTAGGTGCAGTGCTCTCAGATCCAAGGATCCTCACTGACGAAGGCCACAAGCCAGAAACTAGTCTGGGGATATTAGATGAGTAGGCACTAGATGGGGATTTTATGCACAAACCTTCTGGCATCCATTGATTACTCTAGCTTGCTGTGTGTGGCAATATGTATAGTGAGTTTTGCCTGTTTTAAAACAGTTATAAGCAAGCATAAGAAGTGGTAGTCATGTGATGTTTATTTACTTAAAGATTTACTTGTACATCTATCCCTATTCAGAAACGTTTATTAATCTCTTAGAATATTAAACATACAACTTATAATCAGATTTTTTTGCAGAGATATCAGTACACTTGAAATCTTTTATCAAAAGTATTATAAACAATATTTGATAAGTTGGCTATTTATAAATATTTTTAAAAAATAGAGAAAAAAAAAGTGAATACATTTTAATGTTGATTATGTATTTCTTAATAGAAATATGTGATTATATAACCGTATATGTAAAATATTTTGAATATTAGTCACAACATCACATGATAACCATTCTTTATGCTTACACAAGCTGTTTGCACAGAAGCTAAACTCTCCAGCACCGCTCAGTACAAGCCAGAGTAATTAATGGATGCAAGAATATTTGTGCATAAATAGCTGGAGGATTGCATTAGATACTAAGATCTAGATGCAGTGTTCTCAAATCCAAAGCTCTTCCCTGATGAAAGCCACAGCTAGAAACTAGTCTGGAGATATTGGATGAGTAGGCACTAGATAGGGATTTTATGGACTAACCTTCTTGCAACCATTGATTACTCTGGCTTGCACAGAGTCGTGCTACTGTAAGTAGAGTTTAGCCTCTATGTAATTAGTCACTACTTATCCACTAATACCAAGAACTCTTAAATCATATTACTATAAGACATGAATAAGATACACATTAATGGAAAGCATGCTAGGCTGTAATAAAGCTGAATATTTTAAAAACCTATCTCAGAGAAATTATTCATAGTTGAATTACATTATATGTAAAATAAAATCATGCCCAAACAATATATACACCAGTTGTATTTATATATTGGACTATTTCCATCATCTAGTATTAAGTGTTGAATGTCTTAAGAAAAATTTAACTTTATTTCAATTTTCCAATTACATTCAACTGTTAGTAATACCACACAGGTTTAGTATATGCACAACATTTCGAGGGGTATTATTTTCCCCTCTTCTTCAGGTGTTGCTTGCCTGACCAGGGATAGTACTAACTTGAGAATCAAACTTGAGCCCTTAGATTCTTAAATATTGAATTTTAAGGTAATGCTCTAACTAACAGAACCATCCTGCAAATGTGTGACCTTAAAATTCAATATTCAAGAATCTTATAAGGGTCCAGGTTTGATTCCCAAGCTATTGCTGTCACTCATCAGGCCAGCAACACCTGAAGAAGACAGAATAATAGCTCTCAAAATATTGCGCATATACTAGACTGTGTGTGATTACTAAAAGTTGAATGTAATTGGAAGATTTAAATATGGTTTAATTTTTCTCAACACATTCAATACTTTATATTAGATGATGGAAATAGTCTAATATATATATAAGTACAACTAAAATACCATCATCACAAACCTTCAAGAAAATAATATGTATACTAGTTTATATATTAATCAAAATGAACATGTATTCATTGGTTACCAATAGAAGAATATAGCTAAATAGCAAGTGCAAGTTCCGGAATATCATCTTATCTATAAAGAAAAAGTGGGTTGCAGGAAATTGTCTGAAAATTTCAGATTTTCTATTTAATAGTTAAACATTAGATAAAGTGCTGGGCTTGACCCTGGTATTTTAAATCTAATTCTTGAATATCCTAGCGCCTCACTGAGGAAAGCCAAAAGCTAAAAACCGGTCTGAGGATAGGGATATTCTGAAAAGCTTGTTAAGAGCTATTGGCAAGCTCATTATATAATAAGTGCATTATAATATTATAAACAACTAATGAATAAATAAAATCATTCCTTTTTTTCTTAAATATAATATATATTTGATTAACAAACACAAGAAATTATTGCATAAAACATATGATTCTAAGAACATGGATGTTTTTTCTGAAAATTTGTGATGATGATGTTTTAGTTGTATTTATATGTTGGACTATATGAGTAAGGAATGTCTTTAGAAAAATTTTAACTTTATTTAAGTATTGCAAATACATTCCAGTGTTAGTAAGAGATAACAGGTTAGTATATGCCCAATGTTTCAAGAGGTATTATTCTCTCCTCTTCTTCAGGTATTGCTGGCCTGACCAGTGACCGTATTAGCACAGGAATTGAACCTGAACCCTTAGATTCTTTGAGTATTAAATTTTAAGGTAATGCTCTAACCGGATGGTTCAGTTGGTTAGCCTGTTACCTTAAAATTCAATACTCAAAGAATCTAAGGGTTCAGATTCGATTCCCATGGTAGTACTGTCACTGGTCAGGCTAGCAATACCTG
The DNA here is from genome assembly GCA_028023455.1 of Epiperipatus broadwayi. Lineage (NCBI taxonomy): Eukaryota > Metazoa > Onychophora > Udeonychophora > Euonychophora > Peripatidae > Epiperipatus > Epiperipatus broadwayi. Next base: position 29,454,124 of record JAQFVV010000002.1, read on the forward strand.
AAGAAGAGGAGAGAATACCTCTCGAAACATTGTGCATATACTAACTTGTGCAAATTTAAAATTAAATTTTTCTAAAGATCTTCAATACTCATATTACATGATGGAAATAGCCCAACACATAAATACAACTAAGATTATGAATGATTATTATTGCATTGAAAGGTTGCAATTGCTTATGTTTTAATAATAAATTTTTCAAATTGAATGTTTGACTATGAAATACAAAGACACTTAATGAATCAAGATATGGATCATTTGAAAAAGTTGAAAGATTTCTTTTGGGTATCTATTACGCAGAATACAAGTAGATTCAAAATTAAATTTAAAAACGCTATAAAAGGATTCCTTAATGAGTACTGGTTCTTGCAGTAGAGCTGCGAACCAGAAGATATTCTGAATAATTAAGATAATTGGAAAGGAATAAATTTATATTGGGGATGGAGTATTGTAAAAAAATTATACAGGAATTTAATATTTAATCTAAAAGAATAGCATGATCTGTGATGATCTTTATGCATATGGGATTGTCCTAAATAATGAAATGGGGACTGGTATGGCATTAAAAAAAATGAATAATTTGATATTATAACATGTATTTTGGCTCTTATATAAGACACAAAAATTTGGAAAATATCAAGTTTAAATCTCCTCTGCAATTGTGATAACAGGTAGATCTATTTGAGAGTAGATATTAAGATGAATTCCAGATATATAATTTAATAATGGTCAAAAGCTTTTTTAATGGTAATGTTAAAAATATGGGCCATAAACTGTAATATGCTAATAGGTGACTAAATATAGCAATCATTTAACAAACTTTCATAATGGGGTAGCACAATTTGGGACAGAATATTTTCATTTGATCCTAAAAATCTCAATGATTAGTTGATTCAGGTGGTAGGTAGACTAATTTGAGACAGAATATTTTCATTTAGTCCTAAACATGTCAAGGATTAAATAATTCATGTGGTAATACAATTTGGTTTTGAACAAGTTAATGAGAATATCTAAGGATGACAGGTAGCCTATAAACAATGAGCGCAGTCTGAGATTGGAGAATAGCTGCTCATGGAAGACTTGCATAGTTTAGCTGTAGATCCCTTATCTCTTGAAATTGTTTAAGAATGTATAGCACTAAAAGACGTGTCATAATTTTTGTTTAGCAGTAGAAGAGTTAGTGATCTTTCTGAAACTTAAGAAAATATCATCAAAGAAATAGCATACATAGACTATGGTATTAAGATACAGTAAAAAAAAATCTGAATTTATTTCTAATAGTTTAATAAATGGGTTGATGTAAATGGTAAATAAAAAGACAGCAAAGAAGGATACCTGTGGGATACCTCTATTTCAAGGGTGGGCAAATAGCGGCCTGAGGGCTACATGTGGCCCCCTCAGAGTTTTTATGTGGCCCACCAAGACAATCAGAAAAATCTGCCTTGAACTGAGATTTCCTTCCCGTGCGTGACCGAAGATTCATCTCATATTTTCCACTAGGATGGCTACATCAATACACATGCACAGTGTAGATACGATGTGCAGTGCTTTTCCAGTTGATCTGGTTAATTTCAATTTTGTCTTTGCATTAGAAAATATATACATTTCTGACTTTAGTGAAACCATGAATCCTACGAAAAAATGTAAAATTGGTGATGAATGTTCTGTGTTTAATGAAGAATGGACAAACAAATATTTCTTTGGTAATACAGGGAATAAAGCAGTGAGATTATTGTATCATGAAAAAAAGGCACAGCCCTCTGCTAACCTTCGCTTCCACAAAGTGGCTTCCGATATGGCCCTCCACCAACCTCTGTGGCCCCTGAGCCAAAACAATTGCCCACTCCTGCTCTATTTGATCTGAATGAAAAATTGTTTTGTTGTTGTGGTAATTACATACTGCAATTATGAGATAAAGATTCTCTAAAAGCAATAGATGTAGTGTGCTAAATAGATGTCACCAGTTCACCAGATCAAATGCAGTTTTAAAATCAAAATTTGCCAAGCCTGTACAAAATCAATATATTTATTCACTTTTGCACAATGCTCTTTACAGAATATTGGGAAGTAGAAAGTTTGTGCATCATAGATCCTTCATAGAGATTTAGAGAGCTTAAAATCTTTTTGACACAAATACTATAATAATGGACTAGGGATGTGAATTTTGAAGACACAAACATGATCAAGCACTTGGGTAAGATTGGTACAAAAACATAGCCAAGATATTTGTAATTTCCTTTAGAATTACATCAGCTGATATGGAAATATGAGGCTTTAAGCACATGAATTCTTGGGAGATCTGATGATTTAGTGTTGTCTTTAATGGTAGATAGGTAATTATCAACTGCTGTTAGATTATCTTTTGAGTGTTTTAATAATTCTACGTCAACATTAGATTGGTCATTTTTTGATAAAACAGGTACACATGTGATGGAGCTAAACTTATATACAACATCGTAGTCTTATTTTCCTTAGCTTAAATATTATAATAATTTGCATATAAAGTGATGTTATTTGATCGGTTTCATTTTGTGATTATGAACCTCGTCTAACAGCAAGATCCTCTGAACAACTGCACCAACATCATATACTGTTTTACACGCTATTCTAGAACAATAATTAGTTACTTGATTGAATTGATGTATTTCCTGAACAATCAAGATTCAACAGAAGATAAGTTCTTTATCCGATTGTAATGGTGCCGTACTATTAATATATTGGAGCAGACAACAGCAGTTAGGTTGGAAAATCACTGAAGTAGAGTGATGTATACATGAATAGAGAAGACAAATAGATTATTTGATAGTCAATTAGGAAAAACTCTTGTCCTCCAATAAGGGTAACAGCCTTTGATGGATTTAGGAATGATAATGATGAAAAGGCTAACGAGAAATTTTCCATTTATTAAGAGTGGCAATAATTGTAGAAACCATAATATCAGAACATAAAATTATTATCCCAATTGTATACAAAAAATTTTCCTGGCTAATATGCAATGTGCTCCTTTGCTTGATTACTAAATTGCTAGGAGATAAAACTGTAATGAAATACTAGTAAAAAAAGCTACAATAAAATGTATAAGTGTAGCATATTTAATTTTTTAAGAGGACTATAAATATTTATAAATACTGCAACACTCATAGATTGTTTGCTTTATATATGAGAATGTGGCTTCTATACAAGACATTATGGCTATATGATTTTTATTGAAGTTGATATTGTTAAAGCTATACCTGTGATAGATCTGACAGGTCACTTGTGGGGTATATGCTGGCACAATCAAACGTAATGAACTAACGGTCTGGGGTGATGCAGCAAAGCAACTGAAAAGAGTAGTGATAATAAGGCCCATAACTTGAATTATTAATCTTCAGATCTTTACAATCACCGAGTTCGTAAAGAGTAATCAGGGATTAGGAGGATATGCACTAAATAGTATTCAACATAATTAGTGCCAATTAAATAGTCACGCAAAAAGATTGACCAATTTTATAGCTTCTAAGTCTGAGAATGACAATGTGGTATAATTTTGAGATAATAAAAATTTTAATAATGTTAAAGGGGAATGCATACCGTTATTTCATTTTCATCATTTTTATGAAGGGGTATTGTAATTATCCGAACTTAGCCAAACACGATATCATTCTAGATTACAGATTATCTTAATCCCAAAGTAACAAAATAAAAGTAGTTAAAGTAAGTTTCTCTTTTTATTGGTATAAATTTATAATCTGTTTTAATCAAAGTAAGTTAAATTTTTTAAAAAAGTTATTAAATTTGTTAAGTACAAGATGAACAAGAAGAGAGGCTAGTGGTAATCAAAATGAACAGAGTAAAAAAGAAAATAAAGAAGCTATATTAAAGATGCAGGAAAATGAAAAAATATAAATGAATATGAATTACAGATTGGATATAGAGAAAGAACGGTAAAAGAAAAAGAATGTAGTGAATACCAGTACGAAATTAGAGAGAAAATAAAAAAATTGAAACTTGCAAGTCAAGAAACTAGTAATGGAAAAGATGAAGACTGATCAAAGGAAATGGAAAAAAATAAAAGCTTAGTAAAATACAAGAAATATAAATCAGCAAATGGGATTCAAACAGAAGTCAGTTATATGGGAGGAAGTGAGACTGAAATAAAGTAAAATAGTTAAAGAAAAAAATTCCAAAATCAAATTTCATCACATGCAGTAATCCGCATAGTATGGGAAATCAATTCTGAAAAATTAAGATATTTAGAGCTCAGGGCAATGACCCATCCATAGAACACTTGCATCTCCTTGAATAATATATCAACAAATGTAACGTTGGAAAAAATAGCTTGTCTATAGCATCCAGTCACTTACTGGTAACCTCTCAAGTGGTGGAATTCCCTATTCAATAAGCTGAACACCTTTTTAAAGTACATTGAATAGCTATTGGATAGAATTCCTGTAAGGTATAATGTACTAGATATCTCAAAATGATATAAACACAGTGAATTCTACACCTTTCTTCCAAAAATAATGACATAATTAACGATATTAAATGTTCAATTCCTGACCCAAAAAACAAATGACCTAAATAATTAAAAGAAATTGATCACTTAAGGTAAAGCAAGTACCCATTGGCACTGATCAATGAATGACCGAATAGGTAGCCGAACTGTTAAGTACATGTGATATAAGCAATCAATCAGATGATTGGTTCGATTGGGAAAAGGAGTGTTTAACTAGCAAAATAAACCTTCAAATAAGGCAGAGCACAACCTATTAACACTATGGCATTTTAAAAGAAGGAAAAATAATAACTATATTTCATGGAAGGAGAGAAAGTGCAAAAAGAAAAGTGAACCATTGGAAGAAGTTCTGGAAAATAAAACCTGGAAAATAAAACTCCAACATCATTCATTTCCATTGCCAAGTTGTACTTATACATCACCTAAAATATTTGTGAGGATTAAAGAGTTGAACAGGAGAGAATCATGAAAAATATATCACCTAAAATATTTTCAAGCTTTAAAGAGTTAAACAAGAGAGAATTACAAAAGATATGTCATCTAAAATATTGTCAAGGATCAAAGAATTAAATAAATGAGAACCACAAAAGATATGTCATCTAAAATATTTTCAAGGATTAAAGAGTTAAACAAAAGAGAATCATGAAAGATACATAATTTTGAGAATTAAAGAGTTAAACAAGAGAAAACCATGAAAAATTGTTTGTTGTTTTGAGGCTCTTATATGGATCAGAAGAACAAAAACAAAAGTAAGCCAATCACATATCAAATTTAATAAGTACAAGGGAGAATCATGTGTCACAATATGCAAAGAATGACTATCCAAAAGATTTCATTTTAGAAATTGTTGCTATGGAAGCATTACTGGATTCTAACATCAATATTTCTATATCAAAAGGAAGTATATAAAACAATTTTATGTTTTAAACCCCAGACACAGACATTGCAATTAAAAACCATTCAGATAGCTTTATAAATAATCAGAAAGCAAAGGTAGCCACAAAACAAGCATGGGCTCAGTTGCAAATCAAAGATGTATTCATCATTCGGAAGGGTTCATGATATAGTGCTTGGATCCGATGTTTTAAGATTGATTATGTTCTGGACTCTGCAAGTGATCAAGTTATTTGTGATGATTGGACTATGTGTCTCGATCCTTGTACAAGTCTGGTAAGGTCTATCGCTTAAACGTAACTACAAACCATTCAATGATAATCTTATAAATGAATTAGAGTAATTCACAGAATGACATGAATAAAGCTACAATCTGTTTTAAGAGAAATTTGGGTGTTTGATTATCAGATTAAAACATTACAGGCACAAATCTACAAGATCAGATTGTATATGAAGGAAGTTAGAAAACAATCCCACAAACGTTAGTGGGATACTATTGCTAAATGCTCGTCACCATACATTAATCCAGATGTGGTGATGATGGTGAAGAAATATCAGTGACATTTTGTTTGGATGCCAGGCAATTAAACAAACTACTGACGGCAATATTCTCCCTCCCGTCCACAAGCTATTAATGAGGTTAAATCAAAAAGCCAGTTGATTATTGTAAAGAAGTATTAGTTAAAAAGTAAAGGGAGTAAATCAAATAACAGTAAAACTATTAGGGAATCTCATTTACATATAGGCAAAACTCTCCATACCACAGCACCACTCAGTGCAAGCCAGAGTAATCAATGGATGCAGAAAGGGTTGTGCATAAAATCCCTTTCTAATGCCTACTCATCCAATATCTCTAGACTAGTTTCCAGTCTGTGGCTTTCATCAGTGAGAAGCCTTGGATCTGAGAGTACTAATGAAAGTCACAAGGTAGGAACTAGTCTGGGAATATTGGATGAGTAGGCTCTAGATAGGGATTTTATGCGCAAACCTTCCTGCATCAATTGATTACTTTGGCTTGCACTGAGTGGCGCTGCTGTATGGAGAGTTTTGCCTCTGTGTACAGTTTGGGTAAGCATAAAGAATGGTGATCATATGATATGTAGTGGAACCTCATTTAAAGGAGAAATTCTTAAGTTAATGATATATCTTGGATTTGACATCTAATTATTGGCAAACTCCATCTGGAGGACTATCAATATACTATACTTAGATATGGAAAGTATTTATATCAATTTAATTTAATATTATTCGGTCTTATAAACTGTGGAATGTTTAGATAAGATCACATCCCCTGAGATTAAATGTACTATGACAATGTACATTTAATGATCTAATAGAGATATCTCATTAAACATGCGTATAAATTTACAACATATAGCAATATTTTGTCAAGAGCGTAAAGAAAGAGAATCAAAATTTATTTGAAGAAAAACAAACTAGCCACTGAGCAGCCTGTTTTTTTTAAGTCATATTGTGGAAGTAAGGGTATATGGACACATACAGATATAATATACGCTATCTAAGAATTTCACCGTACCTAAAACAAAGAAAAAATCTTCCTAAGAGCTCTGCAATTTTTACAATAGATTGTATGAAAAGTTAGAAACTGACCTCTACTCTTATAAGTTTTTTTAAAAAAATATGATCCTCTGGGAAAATTGAAGCATTTTAAAAAATATAAAAGTGGTTTTCTTAATCGGGTAATCCTCACTTTTCCTGATTTAATGACTACGAATTAGTAATCACATTTTCCCAAGTCTAAAAGAGGATGGCAAGCTTGGAGATATTTATTGTATCAGTCGTCTTTTGAAATATGGAAAAGGAAGCTTTGGATATAGTTTGAGCATTCCAAAATTCTGTCAATCTCTATTAGAGGCTGAAGTGATTGGAATCACAGAAGGCTTGAATTGTTGAATAGCAGTTATCTGATTAGTAGAGTTTGTTTGTTCATCGGGAATTCAAATATAAAATATTGTAAAGGGTCTGAGAATGTAGTTGTGAATATACATATGCACAATTTCTGTTAGCCAATTCAGCAACGCTTAAAAGCAGAGGGTATATATATAATAACAAAAATAATAAAAAAATAACTGTAATTAACTATTATATACAGTCTTTTAATCTGCAGAAGTACTTTCGGTTAATTCCTTAACTTGCCTCAATTGAAAAAAAGATTAAAGAAGCATGAATTGTTATTCAAATGTGTGAAAAGTAAAAATAATAATGATTTAATGACGATTTCAGTTTTCTTAGATCGTGAAAGGACATGTAAATATAAATTCAAGTTTTGATATTGAAAGTGTTAAGATTTCATGAAGAGGGAAAGATAATAAAAGAAAAATTAAGGAGGCAATTTTAATAAATAGAAATAAAATGAATATAATTAATCAACACGCTGCTATGTTAACATTAAAATTTGGGATTCATGGGATTTGAGTTGATGACATTTGCTTCCATTTTGGTTTTTAAATTTAATAGCAGTTGAGGTAATTAAGGAATTAATCAAAAATATTTATGCGGATTGAAAGACTGTATGTAATAATTAATTACCATTATATTTATTATTAACGGACTTTTTCCTTTTATTCTCTTGAATAAAAAAATGTCTCATTATTTTTTTTTTTTGTGACTTAGAAGTGGTGGAGAAAAGACGATGGAGATGTTTTGTTTAATTTACATTTAAATCTTTAAAAAAATTCTTAAAACAACTAATTATTACAAAATGACCGACTGAAAGCCCAGCGTTTTTGTATTTTGTCATAACAACGGTTTTTCTGACCGATATACAATTCTCATATTTAAAACTGTTTGTTTAATTTACATTCTTCCAAAGAGTAAGCTTGTGGTTTAAGACCTGTAGAGGTCCCACATTTTTATATGCATGTGCTTGAGGCTACAGCCTTAATGAATATTACTTACGTAATCAATGTGCGTGTAAATAAATTTATAATTAAACCTTAACAAAAATTGTTAAAGCAACTAATTAAAAAACACCACAGGCCTTTACAAGGAGGGGAGTGCATCTTGTATAATAAAATAGTTAATTGGTTCTCTGTGTATTGATAAGAGTGGTTAACTATTTATTCATCTACACACTTGTAGGTGTGGACTAACCAGCTTTATTATATGTATTTAAGCATATTTTTACATATGACTATGATTCTATATTCAAAACATTATCTAATACTTTCTTTACTTTAAGAATTTATAATGATAACAGTTTATCGTAAAGCTTTGATTACTATAATAATTTTGAAATCTTTATATATTAATGTTTAAGAATTGTATATTGTAACACTAACGAGATATATGTTATAAACCCACATATATCTGTGTTACATATTTCATAATTTAAAAATATATGATCAAATTCATTTGAAAGAATAGTTAAAAAAAATAGTTAAGTAAATTTTAAAACATAATAAAATAAAAAGATTGTGTTATATTGTTCTTTTAGAATAAAATAAACCTATTTATTAAAATTGGGTGAGGAAAAGAATTAGGAAAAAAAAAAGATTTAAGAACTCGCTTAAAAGAATAAACATCTAAAAATAAATCTTAGTGAAAAATCTAAAAAAAAAAAAAGATTAATTAATTAGTGAAAGTAAACTTTTTGAATGCCAGTGAAAATTCCTGGCTGATAATGATATTGAAATTGAATTAATTATGAACTATGTAAGTTATCTCATCGGAATAAATGAAGAGATAATAGATTAATCTAGAAAAAGATTAAAGAAAAATGTAAAAATCAATTAAATTAAAGAAAAAATGTAAAATTTAAACAAAAAAATAGATTTAAAGTATGATAAAAACTAAAGCTATGATAAGGAAAAGAACAATGGGAGAGAAAAGGTATAAAAGTTGCATTGTTGTTTATTCTGGTCTTTGTTCTGTTATTGATTTATTCTGGTCTTCATGCTGTTATTGATTCATTATAATTTTCATTGCCTGATTCATCATCATTGTACAGAGATTCAGAAATCTAAGTACAGGATAGAGCCAGTCTTTACTGCTGTGGAAAATATTGCAAAAGCTACAGACCTAACATGTGTTGCTAGACCGCCTTAGAAGTGTTCAACCGGGCTTCATGCCCAAAATCCTCCACAAAATCAACTGTCCCTGCCTGAACCCTCACTGGAAATTGATGCCAAAATGATGAAAGACACAGTGCTGTAAACTCTCCTCCTATTGTCAAGCCAAAGAATGGAAAACAAGCCCTGAAACCATCAATGGAGATCAAAAGTAACACTAAAGAAAACCAAACCAAAGGAACTGTGTCATCTCAATATCACAAATAATGAAAACCTAGATAAATATATTACCCATAATAATTGTCTATAAACACTATATTTTTAAATGAAATGAACTTTAATGAAGGACTATTATAAAATTTAGCCTGAACTAATCATTTATATTTCTTTATGTAAAATATATTGTTATATTATATTAAATATGTGTGCATAAATAATTACTAGTGTTTGCTTATTTGTTATTTTGTCTACTCTCTCTCTCTCTTTCTCTTGCCACTGCATCATCATTTATTTAAAGATATAAATGTTTATATGTGTTAAGTTAATGTGCTGGATTCCCTTGATCAAAAGTAGAAGCTAGTTTGGGATATTTCAAGTGCTGGTTGGTGTGCCTGTCATCTGAACATGCTGTTTGTATAACATATGATTGGCTAGTGTCTGAGTTTGATTCTCAAAGCAAATAAAATGCTTTGGAAGGCAGGATTTTTGTTCCAGCAGTCAAGGTGGTCCACGGTTAGAAAAGGTGGTCATGTTATGCTTTGTATAGTCCAATCTGGCGATGGGTATCATTGCTGGTTATGCTATCAATGGTATTCTCTCCTGTGCTTGAAGTACCGGTCCATTTACATAGTATTAAAGATAATTACCAAGAAAATTATGCATTAAGCATGATAACAAGCTTATTAAAGTAAATATTAAAACTTGGTTAAAGTCAAGAGATATTAAAGTGAAAATATTAAAAATATATATTAAAGCTTAGATATGAAAAGTTATTAAAAAGTATACTAGAAAGATATTAAGACTATATGAAGATAAAGTAAGCTTAGTAAGAATAAATTAAGCTTGTTCCTATAATAATAAAATACTGATGTATCAAGAATAAACAGTATCCTGCTAAAATAAATAAATACAAGTGCTGCCAAAGGGTGGTCCAAGTTGCCCAAAATGTTATTCCCAAAAGTATTATAAAAGGTATTTAAACCTAGTAATGAAAATAAGTTCAGAGGGATCTGGTACAATATATATATATAAATATTTTTTCAATATATATAATTAAAAGACTGAAGTGGAGTTGGGCTGGACATATTTCTAGAAGAGATGATAATAGATGGACAATTGAAATTTTAAGCTGGATTCCAAGAGATTGTAAAAGACCCAGAAAGAGACCACATGTGAGATGGATGGATGAAATAAGAAAGTGTGCAGGGGTGATGTGGAGAAGAGAAGCTAAAGATCGGAAAACATGGATTGAACTTGGAGAGACCTTCATCCTGCAGTGGATTGATAATGGTTGATGATGATGATGATATATAAATATTTGAAATTATTTAACTGCATAAAATGAATAACAAATCATCATTATTGTCAATTATAGAATTAAATCTTGGATGTGATAACTAACTTCAAGCATCTATTGTAAATTATATAACAAGTTTCATTACACTGATATTAAAATGCATGTGCTTATTATATATAGTATTGCATAGTATATACATTGAAAATTTTAAGAACAATAATACTTTAAATATACTTCACTTGGAAAAAAATACTATGAAAATTTCAGAGCTGAAATACATTTTGCTTTTTTAATGGTAAAATTTTATTCTTGACACAGATTTGATATAATTGGAAATTTACAATGCAAAACTGAAAAGGTTGGGCAGGTTGGAGAATTAGAATTAAATTGGCAAATTTAACATTGAGGAAATAGCTAATAGCAATTTTAGTATGCCACAACATGGACATAAATTGTCTTCATATTCTCAGAAAATGATTAATATAAAACTGAAATAAATAATAACTGTATATATAAATGAAATATTATCCAGGTATACCGAAGTGTAATTTATTGAAAATATATATAAACTGATGTTTATATCTGTTGCCCATGAAAATCTTCAATTTAATATATATATATATACTGTATGTATGCAACAAGAAATAATATGTACATGGAGAAAGGAGTTTGCTATTAACTGAAAGGAAACCTTCTGATACTATTTTGAAAGAAGTGGGAAGGCAAATTCCTAATGTCCACTCCATATATTTTTGTCATGGCTGCATTTATCATGTGTAATTATTCACATAGGAAAGAAACATGGAAGGGATGCTCGCCAATATACAAACAGTTAGCATAGCGAGTTCAAGACTTTTACGTATAAGTTAAGATAGTCGTTCTTCTCAGCTATCTGATAGTTTTTAACTGAAAAATCAGTTGAGTTTTTCTTGAAGTCAGGATAAATGCATGTGTGAATGGTTGGTTATTAGATACAATCGTGAAAGACATAACAAAAATCAATGGTCTTTAACCACAGTAGCTTGTAAAAATCATCAACCGGGTCAATATTTGGCAATCAAAGGCAGAGAATGCTAATAATCCCCTAAATGCAGACCCAGGCTGCCATTTGATGATGCCCTTTTTTATTTAAATATCCACAACTGTAGATCAGTTTCAAATGAAGAAAGATTACATGAAATGAAAGAAGAACTGTCATATATTAAAGGAAACATTAGATTTTGGGAAATTAAAAGATAAAAAGATAAAGTCCACTAGATGGAGCCAAAGACTCCAGTTAACACTGTTTCTGGCTCCCTGTTTCGTTCCCTTTTTCCTAGTTTAAGGAATTAAATTTCTCTAAAACTATCCCTATTAAAAATGGGAGTTTCTTAGCTCTCTTTTCATACACAAGCTATATCAACAATGTAATCACAAGTAAGAATAATTTCAACTTTTATAAAAACGCTATGTAAATATATGGCAACCACTGAAATTACAAAAGATTTCTACAGAGATTTTATCTTCTAATGAAAATTTTCATTTCATTTATTTTTGTTGAATGAATGAGAGAGTCCGGTTGTTGGGAGGACCCCCAGGGACCTAAAACCTAGTTCTTTTGAGGGAGGGGGCTGGAATGAGGGCACTGTGGTGATCGTTACCAACATTTGTTTTTCTCATTCACAAGATAGAAAAAAATAACGTTATTTATGGTGATTCTTTAATGTTATTGTCATGAATGATTTTATCAATTTATTATTGCAAAATAAGTTGCAATTTGGCTTTATGATTTTAATTGCAAGTGATTCACCTTAATTAATTTTATTACTTCCAATGTTGCTATTGATAGGGTTGGCCTTTTGCTGTTCATGTGATTTTCATGATGGATTAGAATGGTTTTCAGCAGACATTTTGAAGCTTGGATTTTTATTTTCCTTGTTCTCCATAGTTTTTCAATAATTTTTCCAAAGTATTTGGGATTGCTCTCTTGTGAAGATATTCAAGGCCATTTGAAGGAACTAAACAGTAGATTGATTTAGTCCGTATTCCATGTTATCTCCAAATGTTTTCCTATTTCTCAACTTATCCACCGCAAATTGGATTTCCCAACATTGTACTTCTAAAACACTATTCATGTTTGATTTCTAGACTTTACAAATAATTCCCAATTGTACCTGTTAATTAAAATTTTCATTTATAATCAACTTTGCTGATTGAATGAGAGTCTGGTTATTGGGAGGGGCCCCAGAGACCTAAATCCTAGTTCTTTTGAGGGGGAGGGATAGGATGAGGGTGCTGTGGGACTGTTGCCAATGTTGATTTTCTCATTCGCAAGAAGGAAAAAAAACGCTATTCATAGCGGTTTTAGCATTATTGTTATAAATGATTTTATCCAATTATTATTGCAAAGTAAACCGCAATTTGACCTAATGATTTTAATTGCAAGTGATTCACCCTATTTAAATTTATTATTTCCTATATCGTTATCTCCAAGTGTTTTCCTATTCTCAACTTATCCATCGCAAATTGGATTTCTCAATATTGTACTCCTAAAATACTACTCATATTTGAACTCTAGACTTTACAAATAACTCCTAATTGTAACATCCATTTGTCTTTAATGGTTAATATAACCCTTTCCACATCCCTTTCCCTTTTCATATGTATCCTTCACCTTTTACCATGTTGTTCCTGAATTTCATTTTTACAATTCTTTGTAAACCTCTTAATTTAACCGTATTTGTACCTTTTTTGATGAATAAACTTTCATCACTGAGGGGGAAAAAAAAGATAAAAAGATAATTGATTTAAAAAGTTGGACATGTATTTTATTACAAAGACATAACAACATTATGAAGATTGCTAGTATATAAGTCAGAGAGGCAAGATTAGTTATTCAAATTAATGGAAGATAACAATGTGGATAATTCAGGTTTACACCATAACAAATTTTCATTGCGATAAAAAAGAAAAGTATTTTGATATGGATGTACAAAATGCTTTTGAATAAACCAAATAGCGTTTTACAATTGTCATGGGAGGCTTTAATGCTAGAACTGGTAAATAATAAAAAGATGAAAGAATTGTGGGTAAATTTAGTTATAGAGATAGAAATGAGAAAGGAGACAGATTTGGAGAGTTTGCAGAAAAAGAAGAACTGTATATTATGAATTCTTTCTTTGAAAAAAATGCTAAATGAAAATGGACATGGGAGTATCCACATGTCGGTACAGCAGAACTGTATTATAGCCTAATAGAAAATATGTATTTCAAGATGATAGTGATCCAGATTAGTGAAATGTATGATATGTATTTATAATATTAATAAGCCAATAAGCTGATACACATGCACTTTGCAAATTATTGGCTTATTAATATTATAGATTATAGAAAACACTTGCGCTATATAAAAAATAAATGTCTTGTTTACATATGTTTAATTATGGGAATGATGTATCGTAAATTCTAGAAATTTCATTGGCTTCATTCATTTACGATGTGAAAAAGTAATTTAAAGTGATCAATTAATAACTTCACGCTCTTCATTTCAAACACTTCAGATTTGCCCATACATATATGGTTGGGAAGAAAATCTAGGTGGATTCATTCTATATTTTCTTAAAGACTTTATCTTGGGTTTGAAAAAGTGGGAGTATTCATTTATATTGTGACATCTGCAAAGCGCATGTGTATCAGCTTATTGGCTTATTAATATTATAGATTATAGAAAACATTTGCGCTATATAAAAAATAAATGTCTTGTTTAGATATGTATTTATGCAAAACTAGAGAGATAACAACTATTAAGGAAATCATTATTAACAGATGATATTCCTAACCTTTAGAAGCAATCCAATGAATTTAAATTAGAACCTCCAAATCATTTTAAAATATTAGCAGTTTGAAAATTGTTTGCACTTGACTGAAAACAATAACAGGATAATTGATATTGTATTAAAAACTGCAAAAAGAATAACTCATACAAAAAATTAGCAATTTATCAATAAATTTTCTATATATTACTTTTTTACAAATCTCCTCATATATACTTTAATGCAATTTTTATATAATTCCTCCTTTATTTTTCTAACAGTTTCGACTGTCCTGTAGTCTTCATCAGAGTTTTTTATAACTTTCTTCTTCAATTTTACATTTATAACTGACTCTTTTTTAAAAAATTATAAATATATAAAGAAAAATGCAAAAAATTAAAGGAGAAAATATAAGAATAAATTTTCTACTGAGACAAGATATATGAAAGAAGTAATTATTAAAAATGATTCATTTAAAAAATTGATTTGAAAAAAGAAACAATAATAATATTAAAAAATAAAATTGTGAATTAGCAAGGAAAACTATAAGAGAGAACAAAAGTCTTAAAACTATAAAAGAACATTTGGCATTAGAAGGAAAGTCATTTCAGTAATAAAAAAAAGATGGAACTATTACGGAAAAGAGAGATAATAATCAAAAAACAGAGGATTGAATGAGAAAAATGTAGTAGATAATTGGAAGAATGCAGAAGTAATATTGATATTTAAGAAAGATGGTAAAAAAGATATCAAAAATTAGAAACCTATCAATCTTCTGTCAGTTCCATAGAAAATTTTACCAACATGATTACAAATCATCTGGACTTCAAATTCTATTAAATCTAATGAACAAACTGGATTTAGTGCATTGGGTCACATTCAAATGTAGAAAAGTTATAGAAAGGACCAATAAAGTTGCCATTATGTTTTAGATTTGTAGAATAAGAAAAGACATTTTATTCAATAAGCATTTTCATGGTAATTAAAGCTTACAACATTAAAATAAAGACCCAAAACATATTCTGAAGAACATTTCATTCGAAAAGCATTTCCATGGGAATTAAAGCTTTGCAACATCAAGGCAGAGACCCAAGACATAGTCTGAAGAATATTTCATTCAATAAGCATTTCCATGGAAATTAGAGGTTGACATCAAGATAAAGACCCAAGACATATTCTGAACAACATTCATTCAATAAGCATTTCCATGGGAATTAAAGCTTTGCATTATCAAGATAAAGATCCAAAACATATTCTGAAGACCATTTCATTCGATAATCATTTCCATGGGAATTAAAACTTTGCATCATCAAGATAAAGACCCAAGACATATTCTGAAGAACATTTTATTCAATAAGCATTTCCGTGGAAATTAAAACCTTGCATCATCAAGATAAAAACCCAAGACATATTCTGAAGAACATTTCATTCAATAAGCATCGTCGAGATAAAAATCCAAGACATATTCTGAATAACATTTATTAAAATGCAATAAGGGTGATTAAATTACATGGTAATATTAAAAAGATTAACATTGAAAAGGATGTTTGACAAAGTGATAAACTTTTTATAACAGGTTTTCAAGAAGTATTTTATGGATTAAAATAAAAAAATCAAAAAAGTAAAAAATAAATGAAGATTTTTTAAGTCATCTTGAGTTTGCAGCTAATGTGGATGTTTTTGCAAATAATGCTTAAGAGCTTCAGGAAATGTTCTGGTGGAAGTAAGATTAAAGATAACTAAAAAAAAAAAAAATTTTAAATCATGAATTAGAAAAAGCAAAAAACCTTTTTTTTTTTTTTAAGTGTCATAGCATCGGCCGGGACGCGAACCCGCAACCCGGGCAACTGCCTGCAAGTGCAGTCGCGCTGACCTCTCGACCACCAATGCAAGACAGCAAAAAACCTTTTATTGTACATATATGCATAGGCAATCTTACATTTCAGCTGACCTGCAATCTTCTTCGATTGTGTATGCATATATGTATAATAAAAGGTTTTCTGCTAAAAAGTGTTCAAAGTAGAGTGGATAATTGCATTTATATATTACAGCAAAATAAAGGAAGTGGTGAATTGGGTAATATTTCTGAATAATTTAATAAAGTTAACTAAACCCTTAATTTTAGAGATACTAAGATAATATTTGAAGCAATATAAGATTGATGAAATAAGTTGTTTAAATGTTCCTCATATTATACAATCATGTTGGGTCTCTCAATTAAACATGGGACAGTAAGCCTATATAATGAATTGACATCAAAAGGATCAAAACATAAATACAACATTTTTTTGTGATGACAAACACGATAACATTTGGATAAATGAATATATAATTTATCAATGAATATATATTAACTGAAAGGAGACCCTTTGATTCCTCTTGGAGGCTTTAAAGGACCGAGCAGGGCAAATTCCTAATGTCCACTCCATACGTTCTTGTCATTGCAGCTGTTATTACTATGTGATTATTCATATAGTATATGAACATGGATGGGCTGCTCATCAACACGCATTAGCCAGCGTGGTGAGTTTATTGGCTTTTTACCTCCGAGTTTAAGATCAAGAAACACCATGGTCTTTCTTCTCAGTTAGATTATAAAAAATATACAATTGAACTCTTAAACTGGATTCCAAGAGATTGTAAAAAAATCCAGAAAGAGACCACATGTGAGATGGATGAATGAAAATAAGAAAGTATGCAGGGGTGATGTGGAGAAGAGAAGCTAAAAATTGGAGAAGATGGATTAAACTTGGAGAGACCTTCATCCTGCAATGGATTGATAATGGTTGATGATGATGATGATATAATTTATCTAGATCTCATAATGCTATTATGGATTCTGAAAGTATGTATTTAATTCTAAATTTTATAAAGTAATTTTATTTTAGATATTCAACAAAAATTTGGCAATTTAGTAATGATCTTATTAAATTTAACAAAGATATTAGTTATGAAAATTTGAATTTATCGCAAATTACTACACACACACACAAAAGTAATTAAAATAATATAAAAGAAAGATTTTTAATAAATGTGTTTTACCAATTCTTACTTATGGATCTGAGACTTGGACACTTAATAGAAGAGCAATACAGAGACTTCACCCCAATCAAAGAAGTATGGAGAGATGCATGTTGGGAGTAACAAGAAGAGATCGAAAACGCAATATATGGGTAAGAGAACAAACAGGTGTTACTGACCTCATTAAAAAAATTAAAAGACTGAAGTGAAGTTGGGCTGGTCATATTGCTAAAAGAGATAATAGATGAACAATTGAAATCTTAAACTGGATTCCAAGAGATTGTCAAAGATCTGGAAAGAGACCACATGTGAGATGGATGGATGAAATAAGAAAGTGTGCAGAGATGATGTGGAAAAGAAAAGCTAATGTTCAGAGAAGATGGATTGAACTTGGAGAGACCTTCATCCTGCAGTGGATTGATAATGGTTGATGATGATGATAAAACAGTAGTAATTTATAAAGTATACTGCAGAATATTATTATTACTATTATTAAAAGTACCTTCCTCTCTATCAAAATTCCATTACCTCCATCAAAAAGTTTGGCTTGATGGCCATATGGTAAAGCGCTAATACATATATTCTGTACAGACATCATCAATATATTTCTTTCAATTAAATTCACAATAGAATTTGAATAAAAACAAAAATTGGCATTCATAGATATTCTTGTGACAAAACTGAAACCACTGTTTTTAAAATCCCACATATACAGGATATAACACAATCAATCAAAAAGTGGAGTTATACTACCATTATGGAATAGAGCAAAGTTAAAAAGCCAGTGATTTTAAAAAATAAAAGTCTGATGGAAAACAAAATCTTATGAAAAATATTTATCCAGTACTTATCATTAAAAAAATCTTAAATAGACCATTAAAAAACAAAAAACAAATTGTAGATATTGTAGTACATCTCATGTATCAGTGTTATGAGATAGTGTGGAGAGTGGTGGGTCATGTGAAAGCCTGTGCAGATAAAGGAAATTTGCTATCACTGAGTGTTTTCCTGAAGGTTTGTGATGATGGTATTTTAGTTGTATTTACATGTTGGACTATTTCCATCATCTAATATAAGAATCTAATGTCTTTAGAAAAAATTAACTTTATTTAAATATTCCAAATATATTCAGCTGTTAGTAATAGCATACAGATTAGTACATGCACAATGTTTCAAGAGGTATTCTCTCCTCTTCTTCAGGTGTTGCTGGCCTGGCCAGTGACAGCACTAGCATGAGAATCGAACCTGGACCTTTAGATTCTTGGGGATTCAATTTTTTAAGGTAATGCTCTAGATCAACTGAGCTATCTTAAAAAATTCAATACTCAATAATCCCAAGGTCCAGGTTCAATTCCCATGCAGAGGGGAGAATGGTACCTCTCAAAACATTGTGCATGTACTAATCTGTGTGGCTATTACTAACAGTAGAATGTATTTGGAATATTTAAATAAAGTTAAATTTTTCTAAAGACATTCAATACTCAGATGATGGAAATAGTCCTACATATAAATACACTTGCTATCACTGAGCTTTCCAAAACCATAGCAAGCCATAAAAAACTCCAAAACCACAGCAGGCCATAAAAAAAAACCTAACTTCCACAAAATCTAAACTTGATAATGCTGAAATCTAGAATTACATCGGCGTTATGACATATGTTATATTTTGTTCCAAATTTTGCTTTGCTACAACCAGTTTTAAAAAATGAAACCTTTTCCTTTCTAATAAGAAAAAAAAATGAAAATGATTGTGACAAACGTAATCCTAATTTCATGCACGGTTTTAAATATCTTGCCGGAGTATTTACATATTTTACAGAATATCCCAACATTTATAATTTTATTGCCAATCACTTAATATAAACAATAAACATTAAATTAGAAGCATAAGATAATCCATTCCATAAGTTTAAATCCATATTAACACTTAATATAATATTAATATCATTTATTTTTTTTATTACTTTTACAAACCTCGAAAGTAATAGGCCTAGATTAATTTAATTTAATTGTTTTTGTTACTACGGACAGCTTCTTCTTCAGTGTGTTAAAGTGCTTACATATACTATTGCTTTATATAATTATAGCCCACTATTGACAATTTTGATTGCCCCAGCAATCTTCTTCAGAAATTCTACTTATATTTTCAAAGCGGGTTATAATTATATAAAGCATTGTAAAAGTAATAAGGTAAATGATATAAATATTATATGGATTTGGCAATACAATAAGAAAAATAAAACACTTAATATAATGATTTTAAAAGATTTAATAAAGCACTCTTAATAATCCTACTCCAGATTGCACAATTATCACATTAATCCATTTAAGAATGTCTGCTTATCAATTTATGATGTATTTTAGAATCCAGTCTCCTAAGAACACTGTGATTTTATCAAGAATAAGAAAAATATACACTTATTATCAATATTTTGCCATACTTGGTGGTTTATATTTTGAACACACATCGTTTGTAAATTTTTTTGATATAATCAGTATAATTTATATCATAAATACTGTGATTTTCCTTTTCTAAATCAAATTATTTCCATGAAATCTGCACTGAAAAGTCAAATACTATAATTAAAGTTACCAAGTCCCATTTTTCTGGGATTTGGAGCTCAAATTCTTGTGTCCCTATAAAAGATTTCAGAATCATTGAACGTCCCATTTATCAAAATTCATTTTAAAAAATCCTGGAAATTGCAAATTTTGACATGTTTTACATTAATAATTAATTGTTAAATTAAACCTAATTATCAAGATTTATATTATATTAATAAAACTTTACATTATTCAGTATGATAGCTAGATATCTACTGCTTTTTTAAACTGTCATTTTTGTGTAGTAACATTAAAGAAACAGAAAAGTCCCCGTCTATATATTGTTTATCAAATATATATTGTAACGGTAACTATGCACAGAGCAACCAACTGGTAATGCAACTAAGCAAAAATAAGAAGCAAATGATAGTTTTGGAATAATCCATTAAATTAATAATCAATAATTATATAGTGGTAAAATTGAAAAGTAATATTTGGGGTTTGATATATATATCACCACAATACAGGTATTAACAACCATCTGTGTCTATAACCATACATTCCAAACTTTGCACATCAGGGAGCATGTTCTCAGAGCTATGGGGGTTTTCTTTCTGAGTTGTATGTGTGGCACTATTGCTGTATAATTATTAACATGTTATATAAATCCAAAGTATTATGATGGTACACGAATTAGATATAATTAACCAGTGTATTTTTAGACAGTAAAAAAGCACTATATCCAATAGTTGTTTTAGTATATGCATAAAAATAACAATCAGACAAATTAATAATTAATAAAATAATTAATTAAAAAAAATCAATGGAATATTATTTGTAAATTTCTCTCGTGAATATTTCTCATATTGGATATCAGAACAGAAGTTCAAATCTTTTATATCTAACTGTTCATTATAACATCTCACATATATGTATATGAAAAAGAAATTATTGTTCATTTCAATGCAACTTTCGTTGAAATTATTCATATCATTTTCAATAAATTATAACAGTTTGCTCTATGAATAATTCAAATTTAAAGATTTATTATTCTCATTCATTCAAAATATACAATCTCAAATTTCAGTTTTCATTCTATATTATTTTATAGTTCTGTATATCTTTTTACTTATTCACCTTGAATATTCAAAAGCAATTTAAAACACCAAAGCTTCTCCCTTTTAAACTATTTTGCCATTTTGTCTTGAAAGTCTTTCTTCTTCCATTGAATATCTTTCCTCTTTTAATTATTATAACACAAACATTGCATATAGTTACTGTCATATCTGACTCTGCCTTCAGAAGTGGACTATTCAAGATTCCTTGCCTGATTGGCTAGCACCCAGTTGCTATCCAACGGGATTAAAACCTTCACTGGGGTTTGTGCACTGAATCCATGTGTTGCCAGTAAGGTAGGGGATCTGCCTTTAAATAGTCAGCCTTTTGGAGGCAAGGCAGAGAGCAATTACTTCTGTTAACCTGAACGACAGAACGTGCTCTCCTTTAAACCTTCTGCCATCAGCAAAGGTATTTATCTAGTCATTATTGAGACGTCCACGCAGTGAGGCAAGTCCACCTATGGACTGGAAACTGCTACGTCTGAACTAGAGCCAACTCGAGGCAAAGTAACTACATAGCTGGAAGAGTCTTACCAGAACTCACAACGCAGGCTAATCATTAGCTGGAAGCGAGTTCCATACTCCGCAAGACTATCTCAGCATTGAAGTTTATCAATTGTATTTGTTCATTTGTTTAACTAATGTGTGTATATATTTTGTACTAATAAATTGTACATATTAATTGCTGAGTAGTTGTTCTTTTTGTATCTGTTGGTTTGGAAACAAACCTGCAAGCCTAACCAAACACAACAGTTACACATAGTGCATTTTTCTTGGCAATTTATTTGCAATATTCGGTTTCTTTCCCTCCCTAGCAGGTTCTAGTAGTTGGCAGGGGAAACACTGGACAATGCACTGAGGATAAGAACTGATATGCTACTTGCTTCGGTCTAGTGCTCCATATTACAAGAATATCCAAATATAATGAGTATTTTCATAATCAATGTAATTATAAAAAAAATTGAGACTCCTTGTATAATTTTTAACTTAATAATTAATTCTTTTCTTCTTCTACCTCTTCAAACAAGAGGAAGAAAGAGAGAAAGACACTTATCTTCTTTGCATACTACATATGAAACCTTTTTGCTTTATTTATACATTTTTGGGATTGTCTTCTCTACGAAAATTAGTTATTTATCAAATAAAAAAATATCTTTATTCACACAATCATTTTCTGCGTGTGAATATTTCATTCCTCATTTATTTATTTCCATTTTAAGCCAATAAACATCACATGACCACCACGTCTTATGCTGCGTATAACTGTCTTAAAACAGGCAAAACTCACTATACTTATTGTATGTATATACGTGCGCGTTAAGTGAGCACACGTTATTTTACAAAATATATTCACAATATAACTTTGTCATCACTATAACAATAGCTACAATATATATTTGTGATATTTGTTCAAGTTCCTATTTTATTTTTATAATTTATTTTTTAGCTTAAAATTGAAATTTATAATAAATATATATCGATGATACCATCTTTTTTACTTAGCATATCAATTTTCAATCTTTGTTTACTTAAACTATTGCTCATTTTATTGAATGGGCTGCATAAGTTCAGGTGTAACCGCCTACATGATTTTTTATCCAGGCTGACAATATCTTTAAAATTGGCTTTTATAACTATTTTTTCCACCAAATCCTCCCCCACTAATGCCATTCAATTTCCTCCTCTTATCAGGTTATAATGTTCACAAATCTGCAACCCTAATCATAACAACGCTTAACAAAGGTCACATCTGCATTAATATATATTAATAATCATTTACTAATATTATTAATAGGAGGATTACAAACGAGCTAAGCTGAAATTATCTTACTATAGTCTTAAATTTTGTCATTCGCTCCTACACAAGTATGGCAATTTTGACTATCAATGATAAAATAATGGGCTCAAATCATTACGACAATGAACATACAAAGGAAAAATCAGAAGGCCTAAATTGAAAATATTTGGGGGAAATGTCAATACTATCATAATTGTCAGGAGGTATTAAATTCGTTATAATTTACCTAATTAAAAAAAAAAAAAAACAGGCAGAAAAGTTTGACTTTAATTTTGAACTCCTGTCTCTTACAATATGTTTTAGTAATTAATGAATGAAATGCCGTAATTTTGTTAAATTCTGTTAATTAAAGGTTTGTGACATTTTATTTACGAGAAATAGCAGACACAGAATAAGTACGGTATTTTACATATGGAATTAAATTAAACAAAAGCAGTTAGTAAAAAGTAAACAATATCTTTACGGAATAAAAATTCTGTGTGTATATTATGAAAAAATGGCAATATTTAATAAGAGTAGCATTTTTAAACACTCGAACAAAAATTGTCTAGAACCCTATAGTAATAGTATATAGTGTATTTGCTTACTCTTCCAAAAAAATAAAAAATAAACGATGAGATTAAACATTATTAATACTTACTTATCAAAGTGTGTAAATTATTATAAAAATCCTTTAAGATCATAACTAAATATAAAAAATACTTATTTTTAAACTAATAAAGACTTTTTTGTACCACCAAAAAGTTTACCGTTTTTTTAATACTGTTTACGTAAAAAAAAAATGAGGACGCAGCGCCTTTATGCGGCAAATGACAAAACTAAAAATAAGATCGTATATAAATTCAACTATAAATCGCCATGATTAGTGTTTATTTTAATTAAACGTTTGTGCAAGTAGGCAATTGAAATCAGGGAATTTTTTCACTCGTATGCCTTTTTATGATGAATAAATCATTGTGATCCCTAATACAATGTGTGTTTCTGAAACAAATATATTTAGACCGATGTAATCCTAAGTTTGCGTGAATTAGTCTCTCGATTGCAAATTCAGGCACAATAGCTTATAATTGCCTTTTTTTATTTAAACAAATCTATTAGCTTTATTAGGAGGAATCTAAATGTTTTGCCTAGTATTTGCACAGCTGGTTATCTTTCTTACTGAATCATTCGATCATCCACTAGCGTGATTTTTATGCGGTGATAGGATAGCAGCCTCTGAGCTGAAGGATCACATCCCAGCTCGATCACGTCAATCTTCGATCTTCCAATAAACTTCTGAGCAATAAACCATTCAATTATTATTTTGCCTTGCGGAACTTAAGACCATCGATTGTAGCTCCAGCTCAGACTCATTTCGAATAATCTTAACTTTTTACCTCCTGAGCAATAAACCAATCTATTATTTTTATTTTATAATGTCTATCCCATCGAATCAAGAATATTAGTCCTCAATCATACTTCTCCTTGCCAATTTTTCGAACATTACTTTCATGATTTTTGTTTTATTATATGATCACTCTTTCCTATGCTTATACAAGCTGTTAAAACAGTAATGTGATGTGATGTACTGCAGCTTCTCCTTAACCGGAGTCAAGAATCTCTCAACAATTATGCCCAGAGAAACCAACTTTTTATAGAAGTAATGCACCTAGTGCAAGTCTTAGAAACCAATGAATGCAAGAACGTTTGTGCACTAGATAGAATTCTATGCACAAACCTTCTTGCATCCATTGATTACTATGGTTTGCACTGAGTAGCACTAGTGTATGGAGTATTGCCTACTGTTTTAATAATTTTTATTTCTCAATTTCAATATTTTTTCATTTTAAAATTCAATAATTCTTCACATTTGCTATTTTCATATTAATGTTGTCCAAATATCAATTGTCCCTCCTTGTTTAAAGACAAACCTTCATAATTATGTTTCATATTTTCCACTTTGTCAATTCGTAATCTATTTCCTCTCTCTATATCATTTCATTTACACATTCTTTCCCAGTATCTAAATATCCTGTTGTTCTCTTAAACAATAAGCTATTTTCCAATACAACATCATATAAACCAGAAATTTCCTAACCTTTTCACGTTTGTGTATTCTTTTTAAACGAAGTTCTATAAAGTCAACTCCTTGTTTTTAAAAGAGTAACTTTTTTTATATACGCATATTTTTGTTCAGTGCCTATCTTAATGTAAAATAATAGAAATAAGATGATGAGTTGGGAAAAGGAAAATTACAACACTAAAAGTTCAAACCACAGATTTAATTTTACAATATTCTAACACAGAAATAAGTATAGCTTTATTAAATATTGATGATAAAGTATTTAATAAACTCTTAATTCAGTAATATTTATTTATAATAATCACATGACCACCACTTCTTATGCTTGTATATAACTTGTTATAGTGAGTTTTGCCTGTTTTAATATTTATTTATGTTAACTAAAAAGTCAATTGTAATCTTCAGCTTTTTCGGCCATTAGTGGTTATTTTCCTATACCCATGAAAGTCTCAGTGCTATCCCCCATGTGTATACGTATCATGTAACCTTAGTGCATTTTACACTTCTATATAATATACATATTTTCTTTCTTTACTTAGTATCACTCTATTTATCCTTGTATTCCAATCATGGTAATTATCCATTCCCAATATTTTTTTTCTTCTTAAACTAACTTTTTAAATACATACGTAGTAAAAAAAGAAGTCATCATCATTCATGCAAGCTAATAAAAATCACTAAACAATCTAATGAACTTTATTACTCTTTTAATTCATCTTGTCTCTTTTCTTTTTCAATTTATTTATTTTCTATTCTATTCGTAGACAAAACTAGTAATCAATAATATATATATTACTTAATTTTCATCTCTCATACAAAACTTAGCCACTGTATCTCTTTTTTTCTCTATATTTCAATTTTCTCTGCTCTCTCGCTCTATTTCCTTTCCTCTTTCTTCCTTCTCTCTCTGAATAGCTTCAGTTGCAATTACTGTAATTCTCTTGTATTCTATATCTGCCAGTTTCCCTTTAAAAATTTTTATAAACTCGTAATTCCCTATCTAAGTTTGTATTTCATTGTATTCACTTCCCATAAAATTTGATATATTTAATGTTGTCATGTTTCAACAATAATCTTTATTAATTCTTTGGGTTACATAGCATTATATAACATTGATTGTAAGGGTTGCAGGTGCAATCATGTTGTATAGGTTTTTATACGGATTAATTTTAAGGGTTACATTAATCAGGTTTCAAGGTATATTTTTTTTTACAAATGCTGCTACTACTTTTGGATACAGAGATGGATATCAAGTTTAAAAAAAACAGTTCAATATAAAACTCAATTTCATAGGTATATATTATTGTCATTATTAGTATTTTCTTCTTGATTTTTTACAAATATTCTCTTCCTCACTTAATCTAAAAAAGTATTTCCATGTTGATGATTTTTGGGCTTTTTTAACTTTGCAAAAAAAAATTAATAATAGTGGTTCTTCCAGAAAAAGTAATATAATAAATACAGTGAATAAACATCACATGACCATCACTTCCTATGCTTGTGTATAACTATTTTAAAACAGGCAAAATTCACTATACGTATTGCCACCCACAGCAAGCTAGAGTAATCAATGGATTCCAGAAGGCTTGTGCATAAAATCCCTATCTAGTGCCCACTCATCCAACATCCCCAGACTAGTTTCTGGCTTATGGCCTTCGTCAGTGAGGAGCCTTGGATCTGAGACCACAGGTACAGTGCTCTCAGATCCAAAGCTCCTCAGTGACGAAGGCCACAAGCCAGAAACTAATCTGGGGATGAGGCTCCTCACTGACTAAGGCCACAAGCCAGAAACTAGTCTGGGGATGTTGGATGAGTAGGCACTAGTAAGGGATTTTATGCACAAGCCTTCCGGCATCCATTGATTACTCTAGCTTGCTGTGAGTGGCAATACGTGTAGTGAGTTTTGCCTGTTTTAATAAATACAGTGGTGATCATTTTTTATCTCTTGAGACAAATCTTAAAAACTGTAGCTTTTAAAATTATATAAAAAAGCCTCATGATGCAGAGATAGTGCAGCAGGTTGCTATGGCTATGGCCTGGGGTTCAAATCCAGATTAAATAATTTTTTTTCAAAATACTTAGCTATTTTCTCTCATGTAACTGAACCATAACCAACCTGACCATCTATCTAACATTGATTGTAATTATAAATTTATTTAACGCACATTGATTATGTAAGTAATATTTACTAAGGCAATAAACCTAAAGCATGTGTGGTTGAAAATGCAAAGGTAGGGGCCTCTACAGGTCTTAACCACAAGCATATGCATTGGAAGAAAATCCCCTCTTTTCAAATTCACAAAACCTTACAATTAATAAGCTTGGTAAATACTGCCTTCTTCACTGTCCTTCTGTGACGGACAACTGAAGAGATCTTTGCTCTGTAGTGTACTATACTATAAAAGACTATTTTTTTACTTATTTAAAATGGTTTACTTAAGAAAGCAGTGGATAATAATAGGAAAAATTGTGTAAAAAAATAAAGGAAATAGTAAAAAAACACAAAATTATAAAACTAAAAAAGTGCACAAAAATGAATCAAATAAATTAAAATATAATAAAATCTTATTGCTACATTTTGCTTTACAAGTGTCAAGCTCACTCTATCCACAACTTTTACGTCATCCACTTTAGTTAAATACAATAATGATTACCACTAATCATTTATTAATTAGAAATTGTCTCTAGCACACATGAAAACATTAAACCTCAGTTAAAGATTAACATACGCCCACACATATGGAATTATGCACATTCCTCTTTCCTATGTATAATATCTTTGTAAATATATTAAACAAACTCCATACTTCCACACATTGTTATAAAATCTTATAAGTAAAGATACAATAAACATCACCTGATCACCATTTCTTATGCTTAGGGTTGCATTAGATCCTAAGATCTAGGTGCAGTGCTCTCAGATCCAAGGCTCCTCACTGACGAAGGTCACAAGCCAAAAACTAGTTCTGGGGATATTGGATGAGTGGGCACTAGATGGGGATTTTATGCACAAGTCTTCTGGCATCCATTGCTTACTCTGGTTTGCACTGAGTGGCAGTATGTGTAGAGAGTTTTGCCTGTTTTAATAACAGTTACAAGCAAGCATAAGAAATAGTGATCATGTGATGTTTATTGGCTTAAAATTAATCCTACCTAATAGGATAGTGGTGGCTACGGTTATTACGAAACCAAAGACACCAAAATGTATAGGTACTGAACTGAGTTCAGACCTATATGACTATATAAGCTAATGGGCTTGGATTGAAAATGTTAAGGTGTTTTCAGTTTAAGACTCGTAGTTTTATAGTTAAATAGAGATAAAAGGTGGCTGCTGGAGAGTTGCATAAGATCCTAAGATCTAGGTGCAGTGCTCTCAGATCTAAGACTCCTCACTAATGAAAGCCACAAGCCAGAAATTAGTCTGGGGATATTGGATGAGTAGGCACTAGATGGGGATTTCTATGACCAAGCCTTCTGGCATCCATCAATTACTCTGGCTAGCACTTAGTGGCAATACATAGAGAGTTTTGCCTATTTTTTAAGTAAAGATACATTAAGAGACACGTGATGGATGGTGCCCTGGGCTAACTGATGAATGCTGATTAAGCACAAAATGCATCATGGAGGTATATGATTTTAAAAGAATATGTGGATGTGTGAAGGTAGTTTAATAAAAAAAACTTACCGAATGTAAAAAAGAAATCCTAATATAATAAGTCATTTTTGGATTTTAGTTATAGCAAACATTTTGATGGTATCTTTATAATTTGTTGTTTTTGATATAGCTTTTTCTGTAATAATTGTTGCTGTATCACTTAATTGATTTTGGAACAGCGGTAGAAATTTTTTTTAAATTATCGTTTTATTAATCTTTTATCTTTCGATGATGTTTAAAAGTAGAATTCTTTAGGTGACCACAGTAATTTTGAATTTAGACAAAATAATGTATAAAAGAGAGAAGGAATAGTCAAGCGTTGTTAGCCGACAGGTCATCGCAACTGCCTTGCAAGCAAATAGTTGCTTGCAGACGGTTGTGGGTTCGCGTCCCAGCCGATGCTATGACATAGGAAAAAAAAAAAGAGAGAAAAGGAATATGAAAATATTTAAAAATAATCCATAAGACAAATTGAATATCTAGAGTTCTGTAAAATGGTATGAAAAAAGTTAATAATGTTAAAAAATTCTAAAAAAAAAAAGTTAATAATGTTATGAAAAAAATAATTTTAAATTGGCAAGGAAAGATATTGGGGAGGGGGGGGAGTCTCAAAGTATATAACATTTGATATTTAAAAAGAAGTTGTTTCAATAATAAGAAAATAATGTGAAACTATGACTAAAAAGAAGGACAACATCAAAAAATGTATGAAATAGTTCTACAAAAATATATAGTAATAAAAAACAAAATTAAATAACTTAAATTAAACATCTTCTGTAGTATCAAGTATTTTAATTAAATAAGTAAGGCATGCAATTAAATCTGCAAAGAAGGGAAAAAATTAGAAACAGAGGTAATAGAGAGTAAGTTTAGAAAATGGTGATTATGTTAAGGAAAAAACTTCACGTTATGGAATTATTTCCACAGAGTCAAAACTCTCCATACAGTAGTCCCACTGAGTGGTCAAGTTTTAATGTAATGTATACATGGAAAGGACTACAATATCAAATTCTTCAAGGGCTTTGACATTCCAATGTTGGTTTTTCAATGAAATGGATGGTTGAAAGAGTAAGAAGATTGAAGTCTGTTCATTAAAGTTTGAAAAAATGCTATTTTAATATAAACCAAATCCTGATTGAATATATGTATGGAAGATTATGATCTGGTTCAACTGATGAGTGCTGGGTTTGCATGAAATATGTATTGGTGATTATGTATTTTTCCGCATGTGTGTAGTCATGTGTATTGCTTGCTTGAAATGGAGTTGAGAATAAAGAGACTAAAAAGTCCTAAGTACATACCCCTCTAATAATGTTGAAGTATAATAAAAAATTTCTTCAAATTTTATTTTATCTGCAAATGCTTTTCTATCATTATTTAAAACATTACATTTCTACAAACTTACAAATAAAAAATATCAGAAATATAACAACAATTAAAAAAAACTTCACTTTAATTTTTTTTTTAAAAAGTTAAAATAAAATGAAAGTTACCAATTTATTTTCATTTTATTTGTTTTTTAAAAAAAGTCAAATAAGTAGGTTTTCAATTAATATTAATGTTTTTTTGCTATATGAATTGCAGCCCCAAATGATTTTTTTTAAAATTACATATGCGTAATTAAATCTGCTTAAGGATGGTTTTTAACAAATGTGTTTTACCAGTTCTGACTTATGGATCTGAGACTTGGTCACTTAATAGACTTCAGACCACTCAAAGGAGTATGGAGAGATGTATGTTAGGAGTAACAAGAAGAGATCGAAAACGCAATTTATGGGTAAGACAACAAACAGGTGTTACTGACCTTATTGAAAAAATTAAAAGATTGAAATGGAGTTGGGATGGACATATTGCTGAAAGAGATGATAATAGATGGACAATTGAAATTTTAAACTGGATTCCAAGAGATTGTAAAAGACCCAGAAAGAGACCACATGTGAGATGGATGGATGAAATAAGAAAATGTGCAGGGGTGTTGAGGAGAAAAGAAGCTAAAGATCGGAGAAGATGGATTAAACTTGGAGAGACCTTCATCCTGCAGTGGATTGATAATGGTTGATGATGATGATGATGAAGGATGAAATAACATTTAGTTTTATAATTCGCTGATGGACAGCAATTTCATTCATATTATTTGTGAATTTCAATATATTGAGATGATCAGAGAAATAATTTATTTTATAGCCCAAAATTAGAAAATGGATTTCCTAAACTTTTGTTTATAACTCTCTTAACACATACTTGTTTGTTAAATCGTACAAAAGTAGCCAACATTTCTCAACATCAAGAGTCCTCAATTTGCTATTACGGCAATCTTATTTATTTATAAGAGAAAGATGATTGTCTGGTCTAAGATCTTACCATGGGAACTAAAGATTGACATTTGAACAGCAAAATAGATTGAGATTTTTAATTCTTAAAAGTTAAAATAAACTCCATTAAACAGTCAAAAATAATCTGATTTGAAAGTAGATTAATAAATATTACTAAGTTTTATTAGTCATTCATTAGACTAGAGATTATCCACTGGAAAAAGAATCTTTCTGTAGTGCAATTTTCACTACATCATTCTCACACAAATTAGGGATGGGTTTCTATCCACTTTTAACACATTATGGAAAAATGTAATCATAAACATATGACCAAAGATCCCAGAGGCACATTTCATGCTGAACTAGAACTCGTCAGTTGTCCCAAATCACAATCTCTTACATTTATATTTAAGACTGTTTAGTATATAGAGATAGCTAATTACTATCATTTAAATGATAAGTGACAAACTTAATGCCCCTAACAAATTTGACCCAAACCACTTAGTGGAAGAATATTAATAAAATTTTATTAGTCCTTCATTAGATTAGAAATTATCCACTTAATGAGTAATATTTCCATAGTGTAATTTTCTCTACAACACTCTCACACAAGATAGAGACTGGTTATTTGCTTTTGATACCTTGTGGTGGCATGTAATCATAAACATATGATTAAATACATTAAAACAGGCAAAGCTCACTATACATATTGCCACACACAGCAAGCTAGAGTAATCAATGGATGCCAGAAGGCTTGTGCATAAAATCCCCATCTAGTGCCTACTCATCCAATATCCACAGACTAGTTTTTGGGTTGTGGCCTTCGTCAGTGAGGAGCCTTGGATCTAAGAGCATTGCACCTAGATCTGAAGATCTAATGCAGCCCTCCAGAAACCACCTTTTATTTCCATTTAACTACAAAACTATGAGTCTTAAACTGAAAACACCTCGATCTTTTTAATCCAAGCCCATTAGCTTATATAGTCATATGGATCTGAACTAGTTCAGTACTCTTACATTTTGGTGTCTTTGGTTCTTTAATAACCATAGCCACCACTGTCATATTAGGCAGGATTGGTTTTAAATCAATAAACATCACATGACCACCACCTCTTATGCTTGTGTATAACTTATTAAAACAGGTAAAACTCACCATACGTATTGCCAAAGACACAAATGTATGAGTATTGAACTGAGTTCAGACCCATATGACTATATAAGCTAATGGGCTTAGATTGAAAACATTAAGGTGTTTTCAATTTAAGACTCATAGTTTTGTAGTTAAATGGAGATAAAAGGTGGTTGCTGGAGGGTTGCATTAGATCCTAAGATCTAGGTGCAGTGCTCTCAGATACAACCCTCCTCACTGACGAAGGTCTCAAGCCAGAAACTAGTGTGGGGATATTGAATGAGTAGGCACTAGATGGGGATTTTATGCACAAACCTTCTGGCATCCATTGATTACTCTAGCTTGCTGTGTGCGGCAATACGTATAGTGAGTTTTGCCTGTTTTAACAAGTTATACACAAGCATAAGAGGTGATGGTCATGTGATGTTTATTGATTAAAGATGTTGTTAATTAAACTATATTAATTGGCTATCTATATATACTGAACAATAATAAAAATTATGTGTAAATGATTGTGATCTGAGCCACCTGATGAGTTCTGTTTCAGCAAGAAATGTGTATCTTGGGGATCATACATCTTTTCAAATGCCTTTGGTCATATGTTTATAATTACACTTTTCCATGAGGTGTTAAAAGTGGATAGAAACCAGTTCCTAACTTACCAGTCCAAACATTCATGTGAATGGTGTAGTGAAAATTACACTACAGAAATATTATTCATTAAGTAGGTTAATAAATAGTCATTTTTAAAGCTTTCAAACTCCACAGGTACTCAAAGTTAGATTGGTTTATAAATGCAAATTACCTGAAAGTAGCCAGCACTTATCAACACCAAGGATCTTCAATCTAATGTTATGGCAATCATTTTTATTTATAAGAGAAAGATAATATCACTTTTCTCTCTGTCTAAGATGTTATTATAGACAGTAAAGATTGACTCTTGAACAAAATAGTTAACATCTTAGTCCAAAAAGAAAAGTGTTATTAATATTTCTGTAGTATAATTTTTACTATGCCACTCCCATGCAAAGGACTGTTTTCTATCTGCTTTTAACACCTTGCGGAGGGATGTGACCAAAGATGTGAAAAACATCTATGATTCCCAATATGCACATTTAATGTTGAACCAACAGTCACCGGTTGACCCAAAACATAATCTCTTATACATATCTTTATTATTGTTCAGTAAATATAGATAGCAAATTACTGCAGTTTAATTGATGAGTCAAACTTAGCGCCCTCACAACTTTGACACAAATCACGAAAATATATTAATAATTTTTATTAGTCATTCGTTAGATTAAAGATTATCCACTTATTACTCTGCAGAAATATTCATTAAGAGGATAAAAATTATTAAATGTTATTATTTTTCTCTAATAAGTAAAAAAAGTTTTCCTTAATAGCAGGTTGGAGATTCTTGATGTTGATAAGTGTTGGTTGTTTTCATGAGATTTATATTTACAAACCAACCTAACTTCAAGAAAAATCAGTTTTCTTTACTAAAAATAAATGCATAAACTTATTTCTGTCCAAAAACGTTATTTCCATATACAGCATTTCTTTATAATGTTGGAGAACATATATATTTTAAAAGAAAAAAGTGATTGTTTAATTTGTCATAGTATAATGATAATATTATGGTGTAATATATACTGTTTATTAAACTATTAATCAGAAAATTTAAGAGTGATTAAACTTCACATGATCATCTCTTATACTAACACATAATTGTTTACAAACAAGCCAAAACTCTCCATACAGTAGTGCCACCCTGTGCCAACCAGAGTAATCAAGGGATGCCAGAAGGCTTGTAAACAAAATCCTTAACTAATGCCTACTCATCCAATATCCTCAGACTAGTTTCTGGCTTGTGGCCTTCATCAGTGAGGAGCTTTGGATCTGAGAGCACTGCACCTAGATCTAATAGGATAGTGGTGGGTATGTTTGTTAAAGAGAAAAAGACACCAAAATGTATGGGTGCTGAGTTCAGACCCATATGACTATATAAGCTATTGAGCTTAAATTGAAAATTTTTTTTTTCAAATTTATTCTCATAGTTTTATAGTTAAGTAGAGATAAAAGGTGATTGCATTAGATCCTAAGATCTAGGTGCAGTGCTCTCAGATCCAAAGCTCCTCATTGACAAAAGCCACAAGCCAGAAACTAGTCTGGGGATATTGGATGAGTAGGCATTACATAGGGATTTTATGCGCAAGCCTTCTGGCACCCATTGATTATTCTGGTTGGCACAGGGTGGCATCCATTGATTATTCTAGTTGGCACAGAGTGGCACTACTGTATGGAGAGTTTTGCCTTGTTTATAAGTGATTAAATATGTTATTTAAGGAATTGAATAATTATTTATTAAAAGGGAGGATATTTTATCCATTAAAAACATTCTCAAATCTTTTTCTTTTAATATTTATGTCATATATTTTCCCACTACTTTAATAAATATTATTTTTTAAAATATTAGGATTCATTTTTTTATGCCAGTTCTGGTACAATTTCTTCTTTATCTCACATATAAACCAATCCTGCTTTTGAAATATATTCTTTTCCAATTCCTCTATCTAACACCTAACAATTATATTTCACTCTCCAAATAAAGCATAAGCAATCTCGTAATCATCAGCCCTTAGTTTAAGAAATTCTTTTTAAATTCCAAAATAGGAGTAATTTTTTTTTTTAAATTTTTGCAATTTATACACCCCAATCTAAAGTTATTGTGATAAAAATAAGTTGGGACGTATAAATTAATAATATAGTGATAAAAACTTAGTGAAAAGCATTTTTTATATTGTAAAATCAAAAATAGGAATTGATCTAATATTCAAAAATAAAAGAATGACGAGTAAGAAATATTGTTAGAAGAATGATACAAAAATAGGTAGACTAAAGAAGAAATTGATCTCAAAGAAGATGTAAATATGAGCTTTTGCATAATAATAATATGAAATTATTTTTAATAGCATTTAGGAAATGTCTTTTCATAGACAATTGTTGGTAATTGTGCAATTTAAGTCAAGCGTTGGTAACCAAGAGGTGGGCGCAGCAAGCAGTGTCTTGCAGACAGTTGTCGTGGGTTGGCTTCCCGCCGATGCTTTGACCTATGGAAAATATATATATATTTAACTATTATTCTTTAAATAAAAACATTCACGATACTTCTTAAAATATATAATTGCTTCTAGCAGTTTCTTTTAAAAGATTAAGAAAATGATTTAACAACACTAAAATTGTATTTCGATTTTTAGAAATCCTCGATCCCTCTTTTGGTACAAATACAAACATTGTATTTCTAACATATGACATTATTGTGGTCACGTGAAAACTCCTCTCATTAACGGTTCTGAATGACGAAAGATAATTATAAACGCAACCTTATAGTATTTCCGGTTTGACAATAATGGCTGCTTCTTATTTGTTCTTCAAGTAGTAAAGTTTTAAAAAAGGTAAAAAATTATTTTAAAATTTAAGCAACTTATATTAATTTTTGTATACGTTTTATATAATATAGGAATTTTGTTTTGCAAAGTAGCATTAATAAGCTTTTTCAAGTAGTATACTTTGGTATGCAACATAAATTAATAACTCGGAGTAATTTAATGATGTTTGTTTGGTATGTTTTTTTAAGCTATAGCATCTTTTAAAAATAAATGTAATTTTAGAATCTGTCCACATGAATTCATACCCAAATCAACAAAAGATGCCAAAAAAGCAATATATGTAGATAATGGCTTCGCGAAATAATAAAGAATTGCATGTTTGGGAAAATGTATTTGTTGCTAAAGTTGTAACATTTTAATATTCGTTAAGTTTTTTTTTTTTTTGTCTAAAAGGATGTTGAGTTAATGTGGCCATAGAATATAGGCGACTAATACTTCGTAACTAGAATCTTAATTTTAGGACTATATCATAAAGCTTAATTAGATCTTTCCATCATTAATTGCTAAATAAGTAATATATATTATGTGTTTACATTTCTAAAATTATACAGTTGGGATTGATTGATTTTTCGTTTGTCATAGAATAAATGACATATTATCTTTCACCTTGTACACATTTTTTAGGATCAAATTTGCTAATTGTTGCATAATATTTTTATCTATTATAGTATGCTTACACAGTTTAAATGGCTATATCATTTTAAAACAATAACAGGCAGATTATGGGTAATTTGTTATAAAATTTTCGTACATCACAATGATTTCTTCAAATCTAGATTATCTTTCTATTGTAAGTTATATTCATTGTCACATCTACAGTTGCAATATATTCTGAAATGTCAAATATTTTATATGATATGATACATCAAATTTTTGATATCTTAAAAGAAATAGATACCAAATTTCACCAATGTTTGGAAGAATGCTATTGTTATATTGATATTTAAGAAAAAAAGAAGATATTAAAAATTACAGCTATGAGTTATAAAAGATTTTTACCAAAATTATTATGATTTTTCTTTCAAGTCTTTACACCCAAAGTAACCAAAAGAACAAGGTGTATTTAAAAATGATGCAATAAGAGATGTTATAAAAAGAATCATTGAATATGAATTATCATTGTGCTTTGGATTTATGGATTATGAAAAGGAATTTGTCTTTATAATCATTTTAAAGATCTAGATCCAGGATATTAAATTCTGAAGAATATTTATCATAATACAACAGTTATGACTAGATTATATCAGAATATTAAGATTGATAACGTAAAAGTTGAGAGTGGAGTAAATTGAGGCTTGAAAATTTACTCTACATAAATACCCTTCATGTAATAAAGATATATATGAGAAATGATGACCTGGCTCAACAGAGGAGTGCTGGTTCAGCACGAAATGCATCTCGGGGGTTATTTGTCTTTTATTGTATCTTTGTTTGTATGAAATTATTTATGAAATAAAAAAATAATGGAGAAATATAAAAAAATAATGGAGAAATATGGAAGTTGTCTATCTATAAAAAAGATATTACACCTGGGAGAAAGAGAAATATAAATAGCCATGTGTGTGTGCTGAAAGTCAGATATATTAATCTTTAACTTGGATTAAAATTTATATCTATGCTAGAGAAAATCTCTAGTTTAATAAATGATTAGTAATAATCATTACGTGTTTATTCAAGAAGTTGATAACGTAAAAGTTGGGAGAAGAGTAAATTGACGCTTGAAAATAAAAATGAGACAATTTGCTTTATATAAATACTCTTCATTTAATAAAGATATACATGAGGGATGATGTTTTGGGCCAACTAATGATTGCTGGTTCAGCACGAAATGCAATTTTGGGGGTTATTTGTCTTTTATTGTATTTTTGTATGAAATTATTTATGAAACAAAAAAAGAATGGAGAAATATGGAAGTTGTCTAATCTATAATAAACATTAAGATTAAATATTGATATTAAAACAGGCAAAACTCTATACGTATTGCCACACAGTGGATGCCAAAAGACTTGTGCATAAAATCCTTATCTAGTGCCTACTTATCCAATATCTTCAGACTAGTTTCTGGCTTGTGGCCTTTATCAGTGAGGAGCCTTGGATCACCTAGATCTTAGGATCTAATGCAACTTCCGCAGCCACCTTTTATCTTTTCTTAACTACAAAACTATGAGACTTAAATTGAAAACACATATTTTCAATACAAGCTGTTTTGAGACTTAAATTGAAAACACATATTTTCAATACAAGCTCATCAGCTTATATAGGTCTGAACTCAGTTCAGAACCTATACATTTTGGTGTCTATGGTTCTTTAATAACCATAACCACCACCATCCTATTAGGCAGGATTGGTTTTAAGCCAATAAACATCGCATGATCACCATTTCTTATACTTGCTCTTAACTGTTATTTAAACAGGCAAAACTCTATACATATTGCCACTAGGATGAGTAGGCATTAGATGGGGATTTTATGCACAAGCCTTCTGACATCCATTGATTACTCTGGCTTGCACTGAGTGGCAATACCTATAGAGAGTTTTGTGTGTTTTAATAATAGTTAAGAGCAAGCATAAGAAATGGTGATCATCTGATGTTTATTAAATAGTGATCTCACATGGTTACACATTACATTAACATTTTTTTATAGTAGTGTTATAGAAAGTGTTTTATGGATTAAAATTGAAAGCTACGAGATTAAAAATAAATGGAGATTTTTTTAAACCGTCTATAGTTTGTAGATATGTTTGTTTTTGCGGATAATGCTTCAGAACTTTTGAAAATGTTACCAGGAATAAGAGAGAAATAGTAATAACAAATTAGAAGTTGATAACTAAATATTTTGGTTAGATTATTAGAATTAAACTTGGATGAAGGATTTTTGGTAGAAACAAACTAATATTAAAATGAAATATGTCTATGTATTTGAAAAAGATTTTAATAGATATATTGTATCAAATTTTACCATAGATCTGAAAACTTGTAAGTTCAACAGAAAATCAATATAGACTTCAAATCGTACAATAAAGTAATATCATTTAAACATGGGTGAGAGAACAAACAGATATTGAAAAAACTAAGATGTTGAAATTAATCTGGACCAGATATTTGTAACTGTTAATAGATGGAAAGATGAAATCGT
The DNA here is from genome assembly GCA_028023455.1 of Epiperipatus broadwayi. NCBI lineage: Eukaryota > Metazoa > Onychophora > Udeonychophora > Euonychophora > Peripatidae > Epiperipatus > Epiperipatus broadwayi. The sequence continues at coordinate 29,493,079 of JAQFVV010000002.1, forward strand.
AAACTGACTTCCACGAGATAGATACTTGTAAATTAATAAGCTAATATTCGATGTAAATGCTGTGTTGATACTATTACTTTTAACAATTTTATTTGATTTTTTTTTTCCTCTAAGAATCCTGCAGTTGATCAATAATGGTTGAAAATATTTATGTATAATCAAGCAAATTTTTGATAAGAGTATATTGATTAAAAAGAATACTGGAATAATGAAAATGATTATAAACTTGATGTTTATTCAGCTTTATACTTTTTAAACAGTGCTTTCTAATTACAATCTTACATTTTAAATAGAGAGATTTGAATTCAGAATTTTTCAGTCTATTCATCTCTTACTTTATCTCAAGTCCGCAGAAGGATTTATGTGTGGTCATGTATATCGGTTGCTGAAATAGAATGGAGGATGAATAAGACTGAAAAATCCTCCTGAGTTCAAATTCTTCTGTGTGTGGTCATGCATATCAATTGCTTGAGATAGAGTGGATGATGAATAGACTGAAAATTCCTGAGTTCAAATACCTCTCTGAGTGGATGGTAGACTGAAAAATTCTTGTTCAAATTCCTCTATACGGGCACAAGTTTCTGTTGCTTGAGATAGAGTGGAGAATGGATAGACTGAAAAATCCTGAGTTGAAATCCCTGTCTGGGTGATCATGAGTATCAGTGATTTGAGATAGAGTGGATGATGAATAGATTGAAAAATCCTGAGTTTAAATTCCTCTGTGTATAGTCATAAGTTTTGGTTGATTGAGATAGAGTAGAGGATGAATAGATTGAAAAATCTGTTGTTCAAATTCTTCTCTGAATGATCATGTGTATCAGTTGCTTGAGATAGTGTTTGATGAATAGACCGAAAAATCCTGAGTTCAAGTCCCTTTCTGTATGCTCATGTGTATCAGTTGCTTGAGATAGAATGGATGATGAACAGATTGAAAAATCCTGAATTAAAATTCCTCTGTGTATGATTATAAGTATCGGTTGCCTGAGATAGAGTGGAGGATGAATAGACTGAAAAATCCTGAATTCAAATCCCTCTGTGTGTGATCGTAAGTTGCAGTACGAAATGTTAAATGTTTCATAACTTAATTCACACATAAAACAATGCATTAACTTTTTGTTTTAAATTGAACAAAACTGTTACTGAAAGGTTTGAAATGATTCAAACTGTTGATAGCTTTGTGAGTTAAAAGAATATTTTCAAGTGCTTTGCAAGATTTATGATGTCAGGGAGAGAATTAAAGATGATCTACGAAGAAATGAACCGTACTATCACATTTCATGTAGTAATTCATGATCCAGAGACATTCTTAAAATTTTTGTGGTGAATAACTAAACTATATCATTACATAAAGTATGTATTGATTCAGAGATAGCATTGCAGACGGCACTGTGACACACGTATATACCAAAATAATTATTACTATAGTTATACTTGTAAAATTTTTAGGTCTGAACTAAATTTGAAACTCAATCTTGATGATATATTTTGGCTTGTTGCTCGGGAGATCATGTGATGTTCGAACATCATATTTCCATTTATTTGACCAAAATGAGATTTTTTTTTTTTTTTAATTTCCAATTGATCTATGAATTTTCCATTCAAATTCACTAGTTTAATACTGTACTAAATTACCACAGTCATAAAATAATTATCCATATATAGAATAAAAGTAGAATCTATTCACAGAATGTAACTTAAACATTAAAATGCTTTAAATTCAATTTGACCACTCACGTGTAATGTTCGTTCAGTCGTTACACAATTTATTATTTAATTGCTTATTTTTTCCCCCCCAATATTTGTTTTTCATTTGGATATTTAAAAAGTTAAAACTATTATTTGAGGAAGTAAATCAGCATTTGTTTAAGAATCTCTTCTTAGTTGGCAGTATTTTGTCAACCAGTTAGTCAAGTGATAATGTCCACAATCTGGAATTCCAACCAGATAACACTTGGAAATCGTTTGAGATTCCAAGCAACCACAAGATTATTCTCCGTAATTAAATAGCCTATAATCCAGTCTAGCTAGCCCTGCAATTATTGTTCGGCAAATGGTATATAGCTCGACATTTAAATTTCTCATCGCATTTGACTACATTTTTGTTCACTTCAAATGATTGGAATTGTAGCTTGCTACCTTGTAATAACTCTCAAAAATTAATCTATTAATAAAAATTGTTGTTCATAAGTTGTGTTTTTGTGCAGGTATTGTTGTAAATGGAGAACTGTTGAGCTCTTAACATTTATCAAAAACTATTAATAAACTAGTAATGTTAGATAATCTGATTTGATACATCCTTTTTTTTTTCTACGAATATTTTTTAATATTTTAAAAATGTTATTTAAATTAAGAAAACGGTATAAATAAATAATAACAGCACTTAATATCATTGTTAACTGAACTTACTTATAGACAGGAAACAGAAATGATCATGTGATTTTTCTAGTTTTCAATGATAGCACATTGTCTATGTATTGCTGAATCTAAATTTTTTTATCAGTTATATCGTTAATTTTTGTTACTTAAACGTTGAAATATTACTTTAATATTTAAAAAAAAAATACACTTCATCAAATTATCTTGATAATTGTTGTATATTATTTATTACAGTCCCTTTAACAGAAAACCTATACAAATATAAGATGCTAAAATAAATTGTAAAGCACATGACTAGTAATGTTTATTAAGTGCTATTACATGACGATACTTGAATTTGACTTTGGTGTGAGAGATGGCATAACTAATTCCCCTCATAGCCAGTGAAGTCACATTTGATTGTTAGAAACACATGTTCTGCAAGAGGTTTAGTTGATTTTTCATTAAACACTGTACATAAGTTTCTATACCCTACAAAAAGCGTAAATTAATAACATTAATAGACTATAAATAAATAATAATAGCATGTAATATTATTGTACAGGAATATTTTTCATTACTTAGACAGGAGACAAAAGATCACAGGATTTTCCAAGAATTGCTTGTGCTGGTGTTAGCACATTATCTATTTATGTAGAATCTCAAAATTTATTTACTAGAATTGCCTCTATTTTTTTTTTTTATAGACGAAAATCAATTTCAAAGTATTAAGATCTTGCATGATCAAGGAAAATTGAAGCAATAATTGAATAATTTGCTGCAGTTTTTATATAATTATAAAGTAATTAGTCTTTCCTTATTAATTTGTTTATACAATATCGCAATTCACCTATATATGAGCTAATACACTTTCATATATACCTTTACCCCACTTAATGAAGGCAATTGGTCTCCCAAAACTCATCGTTAAGCAAGAATATTCTATGCAGAATAAGGATTTACAATAGTTGTCTATGGGGAAAAAATTGGCTGTTACTCCAGCTAAAGATTTACACTATAAGTTAGAAATATTATGTTAAAAAAAGTAACTTATCGAGTATATGTTAAAATTTAAAAATCTCTTAACATACGTTATTTGCTTGTGTAAACTATGTTGCGTGTATTCTCTAAAAATATATAAGTATGATAATGTAATATATAGGGTATATAAGCACAGACTTTCACTCAATCCACCACTCTCCAGTCTGATAGTATGAAGATTGGCTATCTTAATATATATCTGAGCACTTATAGTATATATATATGGGAGATGATAATCTGGACCAACTGATGATTGCTGGTTTAGCATGAAATACGTATATTGGTGATTATTTATCTTTTCAGCATATATGTGCTTAAATGTATCAGTGTTATTAAATAGACTGGAGAGTGGTGGATTGAGTGAAAGTCTGTGCTCATATACCCTATATATTACATATATAGACACAGGTGTATATATAATAAGCCTGTGTTTCAGTTATTAGGTATGATAATGCAACTTAAATCTATGTAAAAAAGGGGGAAAAAACATAGCTTAAAATTTTTACTTCCTGTAATCCGTTTACCCACCAATCATCGTTATCCAGTCTGGTTTCCAAGCTCAAAGATTTTCTTGATTTTTTCATAGGCATATTAATCAATAAAGCAAGTCATATATAACGTGACATTACTTTTATAAGCTTGTATTTATAAAAATGTAATACAGAGAGCTTGAAACCAGTTGGTCTGGAGATAGGAAGGTTCTGGATAGAGATTTTAAATATTTTCTCGTACCGCACTTATCAATTAAGAGCTTATTTGAGCTATTGGTATGCTCTCTGTATTACATAGTCATATTAGTAAACATGGAATTATTTATTTGTAGAACAGAACATTTATGAGTTTTTAAGGATAAATAAGAAATTATTGTTAAATGTTGCTGTTGAAATTATAGAAATTCAGTTATTTATTTAAAAATTAATATAGAATTATCAAAATGATCAACAAATGTAATAATTCATAATTGTTTTTTTGTTACAGAAAGAAATGTCAAGCCCTCTCCTAGCATCTGTGAGATGTTTTAGGTAAATGATTTTTTTCTTAAAAAAAAAAAATTATACTTCTAGTTAGTAAATATTGAAGGTTGACTTTTAAAATGTACACAATGGCACATCATTATCTCCTTTATATTTCTAACTGTACTTGGCCTGTGGAAAGGCCATCGTTTTTGTAATAGTTTTTTTTTAATCGATTGCTTTAACAAATTACTTCCTTAGCATAAAATGCGTCATAAAAAAATAATGATTTATTAATGGAGGAACAAATAATTATTTTTTTTCTTGAAAAATATGCCCTTTAACAAAGAAATGTTTAACTTGAATATCATGGAACAGCATTATGGACAAACATACATTCACATAAATTTTATTTATATAGTTTGTGGAGCGTTTCTAAAATAAAAAATGGTTTACTGCTTGGAAGGTTTAAGAAATTCTAGCATGCAAATTGACAGAGTTTGGTTGGAATTCATGGACTTTGAGTTTCAGAATCTGCCAATCTAAAATTGCATTGAATCATGCAGGTAATAACTAACAAGGAATATCTTTATTAAAAAAAATCTTGAACCAGAGGTAATAAATCCATAAGTTATTGTTGTAAATCTTTGACTCTGATTGGTGCTTCCATAACATAGTCTTGGAGAAGAGTTATAAATATACGCTCATTATCTCACAAGCTTACATCAATTAGCACTAGTGACATCTTTCTTTTGAAATCACATTATAATCAATGAGCAAAATCAATAGATGCTAGGTGGTGTACAATTTGGACTTCTGATTGACTTCTAGCTTATTGGCTTTTCCAGAATTAGATAACTAACTAAAAACCATTCACATTGTTTAGCTTGCATGTTACTTAGAGTCCATTGATTTTATTCATAATTAGCATAAATGATTTTGGGAAGCAGAAGATGTCAGCAACTACATTTACAGAGAGAGCCATTAGAGAAAAATACAATAGATGTTATATACATTTTTGACTTGGAATTGGTGGAGAAGAGCAACAAATATACACATTATCTCGCAAGCGTACATCAGTTAGCACTAGTGATATCTCTCTTTTAAAGCTACATCGTAATCAATGAGCAAATCAATAGATACTAGGTGGTGTGTAGCTTGGACTCCTGTTTGATTTCTAGCGTATTGGCTTTTCCAGAATTAGACAATTAGCTAAAAACCATTCACATTGCTTAGCTTGCATGCTACTTGGGGTCCATTGATTTTATTCATAATTATCATAAATGATTTCAGGAAACAGAAGAAAGATGTGGCCAATTATATTTACAGAGAGCCATTAAATAAAAATATAAGAGATGTCATATGACGTTCCAGATCTTTCAATTACAAGAGATTTCATGTAATTAAGGTATTGCTTTTAATCTTTTCCTCTAGTTTAAAATCAATGAGCATAATTTATATTTTAATCTTAATAGATAATTTTAATAATAATATAAAAAATTTTAAAAAAATTTAAATTTACTTCTCAATATCCAATAGAGGTTACTCATTCGCTATTTTTCATATATATTTCTCAAAGAAGATTAAAGTAATTATAAAAAAAATAGTGTGCCGATCAAAATCATGTATTCATTCAACAAGACCAATAATCCAAGCAAAAGTACCTTGAATCCAACCATGCACAAGATACATATGTCAGGACAAGGATGAATCCTAACCTATTTGCCTAAATTATTGCCTCTCTGACTAATGGATAACGTTTATGATGACACTAGCAGTGCTTGGTTTTATTCCGTCCCAGCTGGAGGTCATGGTTCACATAGAGACTCAAAATAATAAAGGGTTTATATGAAAAATCAATGATTTAATGGATTCTGACGATTGCAGAATGGTACAGATATGATTTGATCGATTACTAATGGTTTGAATCGTAATAATGATAATTCTTTATGGCAACATTACAAAGAAGTGAATTTAAATCAAAGAAATATTTAAATAAATAGAATAATTAACCTTAGAGATTGGGAGTGATGACAAACTAAACTTATTTAAAATAACAATATTATAGGAATTTATTAAGGAATTTAGTACAAAATAAGTAGTCTTTGTTTATACAACTTGGTTATTTTCTTTAATTCGTTTTGATGCGGCTTTGACAAACAATGTAAAAGTTTGTTAATTGGTCGGCCAAAAACCAATCAGCAATAAAATATTATTACCCCTTTTCAAGATATTACAAATAAATCTGTTTTATATATATATTACAAGACATGAAAGTTGGGCATTTAAAACACTATTACATTTAAAATCATTTGTATATAATGAGTGTGGAAGCAAAATAGTTCTTAAATAAATAATTGACAATTATACAGTCAGATTTAATTAATTACGAAATTTGTTTGTAAAGAACGTGCCATCACGGCAGAGAGCATTTCAGGTTTGCTAAATAGAGATATAAAATGATGAAAAAGGCAGTATGCTATTATAGATTACAACAAAATAAATGAGGTCTGCTATGAACCTCTGGGTGGCTTTACTAAAAGAAATTCCTGATATGTACAGGTAGATAAGAGAAATGTTGGCCCTCCAGCCAAAGCATGTCTCTGAATAATAATAAAATATTTTTGATGTGCTGGACTTCCCATACACATCTTAAGGGCAATGCTCGAAAAGAATCCCTTGGTATGAACTATGTCTACTTTGAGGGAGTGTGAAAGATTGGACTGGTCATAGTTAAATTTCCGAAAGCCCTGATGAGTAAGTAGCAAAGCAAAATACTAATACTAAATGAATGGTTGTAGCTATAAATACATAATGCCTTAGACATATATATAGATAGTGTATCACTAACAAAATTAATAACTTAATTCCTGATTAAAATAATCGGCTCCCTATCATGATGGAAAGTCCCAGAGGCCTTGGGCAATTACTGAACGGATCATAAAACATAATATAAAAAAAAAGGAAGTCAAGAATTAAAATTTAAAATATAAGTTGTTTTCCACACTTTACAAATATTTCATTTATCAATAAAGTTATTAAATAGTTTATGAAAGATTACAAAATAAGACTTTTAATTAACATAGACGGGGCATTGAATATCAAACTCACTTCTGATTAAGTTTGATAATATAAAGCATAATAAATTATACATCAAATTTTTTACTATTTTTGACAAATAAAAATATATATGTATGAAACATATACTGACAAAACGCTATAATAGATTTTACTTAATTGATTCACTAAAATTCTTTACTCTTTCAGAAATAATTACAGGGCTATTTTAAATGGGAGGCAATAGTAAGATACTTTTAAAATAAATCATTCAAAATAAATTTATAATGATATACAAAACTAAACGAGCTTTCTATTAATTAATTTACGGGAAGTAAGTCTTCCGTAATGATTTTGACTGGAAAAATAAGAGGGAGAGAATTTAAAGTTAATAGCTCATTGAATTTTGTACTTGGAAATTTCAGTAAATCAAATATTCTAAATAAACCAACAAAAATTAATTTAATTTGCCGCATCAAAATAATGTAAGATCTTATAAGAATTGATATTTTAAATTTAATAAAATTAAAAGACGCATTTTCAACCAAGCCGTATAAACATCACACAGATATATAAATTAGTATTGATTTGGAAAACAAGTAAAATGGAATCAATGGCTTGCGGCGAATTGGACGTTACCTCAGAATCAATCAGTAGGCATTCCATGGCTTGAAACAGGCAGTTAATACAGTCAGATCATTTCAGGCTTCCTCAACACAGACAGTCTCTGGCTAGATGTTTAAAGCACTGGAAAGGCATGGATGGGCTGGTGGGACAGAGCTCCGGAAAGCAAGGGTTGATCTTTTTAGCCAGTCATTCTTTAATTACGATGCACTCTTCAGTGAACCGTTCTCAATAAAACTCAATAACAATCCTTATCAAATTTTCCACTATTTATGTGTTCTGGTCTTATCTATAGGATTAAATCTACACTGACCTCCACCAATTGTAATTGCTCTAAGCAGTTCTGTGAGGTTGGTGCCTGCTTTGGAGGGAAAATCTAAAACTCTGCATGAACATGCCCCAAGGGTTGATTTGCTAATTAAAAAAACAACAACAAGCAAATTAAGTTTATCAGTCATTGTACTAACCAAATCTATTTAATTAAGGTTTAGATTAACAAAAATGTAGATTTTATTCAGAAAATTTTTAGGAATTTGGTACAATGACTTTCAAACATATTTGACATAAACTTAAGCAGAAATTTACAAAATATTTCTTAAAAATATTATTGTTTAAATAATTGATTCTCAAGTGTACATTGATTAAAAGATAAATATAAAATGTTACCCACTAATTAATTGAAGAAAATGAACTTTAATAAAGAATTTGAAATATTTGTAACATTTTATAGATATCTAGGATTCAATTCAATTCAATAAAATAAACACAATATATATTTTTACAAATATAAAATAAACTAATATAAAAAGGTTAATTTTAATTATAAAATAAGATTAATGAAATATAAAAGATTATAATATTGATTAAAATATACTACCACCTCTTATGAGATGAGTGTCAGTTAATAAAGATGGGGTTCAAACCCAGACTAGTGCTGATGACATTGGCACTAGGTGAAGCAGGAATATGTACTATATTTCCAGCTTCAATAGTAATTACACATAAATTCCCAATATGTTTTCAATATTCACATCTATAAAGTTCATGAAAATCTAATTAATAAATATAACTATTATATTTATTATTATTGTTTATTTGTGAAAAATATTTAGGAAATTGTGATCTTCCAGTTGTCATACATATGAAAAACATATGTCTGACATCTAGAATACTAAAGTAAAAACATTTCTACTTATAGTTTATATATAGTAATAATAATTAACAGCCGCTCGTAAAGAAGCATGGCCATTACAATTCCAAAAAAAAAAAGATGAAACTTTTTTAGAAATGAGTTTTGTGATAACTATACAGACCAACCTGTGAATCATAAATATGACCCCGTAAGAACATGCTGGTTCAGTTTTCTGTTTATTTGACATTTTACAATGTCTTAATTTCTCAGTACAAAATCTTTCCTGAAATACTTCAACACTATGTCCAATTGTACCTCTATTCTATTTTCTGCTGTATTTTCTCAATGGAATTGATTAGTATTACATTTCCTTAGAATGTCTTTGAGATAATCCATACAAACATATACAGGGTCCATCTCTCCCATGAAAATCGTGCTTACTTTCACCATAAAACTTCCTTTTACGGAATCTTGCAATGTTTATTCATTTTACATTCCCAATCTAATGAAAGTGTGATTTTATAATGGTGGACTTTATATTATTATGTCCATCTTATTGAAGAATATATTAATTGGTTTTATAATCTTGTCATTGTACTTATAATATTTTATGGAGCATCCTTAAATGAAATCCCAATAGAGTCTCCCAAGTTTCACATCCATATAATAAATTAGGTGAAATAACTTTATATATGGATAACTTCGTTGGAATAATTTTTTGCCTTTGATGAAATATTCTAGCAGCAGCACAGCACATTGGAATCTGTGTTGTACCTCAACTTCCAATTCCATCTTTCTACTTACAAAACCACCAAGATATCTAAACTGGTTTACAGTCTCAAGTTGATAACCATCCAAATTAAAAATTACTAAGGATTTTTCTTTTGTCACTGGCTGATAAAAAACTGAGTTTTTTTTTTTTTTTTGATGTTAATTAGTAATCCAAATTTTGTGTTCTATAACTTGTCTTTTGAATTGGCAAATCCACAATCCAAGAAGATCTTGTTGTAACTTTTAATCAATTCAAATTAAAAATTCTACCATCAAATCTGTATCATATATTGATTCCTGTTTGCTTAAGTCACCTACAATTAATTCCAAAGACCATTTTCATATAAATTGAAAGCAATATTATAATAAGAACACATCTTTATTTAATACCAGTTATTATTTCAAATGCCGTTGGGTTTTTCATCTGTAAAATAACACTTCTTCTCATTACATCATGTAGAAGATGTGTAATATGAATAAATTTTGATAGACAATCAATTCGTTTCAAATAATGCCATAGACTTATCCTATTAACTGAATTATCACTCCGTTATTCCTGGCACTTTTCTTCCATTAGTGCTTCTTCACGCTCTAAAATCACATAATCTGTTACATAACCATTCAGCTGGAATGGGAAGCAACCTATTTAACAAAATTTTTGAAAGTATCTTAACTATACTGGATAATAATGATATTTCAGTAAACATCAAAATAATGATATTCCATGAGAATTATTTCCAATTTTTTTTATTCCTTTTGTTTTTAAAAATTGGATCATTAAAAAGCAAGTTTGAGATTGGGTGGGATAACAATTCTAAAAAATTTTCAGTATTTTGGAAGGTAACATAGCATTAAATTTTAAAATTTCTTCAGATATTTTATCTATAATGTGGAATATATAGAGGTCAGATTCAAACCCTGTTCTTTTTGGATGTCAAACCCTCCATTTATTAACAACTGGCTCACATAATCATGATACTAACTACAGAGTTATCGATTTTATTGCTTCAATGAACATAGGTAATTGTTTACCCTAATCATTAAAAAAAAACGTCTACCTCAGTATCGCAATTATATCTCTATATATGTGAGAATATCATAAAATAGAAAGTACAGGTGGTGCATTTCACATACTTTAATGAATCTTGTATCTGTACATAATACTATTGTTTATTAGATTCTTATAGTTTAATTAATACTGTATATTTATCCAACATATTAATAGAAAAAAAAACAGCCAAAACATAGATATGATACCATTAAATAAATAAATTAAAATGTTTTAAATGAACATATTATGATTTGACTTTGAATAAATATATTTTATCTTTTTAGACCTTAAAAGTGGAATAACAATCTTATCCAGTTCATTGCTTGTTTTTGTGATCACATTTACTTTCTTCTTTACTTCATATATTTGGTTCCTGATTTTATATAACTTCAAACTTATTAAGTCTATAATCATTTAGTTTGGTCTGTTTCCCGATTTACTTTTAATTTACATGCATTAAAATCAAATAGTTATTATGGAGGCTCCTGGCTTGACTAGTGTATCAGCTGGATTCATCACATTTAATCCCCAATTTTTTTCTTTCTTAAAATAGTCAAAGATCCAATATTAAATCTATGGGAGTTTTTTGGAAGAAAATTTATTTTTCCTTTCATAATTTTGTACAGCATATTGACCTCTGGTAGATGTCATAGATGAGAGATCCTTCAATAATGGTGGGATTAATTTTAGATTTTTCTATATTTTAAGGCACGCTTTCTATTGATCACTATTTCGTGAAAACGTTGGACTGAATATACATTTAGAATTTTAATCACATATAGCAAAGATATTTATATAATAGACTGTATTCATCCACCTTCACAGGATATATCATATAATAGTCACCATTCTTTGCTTGCAAATTTTTCCATACTATCTCTGCATAGCTTAGATTTTGCAATCTTAAATCGGCAATATTGGTTTCTTAAGATTTTTACCTAATGGTCTTTCTGTTCCTGACTTAAAGAGAAGACCCTGGACGTTTTAACATGAACCATTTTATTAAAAATCACTTCCCATCCCAGGAGTTAAAAAATATAAATTTCTGAATGCCTGTGGATATATTTGAATATCTATTTTTGTAATAAAACATAGCAGAATTTATATACGTTCTAATGAAAATAAAAATTCTTTTAAAAATAAATAAATAAAAACAAAAAAATTCCTTTGACAGTTTGATTTACTCACAAATGTCTAATATTTTTATATTCATATATAATAATTACTATTATATAATGCACATTTTTCCTCTTTTAGAATCATTTATTTACAAATTGCAAAAGGCAATAAAAGATGTGTTTATCATTATAAAGAGCCACAAGATTGGGATCTGAGTCACATTTGACTTGCCAACCGCAGTTTACCAACCCATGCCCTAGACAATTGAATTTACTTCCTTTTATACATTACTTCTTCACTGTTTTTTGGAAGTATTTCCTAATCACCCAGACATTATTCCAATATCTGTCAACTAAATTCTTGGTTTATCTGTGTTTTTTTTTCATTCCATATAAAACCTTAATTACATTGTATTTACTACTTCACCTTTGAGTAGTAAATAATTTAAATTGCACTTTACGCAAAAAAGTGAAGCTTGCAAAATATTAAAGAGTTATATGGCTAAGCGCTTTCAGAGAACTTAAGTCTCCATAGTCATAACCTATTTTAATTGAAGTTCAGCGGTGATTTATTGCAGATGATAACTCTGCAATAAACCAAAAAGAATCGTGCTTTGCAATCTTCAGAAAATGGTCATTATGAAAGAAAATTTGCATAAATCACCGTTGAACTTCAATTAAAATAGGCTATGAATATGGAGATTTAAGTTCTCTGAAAGCGCTTAGCCATATAACTCTTTAATATTTTGCAAGCTTCACTTTTTTGCGTAAAGCGCAGTTTAAATTACTAAATCATATTATTTAAATACAGGTATACTTCATATCCCTGGAGTTTAGATGTAATTATAGGGGATTTGAACCCAGACTTTTAACTATCCAATCTATCTCATACAACCGTTACACATGACTACACACATGTGAAAAAAGTAAATAGTGAGTGCTGGGTCATTTTTTTCACGTGCGTGGTCATGTGTATCGTATGAGAAAGATTGGATAGCTGAAAGAAGCTTGAAAGTTGGGTTCAAATCCTCTATAATTAAAGCATATAAATTACTGTTTGATATAAAATCAAAATATTCAGAACTAACTAAACTTTTTTATTTATTTAATCAAATAAATCTGTATTTTGTAATACTAATTTATTTTACCTAAGAATTTTGTTTTAACTATATAAAACTTAGTCTACGTATTATAAAGAGAAAGAAAAAAATTTTGTGTTTTTCCTTTTTATTAAATGTATGTGTATTTATGGCCAACGTTAGTGTATACTACATTGCCCCATCCCCTGTTGAAGAATAAAATAGTCAAGTCACTCTTATTTATTTTTTACATCGACCAATTTTATTTTCTTAAGTTTTCTTTATTTTAATGGTGTCATGCTCAGATTTATTTATTTAATTACTAACTTATTAATAGACTTTTGAACTGGACTTATTTAAATAAGTCAATTATTACTTATTTATATGAAAAATAAAGACAAAACAAAAATCAGTATACAATGAAAGCATTATTTAGGATGCAGCATGTATAAGTGTTAACTCATTTGATAATATTAACATAATATGAATGATGTCCATACATCAAACTCAACCACTCTTCAATATCACTAAAGGATTCATTGACATCATCAGGAGATTCATCATGCGAATGTGCCTGATCAGGGGCATTTCGGTCTGGATCACTCGCAAGTGTGTCAGGTTCTTTCTGCTATACTTGGTATTCATAATTATATTCTAAGGTTCCTACCTTTAGCAAGCACAGTGAACCAAGGATTTTCTCTACTGCTACTTCACTTTATACGAAGGTTTCATATTTTTATATCTGTAACGATGAAGTTGCATAATGACCTTCATATGCAGTTCAACTATATCTCTATGTGAGAATACTAGCTATACACCTTGACATTGGATGACATTCAGCTATGATTTATATACTCTACATACACCCAATGACTATACTTTCAGTCTTCATTCATCACTATTATCTACCTCTTCTGCCGAGGAATCTTAGGGAGTGAGAGCTATACGTTTTTTTTCCTCTATCTCTCCATCATCTACTGTGAATGCATTATTTTTATATTGGCAAATTATAACTTAAGGACTCGGTCCTGAAACTTTTTGTAGATATTTTTTTCTGAATGACTTACGAGATTGATTCAGATCATAACTATGAGCAAATGTCTTTCATTGCGATTTTCTCAACTGTCCAATTTTTATTAATCTGTTCAATATCTCTGTTTTCCTTCTCAGGTTGGATTTGTTTTTATATAATAGGTAACAGTGCCTTGAATAAACATAGCATGGATTTGCCATGAGGCAGTCGGATATTCAAGTCTTCTAACCTAATTGATAGTTCAGTTGATGTATCTGACTACTCGCTGAACTTGATTAACAGTCATGCTGATTACAGTTAGTATAGATCCTAAACAGTCAGCCAATTCACACACTACATGTTCATAAGAATTTGTCTGTTAATTTCGAATTGAGGCCCTTTCCTTCAATCCACCTCTACCACTCAACTGATAAATTGAGACCCGTGATCATTATTGATCTCTTCATTCCCATGGCATTAATGTATTGGAATTCTTAAATACAAATAGTACGTTTAGTGTTTTCTGGAGGCAATGATCTGTAGAAATCTACTGATAAATTCTCATTAGGCTTCTGGGGAATGAAAGTGTGTAGTTTTCTTTTCTGACCAAGTTCTCATGATGCTGGTACGATTTGCTTCTTTAGCTAAGCAATTCAAATTAAACTATCCCTTCAAACTGCTGAGATACTCAATTGAAGCTTCTTGAACATGTCCTGAAAAAATGCTTATTTTTAAGAATTGGTTAACTATACTGAGTGTATTATGGACTGTGTGTTTGTCATAGTTAACTTTTTCTGGCCCTTCATGCAAATCTCTACAATATATTTCAATGAATTAGATTGCATAATATTTGTACAATAAATATTTACATCATCATCATCATCAACCATTATCAATCCACTGCAGGATGAAGGTCTCTCCAAGTTTAATCCATCTTCTCCGATCTTTAGCTTCTCTTCTCCACAACACCCCTGCACATTTTCTTATTTCATCCATCCATCTCACATGTGGTCTCTTTCTGGGTCTTTTACAATCTCTTGGAATCCAGTTTAAAATTTCAATTGTCCATCTATTATCATCTCTTCTAGCAATATGTCCAGCCCAACTCCATTTCAATCTAAACTAAATAAAATATCTTTTATGGATTAATTATTGTAATAAAACAATAATGATGAATTAATAATTTTTATCAATAACTATACCATTTAAATTTAGTGGAAATAAATATCGTCATGTTATATCCCAAGATTCATGAATTTTAACATTCGCACTTTGTCTATTAATTAGATTGTGTATTTATATTTATCAAAATTTGCCTTCGATTTTTCTTTTATTACGACTTCTTTCCTCACAAAGAATCTTAGTATTTTTCAGGTTGAAATTGAAAGTAAACTTATTTGCTTTTTCATGAACAAAGAAAACATAATGTTATTAAATCATTATTATTTTTTATGTGTTTCCTACTCCAGCTGTCTACAAATGAAAAAAAGGAAATGAGTAAATATACAATATTGTAATAATCGTCATTCTCTTTTTTTAAATAAATTCTTTTGGGATATTTTTTATAATTTCAAATATATTTAATATTTTTTTTAGGAAATTAAAAGGTATAGTAATTTTTAAAAAGAAAAAATAATAATGCATTTGAAATTGCAAAGAATATATTAATATTTATTTACTATATATATATGTATTTTGATATTTTAGAAATTGAATGATTTTTTTAATATACATTAAAGACATTTTTTTTTTTCCAATTTATTTTCACATTTGTAAATTAAAATATATATGCATAAGAAAAACACCAACAAAAGAACCTTTAGGTTAATGAGAAAAGGTTTTCCAATTAATAGTAATTGATCATGTCTTGGCAACATCAAAGGTTAAAGATTATCTTTGTTTACATGGATATGATCCCTTCATTTCTATTTATTATAATAATCCTTGGAAATATTTAATTCAACATATATATGTAATTTTTTAGTTTTCTTTTAAAATGTCTACAATATGTAGTATTCCCTAAAAAAAATCTTACCATAAAATATTCTAAATATTACAAAATCTATCAAATACATGTGATTTAATAGCATTTCAATAAATATAAGAATGATAGAAGCAAAACAAAGAAGTGTTGCTAATTATTTTATTTAATAAATATTAAGATTCCAAATGAAGAATAGCTATGTAGAGTCATGCAAGAAAATGAAGAAATCTAAAGAAGTGAAATGAATATATATGAGTGTGTTTAAAACTTATTTTTAATTTTCATTCTT
Organism: Epiperipatus broadwayi; assembly: GCA_028023455.1. NCBI lineage: Eukaryota > Metazoa > Onychophora > Udeonychophora > Euonychophora > Peripatidae > Epiperipatus > Epiperipatus broadwayi. Next base: position 29,509,545 of record JAQFVV010000002.1, read on the forward strand.
TCTCTTTTTACCCTTTTTTTTTGAGCTGAAATAGTTATATTCAAATAGTTGATAAGGATAATAGTTATGCCAAACGTGTTATAGATGTATAGAATATAGCGCAAATAATTTAAATACATTGTAATTAATATTTGATAATAATGTAAGGCTTTTTATTACATATATATTTATTCTGGTATTTTAGATATACAGCAAGATTTTTTTATATGTTCATTTTATTTAATTTTTTTTTCCTAGTACCACCAAAAGTTTGTCTCATATCATAAAACTAACAAGGCTCAGAGTTGTAGACAATAGTGCTCTAGGTAAGGAAGCAATGGCTGCCGGAAAACCACCAAGATGCATTCATGTATATAAAAAGACTGGAATTGGAACAATTGGAGATAAAGTTATGGTTGCTATTAAAGGACAGAAGAAACGTGGTTACATAGTAGGCTGCAAAAAGAAACAACCTGCATTTCTTCCTCGGTTCGATAGTAACAATCTTGTTCTTATAAATGACAATGGAACACCTCTTGGAACCAGAATTCGTGTGCCAATACCTATAGCAATTAGAGGAATGCCAGGGGACATTTCTAAAATTTTAGCAATTGCTACTAAATTTGTCTAAAATTCTGTAAAGAAAGAAAATAAATTACATATTATGTATTATTGCTGAAGGGAAAATAAAGATTTTTAATAACTTCAATCCTTTTGAAAAAATATTTTAAGAATTATTTGTTGGCTAGTATATATATTCCAATCAATCTTCTCTCTTTCCAAAATATTCCTTTATTTTTCAAGGTAGTTATAAGTTTATTCCATATTATCAAATACTTTTTCCAAATCCACAAAACATATTAGTTTTTTTATTTTTTTTAATTTATCTTTCTGCAATCATTTTAACACCACCAATAGCATCTATTGTACTTTTTCCTTCCTGAAAACCAAATTGTTCTCCAATTCTTTGAGTTAAAATTCTCAATATGCAAACTTATTGTCCCGTACTCTTCGCATCTAATGGTTTTTTTCCTTTTTAGCAATTGGAATCACTAATTCTCAAGAAATCTTTAGGCCAAACTGCACTATTATATATCCAGATTACAGTCCAATAAAATTTTATAGACGTGATGTGATGTACTGTAGCTTCTTCTTAAATGAAGTCAAGAATCTCTCAGCAATTATACCAAGATATTGTGTCAAAACCAACAGCTCCACCATTTTTTTCCTTTCATTTGATTTAACTACTTCTGCCAATATGTCCCTTGTCTTGTTCATCTATTTCACCATCTTCACGTTCAAGTCCATAATTAATTGTTTTATTTTCTTGTCTTAACAAATACTGAAGATATTCTTTCCATTCTTATTAGTTATTTCACTCATTAACCATTTCTTTTTTTTTTGTTGCCCCAAGTGACATTTCTAATTCTATCAAATATCTTTTTGCCTATTGAAGCACTTCTATCTTTCTACATTCTTGTTCCAATCATTTTTCTTTTGCTAATCTGTTTCTCTTCTTAGTTCATTATTAATTTATGTACATTCTCTTTCCCTTCCTCACTATTGATATTCTTTCATTTTCTCTATATTTTCATCTTTTTCATTATAATTTTTGTTTTCCAAGACTTCATTTAGTAATTGCATAGTTTCTATTAATGCTATTTTTAATGTTTTCTCCTTAATCCTACACCAATAGTTATATGAATCATTCATATACTCCTTACCTTTGTCTAGCCTCATTATTTTCTAGCATATGAAATCAAACCTTCCTTTCTCCATTTCATTCAATTTATTCCATGTTCCATCTTACATATCTTTTCTCTTCCTTTTTAAATTTAATTTAGCCCTGACCATATTATCAATGAAATTTATATCAGCATCAGACATAGCATGTGAACTCTTAATATTATTTTTATATCTCTACCGGAATCAATATATAGTCTATCTTATATCTGCTCTATTGCAATCACAAAATTATTCTCTTTATAAAATATACAATTGCCCAAACAAATGATTTTGGGGTCACAAGTACTTTCTTTTCATTAAACACTTATTGTTTATCAAAAAACAAATATTTGTATAATAATTGTTTTTTATTGTTTTTTCTTTAACAAATAATTAAAAACCAATTAAGCGTATTTCCCGCTTTGAAGGTGAAATAAAAATAAAAAAAAAGAATTAAATTCCAAAACCCTTTGGGGCCCTCCTTTCTTTATGAAAAAAAATTTAAAAATTATATATTTAATGCAATTAATAACATTGATGTGATGTGATGTGATGTATTATGGCTTCTCCTTAAACGAAGTCAAGAATATCTCAGCAATTATGCCCAGATAAACCTGTTAGCCACTTTATTTTACATTCCTCACTCTAAATTTACCCATAATCTGCTCTATCCCATTTCCACAACATAATCTTTGTCAACTCTATAACCTTTATATCTAAATCCCCCTTATCTTTTCCCAAACCCAGCATAAAAACCAATAATTCACTTTCTGTATAATCACTCTTTTCATATTTATTTTTCCACAACTTCATTATATGTACCCTTTCTGTTTTCAAACATTTACATTCAATTAACAAATGCCTAATATTTTCTATTCCTTCCTTACATAATTTACAAAATAAATCACCCATATTTTTCCATTTACATGTATATTCTTTTGTAGCTAAAGATCCCGTTCAAGCCTTAAACAATAAACTACTTTCCTTACTATTATCATATATTAACTCACACCTAATATTCTGTTTATTTCTATATATATTTAAACTCTTTTTACTCTCCATATTATTTCTCCATCTCTCTAACTCCCTAGTCTTTATTAATAAATTTATTCTTTTATCCCATTCCTTACTACTATAACACTCAATAATCCTCTTATCACAATCATCCCATCTTTTGTACAAATATACTGATATAAATTCTTTATCCAAATATTTTGCATACCGCATTACCTTTCTCACCCATCTTGTTACCTGCCCTTTACTCATAACCCAATTAAATACTATTTTAGCTATTCTTTTATTATCCATAAACTGCAATCTACCAAACATTTTCATTTTACTTTTTTGCATCTCTCATATGAAAACTTGACCATCCCATTTCTCCTTGAATTGCCTCCCTTGCTGTCCATACTTCTGCATCCAATGCATGTTTTCCTACTTCCCTTTGAGCTTTTTCTAAATAATCTAATATCTTTTTACTAACATATAATGCATCATTACCATATGTTAACCCTGCTACTGCAACTCCTTTCCATATAATTCTAGCTACATCATATTTATTATATGAAAATACTGTTAATTTCTTTATCAATCTTTTTCTTTTCTTTGCTTCATTTATCAATTTTTTCTCCCATTCATTCAAATAATTTTTCTGATTACTTAAAATAATTCCCAAATAACTATATCTATTCACCACACTTAACTTAATATTTCCCAATAAAAATTCTACATCTTCTCTTTCCTCAGTATTAACCACCATTATATTTTATTTTTCTTCACTAAATTTAATCCCCATCTCTGTACCCACCCTTGCACATGTCCTCAACATAACTTCCATATCTTCTCTTTTTTCTGCATACAAAAATATATCATCTGCAAAAAAAAGACCTGACAAAATATATACTCCCTTACTACCTATTAACGGTATCTCTATCCCTCTTCCTAATCTTTCTATTGCTCTTTCCATTTCACTCAAATACAACACAAACAAAATAGGTGACATAGGGCATCCTTGCCTTAGTTCCACACCATTTTTAACTTTAACCGATTCTATATTCTCTAATTGATATATATAATAATTATTTTCATATAATTTCTTAATAATATCTATTAAAGCTTCATTCATTCCCAAATTTGCTAAACTTATCCATAATCTATTTCTATTTACTCTATCATATGCCTTCTCTATATTTATAAAACTCATATATAACTGTTTACTTGCATTCCTACTCATATCCATAAGTTGTGTAACTACAAATAAACTATCTCCTATACGCCTATCTAATCTAAAACCTCCTTGCATTTCCCCCACTACATTATTCCCTTCCATCCATTTTACAACTTTACTAGCCACCATATATGAGAAAACTTTATATAAAACTGATGTTACCGCTATCGGTCTATAATTATTCAACTTTCTATGATTCTTACCCTTTCCTTTAAATAATAACCTTACTCTTGTATTACTCCAACTACTTGGGAAAACTCTATTCTGTGCCATTTTATTAAAACAGGATAATAACTTTACTTTTGCCATATATCCTAAATTCATTACCATCTCTGCTGCCCATCCATCTAAACCTCTTGCCTTCCCACTTTTCAATTTCTTCTCTACCTCATTAGATTATATTAGGTGAACAGCGCCACATAGCGGCTGGAACTTGCATCACTGCTTTTGGCCCCCTACTCTGAATATTTCTGTGGTTGACACGGAAACAGCGCCTCTTGCGGCCACATGGGTATAAGTTACAACTACCTTAAAGGATTATTATAAACATTCTTGTTTTTCAAATTATGTAATGCGAGCTTACATCTAAAAGATTAGCATCTATATCAAAAGAAAAAAATAGTTTTACTTAAGATAATTTTAATCAGTTTTAAATTGCATGTAAGCCACATTTAAAATCTGATTTTCCCAACAAAATGTATTTTTTGATTATATGAGGGGACACCAAAAGTAACTGGAATTTATAATCACACATTTATTTATTTTTAAATGTTATAAATTTAATCTTTTTCAAATTACTATCCATTTGATGCAATATATGAGTCTAAATGTGTTTTCCATTTTTCAAAGCAGTACGAAAACACTTGCAAAGTAATGCCTTTTAACATCTCCGTCATCTTTTTTCATCACTTCTAAGTCTGCAAAAAAAAAAAAAAGTAATTGAGAGATTTTGAGAGATTAAAAAAAATCGCATGAAGCGAGATTGAGCAAATATGGCAGATAGATAAGCTGCATCATGCTGAATTTAATTAAAAAGTGTTTCATACTCAAGGCTCTGCGAGATGTCACTGTTGGGGTGAAGCTTGCATTCATTTATTTGCCACAAAATGTGACGTTTATATTTTACTGCATCACTGTAAATGTTTTAGAACTTGTAGATGAAATGCCCGACTGTTATGAACTAAAAATCTGAGAGAAAAATGCTGTTTGCGTAAAAAAAAAATCAGCATTGTTTTGACTTAGGACTTCACTTACAAGGTTTTTTTAGGAACATAATGAATTAAACATTTAAATTAAACCACTCATAAACTTGTGTTTTTACGAGATCAGCTTGCTTGTAATTTGTTTCAAGGATTACAACTGTTTACCTTATTTTCTGTAAACGAAAACAGAATTTCACATTATTCAAAGTTTTCAGTCATTATAAAAAATTACCAAAAACAAAATGCACTCACAAAAAAATGTACTACATGGTACCGCAATTTATATGGCAATATTATTTGGAAGATTGATGCAGAACGGTTCCTGCAAGAAGTGTGTAACATCAGAAACATAGTATGCAAACCAGAGATTATTTTTGGGTCCCCCTTCATATGCACACATACACTTGTAGAAAGTATATCGTACTTCATTCCTTAAACAAGTATATGTAATATAAGCTTTTTTTTCTTGATCACTTCCATTTCTTTAATTACTTTTTACTACATTTTCTAACACAAAAAGTTTGCATGCAGTCTAACATATATAAAGTGGGAAATGTAAAATTTTTCAGTGTATAAAATATAAATTCAAAAACATCAAACACCTAAATAAAATATATAATTACCACTTTAATATCCAGACATTTTTCAAGATAAGAAATGTAAAATGTTTGACTTATGAAAATAGACACGACAATTTGAAGTAAATATTTCAAGTTAATAGAAAAAGAAAGTAGGTCAGTATTCATGATAAAAATGAGAAATTGATGTGATGCATTGTGACTTCTCCTTATACGGAATCTCTCAGCAACTATGCCCAGAGAAATCTGTTTGCCACTTACCCTGCCCTAAGTTTTCCCTTATTCTCCTCTATCCTATTTCCATAACAAAATCTTTTTCAACTCCACGGCCTTTATATTTAAATCCCCCTTATCTTTTCCCAAATCCAGCATAAAAACCAATAACCGACTTTCTGTGTAATCACTTTGTATTCATTCTTCCACAACTTCATTATTTGTACCTTTTCTGCTTTCAGGCATTTACATTCAATTAACAGATGCCCAATATTTTCTATGCCTTCCTTACACAATTTGCAGACTAAATCACCCATATTTTTCCATTTTTGTGTATATTCCCTTGTTGCTAAAGATCCTGTTCGAGCTTTAAACAGTAAACTACTTTCCTTACTATTATCATAAATTAACTTGCACCCAATATTCTGTTTACTTCTATATATATTTAAACTTTTTACTCTCCATACTAACTCCCTATTTTTTATTAATGCATCTATTTTTCTATCCCATTCCTCAGCATAACACTCAACAATCCTCCTAACACAATCATCCCACCTTTTATGTAAGTATACTGACATAAATTCTTTATCCAAATCTTCTGCATAATGCATTACCCTTCTCACCCATCTTGTTGCCTATCCTTTATTCATAATCCAATTAAATACTATTTTGACCATTCTTTTATTATCCATAAACTGCAATCTACCAAACATTTTCATTTTGCTTTTTGCATCTTATATAAAAACTTGACTATCCCATTTCTCCTTGAATTGTCTCCTTTGCCATCCACACATCTGCATCTAATGTACATCTTTCTAATTTCCTTTGTACTTTTTCTAAGTAATCTAATATCTATTTATTAACATGTAACACATCATTGCTATATGTTAACCCTGCTACTGCCACTCCCTTCCATACAATTATAGTTACATTATGTTTTATTATATGAAAACACTGTTAACTTCTTTATCGGTCCCTTTCTTTTTTGCTTCATTTATCAATTTTTTCTTCCATTCATCAAAGCAATTTCTCTGACTACTTAAGACCATTCCCAAATAGTTATATCTATTCACCACACTTAATTTTATATCCCCCAATAAAAATTCTCTGTCTTCTCTTTCCCCAGTATTAATCATCATTACTTTTGATTTTTCTTCACTAAATTTAATCCCCATCTCTTCTCCCACCCTTGTGCATGTCCCCGGAATAACTTCCATATCTTCCCTTCTTTCTGCACACCATCATCTGCAAATAAAGGACCCGACAATATATACATTCCCTTGCCACCTATTAATGGTATCTCTACCCCTCTTCCTAGTCTTTCTATTGCTCTCTCCATTTCTCTCAAACACAACAAAAACAAAATAGGTGGCATTGGGCATCCTTGTCTTAGTCCCACCCCATTTTTAACTTTTAACTGATTCTATATTCCCTAATTGATACGTATAGCAATTACTTTCATATAATTTCTTAATGATATCCACTAAAGCTTCATACATTCCCAAATTTACTAAACTTACCCATAATCTATTTACTCTATCATACATCTTCTTTATATCTATAAAAACCATATATAACTGTCTACCTATATTCCTACTCATATCCATAAGTTGTGTAACTACAAATAAACTATCTCCTATAAGCTTATCTAATCGAAAACCTCCTTGCATTTGTCCCGTTATATTATTTTGTTCCATCCATTTTGCAATCCTTCCAGCCACCATATATGAGAAAACTTTATATAGCACTGATGTTACCGCTATCAGTCTATAATTGTTTATCTTTCTATGGTCCTTTCCTTTAAATAGTAGTCTTACTCTTTTACTACAACTACCCAGAAAATCTCTCGTGTGCCATCTTATTAAAACATGATAATAATTTTAATTTTGCCCTAAATTTATTACCATCTCTGCTGCCCATCTATCCAAACCTCTTTTCAATTTCTTACCTGCCTTATTCAATTCACTTTCTGTAAACCTAATATTCCCATTACTATATGCTTTCATGTTTGCTATTCTGTCCTTCACATCAAACATCTTTTCTATATCCATTACATAATTATTTAAGATTATCTCTAATTCTTCTCTAGAGCTACACTCTATTCATTCATCTAGTAATACTATTTCTCCTCTACATTCCTTTAATATATTTCCAAATTTTTTTACTCCCATCTCTTCCTCTTTTATTAATATTCTCCAACAATTTATTATTCAATTTCATTCTCTCTCTATAATTATCTATTTTAGCCAACTTCTTTTTTTCTAAGTACTTTTCTCATTTAGTATTAACATCTTTTTCATTTTTCTTGTTCTTAATAGCACACATATTCTCTGCCTACTTTTCCCCTCTCTTTTGCACTCTTACTAACCCTCACTATCCTATTAATTTTATTCTTCTGAATATTCTCACCTAAAACCCTATTGACCACTTTTTCTATTTTACCACACCAGTCCTTATACTCATCCCCAACCAACTCTTCCATGGTTTTTTCAACTTTTATTTTATACTTTTCTAACTTATTCTTATCATTCGCTCTCCACATCTTTCACTATCCTTTCTACTTTTATTATTATTTTCCATCACATTACTAACCATTTTTATTATAAAGAAGTTTTGATTACTATTACATACTCTCTCAACACCTTAATTTTCCATACTTTATTCATTCCCTCTCTATTAATACATAAATCTATTGTGTGGAATATATTATTTCTAGACCACATATATTGTCCCTCATAAATATTTGATAAATTTCCAATGCTCAAATTCACTGTCTGACAAAACATTAAAACTTTTACAATACCCAAATATTGATCCAACATCTAATTTTATCATCTTTAATAAAGTCTTTCATTTTTCCACTTTATTACATAATTTTCAAACTGAAATTGTAATATTAATATTCAATATTATTTTAGGCATTATTCCATACTCAGAACCAATACGATTCTTTATTATGATTTTTATACATTTTTTAAAGACAGAATTCTTAAAATTACGAAAATTGCAATTCGTGAACCAAAACTGCCATAACTTTATCCACATACTTGGGCTTTAATCTAATACTTAGTCAAATAACAATAAACATCAATTATTGATAAACCTTTTCACGTTTAGTTTTCTAATGGTATTTATATAATTCAAAACTAAATAATCTTTTATTAGAGTAATAGGCCACAAGTACTTTATGCAAAATTATTCTATTTGATTTCTTATCGCCATTCAAATAATGGGTGTTTAACATTCATAGATATTTTATAAGTTCTGTATTTAGCCTTTTAACTAATTGCACAATATTTTTATTTTTTAAGTTATTAAGACTCAAAAAAGCTAAAATTTCTCATAATGCATAAACCAATAAGATGACCAATTCTATTTAAAATATATAGCTTGGATTATTATTTAAAGTAGCTCAAGAGGATGAGTTAATAATACAAAATGGTACTGTTCTATTAGCCACCATACATCGCTTTGTTCCGGGCCAACCATTTTCTTTCAAATTTACGATATTCATATAACACTAAATTAAACGTTTAATCAAAAATAAAAATATTTTTCATTTCCAAATTTACATTATTCTTTTAATACTAAATTAAATGTTTAAACAAAAACAAAACACTTCATAAATCGGCCATTTTCTTTCAAATTTACATTATTCTTATAAGAATACTAAACGTTGAATCAAAAGTGAAAAAAACACTTTCTATTTCCAAATTTACATACGTAGTGTTGTAGTAGCCAGCCGTAGGTTCGGCTGTGTAAATGGCTTGTTTTGCACAAAAACAGTGCCATCAAGCGATGTACGGTGGCTAATAGAACAGTACCTAAAAATTAATTCGACATCCTTCTTGAGAAAAATGTTTATATCTTTCCAATTATAGTACTAGTTTATTAACACCTCCGATTATTGACTAGGTATATAAAATAAAAATATCTAGCCCAATAATGGAAGAAAATACTGGTTATAAAAATAAGTGATCATATGCAGTTTATAATAGAAAATCAAACTATGTATCAGATTAATAATTTTAACGTTTAAGAAATATAATATCTAACGGAAGTACAGATGTGAATGCAATTATTAAATAAACTTTTAATAAAGAATGAACGTTTAAATGTATTTACGATCTCCGGTGACTTGGTTTGTTCTCTTCACAACTATTCTCTTTAAGATCATCTATTAATATTTTTATTTTCATCTTGACAATTCCCTCTAAATATCTCTCCATTTGTTTCTATGAAAATATCCCATCCAAAACCATTCCCTGCCTCCCAATAAAGACTTCTTTAAACTTTGTTTTTAAAACAGGCAAAATTCTCCATACAGTAGTGCCACTCAGTGCCAACCAGAGTAATCAATGGATGCCAGAAGGTTTGTGTATAAAATCCCCATCTAATGCCTACTCATCCAATATCCCCAGACTAGTTTCTGGCTTGTGGCATTCGTCAGTGAGGAGCTTTGGATCTGAGAGTTTTGCCTGTTTTAATAACAGTTATGTATTAGCATAAGAAATAGTGATCATGCAATGTTTAGTGGTTTAACTTTGTTTTCAGTATTTCATTATTGGTCCACTAAATTTTTTCGATGTTTCACTTCAAATGCACATTTCAAGAGCCTCCGACAGCTTTTCTGAAATAATTCAAAGTTTTATTTCTTATAAATCTATACTTGACAAAATATTCTACAAATCTTTTTCTTAATTTCTAACAAATGGGTGCCGATTTACTGGACTCTGTTTGCTATTGCATTTACTTTCCTTCCTCTCAATTTTGTTAATCAATATAAGATTAATTAAAAAGTTTACTTTAAAGAGGGGCATTTTACGAGTGAAGTCTTGAAATTTAAATATTAAGATGGTATTTAAAAAAGGATAAAAAAAGTTAGAAACATTGAGATATTGGAAAGTCAGAAAACATTATTATAGAGATTATAAAATTGTTTATATAATAAATTATGAGCAGTAAATAAAATGAATGCTAAAAAAAATATAATCTTAAATAAAAAACTTGAAATAGAGGCCAACTGATGAGTGCTAGTTCAGCACGAAATGTGCATCTTTTTCATGTCTTTGGTCATATGTTTATGATTACATCCCTTCACAAGGCATTAAAAACGGATAGAACTAGTCCCTACCTTGCTTGAGAGTGGTGAAGTGAAAATTACACTACAGAAATATTATTCATTATTGGATAATCTCTAATCTAATGAATGACTAATAAAAAGGATTAATATACTTTCATTAAGTGATTGGTGTCAAGTTGTGAGAGCAGTACATTTGATCCTTATCAATTAAACTGTAGTAATTTCCTATCTTTGTATATATGTATCGAACAATGATAAAGATATGTGTAAGAGATTGTGAAACTAATATGCATCTTGGGAATCATAGATCTTTTTCACAGGTCATTGGTCACGTTTATAATTACATCCTCCACAAGGTGTTAAGAATGAATAAAAACTAGTTGCTATTTTGCATGAGGGTGATGTAGTTAAAATTACACTACTAAGATATTCATTATTGGATGAATGACTAATAAAAATTATTAATATACTTTCATTAAAAGTAATTAGGATGGATTGAAATAGAATCCGTTGAACCGGAGCTGCTCAAACAAATAAATAAATTGGAATATTTACCCGTACAAATCGATAAAAAGTGAATGTTGATTGTATTATCGACACAAGAACTAAAATCAGATTTTAATATTAATTTTGGATAACCAAATGCAATGATAAAGCATTGGTAGTCAAGAGGTCAGCGCAGCCGCCTTGCAAACAGTTGCTTGCAGACAGTTGTGGGTTCGTTTCCTGGCCGATGCTTTGACATATGAAAACAAAAATGCAATGATATTTAAAAAAAAAAAAGAGACAAATGTTTTTTTTTCTTTAATCTTTTTTAATTTTTCTTTTTCTCTTTTGAAATTTATTTTCATACATTCCAAATGCGAATTAAAATTTACACGAGAAGAAAAAATCTAAATGCACAACGTCAAACATAGTAAAAATAATGACATTTTGAACAGTGTAATAAAATGTATAACTGCAATATAATAAAAAAAGTTTTCAATTAATCACATAAAAAAAAAGCACCCTCCCCCCCATTTTATTCTAAGAAACTTTTTTTTTAATCATTTATCTGTATATATATAAATAATTTATTTTAAATCATTTATTGAAAAATACTTTATTTTCTTATATTTGTATTAAATAAAATGTAGGTTAATTATTTATACTCTGCATAAAATATGCTGCTAGATAACATCGTCTACTGTACATTACATGAATATGTATAAATGTTAAATTCTCCATCTAAAGGCAGATGGAGTTAATTAGACATTAAAGTACTACAATCAAGCGGTAATATTTTATTATCGTTGGTGGTAGTTTGCCAATCCATTAACATAATTTATTTTAGCATCATAATACATAGAGCTACATAACTTTAATGAACCCGTTAGATGATTTAAGATGCATGTAAGATATAAATTTCTCAAAACACACAAAAATCAAATTTACACACTAAAAAAGAATCCCACCCTTCCCGCTTAAATAAAATATACTTCAATGTTCAATGGAAGACTTTTATTTCATACTTATTTTATCTTCCAAAATTATTCCAACAAAAATTTTCGCTCAGTAAATAATACAATTAAGTGAAAAATCAACTACACTAATATAAAGATATATAGAAAATATTAATTATTTAAAAAGTATAATACAAGTGAGAAAAAGATAAGTATTTATAAACAAAATTGTGAATTCTGCTAGAAACATATATATATACCTATAAGGACACTTCTAAATTAAATAAATCCATATATAAATAATGAGAAAATTCATTATTCTGATATATTAAAAAAAAATTCCCATGTGGATAGTTGGACCTGAATAACATTTCGCAATTTGACACAGATTGCCATCTTGACAAAATGCCTATTCACAATTTGGAAACGAAAAAAATTTAAGAGAAGTAAATTTGTAAAATGTTTCAAGCAGAAGCCGTATTTAAAAAAAAAAAAATTAAACTGAATTACTGTTGTTGTACCTTCGTAACATTTCCCTCTTTTGCAAAAAAAAAAAAAAATAGTAATTATGTACATCATTTTATTATTACAAAATATTTACTGTTAATAAAAAATACATTTTTTTTTCGTCATTACCAATAATTTTAATTTCTCGTTTACATAAACAATTTTAATTTATGACTATTTTCTTTGATATTCATGAGAATCTTGAGTAAACTATAACTTATTTTTGTAAATAAAGAGATAAAAATCAAACGTTTACAAAACATTCAGCCCTCTTACGATCTAAAAATTGAATTGTATTACTTTTTTTTTTTAAAAAAAAAAAGATTTTTTTTCGATATCAATATCTTTTTTTAATATTATACAATATATGCAGTTTATTTTATAAACACAATCCCCCTTCCCCACCAAAAAACAAGAATGTGCCCAAAATTAATAAAATAAAACTTATGAAGTTCGCAGGATTTTTTTCAACAAACATGACATAATATATTTGTAAAACATTTTTCAAAAAACAAATAAGAATTATTATACAGATAGAAATAATGCATAAGCATTTTTCAATATCCTGTATGTATATATAAACTTAAAAAAAAACCTTTAAAGAAATTATTCTGCATTATATAATTAAATCAAAAATAAATAACGTTAATGGCCTACTCATAAATTCTTCTGAATTTTTTAGAACAATTTTTAAATACTGATGACAGAAATATTGAATACTTTTCTAAAACGAAAAAAAATCTCAAAACTATAGAAAGGATAAATGGAATGTGCCTAAAATTAATAAAGCAACAATTAGTTAAAAAAAATTATGAAGGCACAATTTTTCAAAATATATATATATAGGAGTATGAGTGAAATAAAGTACATAATCATAGTAAATGTTTGCAAAATATTCACCGTTAGCATGAATTCAAATGTAGATTTTCAAAAAGTATTGTTTACTTAATAAAGTTGAAGAAAAATATACATTTTTTTTTAATATTATAAAATATATTACATAAATAATTACAGGAAGTTTTTTTAAAAAAAGTTATTTTAAGCGATTATTGAATATTACAATATATAAAAAAAAAATACTGAAATAATATAAACTGGAATTTAAAAGTAGAATACACATATTTTTTAAATGATTTTTTTTTTTTTTTAAACCTTTCAATTTTCATTTAAAAAATTTTAATTTACATTACACTTCTGATTTAAATATATATTTATCGGTTATTATCCGTTTAAACTAAAAGCAAAATGCAAAAAAGTTTATGAAATTATTTTTATTACACATAACAGTAATTCTATATTTTTTTTTTTTTTCAAAAATCAAAAATAATTTCTAATACCGAAGAGTCATAATTCAACATTTAAATTTACACAGTTATGAAAGCTTATAATTAGATGATAGAAAAATATAATACATTAATATTATGCATAGTAACTTGGAGACACTAGTAAGTCTGTTAAGATAGCCAGTTGGTCATCCGTAAATTTCAACTTGTGATCCTGCCAATTGTCATGATGAGTCCGTCGAAAATTAGAAAGTGTTTTCTTAACAGTCATCTGAAAATAGAGATGAAAAAAATATAAAAACCAAAACTCGGTATATAAATATAGGTTTAAAGAACTTAAGAAGAAAATCAATATATTAAACTTTACAAGTACTGTACAATTCTCAAAGTATTTACTCTTTTCATGAAATTGTGTAATTCTTAGACACTCGTTGACTTCTGATGAAAAGGTGTAATAAACATAAACTAATTAAATGCACTGGGCCAGCTTTTGACAAAACACTGCCAGAATAAAACAGATGAGTAATGTTATGCATACAGGTATGTTTATATAATTGATGTGATGTAATGTGTAAGGCACAATATGCAAATATGGCAATTAGATATTCCATTTTTCAGACAATGGAACACATGAATTCTTTTTGTTGATGCAATTGCAGAGGGTCCACATTCCCTCAACAAAAAGGATTCATATGATCCATTGTCTGAAAAATGGAACATCTAACTACCTTATTTGCATATTGTGCCTTATTTATATATATACTATATCATGTCAATTATATAAGCACACTTATACTGCATAACTTTACTCAGCACTATGCTTCTGACAGAATACTTATTCCATTTCAATAAAAAGATCTCTTCAGAAATCTGTCTTATTAAAAAAAACCCAATGAAATTGACATCGACTCGTAAAAG
Organism: Epiperipatus broadwayi; assembly: GCA_028023455.1. NCBI lineage: Eukaryota > Metazoa > Onychophora > Udeonychophora > Euonychophora > Peripatidae > Epiperipatus > Epiperipatus broadwayi. The sequence continues at coordinate 29,524,702 of JAQFVV010000002.1, forward strand.
CAGTCAAATGCAGATTACTGAAGGATTTAAATTTTTCTTCCTTTAATTTAATTGTAAGCCAATAGAATAACTAGAAAGCCATTTATTAACCAATAATTAAATGATTAACTATTAAACCCTAGCTATCTGAAAATAAAAAACTCCTACGCTTTTCTAGAAAAGGTTGAATACAATTACTCCACATATGTTTAAGGTTAAATTTTTCTTAAGAGCATATTACAATGAATTTTGATATGAATAATGTTTTAATTTAAAATTATTCATTAACTTAGATAGAATGAGAATATCCTTGCATTTAGTATCGCCGATTACCTTCTAAATAGAATTAATGAGTTTTTTATTTATTAAATATACACTAATTTTCATATCTATTCAAAATTAATGAAAAAAATTTATAAATCAAACTCTTAGCACCTTTTAGATTCAGTTTTGTAATATATTGATTATTTAAAGATTTTTTCCACTCTTATAGAATTGCTTATATTAAATTGATACACTTTCCATTGGCCTATCAGACTTCTTCAGACCTAAATAATTATATTTTCCATTAACATGCCATAATTTTATTTTATTATACATGCACATATACACAAATATAGAAATGGTCACTTCAGGAGATTTCTTACATTGCAGATATAGGGCAGTGACTGAATAATGTAAAGCCATTTAAAAAAGAAGTAAATAAACTAATTTTAATAAAACTTGTAAGCTGAAACATCATATAATCAGAGTTTTGCCTTGTTTATAAACATCATATATATAATAATGAATAGATTACTTGTGTGTGCATATCATTATCACTTTCAATCATTATCTGATCCACTGGAGGATGGTCTCTCCAAGTTCAATTCATCTTTTCCGATCTCTAGCCTCTCTTTACATCATCCCTGCACACTTTCATATTTCATCCGTCCATCTCACATATGTAATCTCTTTCTATGTCTTTTACAATCTCTTGGAATCCAGTTTAGATTTCACCTATCCATCTAATATCATCTCATATATCCAGCTCAACTCAACTTGTCTCTTAATTCTTTCAATGATGACAATAACACTTGTTTGTTCTCTCACCCATATATTTCGTTTTTGATCTCTTCTTGTTACGCCTAACATACACTCTAACCATATTTTGTTGGGTGGTCTGAAGTCTCCATATTGCTCTTCTGTTAAATATCCAAGTCTCAGATCCATAAGTAAGAATTGGTAAAACACATTTATTAAAAACCTTTTCAAACACATAGGCATATTTCCTTTAAATATTAAGTTATTTCTAACAAAAGCATTCCAACCAAGTTTAATTCTATAATTAATTTTATCCATTATGTTTCCATCTATAGTAATAATCTGACCGTAGTATTAATAGTTATTAACTTCTACCTCATCATTATCAATCTTTATTTTCATGTTTGAGAAAATCAAATGAACATTACTTTAGACTTTTCAACATTTATCTTTAGTCCTACTTTCTTACTTTCATATGATAACTCTTGCAACATTTCCTGAAGCTCTAAATTATTATTTGCAAAAAAAAACAACAACTATATCATCTGAAAAATCTAGATGACTTAAATAATGATTTATTTTTATTCCCTTAGCATCCCATTTTAATCGACAAAATATTTTTTGCAAAACTGCTGTAAAAAGTTTTGGAAATTTGGAGTCATCCTGTCGTACATCCTGAATGTATATACAATTAAGCCACGATATATGCTGTATCAATATAAACTATTTCAATTATGTTACCCCAAAAAACAGATGTAAATAAAAAATAATAAAATTCATAAATTTAACAAATTTTACAATAGAACAGCAACCATTTTTCCATCTTGTAACGCCGCATACAATCAGGTTCATTAAGAATGTTTCTTCAGCTTATGTTGAAATCGCACACACTTTATTTTTCGTTTTATTATCTTTTCCAAATTTGACGTACTGTGTTTCACATAATAAATATTTTCTAACTATAATATTAAAAGCTTTATGAAATTTAAGAACAATTAAGAAGTCAATATAAATATATTAAATTTATTAAGCGCTAGCAGATGATATAATAATAACGTGAAAGGCTAAAATCTTCGACAGAAGCGCCTTAAAAATGCTTATGTGATTAGCCAATCAGATGTAATAATGACTGCACGTGGAACTTTTTCTCGTCATTCTGGCTTGTGTTCTTGAATCGAGAGTTCCACCTGCAGTCATTATTACATCTGATTGGCTGTTACATAAACATTTTTAAGGCGCTTCTGTCGAAGGTTTTAGGCTCTCATGTTATTATTAGAAGTCAATATAGATTTAAAACATCAAAATAATTAGATACGGCATGTCTGCTGATAACGAAACTGCTACTATCTTTCCATATGGAAAAAATTAAAAATAAGACGTTGGAAGAGCATATTTAATTGTGACGAGTCAGAATATTGCTATTTATTTTATTTAAAAAAATAGGTAGTACAGTTAAGTTTTATTATTTTTTGAGTGAATATGAATGAGTGACCTCAAATTAAATATATATGTAAATTTATCTACAAATTTTGTTTATATTAAAAAGATTATCTTTATATAGATTTATTTTTTCATTTTCATTATAAACAAAAATAACACAAAGCAAATGCTAGCATCCTTTCAACCCTGTTCAATATGACTAGGCAACACATTAATTTTTATTGGTTGAAAGCACAAGTTTTCTTTTGAAATTTTTTTAGCACCAATAGTTCCTGATATCAAGCTATTGTAATTAGAATTACTTATTCACAAAAACATATTTTAATTAAAATTTCTACCATTAGAAAGTGAAAATGGATTCTAGCTCTTATTAAAATTGTACCTCGATGCAGGCAAACAAAATTTCTAGAATTATTGACAAAGCGATTAAAAATTAATTATTCAAAGTTATGCATTATAAGTAGTTAGAAGTCGGGCACAGAAATTATTTTCCTTACTGCGTTCTCTGCAATCAGTTAGTGTATAAAGAACTCTATATACTATTGAAATACCATATTTGTAAAACTAAATTCAACTATTTTATTGATTACTTAAGAAAATCATGTCTGAAAAATTAAAGACAACTTGGATCTGTTTCTTAAATACCTTGCGATGATCGAAATCCTGCACATCTCTTTGACTTCTTTGTAATCTTAATCTATGTTTGAAAATGAAAAATTATTTTTGACCTTGTTCAATCTATTATCTAACATTTTGCAATTAAAAAAACTTCCTTGTTTCCTAAAAATGTGAGCAAGTTTTAAACTGAAAATGAAAAGATACCATTTACAAGAAACTCAATGTAAAAATTGATGACTGTTTTCAAATTTCAAAATTAATTCCTCATATTATTATTTTAAAAATTGCCCGAAACTCCATCCTGAATTAGAAGACAACAGGAAGTTGCAATGTTAGTATGAATGATTTCTGCCTCGAGAAAAAAAAAAGGTAAGTAATGCATTTTGTACTAATTTATTAGCTTTAATAGAATTTAAAAAAGAGAGGGAAAAAATTATTTGACTATTTAATTTTGTTAACGATTGTAATTTTAAAATTTTCTCTCTATAATAATTTTAATCATTTATTTAATAAAGATAACATTTTATTCTTTTTTTTTGTTTATGCGTTAGATCATATTTTAAATAAGAGGGAGATCTTGAGCATAGAATAACTTAAATCTTATCTACATTAAAAATAGTTTACATAATGAACTTATGACTGTTATTTCAAATAAAACGTGAATAAAGATTTGAATTATGTTACTAGGATCCAGCTATGTACTGTCACTAGTCAGGCCAACAACACCTGAAGAAGAGAAGAAGACTTCTCGAAACATTGTGCATATACTAACCTGTGTGCTATTACTAAGAGTTGAATGTATTTGGAATATTTAGATAAAGCTAATTTTTCTCAAGACATTCAATACTTAATATTAGATGATGGAAATAGTCCAATATATAAATACAACTAAAATACGATCATCACAAATCTTTAGGAAAACATGAATTTGATATGTTTCTATATCATGTTATATGCATAAAAATGAAATAGTTTTTTATTAGATTCACAGATATTAAGGTTTAATTTAGATAAAGTGTTTCAATATTATTTTAATACATTGGAAAAGAGAAATTTGAAAAGGTTTACAAACAATTTTAAGAAACCTCATATGCCCTTTTTTATGCTTACACAAGATTTTAAGAGTAGCAAATTTTCCGACACAAGAGTGCCACCTAGTGCAAGTTCTGGTAATCATAGATGTTAGATAGCTATGCATTGCAATCCCTATCCAGTGCCTTTCCATTCAGAATGAAATCAGTTGATAACATAATTAATTCAAATAAAAATTCAACAAATGGCAATGATTGTAAAAATCATATTCTAAAATATTAAAAAATCTAGAGTGAAATAGTGTACTCGTATTACCTTGATTATTATTTACCTGTATTGGCTGTGGGTCATTCAAATGATCACTGAGCGACATTAGTATGTCAGGCATAAAATCTGGAACATCGTAGGGATAAGCAGCAATGCATGCTGATAAACCAAGAACGCCTGCATGTCTCTGAATTAAAGCAATGCTGGAAACTGGTTCTGAAGAATTGTGTATTTTCTTTAGTTTTGTCCGTGCCCAAGAGTTAAAAGTGTTCTATTTAAAAATAAATCAATAAAACCTATTGTAAATGACAGAAATAGTGAATTAAAATAAAAAAACAATAGCATAAAAAAAGAGAACAACTTTAAAATATAAAAACAAATATGGTAAACTTGGAATATAATGCAAAATTAAAATATTTAAAATTTATAAAATCCCAAAAGCTTGGGAACAATTTCTAATAAGAATGTTCGCACGTTAAGAGGTCAGCAACAAAATCTGTTCTTCACTTACTGAATACTAAGACAGAATTGGGTGATTTTAAAAAATATCTTTTACTTCTACTCTTTCATATCATCATTCTGTTTTTGTAGGTTTTTCTACAGATACTGTAATAGTCATCATTATTCTGAATTTCTTTGGTTAATTCCTCTTGCTTTGAGAAAAAAAATCACTTTATCTTACTATTTTTCCACATTCCTATACTGTTCTTTGCACCTCAGACATTTTATTTGTCTCATAATTTACATGACCTTCCACGTGAGTTCTGGGAAAAGGTGCTTGGCCATCACCTTTTGCAATTTTTTTCACCTTCCAAAATTTGTAGGGAGCCCGGCGACGGTCTGGGTAGGGGGTAAGATCTTTAATTCAAATGCATAATACAACAGTTGTGGCCAGTTGAATTCCCTACACCTTCACATCATATGATAGCGATCTGTTAAGTGTGCGTATTAGCATAGTGTCGCGAGTCCCATTAGCAGGCCATAATATTGGTTTGTCAATGCCATATATGTCTGCAACAACTAATATGAACAGAATTGTTCCATAGGCAGTAAGTTTCTCTGCAAAAGACAAAAATATTGGGTCCATATTTCTGGGTTTTTAGCAGAGAAACAATGCCACCGGCCTTGCCTACCAATTAGTACCATTTTTTTTTTCCATGCTTTTACGCGTGTTGCTTAATTGTGGAAATTCTTTATATTTTGGACTTTTTTATTCCTCCTTAAAATATTCAATCTTATAACAAATACCTTTATATTTTAAATGTGATCATTTTTTTCTTATTTTTTTAAAAAATGACAGATGTGTCTAATGTGAAATACATCTTTCAAAATAATATTTTCTAAGCTAAATTAAAAAATATGGAAATTTTCAAAAATAGTAACACATTCGTGAAAAGCAAAGTAATGAAATAAAAAAATTGTGAAACAATGAAGTCAAGAAAAAAAAAACCCATAATGAACAGAGATAAAAACGGTTATAAATAAATTCCAAAAATCCACACACACATATAACAAATACTTATTTATCTACATGGTATGCACATAAAAATTAAGGTTTTTGATATAAACAAAATTAAAAAAAAAAAAGAAAAGTAATGTAGTTATTAATAATAAATTGAAAGGTCACACATATATTTACTATGTATCTGTTCACTTATTTACTCTACTACTATAATATATTATTATTTTTTTAAATAAAATAAATAACAAAATGTAAACTTTTCTTCCAGATTTTAAAACGTTTCAGACACAATATAACGATATTTAATATTGTTCCGGGCATTCTCAAATGTCCATGCACAAGTTTGCTGTAAAGAGCATTACAGCAGATACATATATATATATAATAAGTAAATTTGTGTATATAAAGTGTATCTTAATTAAGCACAACAAATATATAAATGTGTTACATTAGTGATGGAGGTTGGGTCTGGGCATATAATACCCACACACACCAGTTAAAAGAAACAGCAAAACTGATAAAGAAATATTATACGCAAACACATATGTGTATGTATAATAAGCTCATGTAGTTTTTTTTTATGTTATTTCTCTTTTCTTGTATATTGTCATTTTACATGTATTTCGATAGTTATATATTTTTCTTTCTCTCAAAAACACACAAGTTGAGAAAAGCAAACTTTATTAATCAAATGCGTCATGTGTTTGAACATATTGGTAAAAGAAATATATTAAAGTAATTGTTCCAACATATTTTTGTTTTAATTACTTCTCTAAAAACTTTGTAATCTTGTTTTGTAATCAAAGAATTTAAAGTGCATCTTGGTAAAAATCTGTAAGCGAAAAGCAGAATTGTCATTAATGAATGGTGTAAATAAAATGTCATTTGTTTAGATGAAATAAAATTTCTTTTGAATTAATATCTGTTAAAACAAGTGGTCTGAGAATCCAAGATGGAAACTAAGTATTAAAATCCGTTTATACAGAGCTTAAACAAAAAAAAAAGAATAGAAAGGAATGTTTATGATTTAAATGATTAACTCAAATAAATGGTTGGCTGACTCATATTTCTCAAGGGGGGGGGGGGACCTGAATTGGTACTGTAATGAGTGGGGGGATAGATTTTGGTCAGTGCTGGGGGATTCATTCATTCTTGTCTTCTCTTGAGGTTCATTCACCATTTTTGGCTCCGGGAATTCTCTAGTCATCCAGACATTTAGAGAGATTTTTTTTTTCTTATACAATTTATTAGAACTATTGGTAATATCCTTATAAGAGATCAATTATGCAGTTTTTTTAAGAACTAATGACCTCTTATAGACACAGCTAATCTTTCAGAATAGCGGGTGGAGGAATATTAATGCTGAGGAAACCTTAATAGCTTGTTCACGGAATTATTGCATTATGCTATGGAAGTCATTTGATAAAGCAGCAAGAAGTAATTAATGCCAGAGCAATAACATCCTGAAATTTCCGTGATAATCCACCCAACAAGAAAGAAGAATATGAAGCAATCCACTATAAGTTCCAGCAGAACGACAGTGGGGTAAACAACCAGTCAGTGCACCCGCCTTTCCTCTGACCAAATTGCCAAGATGTGACCACGCCAGTTCCGACCAGCCATGATGTTGACAAAGGCCACATTACCTATGCCTAAATGGCATGAAATCCCCACGGCACGGCCAGCTGACTTGAAGCCCACTCAACGCCCAGTCAGAAGAAGATGAAGACACTTGAATAAGTTTATTTTCCAAATTTTCATATATAGTTAATTGATTAACTGTGCTAGTCCCAATATTTAGGAATATATTTATTCATTAATCATTAAAAAAAGGGATGTTGATGACATATACTAGATTTTAGGGTTATTACAGGTATAATAATATGGCTTTTACTTAAATCTTATTATTCATTAGCTTCACCCCAAATGCCAGTAATATAAATCCTAGCTATATTATAGTGATTGTTTCGTAATATTATCTTCCTTGTGGTATTTCAAACCAAGGTTGCAATCATTTTTTTTTTGTTGTTGTTTGTTTTTCTTATTGTTATGTCTTAAAATTTTCATACATGTAAATATATATGTATATGCGCGCATATCCACTTGATATATATTGGTAAATATGACACCTCATGCTGAATGTCTCAACATATTTACCCATATAGCCTTTAAGTTGTTATTGTCAATGCGGCACCTTATTTGAGTGTTTTAATGGGTTTATTTATTTGTAAATTATCCGTAAGCATTTCAATCGATAGCCTTGTATCTAGAGTGGTTTGTGTGATATGTTTGTGCTGTGCGTATATATGTGTAAGAACTTGTCTTTTTATGAAATGCCAAACATAAATGCACCACCTCATGTGTGGGTGCCCTAAGGTACTTATTCCAACGCGACCTCACTGGTATATGTTTAAATCATGAAAGCTACAATTAATAACAGTATTACAGACAAATGTAATGTTTTTTTTTATTGGTTGTGAATTCCAAACATGACAGCCTTACGGACAAACATTCACATGGATTTTATATATAACGCTACTTCTTTGCAATTTCTTCTTGCATTTTTTCATAAATTTCAAAATGTTGAAAAAATTATATCAGATAAAAAATTATTGTAGAGATTCTTGTCATAAAATTTTTAATAGTAATATAGTTGAAACGTTATATCAGCGACTGCAATAATCATAATATATCAAATCAAAGTATATATATTCTTGAAATATATCATTTTGAACACTGAATTTCAAATAAAACAATATAAATATTCCAAGATCAAAAAATATATACACTTCAATAATAAAAATACCTGAATCTTAAAGCATTTCTTATACTGAATCAAAATATGGTTGTAACATTTAGCAAGTAGGATTTTTGAATAGCAAACAATTTAATTTTTTAAAATACATATATACAGAATTATTAAAATAAAAAGTAGCTTTGTTTGATTATCTTTATATGTTGTCTCAATAAGTTTGCAAACTACCAGTCATGGTAATCCATTTCAATGATAGAAATGTCCAGTATTGCTCACCATATCCATATTGTTTACAAAAAGTACAAGTGAGAATTATAGAAAAATGTATTTTAATGATATACTGCATGCCATTGTTTGGTGAGACTTAAAAAATTGTTCAATATTTCAGGATTATTTTCAACCCTGTGATTTTTTTTTGGAAACATTTTTGAAACTCTGCTTCACAATTTTTCCAACTTCAATAAGTTTCTTTCCAAGATCTCATGCTTTAAAAAATTTCTGATTTGAATGTATATTTTGATCTTTGTATCATTGACGGGTGAAATGTATTTCTCAAGTATGAGAATACAATTTTATATTTTATCGATCAATTACAAAGTTTTGTTATAAGCCCTAATTGATGTGCGAAAAAGTAAAGTTATATTTTCTTAAGATTATTAAGAAGTAGATTATTCACATTTTTCTTAATTACAGCAAATAAGATACAGACACTTTTCTGAATGTAGTTGTTATGCCTGACTCTATTGATTCAATTAATCATATTAAAAACAAAACAACAGCACTGCTTTGCGTTACCCAACTGCAACCATACCAACGATTCTTTAAATTTTTAGATATTCCATTTACATTTACGATATTAAACTTTTTCTAAAAACAATTACATTTGTCATTTGACTCTTTCATATTTGCAACATGGAATAAGTTCAGAAGGATGCTTTTTCACATTAGGTTCATAATCAAGAATTCCCATGCCTGAATTAACATCCTTACAAAATATGTATTCATCTAGGAAAAAGTATTCTCTGAATTCATCATGGTAGCTGCAGTTGACAGAATATTTATTGTCGTGCTGCCCTACATTCCAATCCTTTAGTCATGCCACAAAAAGTTCAGTCTCCATCTTAGAAAAATCCAAATCACAAGGACATTCAAATCAAGGGTGACTGATTGAGAAAATATTTATCCTGAAATGGTGAATCAGAAATGTATTCACCATTACCTTGTGCTGTGATCCTATTTTGTTACTCATTCTTAAATTTCATGTTCTGGAAAAATTTAATGGAAATACGAGTCTCATTGCAAATTAAGACATTTCCTTCTGAATTTATAAGAGAAATAGCAGTGTATTAAGTAATTTTTGTATTTCATCCAAATTATTTGAATACCAAATAGCATGTGAAATAAAACATATACCATTCTAGGAGTAGTTTTGCACAGATCTCGTAACAAATGTGAAGAGCCCTTCTCAAGTTTGATTCTTATTTTAGATCCAAAACTATCAGTAATATAAAGTTATATATCTAGAATTTAAAGATTAATTCATTATATTCATAACAGAAAAAATTAGATGATTAAACACAGTTCCATGATATGACAAAAACATCTAGATTAATACATCATTGTAAAATTAACAAAAAATATTAAAAAAAAAAAGCAACACAACTCAATAGCTTTAACAGAAATTAGTTTCATTCTGAAAAGCAATATCAGATCTTTTGGTACTGTTCTATTAGCCACTGTACATCGCTTGATGGCGCTGTTTATGTTCAAAAACAGTAATATAACTTTTCTGGGCCGGACATTTTCTTTCAAATTTACATTATTCTTATAATACTAAATTAAACATTTAATCAAAAGTAAAAACAAAAAACAACACTTTTTGTTTTTATTTCCAAATTTATGTTATTTTTCGGCCCAAAACAGCTATTACGAATGTAGTGTTGTAGTAGCCGGAGGTTCAGCCATGTGAACGGCATACTTATGTGTTTTTGCACATAAACAGCGCCATCAAGTGATGTATGGAGGCTAATAGAACAGTACCTTTTCGATACTGATCTTTCTTCACAAAAGAATACAATGTATTAATAATTTTTTATTCATTGGCTATGCAAAATGGTGAAAATATAAACATGAGATCACAATAAAACTAACGCTGATAAGAAAAATTTAATTTCATATTTGAATTTAATAAAATTTTTTCAAAATTTTTCAAAAAAACTTTTTTAAAAAATATATTATTTTTTTTTTAATTTTTATTAAAAATTATTTTTATATTTTTTAAATACAATTGGAAGGGTGTAAAATCTTTATTTTTTTTTTTTTTTTTGGATTTTTTTTTTTTGTAATTTATTTAAATTTATAAAAAAAGGAAAAATATTTATTATTTTTTAATTAATTATTTTTAAAAAAGACAAAACACTTATCTTTTTATTTAAAAATATACGTTATTCTTCTAATAGTAAATGAAACGTTTAAAGAAAAAAATTTAAAAAAACAACAAAACTTGATTAACAAACTAATCAGCCTGAATTCAATGAAATTCCATTCAATTAAAATGCAGCATGTAGTGTTGGAATGTGCAGGGGGATGGAGCGATGGTTTTGCCGATCTGAAGGATCACCCAAAAGATGCATTTCTCTGATCAACATCTCCATGCCACAAACTGGTTTGAATTTAAATAGTTCACGGAAATTATTACCGACGACTGAATGTTTCCAAAAAAGCTTAGGCAATTTTTCAGTTACCCAACTGACAGCCAACGCAGATAATCATCCGATTGTTGTTGTAGAATAAAATAAGGAAAAAAAACCCAGCTTTCCTACCGAGTAATATTTTCTTCAGTTTTACTCTGTAAAAAATCCTTTACCTTACAGTAGGCTACTTAATGTTGCTTTATCTTTTATCTATATGTGTATATATGTTACAAATAAAACAGCCATATTTAAAAGTTAATTTATTTGGAATAATACAATATATGAAAAAAAATAATGCTTACCAGTAGTTCATCGTTGAGTGTTACAAAATCACAGTGAAGAAATCCACTAAGAGTGACAGCGGTCATTTCTCTCACCTAAAACATTACGATAAAAAATTAATAATAATTTTCTTGTTAGTCAACACTATTTTATATAAAAAATATGTTTATTTTAAAACAATGCATTCTTGATTTGTGAATTAAGACGTGTTATTTTTACTCTTTTGCTTTTTAATTAACATTCTCTATAGAGTTCATATGTACTGAGAAACCCTGTATATTCTTTATTATAAATACTTTTTAAAATTAATGTTTTCAGCCATTTAATAATTAATTTTGTTTTAATTACAAATTTTATCTGATTATCAAATGATTAAATTGCATTGTAATTAATTTCTAAATAAAAAACTTTTCCAATAAAAAAATAAACTTGTTTAAAATGTTAAACAATATATACAAGGCTATAACCTTAAGACTATGTGCCTAGATGCGACAATAGGGACCTCTACAAATCTTAACACAAGATTAACGATTTTAAAAGACAAGAGCGGCCTAGTCTTTAAAAATATTTGATTTGATAAATTTATTATCTTTCTCTTCAATATTACATAATGTGTGTGTATACATATATATGCTACACAATTACCACAACTGAACCCTTCTCTTTAAACTTACAACTATTGGTGGATTTTTTACACAACTAATGATGGTCATTGGCAATTTCTTTGACAAGCGACCACATACAATACGTCTGCCCGTCTTCGTGAAATTAAAAGTAATATTAACTTCAGAAATTGTCTCTCACCATAGCTTTGTCCTATATATATATATATAACAGACATACAGATAAATCAAAATTAATTAATGATTATTATTATAATAAATTTTATTATTGCAATAACAATCAATCCTTTGTACTTATTTTCAATTTTCTCTTTGTTTAATCATTTCTATCTTATTTTATTCTTCCGACTTCTACATGGTTCGTCAAAGATGTATTAATCATTGCCTTATGACATCGCTGACATTAATCACAATACTTTTAAATCGAAGATTTTAAAAAAAAAAAAAAAAGTCAAAATAGATTTCACAACTACAGAATACTTTTTACATTTAAAAAATATCTAAAGATATTCTTAATTTTCCATAACTAACCTCTAATTGTTCATCTTTAAGCAACTTCAATATCATACAACGAATACTTTCCACTCGCTCAGGATCACTCATTACGGTAAACAGATTATTGAACACCATAACCTGCAAAAATGCCAATGCGCCAGCTCTAGCGTGCCACGATCGGCTGTTGACAACCTATGTTAAAAAAAAAATATCTTGAATTATTAATTTTTAACATTAATAATAAAGCAACGATGTAACACATATATATAAGCATATGACATGAAAAGTAGCTATCAGACATAAAATAGATATCACTGTCATCTTCTTCTACACAGTATTATGGGAATGTGATTATTTATGTATACATATATTTCTCGCTACATATTATATATATAAAGAGACAGATAGAAATAGATCTAACTATATAAATAAATATGGATAAACTGATTGGCATACAGATAAGTAGAAATATCAATCTGCTTGCTGAGAAATGATTGAAACATACTGAGCAATATGCTTTCTTAATAATAAAAAGATAAATTAAGATTACAACTGAAAATGCTAATTTTAGGGAATATTATATTTTTATTCATCACACATAACGATCGCAAAACGTATACATAAGTATGTGTGGAGAGTGCATACACACACACTTATAAAAAATTATTCATGATTTATATTTCTCAGGTATTATAAAATATACTTGAATTCATTATGATGATTCTTAAAAAACTGGCAGTTCAATTTTTAGTATATTTCTACTTCCATCTATTAAATATAATATCCAATCCAATTTAGCATTATTTAAATTATAAATTATATCATTATTTTTACAAAATTATGACTCCAACTCTCCAGGGAATCTTAATTAAGTGATTTTTGTTTGATGTATCAGTGCAAAACTCACAACTTTCAATAATTTGTCAAATCTTCATATTAGCCATTGTAAAATCTATCTAGCGTTCATTTAATCAATAACCAAGTTTTTGGGTGGTGGCTTGCCACTAGAATTTCCGTCAAAAGTAGATAATTTCTCTCTTCATATAAGATCATTATGTAAATCTTATCAACATCCACAACCAAGAAAACATTACCGTTTTATCTCAGTCTGGAAAAGTGACCTTGGTTTATATATTTTTTATTAAATCTCAGTCTGACCGGGGGTATGGTTAATATGTAAGTATTGGTCATATTTACTCCTCTGCTTGAATAATGGGGTCTTAAAATAAAATATTAAAGATTAATATGAGCTAATAATGTAAAATAATAAGTATAATAGCCATAGAATAAATCGTAAATCCTGTTACAATATATAGGTAAAAGAGACTTTAAATAGATCACTATAGATAATGATGAAGAAGGCATTATTAACTAGGTTTAAATAGAGGTGAGAGTTTGAGGAGTTTTCCATCCTCGTCTTATTCTTTGGATAAGAGGTGGGGAATCTCAGACCCTTGAAAGCTTTCAATACAGCCTCCGAACATTTTCATAAACGTATAAAATAGCTCTGTATAAAACTTTTATCTAAACATACAGGTAATTTTAATATTGAATTATAAAATATTTATTTTCTCAATTACATCCAACTTTTATAATAATAATTCTAACCAAAAGTGCAACATTCCAATCAATTATCTACATTGTATGGTTTATCTGACTACAGTTTTCATCTATGATGCTGAAGGGATTTTGTTTTTATAGTGATTTTTACAAAGAAACTGGATGTTCACAAAAATAAAATTAGAATTTTAGTTTTATTATTATTATTATTATTTTATTATTATGACAATGGCTACACTGAGTAAGATATAAAAAAATGACACAGAAAATTGCATATTTCATTAGAAAGGGATTGAAGCATATTTTTTTTATAGAAAGAAATAGTATATCAATGTGCCCGATATATTTGGAAAGTGTTTCAGTTAATAAAGAACACTATTTATCAAAACATTCTGATTACAACAAAATTATTGGTAAAGAAAGAAATATTACTGTAGAAAACTTAAAAAGGAACCGCATTAAGTAGCTGACATGTCTCATAAAAAATCCAAACAAGTCAGAAAATTTTGTGAGGGCAAACTGCCTTTTTTTAAAAAAAAAAAAGCACTAGAAATGACAAAGACTGAGCTGCAATCCATGAACTTTGACCTCTAGCATCCATCATTCGCCCAGCAAACCATATAGGGAAGAAAGCTACTAATTAATAATAATAAGCTTATCTAAAAATTTGAAATCTTTCATAAATCTTTCAAATTTTGTAAGCTTATTTTAAAATTTTGAATCTTTTCCCAGCATTCAAATAGTAAATCTGAAAGAACTATTATCCAAAATTATACATAATTTTTGCAACAAAAAAAAAAAAATCGTAACATTCTTTTTTAATAATTTAGTTTTCTTCTTTAGTTTATACCATTTTTTAAAACAATTATTGCGCTTTTATTTTTTAAAAGGTATATGATAAGATTTTTCTAGATTCCAAGCATAATACGTATACAAAGCTATTCTCCATAGGTGCGTATATATGCAGTTACATTAATTGAGATAAAGCTCTCTACTATCATTACATGATAATTATTAAACAATAACAACATTATACAACTCCTATACCTGATATGATGTTCATAATGGTGGAAAATATTAACATTACGTTTGCCAGTACTATAAAATTGAAATACTCCTCTTTAAACAATTTGCAGTCTGTAAATACCTAAAATAAATGTCTAACTTTAATACCTGTTTGATGCTCTCTTGTGCCACTGGTAAGTTTTCTGGTAGAATAAGAGCCTGTGCCATACAAGCTAAGGTTAACGCGGCATCTTTCCGTAATTCATCATCATTTACTTCATTTTCCAATTGACAAATCTATAAAAAATATTACATAGTTTATTTTTCGGGAAGAGGTGGGGAGGTCAAAATAATTTATTTTATAAATTGTGATTACTTACTACAGGCAAAAGCTGAAACAATTCAGGTGGCGCTGAATATAATGATCTTGCTAAATTTCCCATTAGCCATTTTAAAACTATAAATTAAAAAAAAAAAAGTATTCAATTCAATAGTGACTTAAAAATACAAATGCACTTTTTTTTAATTAAAAAATCAAATCCGTAAATAAAAAAGACATTCTTTATTTTTTTTCAGTTATTATTTGAAAAACTAATATTTATTATTGAAACATTATTTTATGTTTCATCACTTAAATTTTAATAGTATTAGATTGTATTTTAATTAATCGTCTTAAAAATATTTTGAAACAATCCATACAAATTAATAATAATAATAAAAATAATTATTTGCGTAAATACTACCATAAAAAGTAAAAGTATTTCCTATTTAATTTCATTCCAAATCAAATATTTACGCTTAACATTGTAACGGTATACATATGCTGTTACATTATTTTAAAATTAAAATAAATAGGAAATAATCATAAGTAAAAATGATTTATTAAAAACATAAAATTAAAATACTTATTTAACATATATATTATCGCACAGATGGAAACTTTTAAAAAAAAGTATTTAAAAGTAAGAAAGGTAAAAAAAAAAAAAAAAGATCTACAGATTAATTAATATTTTTGTTAAAACTAATATAAAAGAAAATAGAAAAGTGTTGATTAATTTTTATTTAAAAATCATGTAAAAATCTTAGTGAATGGAAATGATTGAAATATAATTGTATCTAAAACAAACTAGCCCTTGGGGCACTTAAATGATTGTAAGATTAGATAAGAGATAGAAATTAAAGATTGTCTTTCCCGCTCTGAAGCAGAGTGACCAATACAAGCACCAAGCCATGTACAGACCAGAAAGAAATACATCAGAAGTAATAAAATCAGTGGCGTCACGTTCCATCAATCCATAGGATTTGGGATAAGGGAGGCCAGAAATGATAAAGACAAAATAATGGAATTTAGAAATTAACCTGACTATTGATCCACGTATGACAGCTAGCTATGGTGCAGACTTCATGATGTAAGAGTCTGACACGAGATTTAGTTTCCTGATATTTATGCCGGCTGAGGCGGCCTCCCCGACCACGGTTCCCGAAAGGATGGTTGTAGCAGTTCAGTTTCCAGAAAGTACGGCTTGTAGCAATTCTGTTTCCAGAAAGTATGGTTTGTAGTGATTATATCTCCTAAGAAACTTTAACAAATAATATGATCAGCGAGGGATTTTATAAACCGAATGAATTCTGGAGGAATCACCAAGATTGAATGGAAAGTATAAACTTTTATCAATTTCAACCTTTTAAATATCTCTAAAGAAAAAAATATATATAATTAAGCAAACTCTTATCTGACCAAGAATAGGACTCTAAATCAGTTGATCATTATTTTTTTTATATATTTATGTATTAAATTTGCTAATAATCATTTCCATTTTTCTT
Source organism: Epiperipatus broadwayi (assembly GCA_028023455.1). Taxonomy (NCBI): domain Eukaryota; kingdom Metazoa; phylum Onychophora; class Udeonychophora; order Euonychophora; family Peripatidae; genus Epiperipatus; species Epiperipatus broadwayi. The sequence goes on from JAQFVV010000002.1 coordinate 29,541,760, forward strand.
TTTATCTATTTTTTGTTTATTAAATAACTAAATTATTAAACTTAAAGTTGAGTGTAGATGGCTGCATAGAGTCGTTAAGTTTGGAGCTAGGTCATATGGGGTTTAATTTATTTGTTTCGTAGTTGAGTCGATGCTGGTAGAGGGATGTATGGGTGTTTATATCAATATAATGTGAAGCATGTTAGCATACAGGGCACCATGCCCAAATGAATGCATGACCCCGAGGTATAGCCATCACGTTGCAATGGATGCAGACATATTCCCTGCGACATTGATCTCCTTTCGCTCTATGGATAGGGACTATAAGACGGCAAGGACCGTTCTCTCTCCATATGAAGCATTTCTTTTTAATGTTTTATATATATATTGAAACGGAAACCTCCAATCCCATTCCGTTTCACCATCAACCTAATGACCTACTCGTCTGAACTAGTTTCGAACCTATCTTAAATATAAAAATGTTAAATGTAAAAATGTTATATATAAGTTGAGCGGGAAAACTTTGCTATAATGGCCGCTTGAATTGCATCATCCATTTACATACGAAAACACGCTATAATTAGACAGGTTTGATAAAATTATAGCGGAGAAATGCTCATAATTTATTATAAAATGTTTTATTAATTTTCAGTCAATTCTTAATTATATTCGCTGTTCGTATGTGGATGGATAAGTTAAACATTGGAATGATATATATATTTAAGTTTAAATAAAGATACTGTAAAACATTTTCTTTAAATTATATTTAACGGTTTTCTGATTTAATGTTTTACATATATAATTGAAACTAAAGTATTTTCTTTAAATTTGCTTTTTTTTTTTATTATAAACAAATAATATTGTAAAAACAAATATGTTAAAAGTTATTTATTTCAGTAAAATAAAAATCATCCGTTTGTAATTAAAAATGAGAATTTGGTGTAAACAAGATATCAATTAGTGACTGCACCCCGGGTAAAAAGTAAAATCTAGTTTACTGATTGATTTTTGTTTGCAACAAAAAACTTTATCATTAAATCAGAATACCGTTCCTTCTGCTAGGCTTTAACATTCTTTAATACTTAAAAAGGAATTTAATTAATGAAACTGAATCAAAGTATATAATTTATATATTTTAATAATTTTAAGTAATTAAATGTAACACCTCGGAGACGTTATCTGTTGTAGAAATTGGATTATATTATTTTGTTTAATTAAAAGTCAATTGGTCCCGAGGCTAATGAAATTCCAAAAAGGTGCTAAAGTTTAGTCGAAATGTATAAATAGGGCTTATTTTAAGCGGGAAGATATACTCCATCTTGCTTTTGAAGAGCTATTATTATCCAAGTTATAAATTGTTTAATTTTACCATGTCTGGCTAAAGTCAGGTACAATTTTGCTGCCATTCCCGTGATGGAACGCCGAGTTCAATCCATCAAATGCCGAAGCAACAACCAAAAGCTTATACCAAATGAAAGATGCCGTATGCCGCTAAAAGGGACTTGCCGTCGTTCCAACATCATTTTAAATCGTCTCGCAACTGAATAAGAACATGCCATAAGCCGCCAAAGAACTCACCTTCGTTCCAGCTCGAATCTATCCAGTCCAGCTATAGAACTGTTATAATATTATTTAAAATAGCAGAGCTCTGTGAATTTCAAAAACAATCGTGGTTTCTTCAAAAACAGGTTAGCTAACCATATTATCGAAACTTCTTTCTGTTTTTCAAATAATCTTTAAATTCTATAATATGAAATACTTTTGTAAATTTCTGTGTTAATTAATGTTTTGCTATATAATTTAATCACTGTAGTTATATTTTGCTTTTCTTTTGCTTATTTTTAATTATTATTAGTTGTGCCTATGTTTCGAAACGGCGTGCATTTAATTATAGAATATGTTTTTAAACATATAAATCTAAAATCTTCGTATTATTATTTATATAGCGTCATTTCGTGCGCTGTTTCGAAACCCAAATTCATATTTTGTCATTTAATAAATTAATTAATATAAATATAAAATGTGGCTTTTCAACCTTTAATTATTATATTGCTAAAGATTAAACTAGCCTGGAGTGCAATCATAAGTATATTTTTTTAGTAAAGTATTCGTAAGTCCCTTATTAAATATACTTTTCCTCCTTTTTAAAAGTTTAGTAGTTATAGATAACTAAAGAGATTGAACGGGATAAAGTAAAGTTTGTATATATTCCCGTCAGTAGCATATACATATTTCTCATGCTACAGAAGAGTTGGCTCTTTTGATCAAGCTGATAAACTTGTGTTCATTTAATATGTGATATTTCATTAGTAAAACCCCTATTAACTAATTATCTTAGATTTTATCTTTGAAATGTCTTTAGTGTTTAAGTTGTTTATATAGATGTTTAAGTCCATTAGTCTTTTGTTTCTCCGATTTGCTAGTGGGCCGGATTAAGAATTAATTCTCATGTGCCATCATTGTTATGTTGTCTATTAGGTGTTTGATCTGGGGCTTGGAGAGTGGGTTCGAATCCAGGTTGGTCCCTGCCAAAATCTCGGGCTCGACTGGGTTTGAAGTACATTTTGTGAGTTCCAGCTCGTGTTAGATGGATAAGCATATTTTGACCGGCATAATATATGATTCCTTCGCCAGACAGACGCACATTCCTGTACTGGACGAGGATCTTTCTTTTACATAATATCATGCTGCAGATGCACATTCCTGTCAGCGTGGTTTTATGCTAACATCTTCATATTGCATTGGTTGCGTCTGTATATCAGGAAGCGAGGGTCGGTTTAGGTACGAACTTTTAGCCTGAAGTTAAATATTTTGAAAGTTTTTAATTGCATAGTCTATGTAGCCTATCTATGCTCAACATTCTAAAAGGAAATTATATTAACTGTCCATCTGTGTGAACTTACTCAGATATTAAAACCTGAAGTTTAAAATAATATAAAAACAAAACTAAAGCAATATTAAATATTTGTTCCTCAAATTTATATATGTGCATAAATAAATGTTTGTATGATAATTACTGGCAGTGGCTTATTTGATTTTTGTTGTTCTTTATTCAAAATATATTTTAAGAATTTAGATTATAAATCTCAGCTTTTCCTTGAGCTTAGTGACTAGGGCACAACGGTCAATAAAATTTAAAATAGAATCTTAAGAAGTATCTGCCTGCATTATAAATTTTCTATGTTTAAATAGCTAATGGTGCACTGTATGGCAGATAGTGAAAGAGGCCATCTTCCCTGACCGTTATAACATAGAGAAGAGCCAAATACCCAATTTTGAAATAACTACTTACAAATGTCACATGATCATTCTTTATGCTTACACAAGCTGTTTCACTGATGAAAACCATAAGCTAGAAACTATATTGGAGGAGTAGACACTAGATGGGGATTTTATGCACAAACCTTCCTGCATCCATTGATTAGTCTGGCTTGCACTGAGTTGCACTACTGTATGGCGAGTTTAGCATCTGTGTACTTACAAATGATTCCTTTTAGCAAATCATCAATGATTATTTTGTAGCTAATTATTTTTTTAAAGAACTGCTCTTAAAAGCTGTCTGTGAAGGCAATAATAATAAAATGATCTAGGAATCAAAAAAAACTAAATATTAATTTACACAAAAAATAAGCAATGTCTCAGATAAATATATTGCCATTATTTTATGTATAAGTCACTGAATATTGTATACTTTTTTAAGTTATTTATTATCTATAGTAAAAAAAAAACTTTCATTACATTCCGGCTATTTAGAACTTGTTTATACTTTAGCAAGCTTGACTGTTTCAATTTTAAATTTTGCAATTATTTATTTATAATAGTAAGAAAATCAAGTCATACATCACGACTTAATTTAATAAGCTTGTATTACAAATGTAATATAATGAGCAAGCTAATAGCTCTAAAGAAGCTTTGCCAATAAATGCCACAAGAGAAAGTATTTAAAATCTCTATCTAGAATTATCCCCATCTCCAAACCGGTTTCAAACTAATGGCTCTCCTCAGTGAAGCACTAGGACATTCAGACACTAGATCTAAAATACCAGTTCGAGCCCAGCATTTATCTAATACTTAACTATTAAGTAGAAAATCTGAAATGTTCAGACATCTATATGTCTTCAAATCCAGCTATATAACATAAATAGCTATATGGGTCTGAACAAACTTCAATATATTAATAGCTTTAACAATATAACATTCCCAAAGCCTTAAAAGCCAAACTATAATAGTAAAGAAATCAAGTCATACATCATGTGATTTAATAAACTTGTATTACAAATGTAATATAATGTGCTAATAGCTCTAAACAAGTTTTCCCAATAAATGCTGCAAGAGAAAGCATTTAAAATCTCTATCTAGAATTATCCCTATCCCCAAACCAGTTTCGAGCTAAATTACAAATATATTTGTAGATCATTTATTTATTTATTTTTGCATATTAAAATACTTTATTTTTTATTTATAAACACAATTTGTTGATTTATATATATTTTAAACCCCACTCCACCTTTAAATAAAAAAAAACAACTTGAATTCATTCATGCATATAAAAATAAATGAAGACTATATTTTTGTGTCAAGATGCAAGGAACGGGCTGTAGTATTTAATATTAAAAAAACAATATAAATTATTCTTATAGGATATTGCTTGATTTCTTTCAATCAAATGTTGCATAGTGGAATTATGATGTTAAGAAAAAAATACAATTGTTTTTCTTTTCCTATATATGCAATGCTATGATTTAGATTGTTTAGATATTGTTTCGTCTATTCTTGAGCGAAAGAAATGAATTTCTGAGTGTATTTATGTGACTTTTCCTTTGTATGGTTTTAATGTATAATCTTTCCTACTCATAATCATTTTCTCTAGCAATATTCTTAGTGATATCAATATGTTTAACTGTGATAGTGTATTATAGTTAGTAAATAGCCTGAGCCTTCGATAACCATATATTTATTTCAACTTCTACGACATTTTATTTTCTTATTAAATTAAAAGCCAAAGTAAATTCTTATTGTAATTTCAATCGCTTCAAGCCACTTATCTACCTGCACTGATGTACTTGTTGAGAAATTGTGATTAAAATATAACAGCTAATAACAGTACCAAACCCTTCATACAATAGTGCCACCAAGTGCAAACCGTAAACAATGGATGCAGGAAAGTTTGTATATAAAATCCCTATCTAGAGCCTGCTCATTCAACATCCCCAGACTAGTTTCTAGCTTGTGACTTTCACCAGCGAGGAGCCTTGGTTTTGAGAGTACTGCACCTAGATCTCGGGATCTAATGCAACTCTCCAGCAGCCACCTTTTACTTATTTGGTTAACTATAAAGCTAGGACCCCAAGATGAAAATACCATAATGTTTCCAATCCAAGCTCATTCACATGTATAATCATATAGATCTGAACTCAGATCAGCATCCACAATTATCCTATGGGCAGCATAGGTATAAAACCATCAAAACATCATATGATCACCATTTATATGCTTACACATGCTGTTAAAAAGAGAAATGTGATGTACTGTGGCTTCTCCTTAAATGGAGTCAGGAATCTCTCAGCAATTATACCCAGAGAAACCTGTTAGCTACTTTATTTTCCATTCCCACTCTAAGTTTTCCATACAGAAGTGCCACCGAGTGCAAGCCTTCGTAATCAATGGAACTAGATGCAGTGCTCTCAACTCCAAAGCTCCTCACTGATGAAAGCCACAAGCTAGAAACTAGTCTGGGGATGTTGGATGAGTAGGTACTAGATAGGGATTTTATGCACAAACCTTACCTGCATCCATCGATTAAGAAAGCTTGCACTTGGTGGCACTACTGTATAGAGAGTTTGGTACTCTTATTAACAGCATGTGATAAAGCATATGAAATGGTGATCATTTGATGTTTGATAGTTTTAAATGGCACCAAAATGTAAAAATATCATCAAATACTGTACATAATTTTAATTTCTGTAAGAATCAAAATTTGTAAAAAAAAAAATACTATTTGTAAAATAAACTATTGTTCAAAGAAGCCATGAATAATTAAAAATTTGAATACCAAAAATATGGTGTACTTATCAACGAATAACACGAGTATCACCCACCATTTATTTTCATTGCATTTATGATAGAAATGATTTCCACTTCCATATATTTAAGAATTATTTTATACCCAGAGTGCAGCTTGTCATTACAATATACATATGTTACTGTAAAACTGATTTTATTGCTACAATAATTTCATATAATCCAATCAAAATCATTAACATTAAAGATTAGCCAGGTAATAATAACAACCTATTATTCATAACAAACAACTGTCACTAAATTAAAAATTAAATTTAAAACAAAAAAAAGGTGATAATTTCTCAATATTAAAAAACAAATTAAACAAAAATTGACGAAATAAAAAAAAAAACCTATTATTTATTTAATATTCACTATAATCTGATTTAAATATGAGCGTATATTTTTTAAAATTAATAAAACATATAATTTGTTCTAATAATGGTACTTATATTGTGTATTTTACAATTCTGAAGAAATCCGTCGAACATTCAAAATGGTTCTTTTGGAAAACTGGATGTAGTAAAATATTTGCATTGCATTAAGTGTATAAAAAAACGTATTGGTATAGTTTAAATTTTATGATGTTATTAGTTTATTTTTAGACAAATAGATAATTATTAATATTTTTTTATTATTATATATTTAAACTTTTTGACAAATAAATATTTTTAAATTATTTGTAATTTTCTTTCATACTGCATCAAAAATGGACCCTTTTTCTTGAATCAGATATCATCGTTGCTCATTTGAACCCGAGACCAAAAAAAAAAAATCATAAGAAGACAATAAAAAACACCAATATTCAAGTACTTAATCTCTCCTCATTTTAGAATTATAATATATATAAATTACATTTCATAACTATTTTAGTCAAAATTTGTTAATCAGTTTTTTCAATTACTTATATTTTTATTACAATTTCATAAGACTTGAAAAAAGAAAAAACAAAATATAGAATAAAAAGAATATTGCAAACGTTGCATTACTAACATTGTTTTTTTAAAAAAAAAACCGCCATTAAGAGCGCTGTTGCAGTCAATACACTTATAAAGTGATAACATCATGAGCTAAGTTTCTGGATCAATTCTCGACAAAATTAAAAAAAAAAAAATCTTAATTCAGTCAGTAAAATGGAATTACTGTGTTCAAGCTACCATCTAATTAATCACAAAGACTTCCAAGCAATTAAATATATATATATATATATATATTAATTATTATTACTGACTGTTGTATAAACCAAAGTTACCTTCAATTTTTAAATATGTGAATTAATAATACAATCAGCTCAAAATTTTGTTTACTTTTTAGTATTTTATTTATAATTGTATAAAGATTAGTGAAATCTAAAAAAAACCAAACACTTAGTAGCCCAGTGATGAAGTATAAAAATTCAAAGATTCCAAGAAAAAATTGAACAGGTAGTCAACTTAATTGCACAAACACACACACAAAGTATTCCGAAGGAAGATTGTAATTTACTTGTTTTTACAAGTTTGATAGCGTTTTTTCGTTCTTCACTTTCCTTGGACTGATCTCTGCAGACATGGTTCTTTAAACTTGTACCTAAAAGCAAAAATGTAAATGTATAAATCAAAATAATATAAACTGCAACATATTTTTACTGGTCAAATATATCAAGAAAAGCAAATTGCACACAATAAATTTACACTCTACTTTTAAAACATTATTACATACCATATTAAGATCATCAATCCTTTTAACTTTCTAAAGTCTTTTCCTCGACTTATCTTTTATCTCTCTATCTCTAAGAATATGCACAATCCAATTCCTTTTTACTTCTAAATTTCGTCAATAAAATAATCTTCTATTCACTTAATTTTTTTAAAATGATTAACTCAATCTTATAATTTTTTTTTTTAATAATAAAACTAATCATATGGTTTTTAAATTTGGTGGTCGAGAGGTCAGCGCGACTGCCGTGCACTTGCAGGCAGTTACCCGGGTTGCGGGTTCACGTCCCGGCCGATGCTATGACATTTAAAAAAATATTTTCAATTATTCTACTTTTAGTATAATTTTCCATTTTTAATACTGCTTACAAATTAAATAGATAAAATAATATTCAACTAATTATTTCTATTCTTTAAATCTGCATCTATAAAGTCTTCACTTTCTCCTCTTTTTAACTTCTGCTTCATATATAGTTAACTAAAACATTGTTATGACAAACTTTGCCTTATCCTGCAATTTTCATTTTCTTAAATTTTTTAGTGTGGTTTCCAATCATTTAATCAACCAATTTTCCAAAACTAGGGTATGACTACAATATCGAATCCAAGGGCTTTAAGCATTCCTTCATTGGTTTTTCAAGGAAATGGACAGATAAATTAGGGTGAGAAGACTGAAGCTTATCCATTAAAATTTAAAGAATTGCTATCTTAATATAAACCAAGCACTTATTGTCTATATGTGTGGGAGATTATGATCTGGCCCAACTGATGAGTGTCGAGTTGGTTCAGCATGAAATATGTATATTGGGGATCATTTATGTCAACTGATGAGTGTTGGTTCAGCATGAAATACATATATTGGGGATCATTTATGTCAACTGATGAGTGTTGGTTCAGCATGAAATACGTATATTGGGATCATTTATGTTTTTCACATGTGTGGACATGTGTATCGGCTGTTTTGGATGAATATAGATTGAAAATCCTAAGTTCAAATCCCTCTATTTAATATTAACATACTCTAAAATATCTTTCCCAAATACTACATTTAATCTAATATCCAATCTAGCAAAATGCAATGACCAGGGGGCAAATTTGACATAATGAAAACTTAATGAGCAGTGCTTAATAGCTCTAACAAGCTTTATTGATAAATGCCACAAGAAAAAGAATTTAAAAATCTCGATCTAGAAATTATCCCCAATCCTCAGCCCAGTTTCATGCTTTGGCAATCCTCAGTGAAGCGCTAGGATATTTCAGACACTAGACCTAAAAATACCAATCCAAAGTCAGCATTTATCTAAAAGTTAACAATTAAGTAGAAAATCTGAAAATTTCAAACACCTATGCCTTCAAATCCAGTTATCTAACTTAAATAGCTATATGGGGCTGAGAAATCTTCAGCCAAACCATATATTAATAGCCTTAGCAATATAACATCACTTAAGACTTAAAAGCAAAGCTATAAACCGTAATAGTCATAAATCCCATGAATCAATTTTTATTTACAAGCTTATAAAATTGAGACGTGATTTATGACTTTGTTTTATCGTGAAAACTTCTTCCGTCATTTGTAAATCCATGTTTGTGAATTTCTCTAAATAAACATAAAACAGAACAGAAAAATTGATGATAAGCTAATTTACACCTTTTTCTATATCTTCTATAACACTGAACATCAGTTAAGTTTTTTACCAGAATTCTTGACAGATTAGATATGCAATACAAAACTACGACCATATAACAATAGCAAAAAGTCATATTGTACCGATCACTTAACAAGATCATTTAATATTAAACATATCTTCCAATTCATGTTATAAATTCCTCAACAATGAACTCTTTTTTTGCAGTCTGCTTTGCCTCTTCAAAATATCGTAATTAATATTATCAAAACCTTATTTCATATATACGAAAAAATATTAATCTCTCTAATGCATTCTATATATGGATCTCAAAAACAATCTTCACTATGTAATTGCATCTTTCATCATTCTAAATTCAAACTCAACATTCAACAAACATAATCTTCCTATTTATTAAACTCGTCATCCTTACGATTTCTAGTCTTCAGTATCTTCCTATTCCAAATGTATTTATTAAAACCAGTGATTTTTTTTTTATATATAATTGTTCTATTTCTCCAAATTATCCTTCAAACCATTCTTTTCATTTTGTTTTAGAATCACTGCTAGAAAAAAAACTATGTGATCTTTTATATAAACAAGACATTTATTCTTTTAATATAGCGCGATGTATCAGCTTATTGGCTTATTAATATTATAGATTATGTGATCTTTTGTTTTGATAGAAAACTAAATACTAAATAAAAAGTCCTATATATGAGAAGCAAAGGGGGAAAAAGGATTGAAGAAAATTTAAAAACATGAGAAAATGGAAAAGTCCACAATAAAAACTAAATCACAAACGTTAAAAAAATTTTTTGGGACAGTAAATTTAATTTCCACCTTTTTTCTATTTCATATTCATTTTATTTTTAAAATCAGGTATTCAAATACGCATTATACTTCTGGGATGTCTGTGCATATAATAATTTATTTGTAAATAAAGATCGTTTCTTTTTGAAATACGCATAATTTCTTCCCTTCTAAGATGGTTACCTTGTGTAAAAAAACTATTCTAGAAAATCTATAGAGAGATTGTCCCAATTATAATGTAATTAAAATAGAATTTGTATGCAAATAAAAACATTTGCATACAAATCCAGCAGAGTATATATAAACCCCACACACATAGACAGGAAGTGTGGGATTAGAATAGTAACGATCAGAATGATCAGTCTAAATTGGAATAGCGGCAAGAGAAAAGTATTTGTTCATGTATAGAAATGGTTATTACCAGCAAAAAGTAATTAACAAAAGATTCATCAAATCGCAAGAGAGAAGTTAATAATGGAGATGATATAAATTGTGTGTGCCAATGCAAGATCTTACATTACAAACTTTTAATAGTTTATTTGCATATCAATATTATCCATTATCTACAGACATTAAAATGACCAAAACTTAATTGCATCAAAAGACTATTTGCATTTGTTAAAATATGCTCGTTTGCATTTCAAGAGACGTTCGATTTGAAAGCACAAATGTATAATTGGATTAGTCCTGTTGTGAAATGACTATTCATCTAAGGATAATTTATAGCACATTTATATTTATGAATTATTACATTCTTACGTTGTTTTACTTCATTATTGTCATTAAATAAATATCGTTATATATATATATATTTCTAAGTATAGTTATATCGCTACCTGATTGGACTTAGGGATCCTCAGGAGAAAACAATTTCATTTTATTTTTTTCATACCAATTATCCTGGAATATCTCTACTATCACACTGTATTCCACTAGCACCAAATAATACTTTTTTTAAAGGGTGAAAAGAATAATATATTTAAAAGCTAATAATTGGAATAAAGTACTTTTAATGAATTCCATTCACTTTAGAGAATATGAAATCTCTTCCAATTTTCATATAGTGTATAAATATATATGTATGTTTAAAATGAACAAATATTTTTCTTTAAATTTAGCTATAACTGCCATAATTTCTGAAGGCTCTTGATAAGCCTTCAATATGAAAAGTCATAAAAAAAAAGCAGATTATTGTAGTGTTTTGTAAAAATATTTATAATAACACTCAAATAGTACTCCAGAAAAAGTGAATAATATATTAGAGAAATATATTTATTCTTCGTTAGATCGCTAACTGATATGTGCTAAATTTAATTAATGATTAAATTTACGTATTTGCGATAAGAATATTGCATACGATAAATGCCAAGAAATATTTGCTAATTACAAATATTTCTTGATATAATACTAATTAATTGTATGCATAATTAAAAATGCAAAGAGGAATTCAAGACAGATAACATCAAGGATGAACCTTGGATTTCCGGAGACCAACTGAGGGGACTAAATAGTTTGAGCAACAAAGCGCATTGTTCTACTTCCAGTGAATTACCAAGTGGACGGATGCAGAAAGATGGAAGTACATGTAGCTGAAAGAAGCTTAAGTGACAGTGCAGCGTTCTAATGCAAAAATGTGTTCACAAGCAGCAGCCGAACAAAGTCCAAGAATTTTGGAAAAACCGAGGCCGGAGATATCCGTCGAGTAAGCAGTCAGTCATGCAGGGTGTCGGGGGAAGTGAACCAAGGTGAACTATACATATATATTGTGTTGTGAGTGTAGCAATAACTAGTCATGGGAAGTGAACTATACATATATTGTGTTGTGCATGTAGCAATAACTTTTCGCTATTATTGTTGTTTATTGTTTTGTTTGCTAGTATTTGGACTGCTTGCATTTTGAATACACAACATTATTTATAATAGTTTAAATACAAGATAAACATTCAAATGCATCGTGAATTGACAGGCAGGTAGGTAATAAATTTACTTAAACAAAACTTTCAACAAACAATATAAACTATGAGTTTTCCCTCTGATTTCACTTATGTAGATAGACACTTTTTCCACATAGATCATTTATTTTTATGCTAAATTTTACTTTTTTGTTTATAATACACTAGTTTTAGTTTTATGTTTGAAAATTACATAACATTAAAATTGTAATGTTAACCTTATAAACAGCAGAAAGAAAACATACCCCCATAGTAAAATTTATTAAAAGGAATTAAGCAATTTAGATACAGCACTAAATTTTTACTTTAATCCTTTATTTTCAAACCTGGTCCCATAAATAAAATGACTTTTCATCGTAATAATGGAGACATGATATCTGCTCTATTTTGTTCCACCCCCCCACCCCCGTACATCATGTATAATAACACACATTTTGTTGATAAACTTTGATTAGAATAGATGTACTGTTTATTGAACTGCAAATAAACAGTACTTTTCAATATCCACATATACATAACACGAAAGCTTCTTTATATATATATATAGTATGCTCATATAAAAAATAATTACAGTATAAACAAAAATTTAAAAAAAATAGTAATATAATTATTAATAATAAATTGAGAAGACATATTTACATGCAAATTTTACTGAGTGTATTTTTTCTCTTTCATGTATTGTATTTTTATTTTTTAAATAAAGTAAATAGCAAAATGTGTAACTTATCACAATGAAATAAACACTGGTCAATTTTTTTTTTTTTTTCCAATAACTTCATTCTCATACAGAAACATAATAGCGGTCTCGTTATTAAGAAGCTACTATGCGTCAAATTGTTTGATGTTTTTAAGTCACTATCAACTTTAATTAAAATATGTTCTATAAATTTGCTAAACTATTAGCATTATGCTTAAAAAATATTTTATTATGTAAAATACTGCGCACATCAAATTCAGAAGAATAATAAAGGAAGATTGAAATATAGATACTCCATAAACTGGAAAATTTTAATAATGATCATGATCGCATACAGCACTGAAATGGAATAACGACTGCTGGCATATTGTACGTTTATTTACAAATCTTAATTATTTTTTTTAAAAAGTGATTGCTTAGTGCTCTGGGACAGAGAAAAGGTTAATTGCATATCATGAAGTGCATTAAATCTATGAATTTTAATATTTTTTTGTTTGTTTACATATTTTTTTTTTTTTTGGAGAGCATATAATTGAAGTTTTGTACATTAAATTCAGTGTAGTATATCTAAATAAACAATATACACCTGGGTCTCTTCTTATGTGATAGATAGGTTCCGCAAAAAAACCGCAAAAAAGAAATCGCACAAAAATACTTAACTTACATTGAAAAATGTGGGATACGTTCCATAATTTTCAAAAATTGCATAAACGCAAAGCAACAAGGTAAAATTATTTTAAAATTCGCATAAAAAAAAATAAGGAAATAGAGTATGACTAATAAAAAATTGTCAAATATTTGAAAAAAATTGATACAAGACAAACATTTTTTATTAACTATTTAATTTTATTCAAAACAATATGTTTTTATATGTAATTTATTTTACATTTTTTAATATATATTTTAATCATTATCGCTATTTGACAATATGTGGGTACATTTGTGAACTGATAAGAAATTAGATTCATCACAAGAGGAAACACAATTAGCGCCAACTTCAGTCTCGTGTTATGTTTAATTGATCAAACAGGTGCATCAACTGAAAATTTTCGTTCACGGTTTCAAGTTGCTCTAAAACCATCAATTTTTGCATTATCGTAGCAAATTTACGGTCTTTTTAAAGCTTAAAATGTACCATAAGGTGCTGACTTGTTGCTCATTTTGAACCAAAGGGAGCACTTGACAACAATTTTGACAGCTCCAAGTTCTTTGTTTTGATATTCAAAACAAAAATGTATATTTAGAGTATTTTTTTCATATTTTTTTACATATTATAAATTATTTTGATAAAATATGCTGAAAATATAATTATTTTAGAAAAATAATTAAGATTTTAGTAAAAATTCTTAACTTTTACATGAATGTAAATTGAGAAAAAAATCAACGATGTACACAGCATTTTCTAATAAGTTGGGAATGTCCTTTTTAGGTTCTCCACTATAGAATATTTTTATAATTATAAATAGAAATTTATTTTTGGAAAAACTTTCATTCACTTTCATAATCTGACAAATTATTAATTTGCTTTTTACAAACGAATCTAATATTAAAAGACGAATATATTTTTACTGCTGATTCTGTAATTAAACCAATCAAAAGTTTAAAACTTTAATTTGCTCAGCCAATAAAAAAATTTTCAGTCTAAAAGTTAATTAATGGTTTTCTGTCGACAAACTTTGAGATGATGATTTTACTATGTTTATGAAGCTCACAATATCCAGTACAACTATTTAGCTCTCATTGAAATTTAAGAGCTCATTCATAATCCATGTCATTAACAAGAAAATTATTGTCCAATTGATTAGAAAGTTGAAGACTTTCTCGAATCATTTTTGCTGTGAAACGAACAGGTTCCACTTCTGTTTCATTATCTTTTTCTAAATCTTCTACAGTATCTAAATTTATTGCCAAAACTTTTTCCAACAGGCATTTAAAGTATGTAAAATATAATGTGTGGATATAAAATGGGGAAATCCCGATTTTAAATCAAATATGAACTTCTTTATCACATAAAAGAAAACTGCATAAAAAGATATTAAGAAACATGAATCGCATAACTTCAAAATCGCATTTAAAAAATCCATACAAAAGAGACCCAGGTGCACATAATTAAAGTTTCTTTAAACTTTTAGGATCAAGCAATTATTACTTTATTTTTAAATCAAAAACTTACATTAATTACTCTGATAGTTAAGAAAAAAATTTTTTATTTGCACAACTTTACAAATTTAATAAATAAGTTTGTAGTAATTAGATGAAAGACTAATGGTTAAAAAAAAATTTAAATTAAATAATATTATATGATTATTAATAATTGTTTTTATTATTAAAGCTTTATTAATATATTGTTAGACATTACATTTTTAAATGTAAAATAATATTAATAAAGAATGATAATAATAAAAAAAAAAATATAACATATTAACCCATCAATATATAATAATTTAAAATATAGTTTATCTATATTTCTTTAATAAAGTATTAGGTTTAAGAATTATAAAAATTGCTTTAATAATCAAATTCCTTAACTTACTTTCATCACTGTCTGGGAATTCTGATAAAGTATTGCCGTTTTGAGTCAGAATATTCAGATGAGGTAAAAATTCCTGAATAAAATGAACCCGTTGTGGATACGCAGAGGTGGGATTACGAGGTTTATTTACATCATATAAAAAAATATTGGTTAAAACACTAGGGAAGAAAAAAAAAATGCATAAAAAATGGTTAAAAAGAGAAATAAAACATTATCTTTATAAAAATTTCAATTTATATATCAATCAATTATATCAAACAATATTTTAAAATATAAAGTAATCTATAACACTTTGAGTCCTATAGCCTTTATTTATATGGCAGTATTATGTATGTATATTGCATAGAGATCAAATTAAGAATTGATATCTGCACCACAATAACATACTTTTAATAAATAAAAAAAAATCAGAAAAATAGCTCACAACTAAATAATGCAAATTAAAATTAATTTTAGACTCAATGTGGAATGCCTGCTTAGATTTTTAATACGTCGGTATGTTTACATTTTCATCAGCGATTGTCTCTCCTAACCATATGGATTGTGTTCTGAATTACTCTTAAAAATTAGAACGAAAGAAAACGATGCATATAGACTCTCATTTTCACATATATAAATGATAAACTTGGGGAAGATGGGGTATCAATTGAAAACAGTTGGGACTAATAATTGTAGCTGTCAAAGAATAATAAAGGAAGTCAGCTCAATCATCAAATTTTAGAAAAATGGTATAAATCCCCTACGGAGTAAACTTAGCACATAATGAGTGTTTGTAATGTTACTGTTGTTCGGACTGAGAAACTAATTTATACTTAACTTGTTTCCTTCATTTGTTCATTATTACTTGTTAATAAATAAATATTAATTAAACAAAGCTTTGTACTGCGTGTCAATTATATTCTTTGTCTGACTGGTTTTAATCAAACCCTCAGATATAACACAGTGAAAACTGACAATTCTTTTCCTTAAAAAAATCAGATAAATTGAGTCCATTATTAGTTGAAATAGTTTCAGACTTATATAATTTCAATTAAACTAGCTTTATCTAAAATTTTAAAATTTAAAGAGAATTTTGAAAATGTATATTTGAAAATTCGATATATCAATGCAGAGTCCTTTTTACCATAAAATAATCAGACAGCTTTTGTAAAAATCTATAATTTCTATAACTACCTAGTGAGCACAGATATTCTCAGTGGTGGTCACCAGTTGCCATCTGTTAATGACACAAAGTGGGATGAAGCAGGGTTGTGCAAAATCATCATCAAAAGCATCCCTGTTTTTATTAAACATAAAAAATAAGCTTGCTAAACCATGTCAGTATATCTGACACCCATCTCATTGGTGATAACGTCTGCATCGTGTTACACTTGGAATTTTGTTCTATGGTTAGCACATATCTGATTAATCAAAATTATTTTCAAACTTTTACCCCAAATAAAAAATAAGTAACTCCTTAAAAATAAATAAATAATGGAATAGCATGGGAGTTCAATAATAAACGGCTAAAACTAACGACCTGAAAAAATCCGAATCTTGAACGAAGATCATAGCACTCCTAATATTATACCAAGAAACTGGCTTACAATATGAAGTAATAAGCGATAAATATTTGCCAATCCAACACCAATGCCTACTATGCTTTAGTGTGGTGATAGAATGGTAGGCTCGAAGGCTAAAAGTATGTGGATCACAGCTCAGCTGTCAATCCCAGCACTTAAATATAGGACTTCCCGAGTGATCAACTACGTGATTACATTTACGCCTTTGCATTCGTAGTTATGATTTGAATTTACCACTAGTAAACCAAAAAAAAATATTAAAATAATCCTTAAGAAGTAATTAATTAGGAAGAAAATAATGTTACTATCGAATTACAGAGTAAATAAATGTAGGAGTTGTGATACTCTGCCAATGCTGTTTAGGAAATCAAAAATGGCTGCTGCTAGCTTAAAACTGAGATAAGTAAAATTATATGATCACTTAAATTCAGATCTCTATCACTAATAAGCAATTTAGGCTGACTTCAAAACCTTGAAAATGTTCAAACTTAAGATTATAGATTTAAATAATATATAAGAAGTTAACAGTTACAAATACCTTGGCCAGATTATTAATACAGATGGAAACATAATGGATGAAATTAATCATAGAATTAAACTTGGTTGGAGTGCTTTTGGTCGAAATAACTTGATACTAAAAGGAAATATGCCTACGTGTTTGAAAAGGAAGGTTTTTAATAAATGTGTTTTGCCAGTTCTTACTTATGGATCCGAGACTTGGACACTCAATAGAAAAGCAATACAGACTTCGAACCACTCAAAGAAGTATGGAAAGATGCATGTTGGAAGTAACAAGAAGAGATCGAAAACGCAATGTATGAGTAAGAGAACAAACAAGTGTTACTGACCTCATTGAAAAAATTAAAAGACTGAAGTGGAGTTGGGCTGGTCATATTGCTAGAAGAGATGATAATAGATGGACAATTGAAATTTTAAACTGGATTCCAAGAGATTGTAAAAGACCCAGAAAGAGACCACATGTGAGATGTATGGATGAAATAAGAAAGTGTGCAGGGGTGATGTGGAGAAGAGAAGCTAAAGATCGGAAAAGATGGATTGAACTTAGAGAGACCTTCATCCTGCAGTGGATTGATAATGGTCGATATGATGATAAATACACCATATACACCTTAAATGATACTTTACAATGCAGTTTAACATATGATTTATTTTATTTCCTTACAGTTTCAACTGTCCAGCAGTCATCATCAGAGCTTTAAAATATAAAGGATAAAGTGATTTAAATAATATAAAGGATAAAGTGTGCAATATTCAAATTAATACAATAGAATTTCAGACTACCAAAAAAAAAAAATTATAATAAAAAACATCACAAAATTATACAATCTGCTTAAAAATACAGGTTTATTATATCAAATTTTGTAGTTAAATTTATAAACTTAAGTAGAAAAGTGTTTTTTTTTTTTGTTTTTCAATTTTAATTGTAATATAAATTTAAATGGTACTTAACGATTATTTTATGCCACATCTCTACAAAAAATAATTTTTATTATTTTACAGACACACATGCACAAATACTATCAGAGAAATTGCTACACCCAAGATGCCATTGCAACATTCAATTCAGGTGTGAATCATTGAAATGTAGAAAACTACAAATACAAAAAATATAAGAACAGAGTTCAAAGGAATCATCTAGAGAAAAGATGTTTCACATTAAACAAGCAACAGAGCAGAGCTCAAGTATCAATAGAGCATATCCAAAAAAATAGATAATGCTTAGAAGATCTTACCCTATTAACCCGAGTGATGTTATTCGGAAAAGCATAAATCTCAATCTACAATCATTTATATATGATATATTTGGCATATTGCAGGAAATTACCAGAAGTCATCATAAAGAGACTAGTTGAGTCTGACCAACATCAATGTGGACTGACTGATCAGCTTATTGCGAAAAGGCAAATGGTGAAAATAGTAAGTAACTGCAGAAGACAAAAGCTAATGCATAGTAGCGATAAGAACAGATATCCATCACAGTTCATATAATAAAGATTAATTTCCACACTCAGAGATAAAAGAGTTAGGTGGTAACAGAAATGTCCATATAACATTCAATGACGCATTACTAGACCTTCATCAATTATTGAATGTGTGTATGATGATAATTCCCAAAGCTGATTCAATTGACGTTTACAAGAAATATATTGGCTATGAGAATAAGTTACTTCTAGTTTTAAAAAAAAATTGTTCTCAAAAGGAAGTTGGATGGAAGTGTACAACCATAACTACTTTCCTTCCTTGATCGCAAAGTCCAAAGACAGTGCCCTACACCTAATCATTAACATTGCAGTGTTTAAAAATATTTAAATGGTGAGAATAATTCCTGATCTTTCGCCTGTTAAACGTGCATAAGATATTAATGAATGCCATCTAAAAAGGCATGCAACGCCACAAATTTGTGTAACCAGTTCCACAATGAATAATCGTCAAGATACCATTAGAGGTTTTATTACTCCATGTTATATTGTATGCCGAAAAGAATTGCATATCATAATGGTTATACAAGACACTTTCAATAAAAAATGATATTATTGCCTCTCATTTATATTCCTTTAGAAATCAAGTGGGTTGAAGATATTTTTTTAAGATAGTCACAGTAATCCAAGCAAACGTTAATTTATTTCTCCGGACTGAATAATCAATGTACATATCACTATATATACAAATTTTGTCAGATTTAAAAAACAATAAAGGAGTATACAGAAGGAATGTTAAGATGGAATTTTGATCAAAAATAAAAGAGCAGAGAATAGAGGACTAGAAAAAATAATGAAAAGGGTATAAGTATTTTTTATTAAATTCTACAGAGATCAGTACATAATCAAGATTTCTCAAGCATACATTTAATCTTCACTTTATAGTAATAACATTTTGGTTTCGCAACTCTCGAATTACTAATGGATGAGATTGTAATATCAATTAAATTACCAGATACTTGGTTTTGATATGCATTTTTCATTTTGCAAATTGTCCCAAATACTTAATGTTAGACTATATCTAAATATATATATATACACAAAAATTAACTTAATCAAAGGATTACATATCCCATGACTGCTAAAACTTATATTAAAATCTATATTTATAGTTGCAACCCCCTTCTTCCTTTCATTCCAAAATCAAGTGATATTAATACCAAATAGACAGAATCTCAGACATTTGGTTTTGAAAAATGCCTTTCTTTTATCAAAAGACCATAAGTATTTGAGATAAACATATAATTAAAAAATATACAGGCAAACAAAAAAAATATTTGCAAAGAAATCAGTCATATATCACATGATCTAATTTAACAAGCTTGTATTGCAAATGTTATCTAATGAACTTGCCAAATGACTTGATTTTTTCTCAATTAAATTTTTTGCTAATAAGGCTTTGGCGATTTTATATTGCTAAAGCTATTAATATATGGTGTTTCTGAACTTAGTTTAGTCCCATACAGATAGCTGGATTTGAAGACATATGGCTGTCTGAAAATTTCAGATTTTTTACTTAATAATTAACTATTAGATAAAGTGCTGGGCTTGGCCTAATATTTTAAATCTAAAGCTTGAATATCCTAGCATCTCACTGAGAAAGCCAGAAACAGAAACCGGTCTGGGTTTGGGGATATTCTGAAAAGCTTGTTAAAAGCTATTGGCAAGCTCATTAGATAACAAAGAGATATGTTTGGGTAAAAAAAAAAAAACATATTTTCAAATTTAAACCATTAGGCTCCTCACCGATAAAAGCCACAAGCTAGAAATTAGTGTGGCGATATTGGATGAATAAGCACTATGCACAAATCCTCCTGCATCCATTGTTTACTAAGGCTTGCACTTGGTGTCACTAATGTGTGGAAAGTTGGTTATGTTTATTATTATTATCAGTCTAAGTAAGCATATGAAATAGTGATCATGTGATGTTTTATACTTAGCGTGCCCATGGGATAATGGTGACCATGGTTTTTTGAGAGACCAGACACCAAAACATATAAATGCTGAACTGAATTTAGATCTATATGACTATACAAGCAAATAAGCTTGGAATGGAAACATTACCGTGTTTTCATCCTGGGCACATAGCTTTATAGTTAATTAAATAGGTTGAATATATATCAGTAACAAATAGTTACTGAATGAGTATAATATAAAAAACAATTCCCTGGAAAAATATCACAGATCAAATACTAATCTAAAGGTCTAATTGACAATAGAATCTGACAATTTTTTCAGAACTGATTTTGAAATGAAGAGAATATCATAGTTATTAAAAGTAGATTAAATGTACAATAGAGAAATCATTCAATGAATTGTTTTGATATATGTTATAATAGTGAAAAAAAAAACTCTAAATCTAAACAACAATCAATTAAAATTTTCCTGATCTAAACATAATTTATTGATATTATTTCTTTGATTATTTAACACTGGCAATTTGAACATTGGAATTAAAAAAAAGGAAAATACTATACTCAGTGTAAATATTTGATTCAAAATGACTTTTTAGGCTAAAATATTATTTTAAAGTACTATTTATCCACTACTTTGAACACTTTTTAGCGAAAACCTTTTACTGACCTATATTCATGAGCAATCTCATATTTCGACTTCCTGCAGTCTTCTTCAGAGCCACATTTATTTTAAAAATTAAAATAAAAGTGGCTCTGAAGACTGCAAGACAGTCAAAACGTAAGATTATATTTTTAAAATAAAAGTCGCTTTGAAGAAGACTACAGGAAGTCGAAACGTAAGATTGTGCAAGAATAAAAGTCAATAAAAGGTTTTCACTAAAAAGTGTTAAAATAAAAGTGGCTCTGAAGAAGACTGCAGGAAGTCGAAACATAAGATTGTGCATGAATATAGGTCAATAAAAGATTTTTGCTAAAAAGTGTTCAAAGTAGTGGATAAATTGAATTTATATAAGATATTACAGCAAAATAAAGGAAGTGGGTAATTTGGTAATCATTCTAAAGTATATTATGCAGAAAATCCGAGTGGATATTTTAATTAAAACTATTTCTAAAATTATTTAATTAAAAATTGTTTATCAAGAACAGTCACAAAATTAAAAACATATCGCTTATTTAATTTTGTTCCTTACCTTCCTAATCGGTCTCTAACATTCTGAAACGAATGAGTGAGAAATGGTTTTAAGTAGTCTAATAGTCGATGTAAAAGTTCAAAAACTTTCCATTCTTGTTGAGCAAGACCACCTTGAAGGATGTATAAACGACTAGAAAAAATGTATAAATACATTATATAACTATACGTAAATATATATATATATATACGATGTAAATAAAGAAACTGTGAGGACCTTCATATAATAATTAGAGAAATAACTAAGCAGTGACGTTGCCCGGCTAAATGACTTGCCAACAATAGCTTTTTTGTTTTGAGTTTATTTAAAAATAAAAGTAATCTCTTTTTATTTCTAATTTAAGATATTAAAACAGGCAAAACTCTCCATATAGTAATGCCACTCACTGCAAGCCAGAGTAATCAGTGAATGCCAGAAGTGGCACTACTATATGTAGAGTTTTGCCTGTTTTAATAACAGTTATAAGCAAGGATAAGAAATAGTAATCATGTGATGTTTAGTGGTTTAATTAAGTTATTATATGGATTTACAGTTTCTTTCATTAGAACTTAGATGAATCGCATCTTCTCTGGCATCTTATAAATGTCAATACATCTTCCTCTGAGAACTATATTAAATTGTATATTTTCAGAGATTAATTGTAATCTAAACAAATCAACGAGTGAGGATATTTCCATGTAATAATTAGAGATGTGCTAACAATAGCATTGTTCAATAAATTTCAATTACTACTGACAACCTCCAACAACTACTTGTTCTATTATTGATCAACAGTCTTTTCATCTCGAGTTTAGTTAATAACAAAAAGAAGTTCTTCTAGCCTAAGGTTTTATATGGATAAAAGTATGTGTACTTATTTGAATATCGCTAAACATATATGTGCATATATATATAAAGAATTATCTATATATGTATTATATCTAAATGGATATGTTCATGTATATAAACTATTACTTGTGTACATATTATTACTGTCATATATATATATATATTTATGCAGAAGTGATGCGATGACATGCACTGTGCCTTCTCCTTTCTCAGAATAAGGAATCTCTTAGCAACTATGCCCAGAGAAACCTGTTAGCCATTTTACCTTCCCTTTCCATTCCTCACTCTGTTTTTCCCATATTCTTCTCTATCCTGTTCCATCCCATTAAGACAGTATAATCTTTGTGAACTCTAGGGCCTTGATATCTTTTCCCAAACAGAGCATAAAAATCAAGAACCCCCTTTCTATATAATCACTTTGTTTATATTTATTGTCCCACAAATTTCATTATTTGTACCCTTTCTGCTTATAGGCAATTACATTCAATTAATAGATACCTAATATTTTTTATGCCTTCCTTACATAACTTGCAAACCAATCTCCCATATTTTTCCATTTATATGTATATTCCCTTGTTTTTTGAAAATTCTATTTGAGTCTTAACCAGTAAACTACTTTTCTTGCTATTATCATAAATTAACTTGCACCCAATATTCTGTTTATCTTTATATGTATTTCCCCTTTTACTCTCCATACTAGTTCTCCACCTCATTAATTCCCTATTTTTTTTATTAATGCATCTATTCTTCTATCCCATTCCTTACCACTATAATACTCAACAATTCTCTTAACACAATCATCCCATCTTTTGTATAAGTATACTGACATAAATCTTCTGCATACTGTACTACCTTTCTCATCCAACTTGTTGCCTGTCCTTTACTGATAACCCAATTAAATACTATTTTGTCTATTTTCTTACTATTCATAAATTGCAATCTACTGAACATTTTCATTTTGCATCTCTCATATACTTGACAGGCCATTTCTCCTTGAATCGCTTCCTTTGCCATCCACACATCTGTACCTAATGCATGTCTTCCTACATCTCTTTGTACTTTTTCTAAGTAATCTAATACCCCTTTACTAACACATAATGCATCATTACCATAAATTAACCCTGCTACTTCCACTCCCTTCCAAACAATTCTAGCTACATCATATTTATTATATGAAAACACTGTTAATTTTTTTATCAGCCTCTTTCTTTTCTTTGCTTCATTTATCAATTTTTTCTTCCATTCATCCAAGCAATTACTCTGATTACTTAAGACAATTCTCAAATAGTTATACCTATTCACCCTCATTTAACTTATATACCCCAATAAAAATTCTTTTTCTTCTCTTTCCCCAGCATTTATCATCATTACTTTTGATTTTTCTTCATTAAATTTAATCCCCATCCCACTCTTGCCCATGTCTTCAGCATACTTCCATATCTTTCCTATTTTCTGTGCACAAGAAGATATCATCAGCAAATAAAAGACCTGATAATGTATATACTCCCTTGCCACTTATTATTGGTATCTCTACCGCTCTTCTTAGTCTTTCTATTGCTCTCTCCATTTCTCTCAAATATAATAAAAACAAGATAGGTGACACAGAGCATCTTTGCCTTAGTCCCATCCCATTTTTAACTTAAAACTGCTGCTACATTTCCTAACTGATACATACAGTAATTATTTTCATATAATCTCTTAATAAGATTCATTAAAGCTTCATTCATTCCCAAATTTACTAAACTTACCCATAATCTATTTCTATTTACTCTATCATATACCTTCTCTATATCTATAAAAACGATATATAATTGTCTATCTGTATTCCTATTTATGTCTACAAATTGTGTGACTACAAATATGCCTATTCAATCAAAAATCTCCTTGCATTTCTCCCACTATATTATTTTCTTCCATTCACTTTGCACACCGTCCAGCCACCATATATGCAAAAACTTTATATAACACTGATGTTACCACTAGCAGCCTATAATTATTTAACTTTCTATGATCCTTATCCTTTCTTTTAAATAGTAGCTTTACTCTTGTATTATTCTAGCTATCTGAAAATTCTGTCTTCTGTGCCATTCTATTTTCCAGATTCATCACCATCTCTGCTACCAATCCATCTAACCCTCTTGCTTTTCCATTTTTCAATTTCTTCCCTGCCTCATTCAATTCATTTTCTGTAAACCTAATATTTCCATTACTATGTGCTTTCATATTTGTTATCACTCTGATCTTCACATCTAACATCTTTTCTATACTTAATTAAGATTGTCTCTAATTTTTCTCTAGAGCTACACTCTATTCCCTCATCATCTAATAATACTATTTCTCTCCCCCCTTGGGCCACAATAAACAAAAGAGTAGCTCAACACTTATATATGTACAATAGAATGGTAAACGAAATGAAGGCAATTCAATATTTGCAGAACACCAAAAAACATTTAATCATAAATTTGAACCTTCTAGCACCGAAATTGTTTGCAAAGAAAGAAATGACACCAAAAGAAAAATAAAAGAAGCGTATTTCATTGCGAATGATGCAAACATCATCAATCGAAGGGATAACTGCTTTACAATATCGAAAAAATGGACAGGATAATGATTTGCATAAATTTGCATTCATTATGTTTACAAATAATAATGGCTATGAATACGGAGTAAACATACTCCGAAAGCGCTAAGCCAAACGTTATTTGTGAAAATTTTTATAGACTTCACCTATATATGTTTAAAGCATATTATAAGTATTCCTTCTTTTAATATATTTCCAAAATATCTTGCTCCCATCTCTTCCACTTTTATTAATATCCTCCAACAATTTACTATTTAATTTCATTCTTTCTCTATAATTATCTATTTTAGCCAACTTCTTTTTTTAAAAATAGTTTTCCCATTTAATATTAACTTCTTTTTCCTTTTTTTTTTTTTTTGTTTTCAATAGCATATTTATATTCTCTGCATGCTTTTTCCCTCTCTTTTACACTTTTACTAATTCTCACTTTTCTATTACTTTATTCTTCTGAATATTCTCACCTAAAATCCTATTTGCCTCTTTTTCTACTTCATCATACCAGTCCTTATATTCATCCCCAACAAACTCTTCCACAATTTCTTCTACTTTTATTTTATATTCTTCTAACTTATTCTTATCATTCATTCTCCCTCCACATCTTTCACTATCTTTTCTACTTTTATTACTATTTTCCATCACATTACTAACCATTTCTATTATAAAGAAATTATGATCACTATTACAAACTCTCTCTTCATTATCAAACACTTTAATTTTCCATACTTTATTTATTCCCTCTTTTTCTACTAATACATAATCTATTGTGTGAAATATATTATTTCTAGACCATGTCTATTATCCCTCATAAATATTTGATAAATTTCCAATGCTCAAATTCACTCTCTGACAGAAATTCTTCAAAAGTTGTCCATTCTTGTTATCTTCATCATCAATTTCTTCAACATACCATTCATATCTCTTCCCCCCTTTTTTTAAAAACTCTGTATATCCTTAACTTGGCATTCATACATGCTACTGTTGCAATCCATTATAGTTTGACTATCTCCAGTATCTATATACACTATAGCCACCATCCACTCTTTTCTTCCTAATCTTATCTCAAACCAAAATGTTCTTGACACTTAACTGTATTTAAACATTTTTTTGACATAACTTCTATACCACCACCCTTTTTTCTTTATGTCCTGCCATAACCAAGTTTTCCAGTGTAGATTCTTCTTCTCCTCTTAGATGTGTTTGCAATATTGCTAATACTTCAAGCCCTTCATTTTTAACTGCTATATTTCCAGCCACTTTTCTTGTCTCCTACTATCTTGCATATTCAAATATCCCACTTTAACAATTTCTTCTTTTTTTAATACTCTTTTATAAATTCTTCTTACTCTTTCTTCTCTATTACATTTATAAGTAATTTGCTTACCATTAATTTTACAGACTCATTTCCTCTCCGCATCTACATTTATATCTATTCCAGCTAATCTTTGTTTATTTTTTACATCCCATCCATTCTACTTTTCTTTTGGTAATATTGAAATTTAAAATGCTACTGCCCTTTATAAGTTTCCCGAACTATAATATTTTTTATAAATCAAACTTCCCAATACTTTACTTCCTTGTTTTGCTAAGTGCAATCCATATTTATTATACATCTCCCTCTTATTAATAAAAATATCCCATACATCCAAAACATAACATTATTTCTCTCACATAATTTTTTCAATCTCTCATTTATAAAATATGCTCTACCTAACATATACCTATTGTTGAATCTTAATAGTAATCCAATTATTTCTACTCTTTTTTTTTAATCTTATTCAAATTACTAATCAATTCTATGTACTCATCCATTACTCTCTCTGATGACTCTAACCAATTATTTGTCCCCTATCGTAACATAAACATCTCTACTCCTTCTTAGAATAATAGTTTTTCCATTCAAGATTTTATAAGTATCTGCCATCTGTGATTTTCTTTACTTGATTACTTTTCAATTTCTTTCTATTGTTGTATAGAAGAAATAATATTTTGTATAGCAACCATATTAATTTCACAACAAAATTCAGTCTATGAATTGCTTTTAGTTTCTCCCACACTATATACAGAATCCTCAACCAAGATTAACCCAATTTAACAGACCTCTAAAATTTTCACACTACTTATAGATTTTTTTATTGTATTCCTGGATTTGCCATTCTCACAAATCTCCTTGAAGCATTTTCTTTATTTCTTGATCTTGCTTATTTAACATTATTTGGATAATATTATCATTATCAGCCATCTTTTTATTGATGTCATTCTTTGTTTTGTTTTTATCAAACATCTTTATCATTGCTACATAATTTCATTATTTTGTTTTAAATGTTATAGATCTTGGTTTTCTATCTATCTTCTGTAGATATAGTGAAGCTTGGCTTTCCAACTCTTATGATCTTTGTACAGCTTGTTCTCCATTCTTTCTTTGGATCTTATAAATATTTATAACACCATTTGGGATATGTTTCTATTTTGTTCTATCTCAAACGTAAAACCATAACCAAATCTTTATGCCATATTCTGATTTAGCCTATATATGAATTTTTCTATTCTCTATTTCTAGTCAAAATTTCTATTCTATTCTACTACATGCAATATGGTTGTTATCTAAAACTATTATTGATTGATTTTTGATCATCAGTATTGAATGTCATAAAATTTTGATTTTTGAGTACTTTATATGGTCATATCATGATGTTATAATATTTTACGAAACTTAAATTCGTTATATTTTTCTGTCATAAGGTTTGTTTAGTGTAAATAAACTACTATTTAGCTTTTGGATTGAGTTACAAAATCAATATTTAAAATTTATTTGAATTAGTTAGTTTATAATATTTATTTGTGGAATCAAAGATTAATGGGAAGATTATGATTTAATTTAGTAAGAATATACTATATATACCTGACAGAACCCAAGCAAAACCAGTGCTGATGATAAAATAGATCATATGATAATCATAACACCCATTATGCTGCCGTCATTTAATGATAACATTATAAGAGCTAGTAATTAAAAGAAATGTATAACAGTAAAGTTATACGATTTAATCAAGAGAAAAACGATACGGGTTTGAAATCTTGTACTAAGAAAAAACAAAAATGATAAAATGTGTATGGGTACATTATAATTTAGCACTAACTTTTACACAGTAATCCAAGTCATAAAATGGGGTACTGTAAAATAAAAACTGTAGCAATAACAGATAAACTCTCCATACAGTAGCGACACTCAGTGCAAGCCAGAGTAATCAATGGATGCAAGAAAGATTTTGCATAAAATTCCTATCCGGTGCCTACTCAGTCAATATCCCCAGATTAGTTTCTAGCTTGTAGCTTTCTTCCATTGATTACTCTGGCTTGCTCTGAACGGCGCTACTGTATAGAGTTTAGCCTCTGTATAAACAGCTTGTGCAAGTATAAAGAATGGTGATCATATGATGTTTAGTAATATTAACAGATATATAATAATTTTTAAACTGTGGATACGAAAAAAAAAAATCATTTATATGCGCTAATGTTTAAAAAAATAAAATCCTTGAACAATTTTTTTCAAAAATTCTGAATCGTTTGAACAATTTTAGGGATTTAAACCCAATTTTTTGTTATAGTTAAGACTAAGTAAATATGATTAAAATACTGTAAAGCAGTAGTAAATAAAAATAATATTTATTGTAATATAATTTTTAAAAAAGTGCTAATCACACTGGAATTTTTTGCCATTTATAAGTCACAGCTATATCAAATGCTGTTTTATGTAATTAAAGACTAATGAAATCAACGTACAAATGAAAATTGTGGATCGTGAAATGAATTTTGTTTGCAGTGTAAAGAATTTATTTCTCTTTATTTAAATCGTTAACATACGTAAAGTCAATTTTAAAGCTTAAGCATTAATTTTTATAAACTATAAATGTCGTTCAAAGCTAAAAAGAAAAATATGATTTCAATTGTTTTCTTTTCTATTCAATTTAGTAATTAAAAAAAAATCGTTAACCAGAAATGGACTGGTAAACAAATAAATACATTTTTAAATAAGCAGCTTGTTTTTTGATTCCAAGCCAACACAATTTTTCATGTGGTGAGATAGCGTGAATATAAAGAAATATAAACATCTTCAATTATTATTTTTTTAATTCTCTTCACTTGAAGTTAAACCAACTCAGTGTGAAATTCAATCATCTGGAAAAATATATAACTTCCACTAAGCCCTTCAAAAAAAAAAAAGTGGATAATGTACATTAAGATTACTCGTAAAACAAAGCTGAACCAGCATTGAAAACCTGCAACTTATCACTATCGTTTTTCAACTGCAATTATGAAAAAATTATTCAATACCGGTTTAAACTACAAGACAGTTCTAATTGTCAATCTGAATTAAGTCGTTGTTGCTATAGTAAAAATATCTTATGACTTTACTTACTATCTGTCTTACAAAGATTTGTATCTTACAAATAGCCTGTCTATCCACTAAAGAACTATGGGAAAAAAGGAAGTCACCCAACAAATAAATATAAAACAATGCCATGAAAGAAATTAAAGTTATAACAAATAAAATTCAGCAGTTATAGATATAAGATCTGGAAGAAAAATTTTATCAACTAGAAACTGATCTGTAGAAAAAGAATACTGTCAAAACTGGTCCCTCAAAATTAGATTATGCACATAAAGTAAAAATAAACAAAAGTGAAAATACAAGAGCAATACCAAAATGATTTTATTAAAAATTGATAAAAACTTAAAATATTATAATTAGATGAAACTTTCAATGGTCTAGCATTTAATTGATAATAAATAAATTAATTTGTAAACTTTTCATTCGTGTAATATATGTATTTTTTTAGTTAATAAATACTAAACCATATAAAAAAATTTTTAAGAAGATATCTCAATGTGTATATAATCAATAAATAAATTTTGTGCACTATATATATATCTTTGAAGAAGTTAAGAGGGGATTTGTCATATTTGTCCTTGCCTTCAGAAGTGCACTAGTCCAGATTCCTTCCTTATCAAATCGGATTGAACACTCAATCCCGCTAATCAATGTGTGAACATGTGTTTAACCCATGTATAAACATAGCCAAAGGGTAAAACATAAGTATGGCCAGTGTGTAAATATGTGTATAAAATCTTACTATTGGTTAATGTGGGCCATTAAACAATGATGCTTTGAATCAGATTGCTGCCAGTAAGGTAGGGGATCTGATAATAAATAGTCAGCCTTTTTGGAGGCAAGGGTATCTATATAGATATACAGGCAATAAGAGATAACGTCGGTCTAGCCTGAATGACTGAATGTGCTCTCAATTGAAACCACTTTCAACTGTGAAGGTGTTTCTACTACAGTCATTATTGATATGTCTATGCAGTGAGGCAAGTCTGGCGATAGACTGGAAGCTGCTATGACTACAGCCAACATGAGGCAAGCTGTCCAGTACAGCCGGAAGAGTCTTGGATTCGATCTCACAAGGCAAGCTAATATATACAGCTGGAAGTGAGTTCACTCATTTGTCTCGACCAGCTCATTATCGATTAAGTTATATGTAAAATTGTATTTATTAATGGTATAACATGCATGTATATTTGTTCTAATAATATTAACTTTGTGAGTGTTCATATATTTTTGATATTACTGTTGGTTTGGATCTGAAACCTGCAATTCAGCCAAACACAACAGGATTGAACTTGCCAAAGACATGCAGTTAGGTATATTATGCAAGAATGATATCTATTCGTAGATATACTCTCCATATAAGGTTGATTTAATGTATTGATATGGGAATAAAATGATATTTAAGATACTTCAAATTTCTTTAACATTTTCAGAATTCATTAAATTATTATAAAATTTGAGTGACAGTTGTTCTTTATTCAATTTTCAATCTGACTGCATAGCATATAATTTATGTATATATGTCATTGTGGAGTCATCTAATGTACAGAAAAGAGTTCAAAATATGTCTAAATTGCACTAGACTGCAACTTAATGGATAGGAATTAATATTTAAGGAATAATAAGAATAGTCAGATCAGTCCATTGAATCAAGAAGGTAGAAGCATTCTTATTCTCCAATAAAACTGATCTGCCCCAGCCAATATTATTTTTATGACTGGTCCTGAGAAATAAGTAAGAGCAATTATTGCTAAAAAAAATTAACCCGTTTATTCGCATTGTTGCATTGAATAATCAAACTAGGTAAATTGATGATAGTGTAAGATTTTGCCAATAACTTAATCACTGATCAATGCTGGATCGATTGACTTTTTTTAATGCTTAAACCGGCAGAACTTGTAATCAGTTTCGTTAAATACATCAAGAGTGGCTGTTTGTGATAAATATTATTTGTATCTGTAATAATAACGTCATTAACACTGATAATTTAGCGTCTGGTTCAAACAGAGTTACAGCCATCCAGTATAACATAGATACACTATGTGTCCCAATGAAAAGACAAGACAACTGGTTCTCTCTCTTTCTCCAAA
This sequence comes from Epiperipatus broadwayi, assembly GCA_028023455.1. Taxonomy (NCBI): domain Eukaryota; kingdom Metazoa; phylum Onychophora; class Udeonychophora; order Euonychophora; family Peripatidae; genus Epiperipatus; species Epiperipatus broadwayi. The sequence continues at coordinate 29,573,673 of JAQFVV010000002.1, forward strand.
TTGCTTAAAGTGCCATCTTTAAATCAACATGAGTTTATATAAATGACATAAATTAGCTATTTACTACAAAATTTTTTAAAGTGCTAGCATGTCCAAATCACAAGTTACAACATGAAATGTGACAGCGTGTTTTGTACTTTTGTAAGTCATCTTCGGTGCTCTCTCTACTGTCCTGAAATCTTGCAAACCACTTGAAAACGTTCTTGTGCCCCATAGTGTCACTATTGTACATGAATCATTTCATACTTTCAATAGCAGTTTTGCCCAATTTAATATAAAATTTAATGTTACCACATTATTCCATCATAGGTTAAGGTACAAAACACATATTTTCATGCCATAATTTATGATTCAAACACAAGTACTTTAAAATTCTTATCCGTGAATAGCTAAACTTTACTGCTATATATATAACACATGTACTGACAGATAGATGCTGCTGCATATATTAATTTTTGAAATAACTCTTAAAATCAGTGCTCTTCACACCCTTCTGCCGGTCCGCACTAGACTGGCAGGAAAGTTTGTAATAACAAAATAACAAGAGTTTAAACTTTTAATTAATAAAAACAATTTTTATTTATTTTTTCATCTCATTTTTGCCCTATTTAAAAAAAAAGAAACAGAACAAAAACAAAATCTAATCAATCATACATAAATTAATTTGTTTTTCTAGTTATCACAGATGTTTATGGGGGGGGGGGGGGGTAGAATTAAATTTTTTATTATTTTTCTTAAAAAATTTCAAAATTAAAAAAAAAAAGTTTTTTATTATACAAACTCCATATATATAAAACTTCATCTTGTATGTTTAACATTAAATACAGATATTACATTTATCATAATCATTGTCATGTAATTACACTAGCTGTGATATTTCCCATCATTCAGGTGAATAACATTTTATTCTTGCATGTTTTAACAATGAAATAATAAACACAGGCACATTAATGAGAACGATTGTTATTGTACTGTTTTCTGTAGCATGTATAACTGAACAACTCGAGAGTGTCCAGCATGTGAAGGTAAGCAATACCATTACAATACACAGTAACTAGTGTGTTGTTTTGGTCAGTTATAAGATTTATGCTCATCTAAGGCTAAGCAGTTTACATCTTTAAGAAAATTTATCTATAGACTTCTGCCGGTCCGTGAAACCTTATCCTTATTTTTGACAGTCCGCAGGTGTGAAAAGGTTGAAGACCACTGTTTTAAATAAACCACTATAGGGCAAGAGTCATTCATAAAAAAATAGTTGGGGGGGGGGGGAGGTTTTCCTAGCAGGCTTGCCAATTGCCATGCAGTGAGAATTTGAATGATCTTTCATCCTTATTTTATTCTCTAGTTAAAATTAGCTAGATACTCCTTTATTAATCAACAATGAATATATCGCTATTTTGGCTATGGGATATATATATACAATCATTAGTAATTTTTGTGAAGTATTACAATTGTGTAATGAAAAATAACATAATAATTCTTCTAGTTGACAAAATTTACAAGCCTAAAGCATGCATCAGACAATTTTGTATGTAACATCAGTAATAAGTGTAATTAATGAAAAAATTATTTTTTAAATCATTCAATAAAATTGTTGTATTCAAGAAATGAAAATATACATTCCACTGCAAGACTATTAAAAAATAATAAATTTCATTTAGGAGAGTTCAAATTTTTGTTCAGAAAGTCTAATTTTTAATCAACGTATTCCACAAACTTTGATAATAATTAGGCAATTTTAAAATATACTTCTAAAAATACGTTAAAAGTTGGAAAAAAATATACAAATTGTTATTATTTAATTATACATTATTTATTTTTATATAACTACAAATTTTAATTCAATACAAACAATTTTGGTGTAGAATTTTTCATGAGTTAATTTATAAAGATTTTAAATTCAAATTAATTTTCTTTTATATCTTAGATTTTTCCTTTATACTATCATAATACTTTTAAAATTTTATTGATTAAACAAAAGGAAAAATAATTACCTAGCTTCAATAAAAGCACCTCCTTCTTCCTTTAATGGATTCTCCATAAGCAATTCAAATAACCAATGTAACTTGCGTGGATCTTGATTTTCCTATTCAAATACAAGAATATTTTTAATTTGATTAGTACAAATTAACAATAATAGTAGAATATATCCAACTGCTACAGTTTCAACGGCGCTACCTATGCTTAAAAATCCAAGTCTAAATCCTGTATCAGATTTGGATTTTTAAACACTGATTGTGTGGTTGAAACCTTAGGAGTTGGTTGTATTCTATTATTATATGAGTTTCAGCTACCTTTGTGCGTACTTTAATTTAAATTAACAATAATACATCAAACATTATCTGTACTTTCTAACAATAAATAATAAGATATTGCAAATAACGGATCAATATTTATCAGTTAATCTGCCAGAATTTATAAGGGATTTCAGTATTTATTATATGTGTAAGACACAACAATACATAATAAAACTGGAATTAACTCGACAATTTTCAATATACCAGTATATAAAATAAATACATTAATAGCTTAGAGGTGTCATCTGAAGTAGCGTTAAGAGTTAAAAATTTAAAAATCACAATTTCATTAAAATACTCAACATTAAAATTCCAATGTTTATGAATGTTGTGTGATTTTAACAAGATTTTTATTTTTAAATAATTATAAATGCTACTCAAGAAGGCACACATGCAGTTAAGATAACTATACTTTTATTCATTTATGTATATATTGGTATTACTAAAATTTTATTAAAAACTATAGTCAATTCCAGTATTTTGTTTTAATATATATATGCATCTGGAGCTTTTTCTTCTCTCTCTTCCACACCCTCCTATGAATAGATGTGAAGTTGAGATTTTTCATCTGTGGATGTGAATGAATAAAATAGTGTGTTAAAAAAACATGTTAGTTTATGTAGTGCCAATTAATTATATAACCAAGTAATGAGTGACGATTTTTCATTGGACTGTGAAGTTCACAAAGATGATAATGGAAACCCCAATTACTGTGTTGTTACTTTTCTGTTATAACCATGTATCTTTCTAAGTAGATGATAAAATGTCACAAAAATAAGAACTGAAATGAGACTTAAAATACCAGTGCATAAAATCAATCACATTTAATGAAAGAAAAAATGTGTCTGAGGAAAGCAACATGCATTATCATCATCATCATTGTTATTATTATTTTCTAGACAAAAAGGTGATATGTTGAATTAAAATGTTTCATCTCTTTTACTAAAAAACATGCATAAAAATCTTAATCTGAAGTGTCATGAAGATTTGAAAATTTTCCATGACTTTGCATACTAATAAAGATATGCAAATAGACTGGAATAAATAGAGATTAAAATTTTTAAAAAATAGTAAAAGAATTCTATCAGAAATTTCAATTGGCATCAGCTATCAATGGATTATGATGCGGATTCGAGAAGGCTGGCCGAAATAACATCCCAGTTTCCTTCACAAAGAACTATGGAATGCCGGAAACAACTGACTATGCAAAGGCTCTATTATGAAAAGCAATTGTACGCTGATTCCAGTCAAGGGTAGGCAACATTCTAGGTTATAACATGGTTGGGGTAAAGGCGAAGCTAATATTTAAAAAGTATCAGAAGTTCGGCATCAAAAAATACACTATTAATAAAATTAAGAAGACATTAAGAAAAAACTTTCAAATACGGTAAATGAAAAATTAAATGTAGATGAATGACAGGGTAAATACAAATGGAAGGAAATCTAATGATGCAAAAGAAAAGGATATTAATAAAAAGAGAGGGGAAAAAAGAAAATATATAAATAAAAATAGTAAAAATATGAACAGAAAACTTAATGACTTGAGATCTGTTATGGCCCAAAACAAGTACAATTTTAGAAAAACTTAATATTAAATAAGCTGTGTAAAAAATAATTCTATATAAGAACAGTAATATGCAAAATGCCATGTGATAGAGATTTCATTCTATATATAACGAAGAGGATTTACCCCATATGTCTTCAGCGCTGACTAAATTCTATTCCCAAAGACACAAAAATAAAATGATTATGAGTTTATACCTTTTTTTTTTATTTAACATATATTTAACATGCACTCACTACATTTTTTTTTTATTAATTATATAAAGCAAATTTACTGTTAAATAAATAATTATGAATAGTTTTTTATTAAGATGCCATAATTCTGCGTAAAAGTTTTATTTTACCCACACCTAATTCTGAAATCATATATATTAGAATTTTATAAAAGTTGCCTAAAATGTTCATAACAAAGTAATGTTTGCCTATGAAGAAAATTCAAGTTCTATTCTTCCCATGTTAAATAAGTCTATAAATATTTCATAAAATGCAGCTTTTTTTCTGTAACATATATTTAGTTGCGCTAGAGCAAGTCTATTGTTAAATAAATAATTATTAATACTTTCTCAAAATAATTTAATTTTTATTACAGATTCTCTTTTCTGCCAGATTTTGAACAATAGTTTGTCCTTTTTTATAAGGGTGACCAATTTCATTGCTTATTAATAATTTACAACAGAGATTTTTAACAAATATGTCATTTAGTACTAATTCCATTTCACTTATTTTATAGATATCGAATAAAATCATTTGAGTGGAAAAGCAATGTCACATGAATGAGGCAGCATCTGGAAGAAAGAATAGTAAGTTGAAAGTAGAGAAAATAAATATAAGTAAAAACAATTCTTTACATATATTCTGTAATAGGCTTGAATAATCAATGATTAGTAGATGGCAATGCATTTCAATCCCCACCTCCAGATCATTTCTGATTTCTGTCTCTATCGTTAACGATGTATCTGGTAACAGGCTTTAGCTCTTTTTTTTTTTTTACTACTCAAGTTAAAATTGCAAAATTCAAAAACCTTAAGATTTTGGACCCAAGACAATTGCTAGATTAATAATTATATATTTTAATAATCCCAGAACTTTTCTAATTTTAGGCATCTTTTTATCTGACTAAAAATGTTAATACTAATACAACATCACTTGATTCCTTAATTTACTACACTATAAATAAAAACAGTTCTCGTTATATGTTTTATAGTCTAACGATCAGATTTGTACAGTTAGCAAAACTAATCCTAGGAACCAAGTAATGATCACTAATTCACATGACTGTAACATCGATGTAAACATTACCATCAACAACACAAAATCGAACCTCATTACCTATTCCCCCAGGACAATTTCCACATGACTACCAAATCTGATAATAGCATAAATACCCTTTGTCTTATATCCCACTGAGATCAGGGAGATACAAACAATTCTTAAAACTAAAAATAAATACTAATTATGGTAAACAAGACACAAACGCGAGAGATTACATGTATATATAAATTTATTAGTAATAATAAATTAAAAACAAAATGGAGTAAAATTCATATGATTAGATTTTAAACCTACAATTATATTGCATTTCTCATAGGCTAAAAAAAAATTAATTAGCAACTAAACAGCTTAATTATCACTAATTTACACACAATAAAGAGGCTATAGGTTTTATATGTCGTAATAATCTCCAGGGTGGACATTCTACAATGGGTACTTTATTAATTAATGGAGAATCAAGCAGGATAAAACTAGGAAATATTTATTTAATTATATTAAATCACAAACAATAATAGATGACTGCAATGGACCTAGAATTATGACTGACTGCACGCTTGCAAGATCAGGCTTTAAAAATGCATTAAAAAAATATTGAATGCAGTGCTAATGATGAAACAGAGATGGCATACACCCGCCATAGCGAGGCCATACTCCAGAAATTTCATCGGATCAGAGGATCATATGAAGCAGGAATAAAAGTCTGTTCCTACAACTGGTAATGAATCTTATTATTAAGCAGAAAATTTGTCTGCAATTGACAATAATATTAAGGACAACACCGATGATTATTCGAGTATGTAAATATGAGATATGTCAATCTTGGTGTGACCATATCAAGAACACTTGGCCAATCCATTTTCGCAAAACAGGAATGGTCATTTGCTTGCAGAACAAATACACGAATAAAGAAATCTATATATTAATAACCCAGCAACACAATTTAAATAAGGGAACGAGAAATAAGTAATTCTTCATAATGAAATCTCGGAAATTAAAAGAACAAAAACAAACGTGAGTAACCACATTATAAGTTTGAACAAGAAGTCATATATTACTTTACATGGCTAAATTAAGGCTGAATGGGTTCATCCAAGATAAATACTTAAAAAAAAATCATAAAGATCAATAATCCTTGCTTAATTGAAGATCCATACTATATCCGAAAAAATAATTATACAATAGCTCGAGAGATCTGTAATTTATATTGTAACCATATATTTTAGTATAAAATATAATAATTGATGTAACTGGTATAAAAATTTCTCTTTCTTCTTTGGTGATTTGATTGGCTTGATTTGCACTTTGAACAGATTACTCTCTTATATTATTTTAATAAATTTAAATTTGCTTCTTTCCATATACTAACTCATATCAAAATGTTTAACTTTTTAAAAATTTGACAACACATTAAAATTTGGTAAAATATTATTAAAAATAATATTTAATTTTTTATTTGTTTAAAATGATCTTAAATTATTATTTCCATTGAATTAAAAAACCATTTGTTCAATTAAAATTAATTATTAAAAATAAATACAGTAATTACGTATGCGTCTCAATGTAAAAAAAGAAAAGAGCGCGAATTTAAGAGAAGATCGTCTGTTAGTTTGCTTTTGGAGGGAGAAAGAAAAGAAAATGGTAAAGGCAAATGGTGTAAATTTGATAAGCTTATTTTAAAATAGTTAACAAGTAAACGGATTACCACAAAATTTGCTATAAACGTAAAAATAACATAGTGGTATTTAATTATAAGATGAATTGCTAAATTTAAAAGTCTGTTCAAGTCGGCTGGCCAAGTGGATCAAATCACCGGTAACAATTTTCCAATATTACATTTTTAAAATGTCGGAGCTTCCCAGTTTAAAAGAATTAATTGCAAGAGTTTGGTATGTTTTAAAATGTTTATTATTCTACAATTTGGAAAAATTAAATAAGTATTTTAATTACAGAAGTTTTATGAATATGAAAATTTGCTTTTTAAAAAAGAAGAAGTTTAAATTAAAGTAAAATGTTAAAGTTATCAACATAGTTTAATATTTCCGTTTCTAATTCTAATAAAAATATAGTATTGATTGATATTTAACTTTACAATGCCAGTAATATATTTGCTAGTTAATTTGTTTAACATTTGGATAATAAACAGTCTTCAAATAATTAATCAAAGCTATTTTCTAATTTTATCGTCAGTTTGGAATGATTAAATTAATTGCTATAATTAGTATTCCTAGATTTAAGCGTGGATAAATAAATATTAGCATGGATGTGATAAACTTGGAACATTTTTAATAGAGAAATGTAGAGATTAATAACTTATGAAAAACATTTTCATTTAAATTCTGCGTGTCATGTTTTGAAATTGTTTCATGTTTATGTAGCCACGTAAAATCGTTAATCTAATAGTGATTATAATAACTAATACAAATGGATAAAATTGCATGTATGGAATTCAACTATAGTTATAGCTATTACTTCGTATATTTATTGTTTGACACATCGTACATGGATTCCACGGATCCTATTTGGAGTTATAAAATGCTATACAATCCAATTTGTGATACACACACCTGCTATAATTCATGTATTGAACTATAAAATGCTATACATTTAATTTATATCATACACACACCTGTTAAATTTTATGTATTTGATGAATAATGCATTACTTTAATTTTATCGTTATATGAACTTGCATGTGAAGTTCATAAGTTATATTTTATTAAGTTTAAATTAATAGGGGTTGAATAAAATATTTATTCAAGAGAATAGCGCTTGCGAAAAAGCTTGAAAAGTACTAAATGAATTCATGAGATGTATCAATCTTTATGAGGTATTTTGTGAGTCTTTCCAGATTTATATTCCTATACTAATATTACTTATACTATATTACATATGTTTTATTTTAAGCAAGATAAGTTAGTACATTAGTTGTCCTGATTAGCGTAACATTTTATTATGCAAGAACCCACATTTGCTAAAGTGTTAGTGTTTTCTGAATGGTCAGAATAACTGAGGAGGATGATTTTGCACTTTAATGTGAAGTAAATAGTAATGTTGTTTTAGAATGTTAAAAGGCATTAATCTGTGCTGGTGGTTAATCCGCAGATTACTTAATTGCCATTTTTGTATTTTACACTCATTCCTGCGCTGGTGGTTAATCCGCGGAATGGTGTACTTGTACTTATTGCTTTATGATGGTGTATAAATCCACAAAACGTTTAGTGTTATTTAATTCCTATGTGTAGATGAATGCATCCACAGGAATATGTTTTACTTCATAGATATAAGTTGGGCAAAGTATTTTAGTTAATCTGCTAAATCATCTTCTTTCATTTGTAAGTATAATTTATAAGTTAGATCATCAAATTGTAGCAGGACATTCTATTCAAGTTACTTCATAATAATTAACTGTTGGTTGATTATTATTTACCGGAATGTAAGTTTAAATTTTCACTTTATTTAATGATTGCATTATAGCTAAATCCTACAGATATAATATTATTTATTATATTATTATAAGTTTACGGTATGGATTTATTGAATCTGGAAATGACGTTAAATATTTCATGAGTTGATGTTGAATTTAGTATAATTTCCTCAATATTCATTATATCAAATTGAAATATAAGGTATGATTAGGTTTTTAAAAACTGTACCTATGATATGTTATTGAAGAAAGTCGATGGAATTATAATTTATTTATTTTATTTGTTTATTTATGTCTTTAATTATAACATTGGAATTAATTACTTATTATTCATAAATTTGTAAATAAACGTTGATTTATAATTAAACTTACTGTGCCGTTGCTATGTGTCATTCGTAAAATCAGAAATCATAAACCTTGGATAGAGCATACATTGAAGTACATACTATCGTCAACATGATATAAGAGTTTATTGATATTTTTTGAGAAAACATTTGGATGCTTTTCGTCTTTGGTAGTTTATGATGTGTAAGGTACAATAAAATCCCATTTACCTTTTCCATCATTTTGGCTTTGCGTAGTTGATTCTAGTATACAATACAAATTGATTATTAAACCTGTAAACAGATTTACCAGATAATGACATGATTGAATATATTTACTTAACGTTTTTAAATTGTCATTTGTCAGTATAATAAGAGTCTCAGTAATATAGTAAACTATAAAAAAAGAACCCAAGTATTTATGTTTATTTATTGCAAAGCTTTACCTAGACTAGCATTTGTATTAGAAATCATATAGATGGTTTAAAATTTCATAATCTTATGTAATTCCACAAATTATGCCATCTTGTACATGGTCGGCCATCGGGTCTCATACAATAAAAATCGCAAATTAAGGTTTGAAAAATAATAACATTGCACTTATAATTTGTTTAATGTATTTTATCATACTACTATGATAGTTCTTCGCGGTACACCCTGGCTGCGATCAAATTAAATCATAAAAAGTTTATGTTAGATCATTAGTTTGGTCTGTGGTAAGTTGCTCCAGATGTTGATTGTGGTCTTTGGTGCATAAAATAGATAGCATGATATGCTTTTGGATACAGCTCTTAATAGCTGACAATGTGCAACGGGAATTGATCAGTGATCGAAGTTAAGATTCTTAGTGCACTTGCGTTACGTAATTGGGACCACACAATTAACGGTTACAATTTTTAGTGTCGCAGCGTGTTCGGCATGATAGGTAGTTGAGGGGGCAAGCGAATGGTTACAATATATATAATTAAAATGAAACATTTATGAGGCTAATGTAACTTACGTGTCATATACATATTTGTCCCATCAAAAGAAAGTATAAATTAATCTTATTTTAAACAGTGTTATTAAAACCAGTTCAATTTATTTTTATATTTGTTTATAATAAAAAAAAACCTAGTTTTATAATGTCGATAATTACAAAAGTAAAGTTTCAATTGAAATGCATGATTTGATAAATTTTAGAAAAACAAAAATCTTCAAGCCAGGTGAGGAAAGGGGGGGATTAAGCATCTCTACACTTTTAATTAACTAGATTTCTTTTAAGGGAAGAGGGGGGGGGTGAGGTGGTTCTTGGAATTTTAAGTAACAAAAATATGTTTACAAAATAGCCTTCCATCACCTGATCCTCAAATAAATCTCATATATGTAAGACTTAAGAATGACCGCATCTAGCAATATATTTGATCATTCTTAACAAATACAGGTTAGTAAAACATAATATTAAAGTAAAATATAACCCAAACAAAAAAAGAAATAATATAAGCAAAAGGGAAACATCAAATGCATATGAATTGTTTTATCGGTATAGGATCATCGTGACCTCATGGCGAGTTCAATGCCTTCGCAGATGATTTAAAAAAACACGGCAAGATATAAAGAGCAGCTTGTAAATATAATGAAATGTAGCTTCATGATGCACTCATTGGATTCTGGATGGCCCCTTTTCTCAGATATTAATTTTAATTTTGGAATTAGGCTGATTCTTTGGAATAGCAACTGATTAAGGGTGCCATAATTGATTAGGTTAACTTATTTCTTGAATGAAATCATGGCAGGTCAGCAGGCTGAATTCATTTACGATGACACAGGAACATCAGCACAGGTATATTGGTCAGCAGGTCACCAACTCCTTGTGATTCCAAACTCGCAACCCCCTGGGATGGCGAAAGTGAAGCGGTCACAAGCTTTCTACTCATAGGTGATTATGTGTGGCTTCGAGCAGCCAAATAATTAATGAACTTCTTAACAATACCAATCTTAAAGAATTTTCTCAAAGCACCAGCTTGAACAATTTTTCATAAAAATGAAATTGAAGAATTTTTCTCAACAAAAGACCAGCTTGACGAATTTTTCATCAAAGACCGTTCATATTTTTACATTTACCTAGGTATTTATACTATTCTTCAATAAAAGGCATCCAAATTAGTTTTAATTAAAAATATTTTTGCTGATAATAATTTTGATCAGCTTAATTACAATTTAATCCTGTATTTATTTATTAATTAGAAAAATTTTCCAAATTCCGAATATCTTATATTTACAAGAATTGGTAAGAAGGTCTTAATTGATACTTGCTTACTACAAGGAAAATGCAAGTATCAATTAAGACCTTCTTACCAATTCTTGTAAATATATAATACAAAGCCTAATTACCTTATTTTTTTCATTAATTAGATAAGGTTTCAATAACAATTATAAATGTACCTATGCCCTATAATTAATCCGCCTTAAAATACAATGTTCAGGAATTTTAATTAGCTGAATTTTTAAAATTGTTTAGCAGAATTTTCTAGAACCTGTTATACATTTGAACATTATTAATTATTTATCTAATCTCAGCTAACTGTTATGACTCTTTACATACACATGCCTTTAGTAAATTTAAATAAGTCTTTATATATTTTTAATAAAATAAAATTTAAAATTTCCTATACGAGTTTAAAAATACTTAGATAAAAACTGGCATGAAGCACATATATGTAATCACATATATAGCTTCAATATATATACATATATATTGTAATGATATGGAGTCACCTTGGAGCGAACCTGGGGTGAGGGCAACTCATCAACATCAACCCCAAACAATAAATCAAATCCAAATATACAATGAATATGAATGATATAAGCATGCGAGATTAGTAAAAAACTTACAAACTATAAGTTAGTCTTTAAATTTAAAATTTCCTATAACAGAGTTTTAAAATATTTAGATATAAATTGGCATGAAGCATATATTATATGTAAGCATATATATAGCTTCAGTATTAAGCTTGAATAATCAATAATTAATAGATGGGCCATGCATTTTAATCCCCAATGTGCTTTTAACATTTGCCCCTCCCCCTCTTCTTTTTTAATTATTAAGCTAAAAAGCCTAGAATTCAAACAAGCTTGAAGTTTCAATTTGACAGTGCTAACTGCAAAGGTTTCGCTGACGAAGAAGCCAAAAATTAGTTTTGGATGAGATTTAAAATGAACTACTACCTGCTAATCACTGATTGGTCCACTTTTCAAGATCTAGCTCTAGATTCGAGAGTTGCTCTTTTCCCATTATACTGCAGAAAGATAAAGAATCAAGCGATGCTGTGTTATTAATATTTCTAACCAGAAGGAAAAGGTATTTAAAAGTTGAGAGAAGAAATGAGGTTAATAAAACATAAGCTGGTGTCAGATCTGTATAACTATGCAGAGAAATTGGTTTATATTCAAAACCTAACAGTGACTTTTTTTTAAAAATTTCAGTGATAAAAAAAGGGGGTTACCAGATGTGTAACTGCACTGGTTCCAGCTTTCAATCCTAAATTCTCACTGATAAAAATAAAAGCCAATAAACAGTTTGGATGAAGATTGAAATACAATATTATCTGATAATTAGTGATTACTCAAGCTTACAATAGATGGAGCTAGAGTAGAAAGCTGTTTTCATATAATAAATATGATGTAGCTAGAATTATATGGAAGGGAGTTGCAGTAGCAGATGTTAACATATGGTAATGATGCATTATGTGAAAGTAAAGGGATATTAGATTATTTAGAAAAAGTACAAAGAGAAGTAGGAAGACATGCATTAGATGCTGAGGTGTGAAGGAGGCAATTCAAGGAGAAATGGGATGGTCAAATTTTTATATGATGTTTGAAAATGTTCGGTAGATTGCAGTTTATGGATAATAAAAAAATAGCCAAAATAGTATTAAATTGGGTTACAAGTAAAGGGCAGGCAACAAAATGGGTGAGAAAGGTAATGCGGTATGCAGAAGATTTGGATAAAGAAGTTATGTCAGTATACTTGTACAAAAGGTGGGATGATTGTGTTAGAAAGATTGTTGAGTGTTATAGTGGTAAGAAGTGGGATAGAAGAATAGATGCATTAATAAAGAATAGGGAGTTGGAGAGATGGAGAATTAGTATGGAGAGTAAAACGAGTTTAAATATATATAGAAGTAAACAGAACATTGGGTGAGAGTTAATTTATGATAATAGTAAGGAAAGTAGTTTATTGTTTAAGGCTCAAACGGGATCTTTAGCAACAAGAGAATATACACGTAAATGGAAAAATATGGGTGATTTAATCTGCAAGTTGTGTAAGGAAGGCATAGAAAATATTAGGCATCTGTTACTTCAATGTAAATGCTTGGAAGCAGAAAGGGTACAAATAATGAAGTTATGGAAGATTAAATATGAACAAAGTGATTATAAAGAAAATGAGTTGTTGGTTTTTATGCTAGGTTTGGGAAAAGATAAGGGGGATTTAGATATGAAAGTCATGGAGTTGACAAAGATTATGTTGTGGAAATGGGATGGAGCAGATTATGGGAAAACTTAGGGTGGAAAATGGAAAAGGAAGGTAAAGTGGCTAACAGGTTTCTCTGAGCATAGCTGCTGAGAGATTCCTGACTCCGTTTAAGGAGAAGTCACAGTGCATCACATCACATCACACATGTTACAGTATAGTAAGGTAGAAATTTAGGTGACATTGTGTTCATTAACATTCCTTAAGACGGCATTGGAAGATGTTATATAAGACTAAAAGGTGAGCAAGTGATATGGATGGACAGATATGTGTTTATAAATTGGTTTGACAGACATCCCAAATCTAAACTTTTTCTTTCTCTTTCTACCTTTGTATTTTTTTCCTTAAAACAGGCACAACTCACTATATACATTGCCACACACAGCAAGCTAGAATAATCAATGGATGCCAGAAGGCTTGTGCATAAAGTCCCCATCTAGTGCCTACTCATCCAATATCCCCAGACTAGTTTCATGGCCTTCGTCAGAGAGGAGCCTTGGATCTGAGAGCACTGCACCTAGATCTTAGGATCCAATGCAAACCTCCAACAACCACCTTTTATCTCCATTTAATGACAAAACCATGAGTCTTAAACATAGGCACTAGATGGGGATTTTATGCACAAGCCTTCTGGCATCCATTGATTATTTTAGCTTGCTGTGTGTGGCAATATATATATAGTGAGTTTTGCCTGTTTTAACAACAGTTATACACAAGCATAAGAGGTGGTGGTCATGTGATGTTTATTTTTTTCCTTATGAAATTATGACCAAATCATTTATAGGTAGCCGGGTAATGATGATGATGATAACTTAAAATTAATTTTTATATACTTAAATAACTTCTATCCATGAAATTCAAAGTTTTGCACAAAAGTGGTAAAAATATTATGTAAACAATAACCGATCAGACACCTGTACTGATGTGTATAACTTTAAAACTACTAACAATAATTTCTGATGATATTATTATATATGTATAACTCTACAAAAGTACAATTGATACACGATTATTGGTAATTTTACAAGTTACATTAATAGTGATTTACTTACTGTTGCGGTTGCTATACAAGTTCCCCAATCTGTGACTGTTTCTACAGACATATTATTCATAGCAGTTTTCAAAATAGGTATCAACATGTTCCACAAAGCCTTAACCTAAAAATATTTACATACAGATCTCAGTTTAAAGGTTTTTAATAAATATTATAAAGTAGAATTCAAAAATTTTAAACCCCTTAAATTTTTATGTATAATTTTGCATTGTTTTTAATGTGTATTCCAAAAACAAAATGTTCAATTTTAATATGATTAGTAATAATCATTATTGTATTTATCTGAAATGGATGGCATCGGAGTTGTGAGCGGAGGAAGTTTGACAATGGTAAATGAAAATGTAACAATTTACTCTAGATAAATACTCTTCATATAATAAAGATATATATGAGAGATAGTGACCTGGGAAAACTGACGAGTGCTGGTTCAGCACAAAATGCATTTTGGGGGGTCATTTGTCTTTTATTATATCTTTATTTATGTGAATTTAAAAGATTGGGAAAGTATGGAGGTGTTTATTATATCTATAAATATAATGAACAGTTTAGATTGAAAAAAACTGTAAAAAAAATCAATCAGAACTTAAATAAAAAAAAATTATGCTTAAAAATATATAGACAAAATTTCATATTATTTATTATAATAAATTCTGAAGGGCCTTGTAGCACAACGGTTAGTACATCTTCATGCTGGGATATGATCTGGGATTGAAGTATAAGCCGAATCAAACCAGATCACAAAGGTTTGAAAATTTTTTTGATGTAGATGGCCCACTGTCATTTCAGCCAGCCATCTGACAGTGCTTGTTAAATCTAGCTATTCTTTAGCAAGTTCTGATGATAATCGGCATTAATTGGTTGGTTTAGCATCAATATGCTGACTTTAGAAAATACGAAAAATGTCTATAATATGATGTAGAACTCTTTATTAACTTTATTTAGGAAATTAAAGAAAGTTTTTTCAAAAATTGTAACAGATTACTTTTATAAATATGTATATGACCCAAACATCAACATTATGACATATTCTCTACTCAAAAGCAAGTCTCATATACCTTAATAATCAATTTTCTCTAAAAAAAATTAATTGAAATAGGAGTGGCTCTGAGGAAGACTGCAAAACAGTCGAAACATCAGATTGTGTGTGTATATATTAAAAATTTTTTTACTAAAAGGTATAGAAAATACATTTATAAACCTATTGATTTATTCTTTTAACAGTCTCTTTGTCTTTAAATCTTTTAAAGCACTAATATTAGAAAAACGATTTTACTTCCTATTTAATTCAATGTCTATAATTAATAATGTATACTACAATATATATCCTTCAAGTTCTGTACGAGTTCATACATTTGAAATGTAACATTACATAAAGATAGAAATCCTTTGAGAAATCTGGCGGATTTTGGTAGTTCACTTATCTAAATATATTACTCTACTGCAAGATGTTTTAGGATATGGTAGGACAGTTCATATTTTGAAATTGTATTACAAAATTAAGAATACTACAATGTATGAAGTTCCACTGATAACATTTTTTCCATAAAAAATATTGAGCAACCCTTACTATAAAATTTATAATTGATTCTTTAAAGTTTATTTGAAGACAGTATTGTTTCTTCTTTTGAAAATATATATCATAAAAGATCTAAAAGTTGATTATAGGTCTACCTATGGTTGCACAAATTCATATCTTTGCTTTGTCTACATATGAGGTGAATATTTTCAATGTATAGAAGACCTTATGAATAAATTAAATAAGTTAAATGGATTAAAATGGATAGAAGAAAAGGAACGGAATAAAATACCTCAGTGTAATAATTTTAATTTTATTTCATGATGATCTCTGAATATTAGTTTTATAAGTAACCATATTTCTTATATATACTTAGCGCAAATTATATAATTGATTGATAAGGGAGGAAATGAATTATGTTGGTTAAGAAAATCAGTGATTGCTGTTTAATTTATAAGTATGCTTCTTTTCAAGTTATATTTAAAGAATCAGAAAAATAAAATTAGCTTTGTCTTTTCTTTTCATATATATATATAGAATTTGTTAAAATTTGTCTCTTTTTTTAAAGACAGATTTAAAAAAAAAACAATAAAAGCTTTATCAAAAACATTCTTGAAATCTTGAAATTGTCAGAAAAATATTCAAAGTCACAGAAACCGGTGAAAACAAGTCATTTTTAAATTCATAGATTGTGCACATGTGAAAATGTCTAAAGTGTGAAATGTTCAAATATTAGCGAAAATGATTGCTACTAGAAAAAGAAATTTTTATTCTAATCATTGTAATTTTATATTAAACTTTATATTATTTAAATATGATAGAGCTCGTCTTGTACGAATTGCTCTCGTAGTAATTGCCGTGCATTAATCTTTTATAATAACTGTAGCTTACTCTACTGCACATATGCTTTACAGATTGAACGCTAATTATAATGAATACTCTCCTTTCCAAACACAAGATAGTCTTTTTAAAAGATAGAATGGATCCACTCTATCCTTTTCACCCAAACTATATGTATAAGAAAATCTGAAGCATTTGGATCTGAGAGCATGAAGATTTAATTAATCACTTTAAATTACTTAAAATCTGATTTTTGTTGATGACGTTTGCGAAATTTTTGCGATTTTGCGAAATGTCATTATTAAATGAAAACTTTAAACACATGTAAATATTTCATTTATATAGCGCGATGTTTTTCAGAAATTATAAAAATAACTGTAGCTTACTCCATTGCACAAACATCATCAACAAAAATCAGATTACGAGTAATCTAAAGTGATTAATTAAATCTTCATGCTCTTAGTTCCAAATGCTTCAGATGTGCCTATACATATAGTTTGGGTGAAAAGGATAGAATGGATCCATTCTATCTTTTAAAAAGACTTTATCTTGTGTTTGGAAAGGAGAGTATTCATTATAATTAGCGATCGATCTGTAAAGTGCACGTGCAGTGGAGTAAGCTACAGTTATTATAATTTATAAAAAACATTGCGCTATATAAATTAAATATTTACATATGATTAAACTTTTATGCGAGTTTGGACTCACAATATAAAACAATAATTTAGATTGTTAGTTTGTAAGGTTAAAATATATTATATCTACAATGTAATAATAAATAATAATAACTTTTTTTATCTGTAATTGAAACGGAAATAACTGCCTTCTACAGAGCGATATGACATCAAAAACAAGAAAGACAGAATGGTAAAATTCTGTCTTTCTTGTTTTTGGTGTTGCATAACTCAGTGTGAAGTAGTGATTTCTATTTCAATTATCTCCATGATGATATATTTATTAACTCTTTCTTAAGTCTGAGGTTGGATTCAAAAGGAACACCTCAGTTAATTAAGTTGGAGTTATTATTAAAAAGGGATTCAGATCTAAAATAACCACTCTCTAGAATTATTATTATAGTGAGTATAGATGCACCAAGATTTGCATTGAAGGTATATTTGGAATTCAAATTTAATATTAGAAATCTGTGTATAACTCAACTATAGAGCTAAAAATAGCCGAGTGAATAATTTTATATTTGTAAAGACAGCCGCGCGTAGAATGACATCTGTGATGCATTGAGACGGCTAGGGAATTTATTTAATGGCAACTGTACTCGATCATATAGCTATATCTATATTATAATCTCTGATTAGCAAATTAACATTATGAAATTAATCTGGGTAAAATTTGGGCATTTTTAAAAGTGTGAGTGGTACGATAACTTGTTACATATTTGTATTTCATAAGTGCCTGTGAATCATAAATTAAATGATAGTTCGGAAGTGACTACTATAGAAAATCATTATTAATTAATTAAATTCTGTTTTGATTATGTTATAACCATAAAGTACAGTTAGATTCGAAAGCATAATTTTAGGTATTAATAGTTTAATGTATATTTGATTAGTAGTCAGGGGTAACAAAGGTATATTTATTGTGAAAGAAAATATTCTATGACAATTATAAATGTATAAATAAATTACTTTTTTGTATGTTTATTTAAATAGTGCTTAACTTATTATACATAAAGTGGTCTGAATCACGTATTAATTCCATGACCATTTCATCAGGAGTAATTCAAGATCTACATAATTTGACCTGGTATTATAAATAGTGGGTTATGTAGAGGTCATGTTCATCAACATATGTTAATAAAAATATTTCCCAATTTAGTTAATATAAACAAGGTATATGTTTGGGATTTCATGATGTTTAATGTCAGATAACATCAGTTTGCTTACAACCTAGTTATATCCACGCTGCAACTAAGTTAGAATAAACTGACCATTACAATATATAATTGCCAAGTTAATATATGTATATAGTAGCGATAATCATCTCGGAGAACAAACTTACATAGACAATGAGAAGTAAATGGATACTGTTCAACAATATAATCAGTGTCTAAAAACTCCCACGAGCATTTCCTTCAGTTAAGGAAAGATATTAATTAAAAAATTGCAAATACGATGGTCCTTTTCTCTTGTTATGTTATTAGTGTTTCAAAATTAAGATTTTGAATAAGTTATCAATTTATCCCGCTATATTATTTTATACATTTAGTAATCTCGTTTACCACTAAACTAATTCCCTTAGTTTATATCATTCTAAATATTTCTGATTCAAGCAGCAAGCTTTTTGCACACTACACAATAATGACATCTACTTTCAACACATATTAGATGGCAAAGCATTTGATTGTCCATAGATTTTAATAATGGGTTTCAAATTTTATTCAAATAGAAGAAATTGCTAGTCAAAAAAAAAATTGCATTTACTCAGCAAGTGGTTTTTTATTATGATAACGAAACAAATTACCTCAATTTTTCAAAAATCTAGATTATATAATCAATGGACCACAGTTCATTTAGTATAAGATTTATTTAATATAGGGTATATGAGCACAGACTTTCACATGACCCACCACTCTCTACTCTATCTAATAACACCGAATATATGTGCTTGAGTGTATCGGTATTATTAGATAGAGAAGAGAGTGGTGGGTCATGTGAAAGTCTGTGCTCATATACCCTATATTACATATATAGACACATGGTATATATTAAGCCTGTGTTTCACTTATTATAAGATTTATTATTATGACAAAATTGACTGGTCACTCTTTTTTTAATTGTATAATTATATAAAAAAGATTGACAATAAAGATTAATGAACATTTGTTAAGTTATTATTAGCCATAGATTTGAGGATACTTCAAAACAGAAAAACTATTTTTAAAAATCATTTTTATCGATACTACTGCTGAATATTTCATTCTGTTCTCAAAGCAAAAGAGGAATATAATAAATAAATAGAATATTTACAGTAAACTTAGGAACCGTGAGTTGGGCTTAATTTACTATTAAAGTAATAAAATATAAATCACTATATCTACCGACAACTTAAGCTGGTCATAATTTTAGAAAGAAATATCCTCTCTTAAAAATGGATGTCTTTATTCTTTCATTTTTATCGTATTTAAATCTATAACCTATGTTAAGATAAATTTTTTAAAAAATTAATGTTTTCAAAATAGTAATAGTGTATGTAAAAAGAAATTTTAATAAGTTACTTGAAACTAAGCAATAACGTAAAAAGGAACAGAATCAACATTTTTAAAGCAAAACTTTATTGCAAACAAACTTTTTACCTTAGGAAAAGTCCAGTGTTTGCTTCCCCGAATCATGCCTGCAATGATCTCTGATGCACACCGTTGACTGCTTTCTTGAGAATCAGAAACTAGCTTTTCTAAATGTGGTTTCAAATGCAACACAAATGCATCGTCATAATTTCTAAACAAACCCTTAAAATACAAAATATGTAAAATACAAATTTCCTTCATTTTGAAATTTAATAAATTATAAAAAAATTAAAAAAATACAGAATACTAACTTTAAAAAAATTAAATCTGCGAGAATCAAATTTATCTTTGCCCTTACGGTCTTCCAATGAAAGAAACGAAATCAATTTTTCAATGTTTTCTTTATTCATAAAAAAATCATATACAACTTGTTCCTCCTAAAATAATGTTAAATAAATATTTTTAAAAAATGATTACATTAGAATATTAGCACCATATATAAATAGTATAATACAAACATTTATAAAAATAACTGCACATTATTTTAATGTTTCTAAAGTGATAGCTGAAAAGTGATCTTATAATTATCAAAAATCAATAATCATCCAAATAAAACAACGAAGAACAATCAAAGTTATCATAAATTATTTAAACTAGACAAGAAAATAAACCAGATTAAATTTCTAGTGAGTAAAGGTAATTATGTTACTGTTTTAGATGTCCATCAAATCAGACAAAAATTAAAAATTGTTTTAAAAAAAAAGATAGAATTATTTAACACAAGCAAGTATTGCTTAATAAATAATTAAAAAAAAAAATCACACGTAGAAAAAAATTAATATTAAATCATCTATATTCATTACTGTTTACAATGCTTTTTACAACTCACTACTGACAGTTTCGATTGCCCCAGCAATCTTTTTCAGAACTTCTACTTATAGTTCTGAAGAAGACTGCTGGGGCAATCGAAACGGTCAATAGTGGATTGTAAAAAAGCATTCTAAATAGTAATAAAAACAAAGATGATTTAATATTATATGGATTTGGCAATGCAATAAACAAGATAAAGTTATAATACTTCACATAGAAAAAAATTTATGGATAAAGAAATATAAAGAATTGCATTGTGATTCAATTGTCCTTGCATTTATTTAAAACTGATATAGAGATAATACTGATAACAATGAAGAAAAAAGATTTTTGATAAATGCATGTATGTATGTGTATGGATAAATACCAATTTTAATACAAAAACGAATTTATTATAATAAAACTATAATTTATATAATAGCATTTCTAAAAAATGAGTTCCATCAAAACGAGAATTCAGTAAAGAAACTTTAATCATATAGGATAACTCAGATTTTTTGTTACTGATAATATGAGTTAATAATATTTAAATTGGCAAAGCTTGATGGAATATAATTTAATAACAAAAGGAAAAATATATCTGCCAAAGAAAGTGTATTTAGATACTAAAATCCTTACCAATGGTCAAATGAGGTATATATAATCATAAATTTGTCCATAATGTTGTTTCCAATAATATTATTATTAATAATCAATTATACTTAATTGAAATAAACAACTTCTTTAATATAAATATTTTAATCAAACCGGTTTTCATCCGATACTTGGATGAAAACCAGTTTAATTAAAATATTTATATTAAAGACGTTGTTTATTTCAATTAAGTATAATTGACTATTAATAATTAGATACTAAAATATATTTTATTAGTCTCAAAAAATAAATTGGATCAGCCATAGCAAATAAACAAATGCCTATCTGCAATAGTGGATGGTATAGTTTGTTACATGGATTTTTGAGCTAATTAAAATCAAAAAGTTTACTACCTCTATACTATGTTATATATAGAGTTTGCAAAATAAGCTCTTAACAAGCTTTGAGAATATCCTCAACCCCAGACCAGTTTCTGCTTCTGGCATTGTCAGTGAGGTGCCAGCATATTCAGCATTAGATTAAAAATACTAGGACAAGCCCAGCACTTTATCTAATGTATAACTATTGAGTAGAAAATCTGAAATTGTCAGAAATCCATATGTCTTCCAATCCAGCTATCTAACTCAAATAGTCATGTGGGACTGAAACTAAGTTCAGCTACACCATATATTAATAGCTTTAGCAATACAAAATCGCCAAAGCCTTAATAGCAAAAAAGATTTGTGCTCTTGGATTATAAAGAAAAAATGACGACTGAAATCGTAAAGTTAAAATTTAATTTGGTAGAAAATTTTAACAACAAGCTTAATAGAGAGAAATTTATCTCCTCAATTCTCAGAGCTTACAAAGACAAAGGTATATTGAGAACAGAATATTATAGAATTTATCCATCTGCCACCAGGCCACCAAGAATGTTTGCCAATTCTAAGTTACATAAACCTGGAGAGCCTTTAAGACTAATGCTGGATTTTGGAGGAGTGCACTACTTTGAAACGGCTAAGCTGGTAAATCAATGGTTAGTTGATAGCGTAAGTTTTGGAGACTTCACAATTAAGTCTTCCTTCAAGTTCGTTAGAAAAATCAAGAATACATTAATAGATCAAGATTTTGAAATTGCATCCATGGACGTGACAGAATTATACGGATCGATTAACAGGAAGTGGTCGATTGATATCATCCATAAAGAATTAATAAATAAGCATTGTCCAAATGAGCGCATGAACTTTATATTAGCTTTCATTAATTAGTTAGACAATAACATTTTTACAACTTTTGAGGATGGATGGTATGATATGAAAGATGGTTAGCCGATGGGTCTTCCCTTAAGTGGAGTAATTTCCAGCATATTTTTAAACTTTTTTGAAAAACAAATTATTTCTAAATACATCTCTAACACTGCTGGATTAATTTACGTGCGTTATGTAGATGATGTGTTTATGGCAGCTCCAAAAGATGTAATCACTAACATTAAAAATGAATTACAACTGCAAACTAAATTGATTATAAACATCACTTGGGAAAACGAATGGCAGAAGCTAAAATATTTGGATTTGCTGGTCCATAGAGAAGGCAGAGCTCTGCATTATTGCATGATTGTTAAGCCTCTTGAGGTCAGAGGTTTTACCCACCCGAAATCCATTTCACCTACAGCACATAAATTTGCAGGTTTAAATGCATTTTTATTTAGGAATCAAAATTTGTATAAATTTGAGGCTAATAGGAAGACCAATATTGCATGCTATATAAAAGATTTGTTGTGTCGGATTCAGCTACAGATTAATTACAAAGAAAATAGATCAATTTTACAGAAAATCAATAACTAACCACATAAGTAAAGATAAACCACAAATTACCCTCCCTTATATTCCCAAATTATCACAACAGATGATAAAGACTTTGGCTGGTGAATTTAAGGTTGGCTTCCGCACTCCCCCTAATACTAACAGACATTAATAATTCCAAGGATAGAAAAGATCCATTTCAGACCCACCAAGTCGTATACAGTATTTCATGCCCTCAGGCTGGATGCAGTGCCCCATACTATGGGGAAACCAAGGCCACTGTTCATAATAGAGCTGCTCAACACATTTATACTTACAGAAGAGCAAAAAAAGAACAACGATAACTTCTCAATATTCTTGGAACATGAGAAGCAGGCTGGCCATGTGTTTGAACCAGGCAAACCCAAGATAGTATGTTCTGAAGCCAACGACTGCAAAAGAAAAGTCAAGGGGGCGTATTTTATTATCAGTGACAACAATTCCATCAATAGACACGACATGTCCTTTTCTATCTCAAAAAAATGGACAAACTAATTTGCATGCACATTTGCATATTTTATTAGTTAACAACATTACGTAAATGATTTATAACTTATGTTGGCCATGAATATGAGGGAAAACCTCGAAAGCGCTTGGCCCATTTAATTGTTTTTGGTTTTTGCAGCTTCTTCGTCAGGGGGTAAATCGCTTTTATATGATAAAAAATTAAGTAAATACAAACTTTATTAAATTAGGTCATGTGACATCTGACTTTTTTTTTCATTTTACCTCTACACTAGTATAACAATCAATTAAATTTTATTGTAGTATGAGATATTACAATAGGGAACAAATTGATGAATAATTTATGATTAATTTGTCAGGTTGTTTATTTTAAAAAACAAAAAAATTCACAAGTTATTGATTTTTAACTATTATTTGTTTAGAAAGATAGAGAAATTAGCAACTACACTTACGGTAGTTGCTTAATAAATTTTATTGATTACAATTCTTTAAAAAAAGTCAATTTTTAGTAAAGCTTTTATTATTATTTTATTTTAGATTATAAATAAATCTATATAATTTAATTCTATGGCTAGTGTGAGTTTATTTCCATATATAGCATAACAAAAAGTGTATGTGTGTGTGCTTGCTAAAGGTGACAAAAAATGATACTTTTTTTTAGGAGACAAAGTCCTTGTAAGTTAGATTATAACCACTAAACATCACACGATCACCATCTCATGCTAGCACATAACTGTTAGTAAACAGGCAAAACTCTCCATATAGTAGTGCCACCTTGTGCTAAAGTAATCAATGGATGCCAGAAACTAGTCTGGTGATATTGGATGAGTAGGCACTAGATAGGGATTTTATGCACAAGGCCTTCTGGTATCCATTGATTACTCTGGTTAGCACAAGGTGGAACTACTATATGGAGAGTTTTTGCCTGTTTACTTAAGTTAAATTATAGTTTGTACGAACATACATTTGATTCTATATCAAACATGCTTAACTAAAGCTAGTTTAAATATTCAATGATATCTATAAATTTGGGTTTAGGAACAAATTTAGTATAGAGTAGTTCACTTGACAATTTTGAAATCACCAGAGATAGATATGGAAAAGTGTTGAACAAAGTACTGATAAGAATAAAATGTAGCCATGAGTGTATTTGACTACTTAGTTTGTAGATTGATACTAAAAGATCATATGTTCGTCAATCACTTTTAATTTAATAAAAACATTTCAGATTTGCTGTACTTAAAAAATCTGATTATGAATTTTAGGGCTAAAATAACTTGATTTTAGTATCTTATGACTCTTCGATATCAATTTTAATTTGCATTGAATATTTTTTTATTCTCACTTTAGAATCAATCCAAGTAATCAAGAGGCATTTAAATGGCATTTCAGATTCCTATAAATAACTTTCTGGTGAATTTACTTGCTTAACTATTCAAGCTAATGATTATTGTCGAAATTTCTTAATATGAAGATTCCATATTTTCTTAGACAAATTTTATAAATTATTACTTTCCAAATACTTGTGATAACTTTGTTTTGAGCTTTATCTATTTGTACATTAATTTTATTCAAACAAAGCTACAAGTTATTCTGGATATAAATAATAATTTTATAACTAATTGCTTATGAGATCTTGTGACATTCAAGTGAATTAAAAAACATTCTTATTTTATAGAACATGCCAATGTATCAATCATTATTTAAAATATATAAATTTAGACATTATCTTTAGACAACGAACATATCAACAATGATATTAGAAGAACTAATGTAAATGTACAACATTCTTGATTCCCAAAATTCTATCCATAAGCCAGGATAATCTCATTTAATTTCTACAGGAGATGAAGTTTAATTGGATATCATCTGGGAATCTTATGAATGTTATTTTCAGCATTCTTTCTTCAGCAAAGATTGTTGAAAACTCCACCTACAATGAACAAATAATAGCACCCCACTATACCTCATCATGATTTGACCTCTTTGAAAATTTACTGTATGGTTTAGCATTTATGATTCCTGAACCTTTAAACTTTGCAATAAGTCTAATAATAAACACTGGATTCTTGGCTTATGATCTGAACTAATGTGTTAAATTTTGCAGTAATATTTCTTTGTTTCAATTTCTTTAATTATTTATCATTTTCCCATTGCCTGTAAAATATAAAAACATCCTCCAATACTGGATTTAAACCACTAAACATCACGATTACCATTACTTATGCTTGCTCAAGCTGTTAAAACAGATATACAGTAGTGCCACTCAGTGCAAGCCAGAATAATCAATAAATGCTAGAAGGTTTGTGCATAAAATCCCTATCAAGTGCCTACTCATTCAATATCCCCAGATTAGTTTCTAGCTTGTGGCCTTCATCAGTGAGCAGCCTTGGATTTGAGAGATAAAAGGTGTCTGCTGAAGGGTTGCATTAGATCCTAAGATCTAGGTGCAGTGCTTTCAGATCCATTGCTCCTCACCGATGAAAGCCACAAGCTATAAACTAGTTTGGGGATATTGAATGAGTAAGCACTAGATAAGGACTTTATGCACACACATTTTGGCATCCATTGATTAGTCTGGCTTGCACTAAGTGGCACTACTATATGGAGAGTTTTGCCTGTTTTAATACTGGACTTAAGAGATAGTAATTCTGTATAGTTGCTTAGTATCAAACTATATAGCTTACATTTACAAAGTAGGTCGAGGGTAAGAGTTGCCCTCACTGCTCGTCTTTTAAAGTCGTTAATCTTGTGTTAAGATTTGTAGAGGTCCCTACTGTCGCATCTAGGCGCATAGTCTTAAGGTTATAGTCTTAATATATATTACTTACTTAATGAGTATGCGCTTACAAATTATTAATTAACAATCTTAAGATGTAAGAATTTTTCAAAATAGTTATGAGTAACTACTGCATGGGTATAAATCAGTGCTTACTATTAAAAAAAGTCCATTAATTTCAGTCAATGATTACTCTTTGATAGTGCATAAAGAGAAATGATACCAGTATTTAACTAAATGTACATTGGAAAAGTCATGTGACATTTAGAACTGATTTTTATCATAGGCATGATATAAACAAAGCAAAGCAAAACTCCATATAGTAGTGCCACCTGTGCTAAACAGAGTAATCAATGGATGCCAGAAGGCTTGTGCATAAAATCCCTATCTAATGCCTACTCATCCAATATCCCCAGACTAGTTTCTGGCTTGTGGCCTTCGTCAGTGAGGAGCTTTGGATCTGAGAGCACTGCATCTAGATCTTAGGATCTAATGCAACCCTCTAGCAACCACCTTTTATCTCTACTTAACTACAAAACTATGAGCATGAAATTGAAAAGACAAAAAATATTTTCAATCTAAGCTCAATAGCTTATATAGTCATATTTTTTGTAGTTAAGTAGAGATAAAAGGTGGTTGCTAGAGGGTTGCATTAGATCCTAAGATCTAGATGCAGTGCTCTCAGATCCAAAGCTCCTCACTGACGAAGGCCACAAGCCAGAAACTAGTCTGGGGATATTGGATGAGTAGGCATTAGATAGGGATTTTATGCACAAGTCTTCTGGCATCCATTGATTACTCTATTTAGCACAGGTGGCACTACTATATGGAGTTCTGCTTTGCTATGTTTATAAACAATTATGTGCTAGTACTGGAGATGTGATCATGTGATGCTTGCTGATAGGCATGATGTTTGTATTATTATTACTATAATCATAGGTATGATATGTTTGTATTATTATTATGAGTGTCTCCGTTTTTTTAACTATTTTGATTTCACATCTGTTTTTATTTCATTATTATTACAAAATCACTCATAAATAAGAATAGCCATTCTAATTCCAGAATTGAAAAAAAAACACCTTATTAACGAATTTTACAATGATCCACATATTGACATCTTGCAATACAGTCTTAATCTTTACTACAATATATATTCTTTTTGAAAGATTTCAACAAATTAACTCATTGTAATTTTGTTATTTTCTATTTTTAGCCATAACCTCTCACTGAAGGGAATAAATATTGCATCTCTTTATAAAATACTTTTGATATAATCTTAATATTACATATGAGGTATGCTTCTCCTAAGAAATCATATTCAACTTTATCAGAAAATACTTTTTTTAAAAAAAGTTAGTAATCATTCAATTACTTCACGTGCTCAAAGGCATGCCTTTATAATATTAAATTCAATAATACCGCATAACAAACATCATACTTGGGTCGATAAGAGGTTCATGCTTCTCATAAATTGGGAAAACAGCCATGAATATAATTTAATTAGTTGAGTTAATTATTCCATTGCAATAAAATGCACTATCTTATAACTTGTTAAATGCAATTAGTAACTTCTTTCATTTACAGTTTATTCAATATAAACATATTGCTTCTACAAATAATTTTCTTATCTTTTCTTACTTTTGACTGTCCAGCAGTCTTCATCGGGGTTACAAAATATTTAAATATATACGCTCGCATAGAAGCTATATACTATAATTATATCTAAACATACGTAATTCATACTTTAATTACAACTGTACAAAATACTACATATATCCTTATAATTATATTAATCTTAAATTTTTATTTTATTGCTTTAATTAATCTATAATATATTGTTTTGTCTTGAAATCTTTATATACACTTTATTTATAAGTTATAGTTAATGACTGATTTTGTAATTTTTTTTTTATTTATTTATTTAATATTGTTTAGAAATGTATTTTAATTATTGTAATTTTAGCACAGTAAATCACATCCAAGGACTTACAAAAATTATAGAAAGAATCAATGAACATAAGTTGTCATTGCACTTTATATTTGTAGATTTCCACACAGATTAAAGTTTTAAACCATAAAATTATATATCTCAGATATGATCATATTAACTAAGGCAATAAACCTCAAGAATGTGCACTTGAAAATGAAGGTAGGGACCTCTACAGGTCTTAGCCACAAGCTTATGCTTTGGAAGAAAAGAGGGAAAGTGTAAGCTTGTGGTTAAAACCTGTAGAGGTCCCTACCTTCGCATTTTCAAGCGCACCTTCTTGAGGTTTATTGCCTTAGTTAATATTACTTATGTAATCAATGTGCGTTAAATAAATTTATAATTACAACTTTAAATTATCATATTCTGAAGAACATTAATCAAAAGGCAACAACTATGCTTTAATTTTACGGTGGCACTAAAAAAAGTAACATTGATAAGTGTGTATTTTCAATTGGTAGAGCCTCCAAAATGGGATCAGGAGATCCCAGAATCGATTTTGCTGCTTGAAATTCTTACGAACTCCCGAACAATAAAGCCATTAGCCTTTTTTTTTTGTTTTAATAGTGATTTCATATTCCCAAAATATTTTATAGTAATATTCTGGATTAAGATGGGAAACTAAGGAATAAAAATACTTGGAGATTATTTAAGTCATCTAGATTTTGCGGATGTTATTTTTGAAAATGCTTCAGTGCTTTAAGAAATGTTTCAAGAGTTATCAAATGAAAATAAGACAGAAGGATTTCACATAAGTGCCCCAAAAAGACTAATGTTCGATGAATTTTATTAGAAAAAGATAATAAAGTTTGATGATAAACATGAATTAGGAATACTTAATGATTACAAATACAAGTGAAAGCATAATGAATAAAATTAATCACAATTAAATTGAACGGAATGCTTCTGGTAATATTTTAAAAAAATGCCTATGTGTTTGAAAAGAAAGATTTTCAATAGATATATTTACCATTTCTTACTTATGGATCTGAGATTTTTAACGAAAAACAATACAAAGATTTAAAACTAATCAACAAAGTATGAGATGTATAATGGAAGTAACAAGAGAATGAAAGTAAAATACTTGATGAGAGAAAATCAGTAACATCATTGAAAGTATGAAGAGATTGAAATGAGTTGGGGTCATGCATGGACAGAAGTTTTAAACGGGATGCCAAGATGAAGTTTTAAATTGGATGTCAAGAGATTGCAGAATATTTAGAAAGAGATTACATGTGAGATGTGAATGAAATAAGGAAGTTTGTGTATATGATATGGAAAAAACAGCATAGGATAAGAAAAACTATGGATTAAACTTCAAAAAGATCATCCTGTCGCTGATCGATAATAGTTGAAAATAATGATGAAATAATTATCTAGCTGTTACTATCTAAAAGGTAGATGTTCTCTATCAAACTGAGTTGGGTAGCTAAATGTCAACACACTATTTGTAAAATAAATAATACAATTGTAATAATTTGTGGATTTCATAACTGAAAAGGAGCTAACACACTTAAGATTCTAAGATCATGGTTAACTTATATATATATCATCATCATCAACAACAATTATCAATCCACTGCAGGAAGAAAGCCTCTCCAAGTTCAATCCATCGTCTCTGATCTTTAGCTTCTCCACATCACTCCTGCACATTTTCTTATTTCATCCATCCATCTCACATGTGGTCTCTTTCTGGGTCTTTTAAATCTCTTGGAATCCAGTTTAAAATTTCAATTGTCCATCTATTATCATCTCTTCGAGCAATATGTCCAGCCCAACTCCACTTCAGTCTTTTAATTTTTTCAATGAGGTCAGTAACACCTATTTGTTCTCTTACCCATATATTGTGTTTTCGATCTCTTCTTGTTACTCCCAACATGCATCTCTCCATAGTTCTTTGAGTGGTCTGAAGTCTCTATATTGCTCTTCTATTAAGTGTCCAAGTCTCAGATCCATAAGTAAAAACTGGCAAAACACATTTATTAAAAACCTTCCTTTTCAAACACATAGGCATATTTCCTTTTAGTATCAAGTTATTTCTACCAAAAGCACTCCAACCAAGTTTAATTCTATGATTAATTTCATCCATTATGTTTCCATCTTTATTAATAATCTGACCAAGGTATTTGTAACTGTTAACTTCTTTAACTCATCATAATCAATCTTTATTTTCATATTTTGAGAAAATCCATTAAACATTACATATATATATTGTAACGTTTTTCGTTTTGCTAGGCCTCTATACGCTAATATAAACTGCACGTGAGTTGATCAAGCTATGTCAAAAAAGAAGAAAGTTGTATTTCTATTCTAAAAACATAGCTATATTTCCTGATCAACTCGGCCTATTAATAGTTGAGGATTATGCTATTGACTAAATCAGATTTTAATTTATTTCATATGGGCGCCAGGACTTTTTATTCTAAAGAGTCCACTGAAATAGTCAAATAATGACTCACGAATAAAAAAAGAAAAAATACTTTTAACTTAATCGGTATTGCATCATACCGTAACGAGAATTATTTTTTTAAGATTATTATTCCTGGGCTTATTCAAACATATTGGCAAAGGTAAATTACATTTTTAAATCTTATTAAACTACTAATAGATTTAATAATAAAAAATAATAACTACTATTAATAACGCACAATGAAAAGGTTGATAAAAGTAAAATCTCTTTTATTCTAACAAACTAAAAATATTTATAAGTTAAATTACGAATTAACTAAACTGGAAAGTACACACATGCTAATCCAGATAATGAATCGATTAACAAAAACAGTTAGATTAAGTAATTAAAGCAATAATAATGTTCCAAGATCTTGTATAAAATTCTTTATAAGAAAGTCCCTTGAATGTGAAAGTAAAGTCTATATCAGGATGGTAGTCTAAGCTTAGATAAATAATTGTTTGCAAACTTTTAAGTCACTATCAGGAAAATTTATTCTTAACTTACCGGTAAGTTCATGTAGGTTTATGGGATCCCAGATCATGAGAATTTCCATTGGTCTCTCCTGCCGGCGTCTTCCATTATTGTTCCGTTCTATAGCTGGAGAAAAGGCACGGTTGTAGTGACCCTTTTATTGCAAAAAGCGGTCTTCACAAGTCCCGTTTCCATGCTTGCGTGACAGCTTGGTACAGCAAGGGGCATACCTGTGTAGAAGTATATTTCTTGCCACAGGTTATGCTCGTGGAAACCTCCAACTTTCAGAGACGTAACTAGAAGTTAAAGAGAAGACCCAGATTGAAGTTGTCATCTCCTTTTTATATTGCACTCCATTTTTGGAACTTCTGCGCACTCTTTTGTCTTTTTATCAGCGTATAAGATAATAATCTTATACACTCTCTCTTAAATTTAAGTTACAAAGTTCTCTTTTTTTTTTTTTTTATAATTTTTCCATCTTTAATTAGCTAAAATATTTTTCTTTTAGCTTATACTTTTGGAATTCTTTTAATTTATCTGGATTAGTAATCTGTATGTCATTTATTCTTTCCAATTAGATAAAAAAAAATAAGAATGACAATTTTAACCTTCATTGCACGTCTTAACAAAAATTATACTAATCAAAAAAAAATCTAAATTTACTTTTTTTAGCTTTTACCAAATGCCAATATATTTGTAACGTATATAAATAAACGTTACAATATATATATATATGCTCGCACATATATAAACATTATTATGTGTATTAATAGATTTGTAGAATGATAATGTCTATCCACTTTATTCATTTTTTACTGTGAACCAGGGACGTATTTAATTCAATTCTTATCAACCACATAATGCAGGTAAAAATAATAAGTTCATAATTTCTTTAAAATCATTAAAGTTTAATGTTAATCATAAAACTGATTTTTCATTTAATTAATTACCAATGACAATTCTTCTCTTGATCGTCCTAGTGGTGGCTGTTCATTTGCAGGAGAATAAACAGATAATAATCTAAAACAGAATATACGAATATATAGACACATGAAAATCTATATAAATTAAATGCATAAATATGTTTATATACTGATACAGGAGATTTATATGAAATAAAAATTATACATTCAAAAAATTAAAAAAAATTCCAAAAGCAAATGTGAAAAACAGATAGTATAGCAACTTATACTTTTCTGGTAAAAAATATATATGTAAATACTAATTATAACTTTAATTCGCACATTGTTATATATGTAATACTTTTGCATATGTATGTGTGCATGTTTGGCGAAATGGGATTTTTTTTCCTTATAGGTTTATTGTTTGAACGAAAGCACTTTCTCAGCCAGATAGTAAAGCAATAAAGAAAAATCCCATTTGGTCAAGCATACACACATACATATGCAAAAGTATTACATATATGACAAAGTATAAATTACAATTACATACCAAGAGTGGATGACTGTCAACAATTCACAACAGCATTGTACGTCAGCAAAAAAGATAATATTCCTGAATAAATCTGGATGGTTATGATTATGGTGTTCAGCATTGGAAGTATACTTTTAGCCCGACAATAGAGTTTTAAAAAAATGCCACTTTGCCAACATGCATAAAACATCAAATAATAAATTAAAGATCTGAGTTTCTTAAGTGATTTTAATACAATATGCTTCAACGTATAAAGGCGAAATTACTAAATCTTAATATTGGCTAAGCGCTTTCAGAGCCTGTTTACTCACTCTGAAAGCGCTTAGTCAATATTAAGATTTAGAATTTAGTAATTTTGCCTTTATATGTTGAAGCATATTGTATTAATTACGAAGAACTGGTGAAACAAATTTATTATCAAGTGATTTTGTTATTCAGTTTCCAACAATCTCAAAATCCTGGTAATATAATTGAATGAAGAATAATTAAGTTAAATTGTAATGACACACACAGACAACTAATAATTATTATATTTTTAAGGCAGTAACACTACACTATGTCTGATATCTGACTTTACCTATTAATACATCACAAACAATTATCTGCTTTCTGAACGATATCTGTCTAAATAACTGTAATGGGCCAAGATCTATAAATTTTGTCTCTTGATTCCTGCCAAAGATTTCTTGGCATTTGTATACCCCATAGAAACTGAATAATGACTTGAAAAGGAAAAAATATATATATACTTAATAGTAATAAATTGTATACTTTATCAAAAAGCCAACTCATCAGTTTAAAGCAAGAATATCCCCGTATTTAAATGCAGTTTTAATGATAGTGGTACCAATTAAGAATGTTACATAATTCTAAATTTTAAAAAAGTTTAAATCTGAAATGGAGATCATGAAATTAAAAAAACAACAACTTTTTTTATGAAACTCAAGTGTAGAAAAGACAATCAAATATATCCCCTATATTCTTTTATTTGATAACTTCTGTTTCATATCCTTAAAAAAAAACAAGTAATTTGTCTAATTTTAAGGCTACTAATTTGGAATATTATTAATGATTATCCCAGAAATAAATTTGCTGCAATAATTCCCCAAGATGTACATGTTTTTAATAGCTAAGATTATACATATGATCATTCCAAATTTTTATCCTGAGATCCGAATCCCCATAAGACATTGACATGCAAGACACGATGATGTAAATATAAACAAACCTGTCGGATGTTTATTCTCATTTATTCTTGCGCCTAATTTCAAGAAGATACTTGGTTTTACATCTCTTAAAATCACCGTATATCTTATAAAGACTAAAGCACTTTGATGATCAGTTTTCTTTATCTAGTCTTTTAGACTCTAACCTCTTAAGATATTCAAAAAGCTCCCCTACCTCTATTCCATACATTTCATCCATGCAAATATTGGCAAAGTTCCGCAACTATCTAATCTAATGTAATCCAAAAGATTCAAAAAGCCAATAACTATTCCAGAATCCTAACATCACAATTATAAATCTAACTTGCTTGTGCTAAGACATATTAAATGCTGAAGATCTCAATTCATTACCTAAAATCCTTTGCTTAATCCATTTGTTTTTAATTATAAATATATCCAAAGTCAAACTGTTATCTCAGAATG
Organism: Epiperipatus broadwayi; assembly: GCA_028023455.1. Taxonomy (NCBI): domain Eukaryota; kingdom Metazoa; phylum Onychophora; class Udeonychophora; order Euonychophora; family Peripatidae; genus Epiperipatus; species Epiperipatus broadwayi. Next base: position 29,608,240 of record JAQFVV010000002.1, read on the forward strand.
ACAGACAGTTTTAAGTATTACTATTTAAGGTAACAACTATTTCAGGATCAATTATGGTCTTCGCTTACTCCACTAGCTCCCTCTACAAAGCAATACTTGGAAAATAAAATAAAATTGAAGGCAAGGCTTCACTTCTTAATACTTTCCTTTTGCGCAATGAAGAAAACTTAAACTAATCACAATATCTAGTAACTTTAATGCTTTAAAAAATTTTGAATCTATTTGCACAGCTTCTACATTGAATTTTGATCACATTTCTTAATATTTTCTTGCTCACACACAATCTTTTGCCAATTATTATGATAGCAACTGGTCATATACTTTCCCCTATTGTTTGGTGATCTACGCTAGTAAAAATCTCGCTGGCATTTTTTTTTAACAAATGAATGATTAACTTGCAATAAATATTATCAGAAGCTTGACTATCCATTCTGTACATTAAGCTTTTGAAACTGTCTGTTTGACAGCTTGCGTAATACTAGTGTACTTTAATATCACCAATTTTTGCAATGATATCGTTTATAATAAAACCTTAAATTACATCTTATCATACTAAATTTCCAATAAAATAAACCATTACAAACATTTATTTAATTTAATGCAAGAAAATGTTTATATTTGGAAAGTAAGAAACATTGTGCAATCTACCAACTATCTATCCAGATCGTTTTTGCCGTAACATTTACTGTCTAACAATAGATCAGATGTCTTCCTAATCTCTCTCTATTCCAAATTCATTAAATTCACTAATTTCTTATGGGACTGGTTAAACAGGCCACAATTATTTTCCATGCCTATCATTTCAACATATGAATTCAATAGCGGCATTAGTTATTCCAAACCAATCATCTTACTGGAGAACTCAAACATCATTTAAACTATTTACAAAAACTTACCATTATTACATTCCGATTTAAATAAACTTTTCTCTAAATAAAACAAGTAAACTAAATCTCCATTTCTAACCCAAATTATATCCAGTGTTTTGCAAAAATTCTTCTTAAAAAAAAAAAGTTTCCAAATCTAAGTTCAGTCTACACATTTTGCATAACAAGATGGACCTCACACGTATTAGTATTTCATAAAAATTAATTTTGACAAGTTCTTCAGAGTTCGGATCTCATTGCTTTTTAGATTGACTTTCAAAGATATTTTTGAGGGTGTAAACCATTATGCAAATTCGACCTGGTGTGGTCCTAAATCAAGAACTGCTAATGTTAATTAAAATTTTCGCTCCTTTTTAAAAGCTACAACAATCATTGTACAGGGATTAGCACTTTTAACGTCACTTTTCCTTGCCTATATTGTTTCTCTTTTAAATCATTATTACCCAACTATGTACACAATTTTTCATTCCAACCTTAGGAATTTAAACCATTCATTCTATGGAAAGTGTAAACTGTAACTCTACTGATAACAGTAACACTCATTTTAATAATCCATGTCATGCCCTAATGTCAAAAAGTGAAGAAAGAGCCACAGGAATTTTAAGCAGATTCCTCTTGGATATTACATGGTTTTAGACTTTCCAAAACTGCAAATATGCATTCCACCTAAAATATAAAATAACTAGGGGCCAAGTATATCACTGAGCTAAGTTACACATTACAAATTATCTTATATAAATTTTGAACCCAGAAACTATTTTCTTCCTCGGACTTGCATTAATAGATTGTACTGATACGAGATCATAAGTTTTCCTTACATTTCCAATTATATTTCAGTACTGTATTAAATCTCATTACATAGTAATCTTCCGATTAAAGGCCGATAAATTTAACTTTGTAAAAGTTCCCTCAGACTTTTTTTTATAATTTTGCAATCTTCCCCATCTCAAATAATATTCATCAATATCACTATTCATTATGTAAAAACACAGCAACTTTCTCAGTTGTTCCTTTCATCAATAAAAAATAAGCTTCTAGAGAAGTCACATTTCATGAATGTACAAATGTATAGTTTGTATCCACAAGAAGCTCACTAGAAATCCAATTAATCATTCACTATCCTTCAATCATGCTAATCTTTTTAACTTTATGTTATTGTTCTTTCAAAAAAAAAAAACCATTAACTTTATTTGTAAGTAATTATTATATTTATTACTAAGAGTATATAGACTAATAGATGTGGTTTTACAAAAAAAAAAAATCAAATTATATATGTAAACGTTTTGAACCTTTAACCAAAAATAGGTAATACCAATAAGCTCGAAACCAGTTGGTCTGGAGATGGGAAGGTTCTGAAGAGAGATTTTAAATATTTTCTCATACCACACTTATCAATTAAGAGCTTGTTTGAGCTATTGGTACGCTCTCTGTATTACATTTTTGTAAATACAAACTTATAAAAGTAATGTGACTTTATATATGACTTGCTTTTTTTTTTATTATTATAATTATAATTTGCTAAACATGCTTTCGACGTTGATGGTCAGAAACATAATGCTCATATTTTGCCACAGGAAGCAACGTCAAAAGCATGTTCATCAAATTATAACTAAATAAACATATTACCTTTTAAAAACATTTACATATATAAATTACAATAAGCATGAAAAAAGAGAAATATTTTTTAGAATTTTTAAAAAAAAATTATAAATGTAGAATTTTATAAAAATTAAAATTAGAATGTGTACATATTCTTATGGCTTTATAAAACAATTACTGGTTTTTAACTTAGATAAAAGATGAATGCAACGAATAAAAAAAAAAATAAAAAGAGATGGAAAAAATTAATATAAATTCAAAGTAATAATAAAAAAGACTCAATGGCAAAAGCAATAAACTATTATTTATTTTTTAAAAAACTCGTAACTTACTTAGGCCAAACATAATATCCCCAGTGCGTTTTATCTATAAATATCTGCTTTTCCCATGATTCTTGTGTGGTTGGCAAATTAGAGTGATCATAGCAAATCCATCGATTGTCAGGCCTTAAGCCTGGACAATTATCTGAAGACCTTGGAATATTTGAAGTGGTGTGCGGATCGATATCGTACATTTTGTGCTTCCTTTTTTGAAGTTTTAAAATAGAGGCAAGAGCAATGATGGCTATCTGAAATTTAGTATTTATTTATTAATATCTTGAAATTGAATAAATTTATTTTACATATATAGGTGTGTCATTATGTGCGTAATCTGTCAATAAACAGATCACAATCATTAGCATTCATTTATAAACTAACATGATCATTCTAATTCTAAAAAAAATGATTGAAGTCAGAATAGTAGTACATGTAATTAACAATAGAAATTGAGCCTTATATTAATCTAAATGATTGAAAACAAAAAGTTAGGGGACAGAAAAAAAGAAATATCAAAATATATAGTGTCCTAGTAAAAAGATAAATGGTTCTCCTCCAAGCTACTCACAGCACCATCTCTGAATCAAATGTCATGTAAATTTTGAAGTACACCTGGGTTTTTTTTAATGCATTTTTCTTTTATGCGATAAAGAAGTTCATATTTCACTTAAAATCAGGATTTCCCCATTTTATCACCCAAGAACGACGGGGGGTTGGTACTCAATCTAAATCAAATTACGCTTGATAACGTCTGTGTTAATATTCCCTTACGGTGTGGTGGTCAGGGAGAAACAAAGAGATTTATACTAAGATAATTGGGTTGTAATTTACGCTATGGATTGTACAAAAGAAATGTATAAAATAGATAAATAGTAAAGGAGTGATCGGGATCAATAAAATAAAAGATCAAAATTAGTTTAAAAGATTTATTTAGATAGAAATATATATATACTGTCTGTTTATGAGAAGGTAAATAATGTATTAATTATATAAAGTAGGGATGTGTAAGGTTTTTATAATTATAATGAAATTTATATTGGAAGGTCGGTATTGTAATAATGAATTTATTAAAGGATGGAGGGTGGATATTGAAATCACAGTGTGAAAATATATAAAAATAATGGAAAATATTTGAAATGATAAGGGGTTGGTGTAGGAATGTGTGCCCGAAATCGATGGTGTGTTTTCCAGGTGGAATTTGAGTACATTGACCGAGACGGTAACTTATTTAAAATTATAATGTTTAAAACTAAAATGGGTTATTGGATTGAGAAAATAATCAAATTAAAAATTATTAAGGGTTGTGATAGAATTGAAATTAAAGTGAATATTTAAATAGGATGTTGTGTTGAAAGAAAGATAGGTTTATTTACATCTGATTTGGTTTATCATTGATCATATCTCATATTAGGTAAATCGATAAAATGTAGTTTAAACTATTAATTAAAATATTTGGTTAATGTTGAACAGGTCACTAGATAATAAAAATGGAATATTTTCAAATTTAGTTTAATATCAGTGTCTTTAAAAGAAAATAATTCACTTGGTCAAAGACTATTCTGAACACTATCATAATAAAATAAAATAAAGATTAATAAATAGAAAATATTACAAGGATAGAGAGAAAATTATTGTTATTATACTTTAAAGGAATAATAATAAAGTCAAAGAATGGAAAAAAATTTAAAATAGTATAGATATTAGTTATAGAAATCACAAGAGTCTTGGATTAATGTGGGGTTCTCTGGAGAAGATTTGTAGGTAGTTGTGGTAGCGTTTGATGTTTAGAGAAAATCTGGTATTGTTCATATTTGAGCAGAGAGTTTCAGGTTCTTAGGTGATTTCGATGGTATAGGAGGATTAGAGGGGAAAATAGTTTTGTCTACTCATCATTTAAAGTAGAATTTTAAAAGTTGGGTGATTCATAGGTGAGATGTAGACATGGAAATTGATTTGAGAGAATTGTTAAATTTTTCAGGCATAGTAAAAATTCAGGAAATATATATTAGAAATCTTGTCAAGAATAATGCTAAATATTACTAAATGATATTAGAATATAGAATATTTGCTGAAATATTGTAGAAAATTGTGAAATAGATAGAATGAACAAAAAAAATCTTTTATAGTAAATTAATAACTTATGATTACAAAAATATTTCGGACTTTGTTACTTATCAGTGTAATCAATTCTATCGAATGTCTAAAGGAATTAAAAAATTTAAATAATTTCTATTGTTATTTGTCGACATTCGAATTAAATTTGATTTAATTAAAATAACTTTACTAATTGAAAGAAAACTTAAGTGGAATCTGTGTATTTTTAGATAACTCTTATAACATTAAATAATTAAAACTATTGTTCCTACAGCCCTCATTTATTTTAAGAAATATATGGGTGTTTATTTAATCTAAAAGAAAATTATTTTACTTTTTAAATTTTAATATTTGAATCTATTTACTAAATGAATATGAATTTTATTTTAAATCAAAATATTGTGTAATATATTTTTGTAAACAATTCAAACAAAAAATTTTAAATGAAATTTATAATCTTAACTAAATTTTAAAATACATATCACAGTGTGGCAATTATGATATATAACTTTTAAATTAATCAAATTATGTGAACATACATAATCATAATATTTATTTATTAGGGCATGAGTTATTATTATAACATGGTTGTGTTGGTTTAAAATTGGAGGATTTGGTATATAAGCGATTGATAATACATGGTAAAAAGGATGAGGGTAGGAAAGGTGGAAAGTGAAATACACACATTAAATTTTACATACTTTAAATGCCTGTTGGAAAAAAGTTTGGCAATAAATTTAGATACCGTAGAAGATTTAGAAAAAGATAATGAAACAGAAGTGGAACCTGTTCGTTTCACAGCAAAAATGATCTTCAACTTTTTAATCAATTGGAAAATCATTTTCTTGTTAATGACACGAATTATGAACAAGCTCTTAAATTCCAACAAGTGCTAAGTAGTTGTACGTCTGGATATCGCGAGCTTCATAAACAATTAGTAAAATCATCGTCTCAAAGTTTAATCACCGATTACATTGTTGCCAGAAAACCATTAACGCAGCACGAAACTGAAGTTGGTGCTAATTTTGTTGTTTGTGTTTCCTCTTGTGACGAATCTGATTTCTTACCAGTTCACAAACAAACCCACATATCGTCAAATAGCGATAATGATTAAAATATGTATGAAAAAAATATAAAATAAATTACACATAAAAACATCTTGTTTTGAATAAAAAATATTAACTTAAAAATGAAGTTAAAAAAGAGAAGTTATAAATAAATATAATAAAAATAAGCTAAACGTTTTCAAGGATCCATGCCTCATAATCATAGCTTTCTTAAAAATACATAATAAAATATATACAAAGATATATAAAATTAGCACGTGTTACGTGGACCATTTCTTCGATATATCAAAGCAAGTGTCTTTTCTATTTATAGCATTAATATTTCCATTAATATAGAATGCTTTATTTATAACTTCTCTTTTTTAACTTCATTTTTAAGTTAATATTTTTTATTTATATTTTACGGGAAGTAATTTATTTTATTATATTGTTTTGAATAAAATGAAAAAAAAGGTAAAAAAAACCTTTGTCTCGTATATCAATATTTTTCAAATATTTGAAATTTTTTATTAGTCATACTTTATTTCCTTATTTTTTTTATGCAAATTTTAAAGTAACTTTACCTTGTTGCTTTGGTTTTATGTGATTTTTGAAAATTATGGAACGTATCGCAAATTTTTGAAGATAAGTTAAGTCTAGGGTTTTCTGCGGAACGTATCTACTGCATAAAAAGAGACTCATGTATTATTATGTCTGATCAAGAGTTGTATCATAAAATGAGACAATGTATTTCAAACCTTTGTAGATCATTTTCAATGGTCTCCAGCCTTCCACGAAATGAAACATTAACTGCAACTCATAGTATTAGTGCCATACATAATTTGAATCGCTTCCAACATTTCAGTAGCCATTTTGTCTAATTTAAAATAAACTTTAACATTAGTGCAATTGTTTCATTGTGGATTAAAGTATGAAACACACTGTCACATTTCACGCCATAATTTGTGATCCAGACAAGTCAGCATCTTAAAATTTTTGTGGCGAACAGTTAAATTATATCATTACATAAGACATATAGGAAAGGTACTGCAGGCAGCTCGGAGATAAAATCAGTCATTAGTCATCTTTTCAGAAGAACATAATGTATATATTTATTGTTGCATTACGTGCAAATTTTATTTATTTATAATCTGTTGAGAACTTATACAGGTATTTGAGAAAGCTTGTTTAATTTAACCTCAAACTATATTATATACAGGCTTTGTAACATTTACTGATGTCAAATAATAAAACAAATGCCAATATTCAAACAATAAGTGGTGTAATAAATAAACATCTGTACATTAGCACTAATAAATTTCACCATCGAAGGTGTTTAGGGATGTGATGTCTCTAAACAACATATAAATCTACAATTCACATATACTTAAAGGATTAGTGGTCAGTTTACAAATAGGAACAATATTAATTGTTAAAATTTAAAATTAACTTTAAAGTTTTTGTCCGTGAGCCACAGATCTAGTTATTTCATCACATAATAATAATGATCATAATAATTGCTGGGGACAAAAATATTGTCTTAGAAATAATATATAATCGTATGACTAAAATATTCTTGTTTTCTCGATACACATTATAATTTTCGACGAGATTTATCACAAAATTTCCTCACAAAGAGCTTAAGTTTGCATGGCAAGTAATAAAAACACACACTCCAGTCATACATCCAATTCATTTTCCCCACAATCTTTATCTTTCATGTCACTTCTTGTTTGTAGATATGTCATTGGTAATATTCAGAACAGAATAATTATGAATGTCATGTTTTATGATTCCAGAAAAAGTAAGGAAAATATTAGAGAAATATATTTCAGATTGCTAACTGATAAGGATTTAATTAACGATTAAATTTGAGTAGAACGTAACAATGGAAAATATTTATGTATTTGAGATAAGAAAAGTGCGTTTGATAATTGCCAAGAAATGTTTGTTAATTAGAAATATTTCTTGATACAATGGAAATTGAAAATACTAATTAAAAACACTAATGGGAGGTCAAGAATGAATCCTGGATTGCCGGAGACAAACCTACATGTATAAATAGTTTCGAGCAGAAAAGTGCATTGTTCTCATTCCAGTGAATTTACAGACTGAAGGGTTAACGAGAGATTTTAAGTGGGAAACCGTGCAGAAAGCAGACAGTTGTGAAGTGCATCGTGGAAAGTGAACCAATCATAAACTATATATATATATATTGTGTTTGTGTATAGCGATAACTTTTCATTATTAATTACTTTTCAATATTTATTTATAATTACAATTTATTGTTTTGATTGTTGGTATTCCAAGTGCTTGCATTTCGAATACACAACAATGAGCATGGATAGAATAGTCTTAAAGCTCATGATATTGAAATAAAAAACTTAAAAATAGTCTTAAAATATTCTCACGTGTTGATTGGAGACAGATTATTAGGTTAGAAGGCAATGCATATTATTTATTTTTTTTAAAAAAAAAACGTTTTTCTTGAAAATATAAGAATTATAGTTGAATCAAATCAAGACTATCAGAAAGTTTGATTACTAATGAAGCTTATGTTTTATTTAAAAGCCTATAATTTAATGAAAACATATAACATTAATTTACAGAATATTCGAAACACTAATCAATGAAACTAAATATTATCAAAATAGAAATGATGAGAGCAAATTCTGATTAAAATTGAACTAAAATAATCCAGAAAAAAAGACACTATAATCTGAAAATTTCAGAAATGTATCAGAAAGTCTAGAGTTGTAAGAATACTCTAAAGAATATTGTAGATAAACATAGATGTAACATAATATAACAATTACACAAACGTCGGACCAACCCCTGATGAATTTGTATACAAGAATTTGTAAACCAAAATGCAATCAAACTAATAATATTTAACACATTTGTATTTCTAAAAAACAAAAGGAAGTAATGTGGACAATTATATTTATTATCAGCAAATAATATAAAGATATATTGTTGAATTAGAAGCCAAAAAAATAAAATATTTGCCATTATGTTTAATAAAAAAAAATCATTCTTAATTAAAATGCTTGACGTAGCACAAAAAAATTTGGAAAATAGTCTGCTAAAAATACAAGGTGGGAAAATCAAAGAAATCAATTCTTTTAAAATCTAAACTAGACTGGGCTCACAAAAGAAAAACTTGTATAATTCACAATCAGATAGCAAAAAAAGCAGCCTTAAAAAAGACCTTATTTAAAATAGAAAAATGAAAATTAAAAAGTTTTCTGGATATTGTAGCAGAAAAAACTTGTGAAATACATCTTGTTGTATTATTAAAAATTTCATCTAAAGCATTATATTTAATTCGCTTTATATACCCAATATATTTATTTTTGAACTTACCTTGCGAACATTCAGTGCATCGCTGATTAGATTAGTGCAAAATACTTTGACACCTTCTATGGCAAACGGAGTATCATATCGAATTAGAAGGGCCAAGAAACCTATAGCCATATGATGATGTCGCCAACGACTATTTAATTTAAAAAAAAACATAAATGCATATTCAAATATATGTATTAAATAATAACTTTGCATAACAATTAAATGTATACAAAAATAAAGTACAAATGAACAAATTCCATCTAACCATGAAATAATTAACAAATCCATGACACTACATTTAGCAAACTAAAGCTTTATTTACATCCAAAAGCATAAAGAATATATGACCCTCTCTATTCTTTAGTTTGCTAAATATAGTGTCATGGTTTATTTAATTATTTCATGGCTAAATAGAATTTTGATCATATTTGCCTGTTTATAAGTGTGCATAAACATGCACACAAAATTGATGTAAAAGCATTTCAACTCTAATACATATAGATTTTATCAATATATATCTGCATTTATATTTGACATACATAAATAAAAAGATAGTAATATTAATATCATTTATGTTCTTTATTATTTTTCACAACCCACTACTGATGGTTTCGATTGCCCCAACAATCTTCTTCAGAACTATAACAAACACAATACAAATACATGAATAGAAATATACATGAACACATAATTCTACATTATATATATATATTCTATCTTATAATCATTATTTATATACCCACCTATATCTTTATATACCTCTCTATTGTAACGGTATACATATGTTGTTACATTATTTTAAAATTAAAATAAAAAGATCGTAAATAAAAATTGATCTATTAAAAAGAAAAAAAAAAGCTTAACTTAAAGACAGAAAATTAAAAGTTATATTTAACATATATATTGTCACACAGATGGAAAATTTTAAAACTATTTTAAGAAAAAAAGTATTTGAAAGTATTTTCTTTTTGTAAAAAAAAAAAGTAAAGATATAAAGATTAATATTTTTAAAAATAGAAATAAATGTCGATTTCTATCATTTTAGAAAATGGAAATGATTGTTTTATTAATTAAATGATTGTTTTAAAGCAAACTAGCCCTTGGGGGACTTAAATAATTGAAAGGTCAGGTAAGATAATAAAAAAAATTAGGGTGACCAATGCAAGCACGAAGCCACAGCATGGACCGAAAATGGAACATTAGAATCTGTGACACACGTTCGATCGATCTGAGAAAATGCTGATAAGAGGCTAATAAAAATATAAAAGCCAAAATATTTGAATTCATGAATTATTGTTGTTGTCGGAGATCTGACTATTAAGCTATATATGAGCCGTAGCTGTATTGCAGACTCCACGATATAGGAGTCTTGCAATAGATTTAATTTCATGGCAACCAGCTGAGGCCTCATGATGACAGTTCCTGACTAAATGAATGGCAAGAAGCGGCTTCATTTTCAAGGAGGACGGACAATCTACGAAAGTGATCACTAATATGGATTTCTAAATATGACAGAATCCGGAAAGTATGAACTCTTTTGCTTATCTAATAGGAACTTTTTCTAAATTTGCAATTAGTAACTGAAAATAAGAACTCTTATCTGACCTAAAGAATTCAAAATCAATTATTAATATTTTTTTTCTACATATATTTTAATTAATCATTTCCATTTTTTTTATGTGTTAATTAAAATGTATTAAATTTAAGTTGGATGTAGACAGCTGCATAGATTCATTAACGTTTAGTTATTTTTTTTTTTGATTTTCATGTTTAAAATATATATATAGGTAAATATGACACCTCATGCTGAGTGTCCAAATATATTTATCCGTATATCTTTTAAGTTATTGTTGTCAATGCGGCACCTTATGATGAGTGCCATTGGGTTTACTTTATTGTAAATTTGCCTCAGCAATTCTCAATTAATAACTTTATATTTTAATCGGTTATGTCTATTTTAAAAGGTTTTAATTTCAGGTTATTTGTTTCGTAGTTAGGTCGATACTAGTGGAGGGATATGTGGGTGCTTATATCAATGTAATGTGAAGCATGTTTAGCATACAGGGCAAAGCCCAATTGAATGCATGACCCAAAGGCGTAGTCAATGTGTTGCAATGTATGTAGATGTATTTCCTGCGACATTGAGCCCTTTTATCTCTATGGATAGGGACTATAAGTCGGCAGATAGACCTCTCTCCCCCATCCGTAGCATTTCTCTTTAATTATTTTATATACATGATTCCTTCGCCAGACAGACGCACATTCCTGTACTGGACGAGGATCATGTCCTTCAAATAATATCATGCTGTCACATACACATTCCTGTCAGGGTGATTTTATGCTAGCATCTTCATATTGCATTGGTTGCATCTATATATCTGAAAGCAGGCGTTGGGTTGGCTACGAACTTTTAGTCTGAGATTGAATGATTGTTTCGAAAAGTTTTTAACTGAGAAATCTATGTAGCCTATCTATACCCAACATTCTAAAATAAAAAATATTATATAAATGTCCATCTGTGCGGACTCACTCCAAATAATTTAAATTTAAAATTAATATTAAAATCTAAACAAGATGAATTTTATTCCTCAATTTTAAATATTTATATATGTGCGTTAATAAATGTTTTTTGTATGTTATTACTGACAGTGGCTTATTTTATTTTATTTTTAATATTAAAAATATATTTTTAAAAAGTTTTATATTAAATCTCTGCGTCTCCTTGAGCTAGTGGCATGGGCTAACAGTCAATATAAAATAAATATTGGATCTTTAACTTGCATATCTGCCTACTAAATAAATTTTCCAGGTTTGAATAGCCTGTTGGTGCCCTTGTACGGCAGATATGATAAGACTCCAATTTTCCCCGACCATTATATTATATAATTATTACCTTAAGCCAATAAACATCACATGACCATCACTTCTTATGCTTGTGTATAACTTGTTAAAACAGGCAAAACTCACTATACGTATTGCCACACATAGCAAGCTAGAGTAATCAATGGATTCCAAAAGGCTTGTGCATAAAATCCCCACCTAGTGCCTACTCATCCAATATCCCCAGAGTAGTTTCTGGCTTGTGGCCTTCATCAGTGAGGAGCCTTGGATCTGAGAGCACTGCTCCTCACTGATGAAGGCCACAAGCCAGAAACTAGTCTGGGGATATTGGATGAGTAGGCACTAGATGGGGATTTTATGCACAAGCCTTCTGGTGTCCATTGATTGTGCAGTGCTCTCAGATCCAAGGCTCCTCACTGATGAAGGACACAAGCCAGAAACTAGTCTGGGGATAATGGATGAGTAGGCACTAGATGGGGATTTTATGCACAAGCCTTCTGGGTCCTTTGATTACTCTAGCTTGCTGTGTGTGGCAATACGTATAATGAGTTTTGCCTGTTTTAATTATTACCTTTCTATATATTATACATTTTAATCTTTTTTATATTCTATATTTATCAATCAATACTTCCTATAATCATATATATATATTTTATTTTATTTATTTTTTATTTTATTCTTATTAACTTATTTAATATTTAACTCTAACATTATATATTCATCTTTTTATATTTTACATTATTATTATTCATTATAATAATTATATACAGAGCTCACAAAATAAGCTCTTAACAAGCTTTGAGAATATTCCCAACCCCAGACCGGTTTCTGCTACTGGCATCGTCAGTGAGGTGCTAGGATATTCAAGCATTAGATTAATAACTTCTTCCGCGTTGTTAGTGCTGCGTGCGCACTTGTGTTCTCTGTTGATGACGTGTTATTTTCTTTCTTTGCTGACGTAAAAAGTATAATCATGACGTCGATCAAAATATGGCCGTTTTATAGCTGTATATGTTAGCTTTCAAATGATCTTTATTTCAAAAAAATCGGTTGAAATTTGGATTTTTGGCAAATTTTTTAATCAACCACAGTATTTAATTTTTTTGATAATTTTTGTACTTATCACGAAATGATAAAAGACATAAAATGTTTTACGGGCTGCAAGTGAAATTTTCTCCGGTGTTATTCACAAACAAGGCATACAACAACCATCAACGTAATTATTCGTAAGTAAAAATTTTTAATTTTTTTTTTAATTTTTTGAAAAAATATATTTTTTATTAATTTTAGTTTGTAATTAGTGTGTGCTAATTTGTAGTTATATATTTATTTATTTATGCTCATATACAATTCATATCTATCGAAAAATTAGTGTGTGTGTGGTAATTATATATTTATGCTTGTATAGAATTCATATTTATCATAATTTTCTAAAGGTAGTTTGTAATACATTTATTTATGCTCACATAGAATTCATATTTATCGAAAAATTAGTGTGATTTAGTTTGTAATTATATATTTACTTCATATTAACTTATTAGTATATAATTCATATCGTAATTTTCTAAAGTTCTATCTACACTAATCCTCTTATGTTTATAAAAATAATGATTTTCAAAAAGTATACTTTTTGAAAATCATTAATTATGTTTATATAATATGGTTTACAAGCAATGAGTTATAAAACTAATAATCAAATGTATACAAACATTGCATACACAAACATATAATCCAATTCTGATTCTTGTTTATGTTTATGCTTGATCGTGCTTTGCTTTTGCTCTAAGTTTCATAACATTATTTTCATTGTCTATAGACTATATGCAAATAAATTATATCTATGTGATACAATAAATATAATAAGATAGCATCACTTTTGTACATAAAGAATATAAACATCACTGGTGACCAGAAAGAATATAAACATCACTATTGTACACACAAAAAATATAAAATGAAGAGATGAAACTCATTTTATCAGTGATATAGAAAGCAGCCTACAATTTCTAGTTTTAGACAAGAAGCCAATTGCTATGATGATTTCTTTTGTATCTTTTATTAGGATGAATCTTTTTCTTTATAGACGCCTTTGACATTTAGAACATTTGGGGTACAAGATAAAAATGAAGAAGTCATATCCGACTTCCTTTGGAGATTGTGAAGCTGTGGATTATCTCAGGTAAGACATATTATACATGTTTAGAAAGATAATTTTGTAAGGAATAGAAAGAAATTATCACTGAAGATATATTTTGAATTTTAGTTAATGTTAATTTCCAAATTATGAACAAACAATAAAATAATAATTATTTCGAATGTAAAAATTTCTTTTTTACCTTATTTTTTATATAGTTATCACTATTTATCTTATGCTTATTGTTTTCTTTAGTTTTTCTAGTTTCTATTAATGTAATTGTTTTTGCTCTAACATTATTAAAACTGAAGTTATTGTGAAAATTGTGTCTCAGGCCAGTATTTTAAAAAGTTCAATATGGCGGCTTGAAGCTGAAGGAGTTAAGAGCTTATTTTGTGAGCTCTAAATATAACATTTGTAAATACAAGCTTATTAAAATAGGTCATGTGACATCCGACTTGACTTTTTTGTAATTATAATAATTATATAGAGAGGTATATAAATAATGATTATAAGATAGAATATATGTATGTATATAAAATATAAAATTATATGTTCATTAATTTTATAAAATGTGTAATGACAACATTATAATTGTAATTATATATAGGTCTATTTCAACTGATAGTTATTAATCGGTTTGTTATTACTAACAATTGAATTTATTTGAAAAGTTTAAATAAAGTTGGATTGTTCTAAAACTATAAAAATTGAAAATAAATGATGGAAATAGTCCAACATATATCTGCAAGTAAAAGTATTAATTTCTGATAAGTCATTTTAATTAATTAACTGTGTGAAAAAATCTCTTAAAGCAGATGTTTATAATAAAAATATAAAGATATAATATGTGATTTACAGATTAACATATTTTATACGTGAATTAAAAATATTAATAAACACAGTTTTTGCTTTACAAAAGCACATTTAACTACTTCAATATCCGAATTTGTCACAGTTTTCTATTATTGTTAGAAATGAGGTTATTTTCAAGTAAGTGTCTAGAGAAATGTGTTAACAGTCATGTTGGTAGGTAATTATCAATTATTATTGATTGCTTTTAAGCTAAACAATTTGCTCTAGTAGTTCACAATAGCTTTTTATTTCTGCATTATTTAAAAATAAGAGGAGAAACAGGCCTTCAGCACTCAAGGTTCCCAAACAGTCACCCATCCAAGTACTAACTGAGCTTAACATTGCTTAACTTTTAAATAAATCCAAGACAAAAAAGCTAGTTATAATAATAATATTAACCAGTATTAAATAGAGATTTGGGCTTGAAAAATATTGACATAAAAAAAAAAAATTTACTTATATAAAAAACAGCAAGAGGAAGCTACTAAAATATAACTGTAAAATTTAAAAGTTTGAATTTAGCAGTTAAGATTTGAAAATATTAGTAAATGGTAAGTATAAAAAATATGTTAAAAAATAATATTATAAATTAAAGAAAATTATATATATTGAATATTAATATAATGAATAATAATAATATAAAATTATGAACATATAATGTTAGAGTTAAATATTAAAATGATTAATAAGAGTAAAATAAAATATAAATGAAATAAAAATAATATATATATTGTGCCCTTTTGTATGGGTCTCCATAAATTGTTATATCAATCTGTTTTAAAAATTTTAAATTTTAAGATATATTTAGCTATATGATGTTAATTTTGTTGATAACAATCTTTCAAAAAGTGTAATTAAAGTAATTTATGAGCGTTTGATATGTGAAAATTGTGCTGATGTTTGAGAGAGACGTTTCAATAAAGATGATAATAGTATGTGGTTGGGAAAACTGGCCATAATTAATACTGCATTAATAAATTTAATAAATAAATGTTTAAAACTAAAAGTTTTTAAAAAGACAAGTTAAAATTAAATGCATATGTTTATTGTTGATAAAGATTAATATTTAATAGGTGTATATAAATATTTTAATTATTAGTAGTACATAATAGAAGATTAATATTTGATTTTAATAATATCGAATTATTATTTTAAAAGTTGTTATAATATATTGTTTATTTTAAAAATATTTATTTTAAAAAATGAAATTGTTAGTTTATTTTTAGATTATTACAGGCGTTTGTATCTGTGTTGTAAAACAGATGTTAGTTAGACACATACACACATGCTTGTGAGTTTTTAGTAAAGTTGCCAAAACTATTTTAAAATTCTGTTATAAAAAATTATAAGTATTATATTGGCGATCACGAGATAAAAATAAAGATAATTAATGTGAAACATTAAATTTGATTTTTAAAATGCTGTTTTTAAAAAAAAACATAACGAATAAAAATAGACTTAGTTTGTTTATAAAAATAATATTATAAAAGTTAAAAGTGAAATAAAGTAAGAAAGTATATTTTAAAAAATGTTTAATAGATTTAAATAAATGATAAAGATTAATTTAAGAATTTAATAATGTAATAAATAATAAATATTAAATAAGTCATTATTTATTTTTAATTCTGTATTGTTGGTAAAATATGTAAATAAGCTAGCAAGTTGATTGTTTAATTTACCAATCAAGTGGGAAGTTTATTCTGGTATAAAACCAAGGTTTAATTGTTCGGAGGGGATTATGATTGTAATTTTTAAAGTAAAGTGTGCTATTAGAGATAGCTAAGTAAAATTATAGACGCTCTCGTAGTCATTTTAAAAATTATAAGAGAGTGGTTTTAAATAATTTATAAAAAATTTTACCGTCAAATATGCAGTGCTAATTTAATTATAGTTTCCTATTGATCGTCTCTATCGAAGCTCAATTTACTATCAAATAATCATGAAAATCTCGTATAAGGATAAAATGTATTGGAGACATTATATTAAAAATTTAACAAACGCTGGATTAACTAAGAGAATTACTAGATGGGTAAAAGCAATATGTTGGACAGTATGTAACTTTAAAAGTTGATTGTAATTAATTTTGATAAAACAGATATTTTAAAGAAAGAGAAATACTTCTTTATGAAGAAAGTATTTGTAAATTATAAATCTAAGTATATATCTTGGTAAAGATATGGTAAATAATAATGATTATATAAATATTTGCCTGGTAAAGTCTTTGTGGTTTAAAAGACTAAATTTTGATAGTTTTAAAAGGCAAATAAATTGGAAGTTTAACTGGTAAAGAAATACCTATAAATAAAATTATTATATTATTAAAGTCTGAACGCTGGTCGTACAGAAGAATTAAAAAAAGTTAATCTTACCTAAATTATTTTGTTAAGGAATGCGCAAATAAAATATACGTGGATATCCAAGTCAATTAGAATAATTAAATAAGAATTTATAAACTATTGACTAATTCTAAAAAAAATAATAACTTTTAAATAATTTTTTCCTTAAAGAAATGAATCCGGATCCTATAAACTATTTTAATTTTATTTTGTTTATGGTGGAACTGACTTTTATTTTATTTTTTTTTAAAAAAGAACGTTTTCATTTCTTATAAAAACTTTTAAAAACACGTGATGTACCGGAAAAGGAAGTAATGTTTGGTGAAAGTTTGTGCCTAGGAAAAAGAACAATTATGGGTGAAAGAAGACACCGTTGGATTTTATGTAATATGTTTTATTTATTAACTAACATAAATATTTAATTAATTATTGATTTGTAAAGATAGGAAAGGTACATTTACATTTTTAAAAAAAATAACTAAATATTAATATAACATTTCATTGCATAAAGTTTATTTTTATAATTATACGACACGTAATATTTTAAAGAATAATTGTTGAGTGTAAATGTGAAATTATTTTGTAAAACTATAATCCTGGAGGACATCGTATGGCGGACTGTACATTAGAGTATCATTTATGGTAAAAATTATATAATAATAATAATTTGATGTATTTTGATATGTTTTCTTTAGATCAACCAAATATTATTTGATTGTTGAATGAATGTATAAATATTTAAATAATATACACGCATAAGATTAGTAATAACAGTTTTATTTTAATATGCATACTTTGAATTTATGATGTAAATTTAATACAACGTAATATGAGAAATCTAGAAACAATTATATGATTCTTTCGTGGATAAATTTTAATGTTTTCTGTTACAATATTAGGAATGAGATTTATTATATTAGTATAAGTTATTATTTTTCTTTTCAAGTTAGTAAAAGATATAAAAATTTATATTTTATTTTATTTTATTAGATAAGTTAAGTTAATTTTACATAGAAGTTTATATTTTGATTGAAGGTTTATCGGATATAGATGATGAGGTATAAGAGTGTTTGGATAATTATTGGTCATTTGTTTTCTGAAGTTGAATAAGGTTAAAACGATATTTTAGATAGAAGTTTATTATGAAGGAATAGGAATAACAAGTTAAGAAGAGTAATAGTTTAAATAGAAAAGAATCATAGAATTTTATTTAATATAATACCTTAGAAAATCGGTAATTGTTGAATAATTTTAAAGATTATTTTAAAAGAACATATACGTATTGCATATTTTGGTAAGACATGTAGTATGAAATTACATTAGAATGAAATAAATAATTATAATCAATAATTATTATTGTATCACAAAATTATATCAGTTTATACATTATTTGACATTGGTGTAATGCTAATAGTAAATGTAATGCATATTAATACATTATAATATAAATAGCAGAAATACTTAGGTGAAGTAGCATTTTAATTGTTAACGTTTGTTTATTTACATGTGCTACATTTTAGGATATTTTACATAAAATTTTCTTGTATTAATTGATGACAAAATAATATCTATTAAATTTTAAGTTCATCAACTTGATTAAATGTTGTTGATAAAACATCTAAAGAATGTATAAATTGTTTATTTATGATTATGGAAATAGTAACAGTGTAAAAAACTTGTATTATTATTTTCTTATTTTATTTTCTTTGATTTTCACTTTTAATGTAAATAGTGTAAATAAGTTATTGGTTAAAGTTGATATAAATAAATTTGTTGAGTTGTTTTAAAATGTGTCGAATTCATTATTTTACACCACAGCATTTGACAACAGATAATTTGAATAAACATAATATATTTGCACAATATGAATTTATTATTTTTATTATTTAGAAAGAAACACAATATTTTCTTAATATAATTTATAGAAATTGATTGACATTAACATATAATATTATGATGGTCAGAAAGTAATTATAATGCACAATATAAGAGTATAATATTATTTATTGCCACAGATTGTTAGATTATAAGAATTTAGTATATTTTAAAATTAAGATGCTATATGGAAATGAAAACATGTATATGATTTACTTATTTTCTTAATGATTAATAGTATAATAAAAATAGATAAGATTAAGTTATACACTAAAGATTATTCTTGTTAGTTAGTGTTATTGGAGTAAATTAGGTGTAGTTAGGTTTGATATTAAATCCCTTATCATTCTTATCTGCACGAATTATTATTACTTTAAGATAATTAGAAGAACCTGAGATTATTTAATTTATATTTTCCTTAACAAAAGATTGAGATTTATTTATTTATTATTATGAAAGGTAGTTAATTTATAAAAGACATAAGAATGCTGTAGATGTAGTAATGAAATAATAAAGATGTAATTAGTATTCTTATGCCATTGAGATAATGTCTTGGGAAGACATTGGCTCAATGTAAATTCAATTACCAATTGTAACTTCACTTCACAGTCTCATGATTTTAGTAAATACTTATTTAATTAGTAGATGATATTGAACTATATTAATTCTTGATAAGTTATGATAAATTTGATAAGATATAGTATTATAAAAATATATTAAGATAATTATACATATTTTAGTTAAGCATAACGATTTAATTGAGCTAGTCATATTTAAGTTATATCATATATCGAGAAGTGAGGGTACAATATATATATGATTATAAGAAGTATTAATTGATAAATATAAGATATAAAAATGAGTAAAACGTATAATATATAAAAAGGTAATAATAATTACATAGAGAAGTATATAAAGATATATGTGGGTATATAAATAATGATTATAAGCTAGTATATATATAAAATGTAAAATTATATGTTCATGTATACTTGTATTCACGTATTTGTAATGTGTGTGTTCTAGTTCTAAAGAAAATTGCTGGGCAATCGAAACTATCAAAAAGCATTATAAAAAGTAATAAGGAATATAGATGATATTAATATTATATAAATTTGGCAATGCATTAAGAAAGATAAAGTTCATTTAACTTACATGGACATTAGTGCTATTGAACAGGAAAGAATGTGTTTCTGGAAATTAAGCTCCCAAATAGTCCAACTTATAAACACTGAGTATTAACCGCCTTTTTGCTAGTCACGGCTAAAAACATGACGATTTGACGTCGGCTTCCGACCGTTCAAATCCCGTCACTTTTAATGCTACGGTTAAGATTTTACCATCATTTGAAAAATTATAAAAAATTCCGTAAGATGCTGCCCTCTCTTGAGTTATTTTACAACTAAAAAATCAATAAAAGTGACATCGAAAGTCTAACAAAAGAAGTAGGTGGTCTTTTCTTGAATCTGATTGGCTGTTACATTTCGACAACAAAGAAAATGGTTGTCAATAACTGAAGAGTTAAGATTTCTTTTGTTTCATTTCGAAAATGATAAACGAATGTTTTAGACCATTTTAAAAGTATTTTTTGACAAATTATAAATTATTTTGATAAAATATGCTAAAAATAAAATTATTTTAAAAAAATAGTTAAGACTTTAACAAAAATTATTTACTTTTCACACAGTAAAATTGGCAAAGAAATCACTGACGTCACCAAAACTTTTTGGTTGGTAACATTCATTTTAGATTTTCCGCTAGCGAATATTTTTATAATTATAAATAAAAATTTATTTTTGAAAAAACTTTTGTTCACTTTCATAACCTGCCAAATTATTAATACACTTTTTACAAACGGAAATAAAGTGAATATAATATTAAAAGATGAAAATATTTTGACGCTTAAGTTTGTGAATTGACCAATTAAAAGTTTAGACTTTTACCTCACTCGGCCAATAAAATAGTCAGCAAAAAAGGTTAACATATTTGCAAATATTTTAATTTCAAAATATTATTCTCAAGCACATTTGAATATATTCATCAATAACTTGATTCTTTCATGAACTAATGATCATCATTTGAAATCTCTGAGACCCATATAAGCAAGGAATATTGTCAGACAAATATTTAAATAATATGCTGTAAAATAATGCAAAAATGTTGGACATGTCAAATCAAACAAATAAATAAAAATAAATATCATTAAAAACTATTTATGAAAAATTTGTAACATTTTACACGTTTTGATAGATTCTGGTAGGCCATCTTTTACTCACTGTAAATTTAGTGAAAGTTAATCAAGCTATGAATACAAAAAATATAAATATTTTGTTCATATTTCTATAAAACATAGCTATATTTCCTGATTAACTGGCCTACCCATTATTTCGACTTATGCTAACGGCAGAATCAGCTTTTTATTTATTTTTATAAGGGCACCAGGACTCATGTAAGAATCTGCTGAAATCCATCGCATCGCACATCGTAAATAAAAAAGAAAATGATTTTAAAAGAATCGGTGTCATATTTTACTGTAACTAAAGTTATTTTATAGATATTATTATTCCTGGAGCTTAGTCAACAAATACTGGCAAAGGTAAATTATACTTTCAAATCTTAATAAACTAATATTAATAAATTTAATAATAATTATCAATAACGTACAATGAAAAGTTGATATTAGAAATAAATATTTTATTCTAACAAATTAAAATATTTAAAGATAAATTACTAATGGGTTGAAAAGAATGCACACACACTAATCCAGATATGAATCAATTAATTAGGTAAAGTAATTAAAACAATTTAACAAACAATGTTCACTTCTTAAGATTCTTCTAGAAAGTTCTTTAAATTAAAGTCTCTTTGATAAGAAAATTACTGTCTATCGGGATTATTTTAAGCTTATTTTTAAGAATGGTTTGCCGACAATTTACTCACAATCAGAAATAATGAATCACAGCTTACCGGTAAGTTTACGAAGGTTATCGGTTACCATGCATGGTTTTTTCAGTGGGAGAATGAGCTTGGCCATCAGTTATAAGTTGATCTTGGTCTATCCTAACGGTTAGTCACAAAAGCTTTTCTGGTGTTCCTCTTCAGGAACGATGTCAGCAAAAGCCTTGGTCCACTCCAACATGCAGAATTATTTCAGCGTAGAGAGGTCCTGGATATATTTTTGTTATCCAGGACCAACCAAAGGAAAAACAGACAAGACAAGACCCTGATCAAACTGGTCTCTCCCTTTTTATACTCAAAGTCCAGTTTTCAGACTTCTGTGCATATTATTATCATGGCGCTTAGGTTTATAATTTTGTACATTCTTTATCAAATTTACATTACAAAGTCTTTATTTTTTTAGCATAATTCTGCCATCTTTAATTACCTAAAAAGATTTTTCTAATTGTAATCTTTTTACTTTTGGAATTCTTTTAATTTTCTAATTGTAATCTTTTTACTTTTGGAATTCTTTTAATTTATCTGGATTAGTAATCTGCATGTCTTTTATTCTTTCCAATTTTAACCTTTATTTTTAATCACATAAAAAAAAAATATAAACGAAAAATGTAACTTTCATTGTACGTTTTAAAAAAAAAATTTTAACTGCATATTTTAATAATATCGCTAAATTTACTTTTCCCTTTAGCTTTTACCCAAATGCCAATATATTTGTACCACATATAAATAAATGGTACAATAAATAAACCGCTGCATATGAGATATAAAAGCAAGCATAATTACATTTTCCATATTACATTTCCTCGAGATATTGCGTACCAAAGTTTTCAATGTTATATTATTTATATTATGATTATTATATCTGTGTAATGAAAGTGATAACATAAAAAGATATCTAATTAGCTTATTCCTCAAATATTAATTATTAAGCAATAATTACTAATATATTGATTTAATTATATCCTTCCAAAATAAATTCTATTAGAAAGCGTTGATGACTTTTTATAATTTTAATATCTTTGTATTGGTTTATAATCTAAAATTAAGATTATAGATGGTCTTTTTTAAAGATTTTAAACAACTTAAATCATACTGCTGACTCATATATAGATATATTATTTGATCAAACATAAGTCTTAGTGAAAAAAGCTTCAGTGTTCTTAATCTTTATCATCCACCCCTCCTCCCATTTCAAAACATATTGACCTTAGTGTAAATGTTAATACGCACACACAAATTATTAAAAAATTTTATTATCCTTATTAATAAATTTGTTTCACCAGTTCTTCATAATTAATACAATATGCTTCAACATATAAAGGCGAAATTACTAAATTCTAAATCTTAATATTGGCTAAGCACTTTCAGAGCTCTAAAAGCGCTTAGCCAATATTAAGATTTAGAATTTAGTAACTTCGCTTTTATACATTGAAGCATATTGTATTAATTACCCTTATTGATAAATTATGGAATTATATATCAAGTTCTCTGCTATAAGTGCAAATATATATCTAAATGAGATAATATTATATAACTTTATTAATTGTGGAATAATCTTTTTTTTTAAATAATTTTAAACTCGAGTGTTTATTAAATTAATATCAAGATTTGAGTAGTTATCGAATAAGTAAGAATAATTTACTGATGAGCTAAACTAGTTCTGATTCAATCCCAAATTAAAGCTAATCAAAAAAGAATAAAAATTTCAAATACTACATTAATCTATCACTTTGGAGTTCAAATATAATTTAATCCATACACACTACTGATTTTAGAATTATTTTAATTAATACCGAGATTATACACGCATTTTAAAATTTGCAGTCAGAATTTTTACGGTTGATTTTATATTTTAATTTTTACCATTTAACATGCTTTAAATTTATTGAAAAACTAAATATTTTATTATTTCATAAGCACGTATATAGAAATTATTTCACACTCAGCTGCCTACTATATATATATATATAATTTTAATGCACAAATCAGCACATAACAGCAGAGCTTCTTCACATTAAATCACAATTTATTATAAAATTAATGTAAATTATAATACATAATAATTAGTGCCCGAGCGCTTTCAAGAGAACTTAGCTCTCATAATCGTGGGCCAATAAAGAGTAAGCATAACCAGGTATATAAATGAGAACTACATACCTTAGTTTTATTATACTGAAATTGCTAATAAACTTATCATAGAATTATACTCTCCATTTTTCAGTACTTTTTGAAGGTTCTTTATTAATCAATTAAAAGAAATCCTTACATTTATCTATCTAGTAACAGTTTAATTAGAAGTTTACTGCTTTATAAATACTTTATCACCACTCCCACACACCCCAAAATAAACAATAGATAAAGTAATTCAAAAATAAACAATTCGATGGGTGTACTAAGAAAAGCTTAATTATTCCATAGTATGCTTGCATTCTTTCAACTACTTTTTAGTCATAATCATAGCATAAGTAATTAAAGAGAATTATGTAATTTATTAAATTAAAAGATTGTAATGCGCTATTATAAAATATAACTAAGTCGATTTACATAATCCCTTTTTTGAAAGAGGATGCAGGACTCTTTCTTATTTATAGCATGCATATTATTAGCGATGTACCAAACTTCTTTGACTTTGCAATTCGCATCACTTCTTAGTACAAACAGGGAAAGTGTTTATTTTTGAATTACAATTGCTATAAGGAAAGTTAGAGAATTACACTGGAATTATAAATAAATATAATAGTATAGATTAAAATTTATATATTAATCAAAAATTACTTACAGATTTCCAGAATCCACAAGTTCTACTATATTGTGAATCAGATCTTGATATAATCTGGTGAAAGTAAATATATATATATTCAATACACACAAATGCTGATATATATATATATAAAACATTAATTTAAAATAAATGCATTATTATGGAGAAGAAAAGTATGTATACACATGAGCTTAAAAATACATGTAATGAAATTAATCAAATTACAATTCACTCCCCAAATGAAATCTATTACATCCTAAATTATTTTTCAGTGTCAAAATTACCAATCTCTCTCACTATACAAATATTTCAAGAACAATTTCTGTCATTAGGTGAACTATAATAATTTCAATTGGAGATATGCTTTAAAGTCTGAAATTTGAGTGCTTACATAATTTCTTAGATACAAAAGTCAGATATATATATATATATTAATAATTGTATATTTATATATAATAAAACGAATTATGTTAATTAATGCATAAAGAATTACAATATTAAGAATAAACCTTATATTGTTATAAACAATTTAGAAGGTAGCTATTATTTATAATATCTAATATGGTTTCTTTATAATGAGGTAATAGAGGACATTTAAATATTCTCATTCATAAGTTTTAATGTATAAATTACATAACTACTATGATATATTTGTATTAAATTAATTGGGGGAAATAATCAAGTGCTTACTTAAATCGAATGTATTAGATAATTGTACAACTGCAACATATGATTAATTAATTAAAATTTCATAAAGTAGATAAGACCTTTTTTATAAATATATATATTTCACTTGATGTTTATTCCTTTTTCAATCATTATGTTGTTTTCCTTATATATTCCTACTGAATTGAATTATGCACGCATAATCTAATTAATAGACAACCATATATTACAATTCTACTTTTATTTTCATCGAATCGACTTTCGTTCAAAATTGAATGTTGTCAAGATGTTACATTAATTCTATATGTCATGTGATTTGATGTCCTCATCCTATCACTTCCCCTATTGACCAATTCCAATTCTAAAAAAAAAATTTTTTATAACTTCCAATTTTTATTCATTGACCATTTCCTCTTAATTTCATTGAGCCTTGCACTAAATTCATACACTTCTCTTTATTTTCCTATATGTACATTGTCTCATATATTCTTCTTTCTTACCTTATCACCTCAATACTTTCTTCACATTTCGTAACATATAAAAATTATAAAGAAAGAAAAGTGTATGAGACAATGTACATACAAGAAAATAAAGATAAATATATGAATTTGTGCATAAAATTTCTATCTAATGTCTACTTATCCACATCTCCAGACTAGTTTCTAACTTATGGTTTTCAATAAAATTGGGAAGAAAATGATCATTGAATAAAAATTGAAAGTTATTAAAAAAAAAATATTCTTTTTTTTAGGGTTAAGGTTAGTCAATAGGGGGAGTGATAGGATGAAGATATGTAAATAGTTTACTATTTAAGGCTCGAACAGGATCTTTAGCAACAAAAAAATATACACATAAATGGGAAAATGCAGGTTATTTAGTCTGCAAGTTGTGTAAGAAAGGGCATGGAAAATATTAGGCATCTGTTAATCGAATGTAAATCCCTGAAAGCAGAAAGAGTACAAATAATGAAGTTGTGGAAGAATAAATATAAACAAAGTGATTATGCAGAAAGTGGGTTATTGGTTTTTATGCTGGATTTGGGAGAAGATAATGGGGATTTAGATATAAAGACTATGGAGTTGACAAAGATTATGTTGTGGAAATAGGATGGAGCAGGATAGAGAAGAATATGGAAAACTCAGGGCAAGGAAGGGAAAGGGAAAAGTAAAGTGGATAATAGGTTTCTCTGGGCATAGTGGCGAGAGATTCCTGACACGTATAAGGAGAAATCACAGTGCATCACATAACACCAAATCACATGACATATAGAATTAATGTAACATCTTGACAAGATTAATTTAGAACTAGTCAATTCCATGAAAATAAAAATACAATTATAATATACAGTTGTCTGATAATTTGATTATGATTGCATAATTCAATTCAGTAGGAATATATATATATACACACACACACATTAATGATTCTAAAAAAAAAAAAATTATAATTTCTGTCTACACAGAATTCAGTAAATATGTGTATTTCATACTTTAAAATAAAGCAAATAAAATCTATTTAATATAAATAATATCTAAGCCTATCCCAATTTTGTAGGTACTGATTTTTAAGAATTTGGCATTGCTTATGAAAAAGTTCTTTGAGACTCGATTTATAAACTTTCTATTATCATAGATTTCAATTCACAATTTTGCTATTATATATAACAGCTAATATTTTCACAACCAATTAATGGTGGTATTTAAAGTTTGGTTATGCATAAAAGGGATGAATTCTATCTATTTCAGAGGGAGCATAATATATTAAGAAAGTTAAATTATATAAATTTTACTATTCATTAACTGAAAGAATAATAATAATATATATAGAGAGAGATAAAAGTAGATTCATCAAAAGACTTTAGTTAATAAAGCTCTTTGAATCAAATCTACTAATACATTATCTCATGTTCATATCTAAATGTCCAATATATTTTAACCACCATTTTTGATACTGCCAAACTGATATCTGAAAAATAAAAATCCCCCCCCCCCCTAAAATGAAAAAAATATAATATTCATCATTATTTCAGCGTTTATTTATCAAGATTGAAAGAAAGTTATAACTAACTCATAACTACAATATAGTTATTCACAATTGATGTTTATCCACTATTTGATCCATTTTAGTAAAAACTCATGAATACACTGTTGCATTTTATCAGAAGTTCAAAACTAACCGTCTCTTTGCTGTACTGTACACTCTAATGCATACTACTTATTGGAGTGATGGTAGAATTCCATTCTAATATATATGTTCTAAACTTTATTGAACCAACATATCAGATTTTACATTCTACACGTTATTCTTTCTCCTGAAATCTCATAGAGATTAAAAGAGAGAGAAAAAAAAAGGTAATCCTGGTTATAAACCACTTCTTAATATTATTCAGATAAACTTTTGAATTTTTTTTTTGAGATGAGAGACTGCCCAATATTTCTTTAGCAATTTAATTTTTATTTTGGCTTACAGAGGATCAGACAAATAAAATACTGTTTTGGATAATATGATCCAGTTATTAATTGGGTTTGCTTGCTCATTACATCAAAGTCAGGTCTAGTTAAAAAAATACACGGAAGATCTCATTAAAACTTTCGATATTTACATCAATGAGTTCACGAAAATTTCTAATATTATAGATATAATGAAAGGTTTGGATCTACTTACTCTAAATTTTCTGTATTAGTCTGTTCCAATCTACTAACACCCTGAGTTATCAATTGTTCTTGTGATGGTACAGACGATGGTTGAAGATTATCAAACCATAAATGCTTTGCTTCTTCCAGACAAGAATCTGAAAACTACATATAAGAGAATATTAAAACAAGAAAAGAGAAAATTTGTTTTATTAATCATTTTATAATTAAAATTATTTATTATTCACAAAATCACATTTGCAATAAAACAATTGCAATTATATATGGGGCTAATTTTCTTACTTAAATAAAAAAAAAGATTGAATATTCTTATATTAAGTTAAAACATTATGGAGAAATTCTAATAGATGATTTTTAAAGATAGCAAATTCCAAATTATCGAAATATGCTCAATTGGTCATTAACTTAGAAGCTTCTAGACTTCATCATGATTCATAATAAATATATAATTATGTACCAATTTTAATCAAATTTTTTCACATTTGACAAATCGAAAGTTGTTTTTTTTTCTTTTCTTTCTTTAGACTTTGATGTAGGTTAATGACTTACTGATGAATTATTAAATTATCTTCATTACATTCTTTATTTTCAACTATGTTAAAACAGGCATAACTCACTATACATATTGCCACATATGCCAGAAGGCTTGTGCATAAAATCCCCATCTAGTGCCTACTCATCCAATATCCCCAGACTAGTTTCTGGCTTGTGGCCTTCATCAGTGAGGAGCCTTGGATATGAGAGCACTGCACCTAGATCTTAGGATCTAATGCAACCCTCCAGCAGCCACCTTTTATCTCCATTTAACTACAAAACTATGAGTCTTAAACTGAAGACACCTTAATGTTTTCAATCCACGCTATTAGCTTATACAGTCATATGGATCTGAACTCAGTTCAGTACCCATACATTTCGGTGTCTTTGGTTCTTTAATAACCACAACCACCACTATTCTATCAGGCAGGATTGGTTTTAAGTCAATAAACATCACATGACCACCACTTCTTTATGCTTGTGTATAACTGTTGTTAAAACAGGCAAAACTCACTATACGTCTTGCCACACACAGCAAGCCACAAGCCAGAAACTAGTCTGGGGATATTGGATGAGTAGGCACTAGATGGGGATTTTATGCACAAGCCTTCTGGCATCCATTGATTACTCTAGCTTGCTGTGTGTGGTAATACGTATAGTGAGTTTTGCCTGTTTTAACAACAATTATACACAAGCGTAAGAACAACACATGACCACCATCATATGAGTTTTGCCTGTTTTAACAAGCATAAGAAGTGGCGGTCATGTGATTTTCAACTATGCAGAATTTTTTGTTTTAAACTAAGCTTAAATTGATATTAAAACTTCATTAATCTCAATTGCAGAATCATTTTTATTAATTTTTTTTTTTTTTGGAAACATGAGTCTAATAATCCTCCATGAAGAAAATACAATAACAGAACACGTGTAAAGTATTTTGCTGGCAAATGAACATCAAAATTAAGAGGATGAAAATGGGAAAATTTCAGAATTAAATAATACTTAGAAGAAAAGGGAAATAAGTAGATCAATAAAGTACCGCATAACAATTCCCTGCTTACATTGAAAAATGTGCTATTTACGAAAAACAATTTGCTTGCTTACTTCATCTATGTGAGCAGAGAACGAATTTTTCCGATGTATATTCTTTACGGCTAAAAAATGGAGTTTGGCTACTATTAATATAGAATTATACGTTAAAACGTACAGTTAATTAGCTGAGTATCAAATCTACATGAACTAAACAAGCAGATTTAGGTTCAAAACCCTTTGAAGTGTTTTGAATTTCAGAATGGTGATTTGATAATTAAATAAGTAAAAGTGATTTGTTGACGTGAGGATACAAATTTAAAGCTTGAGTCATTAAGTAAAAACAAATATAAAAATATGGACACAGCATACCATCTACTGATTACTCAAACATGCAATAAATGGCCCTGAAAAAGACTGAATTAATGTTCATCAAAGTAAAATTCAGTCAACTAGTTAAAATGGAGACAATATCAATAAATAATAAAATCAGTGAACATCACATGATCATCATTTCTTATGCTTGCTCATAATTGTTATTATGTGATTTTCAGTGGTTTAATACCAATCCTGCCTAATAGGATAGTGGTGGCGATGGTTGTAAAAGAGCCAAAGAGACCAAAATGTATGGGTATTCAACTGAGTTCAGAGCCATATGACTATATAAGCTAATGAGCTTAGATTGAAAATATTATTGTGTTTTCAATTTGATTCTCATAGTTTTGTAGTTAAGTAGAGATAAAAGATGGCTGCTGGAGGGTTGCATTAGATCCTAAGATCTAGGTGCAGTGCTTTCAGATCCAAGGCTCCCTCACTGACGAAGGCCCCAAGCCAGAAACTAGTCTGGGATATTGGATGAGTAGGCACTAGATACGGATTTTATGCACAAGCCTTTTGGCATCCATTGATTACTTTGGTTTGCACTGAGTGGCACTACTGTATGGAGAGTTTTGCCTGTTAAATAATAAAATGCTGGATAATAAGTTATTTTTCAATAAAAAAATTATATGCATTTATTTTATTCTACAACATTAATTGGTCATTTGATTCATAGTACCATTCTCTTTCCAACCAATCCCTTTATAAAAACACCTGGAACTCATTTGACTGACCAGAACTTTGAAACCCTATAAAATATGCATTTCTTCAGCAAAGCTAAAGTCTTGATATATAGTAATTTTGAGTTTGTTAAGAAATTCAATTCTAAACATTAATTGCTGAATTAAAAGTCAATAACAACAGCATATAAGTCTTAATACATAAGTCTTATTATTTATTTTTCAAAAAAATTTCTGTCTGCATTAAATTATAAATAAAAAATTCAGTTATTAATTGGTATAAAATATTGAAGGTCATAAAGACATAAAAAAACTTTATACAGTTTCATAATTAGTATCTTTTGTAATTAATAAAATAATTCTGCTGATTTCATTTCTAATCAGGAATTTTCAAAAATCTTATCTTTTATTCTACTACACTGATTATCTTTTCGGTAGTGTTTGGTTAACTATACCCCAGCCGGTAGAGGTGCTGTTTCTGTGTATGTAGATAAACGCTATCAAGCAGGCATTAGTAATGCGTTTAGAGTGCGCAGTTTTTCCGTGTGTACGTGGAGAAGCAGCACCACGTAATGGGCTAGAATCTTGGTAGTTGCTAGTAGCAGACGATGTAAGCTATATGTGTTTACGGCAGTCAGCGCCACCTAGGTTCTTGGTAGTTTTTTTTTTTCTCATGTGTCATAGCATCAGCCGGGAAGCGAACCCGCTAACCCGGGACAACTGCTTGCAAAGTAGACGTCGCTGACCTCTCGACCACCAATGCTTGACTAAATATAATAAGAGTTGTTGCTAAAATTTGTTATTAAGTAGTTGCTGGTAGCAGACGACGTAAGCTACATGGGCTTACGCATGGCAACCAGCGCCACCAGGCGGGCAGCTTTACTGCCAGTTAACTTGTGGAAGGTTCTTGTGCATACCCATGGTGAACAGCGCCACCTAGCGTCTGGAACCAGGATTGCTGCTTTTTGGCCCCTACTGTGGATATTTCTGTGTTTACACAGAAACAGCGCATCTAGCGGCTGGGATACAGCTAATCAAACAGTACCATCTTTTCATATATATATGTCCAATTATCTCAATTGTCCAGCATGATTACTTCTAATTTTGACACCTGAACTTCTTATAAAACTCCCAAGCAATAAAACCATTCGAATGTATATAATTTTTAATTATTTTAATTACATTTTTTAAACTTTTCAATAATATCAATAACATTTGAGTTCAAACCTATTCATTTCTGTATCTATTTTCTTGATTTTTTTTTTTTTTTTTAATAAGCATTCGTTCCAAAGTCGTTTATTTTATATGCAATCTTGATTTAATTTGAAACTTCAAAGTATTATATTCTGCACAACTATAAATCGAAATATATAAAATATATTGATTAAAAACTTTTTAAAGCCTATTGCTTTAAATATAATATTAACAAATGTGCCATTTTTAATTCTTTTATAAATTTTTTCAATGTGATTTGCTTTTTTTGGATAATAAATGGTTTTAAATAAATATAATAATCTTTTTTTTTTCTTTCATTAGGTACAATATTTCTAGTAAAATTTATTTTCACATCTATATTTAAAAAAAATTGATCTAATCGACAAATTCTTAACAGCAAGTCGTCATAAGTTGTTATAAAAATAACTGTATGATAGGTAACTTTTTGTAACTTAATTTTTTTTTTTACAATTTACTAATTGGAGAAACTAATTTTGGATAAATTAAATTAACTTAATATACATCCATTTCTACCTTAGCCACTGATGGAATAAAAATCTTCAACAACATTTAGCTTATCAACTTGAGAATGTAAACCAATTTAAATATCGTTATAGTTTTATAAGTAGGAAGGTGGATTTAGATGTTGAGGTGCAACACAAACTCGTGTGCCATTGCTGCTTTTAACAAATTAAAGACAGAGTATTTCATCAATGAGAAACCCATTCTGCAATTAAATTAACTGTGTGTGACTCTGTTATTTTATCTAATTTCTTATATGGTAGTGAAATTCAACCCTCTACCAATGCCGTATAAAGACATTCAAAAAGTTTCATTTAAAGACATTCCATAAATTTTTAAAAATATAATGACACGGTCATGTAAGTTTAGTAATAAAAATGTGTTTTATTCATTTTTTTTCCAATTCCCTAGTAATTTATTAAGGCAGAAATTACAATCAATCTTTTAAGAAAACGTAAGCCTTACTATAATCACTGAAACTGAATATAGTGGAATTCCATTATTAATGTTAAAAAAGTATTTCATTCATTTTCGTTGTTTAAATTTCCTATATTATCATATCTGCTCATCTTTCTAAAAGCTTTACTCAAATTTTATTCTGAACTCAATATTTCACTTCTTGTATCGACACAGGTATGCACAAAATATTATATACATTACTGGAATGTTATTCTCTTTGACTTGTTTATTAACTATTCTATATTGCATTTTTTAACTAATATAGATAGATATTCAATTACAGTATTAAACTGAAAATAAAATTAAAAAAGTATTTATCATATAAATATGTATACACACATGCATTTATACTTACGCAAGTCTATATAAAAAAAACATTCAATTTTCAATATAATTACCACAACTTTTATTGAGAGTGTTTCTAAATTCTTCTGAATTTTGTCAGTAATTTGGTCCATAAGCCTGACAATGGACGGTTTTTCTGAATGTTGTGCTTTAATAATGGCTGGCCAAATCATGTGAAGACTCAGCCAACGATGATCAGTTAAAAGAGTTTTATTTTTCTGACCCAGCAAGATATAAAGAGCACCCTATAAAAGTATATAGTTTTTTTCATTATTCCCAACGATTATTTTCACTTTTAAAAATATTTTAAAATAAATTATTAGTTACCGCAATCAATTATTACCTTAAATTGTTCATGTGTGATATCCGTTTGGTCCTTTAAAAAAATGAGAATATCAGGAAGCATAATGTGATGACAGAAAGGAAACATTTCAAATCCCTGAGCCAAAACTAACTGAGCTTTAGACCGTACCTGAAATGAATACATTGCACGTTTTCAATTTAGAAAAAACTATATAAACCAATAAATATAAGTATGTAAAATTAAATACATAATTATGAAAAAATATTCCAAAAAAAAAAAAGTACAATAAGACTATAAATTCAGAAAATTAATAAAGTACATTAAGAAAGATAATCGCATTCCAAAAGAAAAAATTTACAATAAACCATAAACTTTGAAAATTAATAAATTAAGGTTAAGAAAGATAATGACCTTTTGATGCAACCAATATAGTTTTAGGCATATATTCAAAATCATAAACAATTATTAAAACAAATAAATAAATAAAATTAATTACCAATATTAATGTATAATTTTAACATTAAAACAAATATATAATATCTAAATAATGATATAAAACATACAATCTAATTAAATTCTTACATAGAAATTGTAAGATAAGGATCAATTTTATTAATTCCAAATTTAATTATTAATGTCTATTTTTAGTTGTATTTTTGTATTGGACAATTTCCATCATCTAATATATGTATTGAATGTCTTTAGAAAAATTTAACTTTATTAAATATTCCAAATATATTCAACTGTTATTGGACTATTTCCATTATCTAATATGTGTATTGAATATCTTTAGAAAAATTTAACTTTATTTAAATATTCCAAATACATTCAACAGTTAGTAATAGCGCTCACATGACAATGGCAAAAAATCCCATAAGCCAACCTAGTGTGACTATACATAATGTATAGAAACCACTAATCAACTTTGCTCTTAGAAAAAAGTGGAGAAATCAGAAGGAACCTCATAGATAAATATATAAAATTACTACAGACAGTTGCCTTTGGCAGGATGGCTGTTAGTTAGAGCGTTACCTTAAATTCAATACTCAAGAATCTAAAGACCCAGATTCAAATCCCATGCTAGTACTGTCACTGCTCAGGGCAGCAACATCAGAAGAAGAGGGGAGAATAATACCTCTCAAAGCGTTGTGCATATACTAACAGTTGAATGTATTTGAAATATTTAAATGAAGTTAAATTTTTCTAAAGACATTCAATACACATATTAGATGATGGAAATAGTCCAATATAAAAATACAACTAGAAAACCATCATCACAAACCTTCAGGAAAACACAATGTCTATCTTTGTTTATTTAAACAAAAACACACACCCTCTTACTTGTTTACACAGTTGTTTAATATTTTAACTAGAAAACTGAATTTGCCATATTTTTTGATGAAAATGAATCCTCGGCTTGAAATATTAAACAGACATATAGCGAAATATATTTTGTTTATAAATAGTTATAAACATTTTTAAAATTGTTCCTAAAAAATTGACCATCCAAATAAATAATTATTTATTTTTACTATCTTTGGACTATAATATTCTCTGAAACAGATAATTGGACAGTAAAATAGTGAAAAATAAAAAATGGTAATAATTTATAAACAGAATGGAAATTTTTTAAAGAAAAAGTAGCGATAATAAAAGCTTTAATATAAAAACAATTAAAAAAAAAACCAGTTACTGTAATAATAGACTTTATGACAGAGACCATATGATGATTCAACAAATAAAATAGTTTATTATTTTTAAGGCCTTTTCTTTTGTTTTTTTAAGTTATAATCAGTGATCTTAAAACGTATTTTTATTCTAGATTTTATTTGTCCCAAAATTAGGTTTCTAAAATAATGTATATGCAAAAATATCTTGCTCAAGAACACAGTTACAAATTATCATAGAAAAAAAGACTGATGTGAATTGTGTATGTGTGTGCACATGTATGTGTATATATATATATCGATCGTAAAAGTAGTTTATTATTTTTTTAATAATCAACTTAATGTAGTAATTAGCAGTTTTAATTGCCATTTCAAATTAAACAGTGCAGAATTTAAATATAAGTATCAAAATTTTGATGCGTAATGTTTTTAAAATTATACATTAACATTTATCAATCATTCTTAAACGTTTTTGAAATAAGAAATCATTGTCTTTAATAATGGTACTTCTAAAACAATTAAAATATGAATATGTGGAGTTAATTCTTTCTTTAAAAACAGTTTCGTTACTCCTATTTTAATAGCATTATCTGAAAAAATTTACCTCACTATAATGACTGGTGGACAATTGAAGCAGGTCATATATCAAGTCCTTGTGCAGCTGGGTGAACACTCGTTTCCCTTTATCAAGAACACGACCCTATAAAAATAAAAAAATATAGTAAATTTTTAGTTTAAAAAGTAATTTTCAATTTTTAACGACAATTTATGATTTTTAATACTGGATATATTATTAATGTAGTTAAGATGGTTAAAGATATCTCATAAAAAAAATAATCGTACGATTAGTTGCACAGGAAGTAATATGACATCATCCAAATGGCAGATTAGGCGCATCAGTTCCATTTAAATGACCAAATTGAGATTTTTCAATTCACTGATTGAGAATTGATGAAGGAACTTTTACTTCATGTTTCCATCATGTTGCTGTACTAAATTATAGACGGTTAAGATATCTTCATATACAATAAAAAGTATTGACTTAATGAAAGAATTACATTTAACATTTATAAAATAAATATTATTAAAACAGGCAAAACTCTCCATACAGTATTGCTTCTCACTGACAAAGGCCACAAGCCAGAAACTAGTCTGGGGATATTGGATGATTAGGCAGTAGATAGGGATTTTGTGCACAAGCCTTCTGGCATCCATTGATTACTCTGGCTTGCATTGAGTGGCAATACTGTATGGAGAGTTTGCCTGTTTTAATAACAGTTATAAGCAAAGAAAATGATGATCATGTGATGTTTATTGGTATAAAATAAATAATAAGGTATTGAAAAAGGAACAAACATTTTTTAAAAACAATTAACTTTCTGCCACCACAGGTTACTTTGAATTCTGGACTAATAAATGTTTGTGATATGATTGAACTAAGGAGAGAAATGCACTGAGATAATGAAAATGAATATATATATATATAAATCATATATAAATATATAATCATTTTCTTACATTTTTATTTTAAAATTAAAACAATTACAATTTTTTCAAAATATAATTTACCAATGAACTAGCTAATCTTTTTCTTAAAAAAAAGAAATCCATAATGACTGAATAGTTTCAGAATTGTTTTCATCTATAGATGTTCAACATCTCTTATAAACACATTAATCTTAAGAATGTGAAAAACATTTTATTGAAATATTGTCGACCATATCTATGAAAACTTTCACCAATTTTATTCATTTTGATATAATTAAAAAAATGTCTTCCCATCAAAGACATAAATTGTTTGACAATTCATGTTTCATATTAATCTTGTAGCTACAAAAACATTTGCAACAATATATATATAAATAAATAATTTCATGATAAATATAATTGTAATCTTGTGGAAGGAAATTAATCTTCGCACATGCGCTAATAGGTTAATATATTAAATTTATGCGCACTCACCTGTCAGTAAGAGTTTCAAAAGCATAAGTGAATCACTTATGTCTACAGCTTATTCTTATATACACCAACCCTTAAATGACCATGCTTAAAATAGGACTTGATATTATGTGCCTGATATTTCAATTAACAAATTATTTGTGCAAATTTAGTCTATATATCACAGGAAATAGAGCGTTTTTCATTTTTAGGTACCTGCGATTTTAAATTATATTAGTTTGAATATATAAACAATTTAGCGATGTATATAAATGTAATTTTATGGAAGAAAATTAACCTTCACACATGCGTTAATAAGTTAGTTTATTAAATTTATGCGCACTCACCTATTAGTAAGTGTTTTAAAAGCATAAGTGTACATATTTACAAAATAAATAATGGAATTTAATAGTCTGAGGAGGGGAGATTAAACTACTAAATATTGAAAAACTAAATTAAAATATAAAATTACTGTTTAATTAAAAATATATATATATAAGATAATGAGAATGTGAATTCTATAAATATGATTAAATCAATCTATTATGCCATATGAAAATTATTATAGATATCAAAATATTTACTTTCTGTGTGAGTATATACAATTATCAACATCATTTCTAACTATCTTTACCAAATCAAATGTTTATCTTTCCTTTATATAAGCAAAACTGTGTTTTTTTTAAGATTTCAAATATCTTGCTAATTCTTTTTTACTATGATCATATTATCAACTCATGTTTTAATCTACAATATGGTTAATAGTTTATATCATAATGGCAGTGACAATTATACCCTAAAAATTTTAAAATACACACTTTCAAGCTTAAATCATATGAAATTAAATTTTCCTATCACACTTAGTTTTTCTTTATGATTATTAATAAGCACAATTTATTCCTTTATGGAAAAAGAGTACATAAAAAAACTTGGTATGATAAATTCAATTAAGCAGCAGATTATTCACACTGAAACAAGTTTAGATCTTTTCACTTTCTGCTTCAGCAACAGCCCCAAGCCAACGAATTAACAGACACGGAATAATATTCCTTTTTATGTTAATTTTATAGTAGTTTGGTTCTCTAGATATTTTGTTATGTGTAGAATCAATATCCTTCTGCTATATAAGTGGTAAACTAATTTTTAAATTCCAAATATCACAT
This sequence comes from Epiperipatus broadwayi, assembly GCA_028023455.1. Classification (NCBI taxonomy): domain Eukaryota; kingdom Metazoa; phylum Onychophora; class Udeonychophora; order Euonychophora; family Peripatidae; genus Epiperipatus; species Epiperipatus broadwayi. The sequence goes on from JAQFVV010000002.1 coordinate 29,646,845, forward strand.
GATCATCATTTCATATATTTACACATGCTGTTAATAAGAGTACCAAACTCTCCACACAAACGCTTGCATTTGGTGGCATTACTGCAAGGAGAGTTTGGTAGAATAAATATAAACAAAGTGATTATACAGAAAGTGGGCTCTTGGGGTTTTTATGCTGGGTTTGGGAAAAGATAACGGGGATTTAGATATAAAGGCTATGAAGTGGTCATAGATTATGTTACGGAAATGGGATGGAGCAGGATATGGAATAATATGGGAAAATTTAGGGTGGAAAATGGAAGGGAAAGGTAAGGTGGCTAACAGGTTGCTCTGGTAATTGTGGCTGAGAGATTCCTGATTTCAATAAAGGAGAAGCCACAGTGCATCACATCTCATTAAATTCCAAATATAACTTTAGAACATTAGTAAAAAAAAAAAATGCTATAAACTTCATGAAATTTTTTAGATACGCGAAGTCACAGAATGGCTGATGATCCACATTTAATGCCATTATATTATTCCTCTGATTTGAAGAAACCTTCAAAATTGCACATCAAATGTCCAAAACATAACGGTTAGCGAATGTCCTTTATTCATCATTTACAGTAATTCTCCATTATGCTGTATTTCTAATACCGAATCCTCTAGATATTTAACTTTAATGAAGAATTAAACGAATCTGTGAATTATCAGTGAAAGTGATGAAGAAATTTCTGATATGACATTACGTATTTGACTTAAGACCAACCACAATTTCTATTACAAGATGTTAATAATCTTGTTTATAATTGGTTACTTATCCAAGAAGCAGACTGAAGTCAGATTCTAAATCAAAAAGTATAAAATCCTAAATTAGTTTTTCTGCGGCCACCATGATGAATTTCAAAAAAATATTTCTCCCAGAAGTATTTTATTTAGTAATTTAACCATGGCAGTTCTTGATTAGGAAACAGAATATAAAATGATGGGTCTTTAGTTTATTGTCTTCTCAAAAGAAGTCCTTTATAATGAACGTAAATTTTCTTAAAACAGGCAAAACTCTCCATACAGTAGTGCCACTCAGTGCCAACCAGAGTAATCAATGGATGCCAGAAGGCTTGTGCATAAAATCCCCATCTAGTGCCTACTCATCCAATATCCCCAGACTAGTTTCTGGCTTGTGGCCTTCGTCAGTGAGGAGCGTTGGATCTGAGAGCACTGCACCTAGATCTTAGGATCTAATGCAATCCTCCAGCAGCCACCTTTTATCTCTACTTAACTACAAAGCTATGAGAATAAAATTGAAAACACAATATTTTCAATCTAAGCTCAATAGCTTATAAAGACATATGGGTCTAAACCCAGTTCAGTACCCATACATTTTGGTCTCCTTGGCTCTTTAACAACCATAGCCACCACTATCCTATTAGGCAGGATCGGTGTTAAAACACTAAACATCACATGATCACTATTTCTTATGCTAGCACATTACTGTTATTAAAACAGGCAAAACTCGCCATACAGTAGTGCCACTCAGTGCCAAAGCTCCTCACTGACGAAGTCCACAAGCCAGAAACTAGTCTGGGGATATTGGATGAGTAGGCACTAGCTGGGGATTTTATGCACAAGCCTTCTGGCATCCATTGATTACTCTGGTTGGCACTGAGTAGCACTACTGTATGGAGAGTTTTGCCTGTTTTAATAAGAGTAATGTGCTAGCATAAAAAATAGTGATCTTGTGATAAACTTTCTTCTGGTACCAATTATATCCTGTACAACATGGAAGTCATATGACAACATGAAATTGCTTTTAGAGTATGTTTAGCACCAGAAATATAAATTTCTATAGAAATCTAATTCTAATAATCATTCCATTTTTTCTAGGATTGTAACTAATTCCGTTTTTTTTTATGTGAATGTGGCATCCGGGATATTTAGAGTTATTGCATTCAAGATTTATCTCCATTAATTCTAGGCGAGAAAATGTTGTAAACAATCCATTTGTTAATCCCGAGAAAATATATTTTTCTCCTTTACATGTCAAGATATGAATTGTGAAAAACTTTATGAAAGTAATGACTTAATCACAAACAGTTTTCAAAGCTGAGAAACGAATTTTCTCTGATCAAGTGATTTCAGAATTAAAGAAGGGATTATAGATCTTCAGATTAAAGAATTGTTAAAACGTGGAAGATTTGAAGAAGAATCAGATGAAGTTAAAAAAGGCTGCATGGCAGGTTCAAAAATATTTGCACAAACGTTCTAAGAAATCATACTGAGAACTATCTTGAAATAGTGGGCAACTTTCTTAAGCCTTATAAAAGTAGAGGGCACAATATGCCAATAAAGATTCATTTATTTCAATTCTCAGATGATCTTTTTTCCTGAAAAATGCAGTGCTAGTGAGTGACAAACATTGGTTGTTTTTATCAGAACATTATTTCTAAATGCAAAAGTCTTATCAAGACCAAGAGAGATTCAATATATTGGATAACTACTGTTGAGTTTTAAAACACACAATTCTGAAGCAAAGTACAACAGAAAATCAAGGAATGCTACTAAACTACTTTTTAAATGACTATTATATTAAAATAAATATATATATTTCTTGCCATTAAAAAATCTTACTTAATAGAAATATATTACAAATATATTTGGGCTCAACGTAAAAAATACTACAAGAATCTGATATATTGCATTCTTGGAATCAGCTTCACAAAAATCTATACTTTGTGATAAGTTCTGACCTTGAATAAATATTTTAATTTTAAATCCTTCATTTTTACGTTTAAGAAAAAAATATAATTTTAACATTTATTCATCTCTACATTAAATCCTTATTATTGTAGCAAATATCAGATAAAAAAAGGAAAAAATTACTACAATAAAAACGCTAAAAAGTAAAAGTAGCTTACTATATAAGTTGTCTAATGCGTTATAAAGAAAAATTTTACCTCGTGTTGTAATTGTGCTCTGTCAACTAACAAGGCACGAATGTGCTGCTTACTGCCAACCAACTGTAAAAAAAAAAATGATATATATGTGAAGTATTTTCATGATGTAAGATATCATTTAAGAGATTGAAAGCAAGCAATGATAATCAAATGCTGTGACTCTATTGCATAGTGTCCAAGTTAAACCATTTATTTTGAGGCAGAGAAATTATCACATATATTATACACACACACACACACATATATACGGAAATATTTAAAGTATGATTTCTAATTAAGTAATTATAAATGGATAATTCCACACATTAAATATTTCCATCTACAACATCCATTAAAAATATTATATTACATATATATAAACAAAGAAATGAGTAAGATTATTTGCATATAATAATTATTCTCTTATTCTTCTCTTTCACTTTCTTTGCATATCTTCATATATTCATATATATATTGCTTATAACAGTTCTTTCATATACACTTCAATGCAAACAAATTTTCTTAAAACCTTTATTTTCCTTACAGTTTCGACTGTCCAGCAGTCTTTATCAGAGTACCTCTATTTTTCTTCTCTGATTTAATTAAAGCATAATGTTTATTTCAGTTTATATATTATAAATTTTATCCTAATTTAAGGGGGGGGGGGGGGAGATAAATAAATGTTTCTTTAATAATATATATGAAAAATAAAAAATATAAATATTTACTTTATTCTCCATTGCTTTCTTGACTAAGTGAAAACTTTTCCATCGACCACTAAAATCTTCTTTTTGAGCTCCTCGAAAAAATAATACCATTCGATAAATCTGTTATTAAATATACAAAAATATATATAAATTTTAAAAAAATATTAATACAATCATAAAAATAAAAACAAAAAATTATTCATTATTAAACTTAGAAATTATATAATTACAAATCATGTATGATTAGTTATAAGAAAAAGAGTCATCAATATAAATTAAAATAAACATGTTTTTAATATAACTACTTTACGAATGACAGAACCATGAAATATATATATTTAATGACACAGAGATATCATTCTAATTGTAACGCTACAATAAAATCTACACTGGAACTGATATCTCGGTAAGCAATTTTCTCTTACTATTTAATTTATATAGTTACATTTCAAAATGACTATATCTAATCTAAATATTATTCACAATCTTGGTTGAAATATTACATGGTAATTTTAATTTATTATGCTATCACTTCTATGTATTCATTAATTTCCTGATTTGAACTTCAAGGTTATGCGATATGTTTTCTGGAAGCACTGATTTGCAAGACATAAAGTAAAGGTTACATTTTATTCAACACAAATTGAACAGAATAATTACTGATCTATTTACTATATATACACATATATACATGTATTGAACTGTGCAATAATTTGGATTTGTGATAATGTTAAAAAAACAATGAAAATTAAAAGAAAAAAAAGCGACATACGGCTTTATTGTTCAGGAGTTCATAAGAAATTTGAGCAACAGACCTGCAAGCATCAGAATCAAACCTGGGATCTTAAGTCAGACAATTCACCATACTAGTCAAACCATTCAGGATAAAAGAATAAAAATACTGTTTCAGCAAATCTTTAGAATGGTTTTTAAACAAAAATAAAATTACTGAATTATTAGCATTTGCCATATAATATACCATATAATTAAACAAGGCAAAACTCTCTCCACACAGTAGTGCCACCCTGTGCCAATCAGGGTAATCAATGGATGCCAGAAGGCTTGTGCATAAAATCCCTATCTAGTGCCTATTCATTCAATATCCCCAGACTAGTTTCTGGCTTGTGGTCATCATCGGTGAGGAGCCTTGGATGTGAGAGCACTGCACCTAGATTTTAGGATCTAATGCAACCACCTTTTATCTCCATTTAACTACAAAACTGTGAGAATGAATCTAAGCTCAATAGCTTATATAGTCATATGGGTCTGAACTCAATTCAGTACCCATACATTTGGTGGCTTTGGCTCTTTAACAACCATAGCCACCACTATCCTATTAGGCAGGATGATGTTAAACCACTAAACATCACATGATCACTATCTCATACTAGCACATAATTGTTATTAAACAAGGCAAAACTCTCTCCATACAGTAGTGCCACCCTATGCCAATCAGAGTAATCAATGGATGCCAGAAGGCTTGTGCCTTGTTTAATAACAATTGTGCTAGTATGAGATAGTGATCATGTGATGTTTAGTGGTTTAACACCAATCCTGCCTAATAGGATAGTGGTGGCTATGGTTGTTAAAGAGCCAAAGCCACCAAAATGTATGGGTACTGAATTGAGTTCAGACCCATAAGACTATATAAGCTATTGAGCTTAGATTGAAAATATTATTGTGTTTTATTCTCATAGTTTTGTAGTTAAATGGAGATAAAAGGTGGTTGCTGGAGGATTGCATTAGATCCTAAAATCTAGGTGCAGTGCTCTCAGATCCAAGGCTCCTCACCGATGATGGCACAAGCCGGAAACTAGTCTGGGGATAGTGGATGAGTAGGCACTAGATAGGGATTTTATGCACAAGCCTTCTGGCATCCATTGATTACCCTGATTGGCACAGGGTGGCACCCCTGTATGGAGAGAGTTTTGCCTTGTTTAATAACAAATATGTGCTAGTATGAGATGGTGAGCATGTAATATACCATATATACATATAATCATCAAATACAAATATATGAAGGGACTTGAATTCAGACTTTCAAGCTCCCCATGGCTATCTGATCTATCTTACACAACTGATACACATGATCATATACATGTGAAAAAGATAAATGATCTCCAATATGCATATTTCATGCTGAGCCAGCCCTCATCACTTGGTCCAGATTACCATCTCCCACAAATATATACAATTAACGCTCAGTTTATATTAAGATAAAAAATCTTCAAAGTTTAATGGGTAAGCTTCAATCGTCTCCAATGATATGGATACCTGAAGAGTTGGAAGGTGAAGAAGATTGAAGTATGTCCATTAAAGTTTGAAGATTTGCTATCTTAATATAAACTGAACATTGATTGTATATATGTGAGGGAGATTATTTATCTTTTTCATAGATATGTGGTCATGTGTATCAGTTGCATAAGATAGAGTGGATAGCGATGGGGAACTTGAAGGTCTGAATTCAAGTCACTTCTAATTACATTAAGTTTAGTATAGATAATATACATGCATTTGAATATTACATATCCAGCCTGTATTCTGCACATCCCTCTTCTGTCTATTTAGATGGACATACTGAAGTCCTATATGTGAGGGGTCAATACAAAAATGTTTTTTTTTCTTCCACCTGAGTCATCTCAGTAAAAGTAATTTGTGCAGCAAAATGGATTTGCTTTACTTAAAAAAACATTATCATCTATATTACAGTCCTTGCGAATGCTTTTTTTTTGTTAATTACAGCAATTTTTTTAAATTAATGCCCAATACAAAAATGTTTTTCAGCTTCAAATCATCTTCATGGTCTATATCTTTTCAAATTAGGTAATTATAAAAATTCATAAATATCAAAGTCCGGCTATTTCTTGAATTTATTCAGTCTTATTTCAGAGCACATGCCTAGAGTTGATGGAGCAAATCTTGTAAAATATAATATAGATGTTTGCTTGTTATTTATAAAGAATATCACATCTAATAAAAGTATGTGTATCAACTTTTTCACTCCAAGATAAAAGCCAGTGAAATCTGCTCAATATAAATCAAAATGCAAGTTTATGCTGATTTGTGAGTGATGCTAGATTTCGCACAGCTGATGAAAAAAGATTTCTTGAAACCGGAGCTCTGAGCCTAGTATTGTCATAGTTTACTATTGAGAATTTAATTAAATAATGAGTTAATACAAGGTGCTTAAATTCTTTTATTCATAATATCACTTTTAAAGTTCAAAAGACAACAATTAATAACCAATTATAGAAGAAACATTATAATGAATGAAAAATCAATTATAATCAAATGGAATGATGACAGGAAAAAATAGAGAAAAAAACAAGAGATAATTAAAAGTACATTAAAGAAAAAAGGACGAGAAAACAATAACAGATATATGAATATAAGATTATAATTGTATTTTTATTTTAAGACTTTATAGAATTGAATCAAGTCAAAATGGAATATATTATTATTCAAAAAATCTTTGTTGTAATTACAGATAATATGAATATGGGATAGAACTTGAAAGTATGATACTGGAAAGTATATTTAAAGGATTGTGAGATCTGATATTATATTGGAGGACAAGGAAAGATATATTTGAAAGCAAATCTGGAATAGATGTATAACAAGAGATGATCTTGTATAAAAACTTAAATGTCTGATTTTTCTTCTTAGAATCAGGAAAATGTGATAATGATCATTAAAACGATTGCATATCAGTATCTGGTAAAGACAAAAGGATATTTCTCTTTGTGTATGGTTTCAGATGATTGAACCAAATTCTAAAATGGGAAAAATCAAAGATGAAAAGTTTATATTTAGAGGAGATATAAAATAATTTATCTTATCTATAGACGGCCCCAATTATCTTAATTAGTCACTATATTATTCTTTGAAGATGAAAAAAGAATTATGAGAAAATATAATTCCAAGATATTATGACTATTTGTAAAAACTATTTTTATAATCATAAATAGAATAAATGAATTATAAGAATTTCGGAACTTTTTAGAATTGGAGATGGGTGAATATTTATAGTTATTAATTACAATTTTGTTCTCAAGTGTACCAGATAGAATTTTTTTTTTGTCATTTTGTAATAAAAAAGCAATCAGTTACGGGATTGGGGTGCAGCGTAAGAATTTTACAATCATCAGCTTAATATTGGAGATAAGATCATTAATATATATATTATGAAACAATGAAGTAACGATGCTGTCTGGATGAACACCAAAAAAACAAAAATGGAATGGAAAATATTTTAATATTAAATTTACCAATAACTGTTTTAGAGCAAATGAAGAATTCAAACCACTAGATTAAATTTTTAAGAGACTTAAATTATATAATTTGACAAGAAGGATATCGTGGAAAGTGTTAAGTATGTGTATATATTTATTTATATATACATGAAAATGAAAATAAGAATAAATAAAAGTAGTATTTATTAAAATATATATTATGTGTAAAATTAAATGTGCATGTATACAGAAGGCATACACATTAATTATAAAGTACTATAGAATAAATTAAATAGTATTAATTAAAAGAAGTCCTATACGAAAGATTAGCTATACTAATAAATAATCAGTAATAGTGAAGAGATAAATGTAAGCTAAGTAAAGAAACCCATTGCAACTACGGAATCTTAGTTCCTGATCAGTTTTGATAATAGTGAAAACTGACGGCTAAAAATATACAAATGGAATGTAAATGGCTTTATCTGATCTCAAGAATCGAATAAGAGAACTTGAGATATGGGTAGGCAGCTGATGGCCAATCAAAAGAGACAATGGATTACATCCAGGTGTGCAAGTAGAAGAACTAGGGAAGAAGAGCACTCTTGAGGTGAAGCTCCAGGTATGCAGATATGCCATCCGACGAGTCCTACAGACATTCCCTCCTTCACGTATAGCCTCATGAAGAAGTTTACCTTCAAACATTCCAAAGTAAATTCAGAACTCATTACAGGTTATACAAATTTTCAGTATTATTTTGTAAGCCTTTGGGTGTATATAATTGTGTTATGTAGAGTATTTATATAAAGAGTGTAACTTAGAACATATAAAAAAAAATACTATTCATTTACAAATCCTCAAGTCTGACCCTATGTTAATTAAACATCATTACTTCTAACTACTAGCCATGTTCATTCCATTTTATTCAGAGTATTTCTTTTATTTTTAATTAATGAAATCCAAAGAAACAACAGTTTGCCAATAAATATAATTTATCCAAACCACTTCGAACACTTTCTAGCAAAACTCTTTATTTGTACATATATACATACACCTACGTTTCGACTGTCCTGCAGTCTTCTTCAGAGCCAGTTCACTTTAATCTCTTAAAAAGCATTTTTTAAAAAGATTAAAGTGAATTGACTCTGAAGAAGACTGCAGGACAGTCGTAAGTGTATGTATATATGTACAAATAAAAAGTTTTGCTACAAAGTGTTTGAAGTGGTTTGGATAAATTGTACTTATAGGATATTACAGCAAAATAAAGAAAAGTGTGATTTTGGTAACAGTTTGCCTCTTGACACAGCAATAAATTTTTATCAGACTTTAGACATGTCAAAATAAATGACATGAGTAATACGGTTAGAAATGATTAAGAGATTAGTTTCATTTATTTGTTAGATAAGAAGCCATATTGATGAGGATTTAATAGTTAATTAATATCTAAAATAATTTTATCATGAATGCGTCAGTCAAATATGCTGGCAATGATATGTAAAATGAAAATGAATCCATAACTGTGAACTAAGTCTTTAAAGCCAATTTTTAAAAACGGGAAAAATCTTCGGTATTTTAACAATTGTAGAAAAACTGTGACTTCTAATCCAGTAATTAATAATATAACAGAGAGGAGAAGCAATATTATAAGATATAATACTATGTAAAATATTAATTACACAATTAGTTATTTTCAAAATAATACAAATTTGTAATCTTCAGTTGTTTTTGCTTATTATGAAATATATAATATTTATTTATTATATAAAATTACTTATGTTTCTTGTTCATATAATTTCTTTTTATTTCTCTATTTTATATTCACGAATATTAAAATCTGCACAACTTAAATCTTACTGCAAAATATATGAAATGAAAACGATTAAACTATGATCTTAAGAATAAATGATTTTATAATAGATCTTACTGAAATGGAAAATAGTTTTAACTTGCCAAAGAAAATATTTGAATTATATAAATCTACTTTAAGTCAGATTAAAGAAAAGCATGTCTATTATGCAAATAGACAGTCTTAATTTTCTTCTTACAGGTAGACAACCATCAACAATTACTTCTATTAAAACAGACAAAACTCTCCATACGGTAGTGCCATTCAGTGCAAGCGAGAGTAATCAATGGATGCCAGAAGGCTTGTGCATAAAATCCCTATTTAGTGCCTACTCTTCCAATATCTCCAGACTAATTTCTAGCTTGTGGCTGTCATCATTGAGGAGCCTTGGATCTGAGAGCACTGCACCTAGAAGATGGTGCAGTGCTCTCAGATCCAAGACTCCTCACTGACGACAGCCAAAAGCTAGAAACTAGTCTGGGGATATTGGATGAGTAGGCACTAGATAGGGATTTTATGCACAAGCCTTCTGGCATCCATTGATTACTCTGGCTTGCAATGAGGGGCACAACGATTTGGAGAGTTTTGCCTGTTTTAATAACAGTTATGAGCAAGCATAAGAAATGGAGATCATGTGATGTTCAGTGGTTTAACAATTACTTTTCCTAATAGCTGACCAATATTTTCTATTCGAAATTGTACTTCAACTATTCCCAAGACAATTCTGGAATGTAAAACTTCTAAGACAACTTCTGAAATTAGAAGTGATTCACAGTGCATGTGTAGTGTATCTAATCAGTTCTTTGTTTGTATTGCCATATGACAAAGACTTTGGCAAAGGTTATTGTTTTAAGATTTGTGGTGATGGGATTTTAGTTGTATTAATATATTAGATGGAAATAGTCCAATATATAAATACAACTGGCAAAGATTGTGATGCTAAAAAAAAATACGTTTGTAATGTAAAAATTTCTTTACAATTTTTTAGTTAACATAATTATATTGTGACATGCATTTGTATTTGTTTATATATAGAAAATCCAACAAAAGAAAATCAAAAAAGATAATAAGAAAATTCAGTATTTCAGGTAAGGATATTTTCCCACTAGAATAGAATAAAATTAATTTAATCATATCCAAGTAAAAGATTAATTTTTACTCTGAAATATTGGATTTTCTTTTTTTTTTTTCATTTCTTTTACTGTTTTCCTTGGAAATTATATCACTTAAAAAAATAGTTTAACTATTTTAAAAATACGTATGGTTCATCTACCCTATTTACCTCAATCTAACATTCTCTGTCGAAAACATTATATATATATACCTATCTAGTTTGTTAAGCTGGATTTGAAGACATTACGTGTCTGATAAATTTCATGCTTCCAAACTGATAGCAACGTGTTTGATAAATGCTGATTTTAGAATTAGTTTCTAGTCTTCCAACCCTTCACTGACGTGAGCCAACTAGCTCGAAACCAGCTGGTCTGGAGGTGGAGACAACGAAAGAGATATTGAATTCTATCTCTCTCGGTGTTTATGTAAACAAAGCTTGTTAGGAGCTATTGGTAAAGCTCCATCTAGTGATCAAAAAATGCAAGCTAAAAGCAAGTTACGAAATTTATAACTTGTTTTGTTTATCATATATATATAAGCCTTTTTAAAAACAGTAGCAGCACTCTCCATATAATAATGCCAAACTAGTGCAAATAGCAAACAATAGATACTAGATGATTTGGGCATCAAAATTCCTATATAATGCCAACTTATCCAATATTCCCAGATTAGTTTCTAGCTTATGGCTTTCATTAGTGACGAGCCTTGAATCTGAGAGTACTGCACCTAGGTCTATGAATTTAATGCAACGCTCTAACAGCTACCTTTTACCTTTTCAGTTATCCATAGAACTATGAGCCCAAACTGAAAACACAATATAACTCTCAATTAAGCTAATTTGTTTGTATAGTCATAAAGAGCTGAAAGCCCTCTCTTATTAACCATAGTCACCAACATCCTTTGGCCAGGACCGATATTAAACCAATAAAACATCACATGACACACTATTTCTTATGCTTACACAATCTGTTACATTCGTAGCAACTTTCTCCGTATAATAGTACCATTCAGTACAAGCAATAATAATCAATGGATGCTAGAAGGACTGTGCATTAAAATCCTTATCTAGTATCTACTCATCCAATATCCCAAACTAGATAGGGATTTTGATACACAAATCGTCTAGCATCCATTGATTACTTCAGCTTGCACTAGGTGGCACTAGTGTGGAGAAAATTGCTACTGCTTTAACAGATTGAGTACATATGAGAAATAGCTGAGAAATAGCAGTCTTGTGATATTTTTAGTGGTTTAAAACCCAGTTCTGGCCAAAAGATGATGGCCATGGTTTTTAAAAAACCAAAGATACCAAAATGTATAGATACCGAACTGGGTTCAGATCTGAATGACTATATAAGCGAATTAGCTTGGAGTGAAAACATTATTGTGTTTTCAGCTAAGTGCAGCGTTCCCAGATCCAAGGCTCCTAATTGATAAGACTTATAAGATATTGGATGAATAGACTGAATAGGGACTTTGATGCAGAAACCTTCTAGTAGCTATTGATTATATGGAGAGAGTTCCTATTGAATTTTAACAGATTGTATAAGCATAAAAAATAATGATCATGTGATGTTTTAATGATATGAGATTTTTAAATTAAATAAAGATAAAAAATAGTTTCATTTTGTCCCATACAGATTTTAATTTACTTATATATATATAATTACACAAACACGCCCACAAATGACAAAAAGTATGTGCATATAATTTTTCGAGTAATTATAAAAGCAATTTTTAATACAGAAAAGCTGAGGATTTTACATAATAGTAATGAATAAAACAAGATCACCAACAAATGATACCAAGTTACATAATTGTCATTAAAACTAAACAATCTACAATTACAAATGTGATTAGAGTGGGATTTGAACCCATATTTTCAAGCTCCCTTTAGTTATCCATTCCATCTTATACAAACAATACACATGATCACATATGTGCAAAAAAGATAAATGGTCTCTAATGTGCTGAACCAGCACTCATCAGTTGATCAGGATCATCATCTCCCATAGATATATATATATATATATATAAGCAGTGTTGACTTATATTAAGATAGCAAATCTTCAAACTTTAATAGGCAAGCTTTGATCTTCTCCACTCTCCAACTCTTCAGCCATCCATATCAATGAAAATCCAAAGATGAAATACTCAAAGCCCTTGTTGATGTTGTCATATTCATGTTGACTTTAAGCCACTCTGACGCCTCATATGTAGGACCTTAATAGATCCATTTAAATATACAGAAGAAGGATGGGCAGAATTCAGGCTGAATCTGTACTATTTAAATATAAAAATATTATTTATACTGAACTTTAGATATAATTAGAAGATTTGAATTCAGACTTTCAAGTTCCCTTCAGTCATCCACTCCATCTTATACAATCGATATACATGACGACATACATACGAAAAAGATAAATGATCTTCAATATATGTATTTTGTGTTGAACCAGCACTCATCAATCAATCGGTCTGGATCATCATCTTCCACGAATATAACAATCTTCTCCACTCTCCAACTCTTCAGCCATCCATCTAGCATAAAGTATATCTACCATTTTCAAGTAATTTAATTAAAATTTCAAGAGATGTCTCATAAGTCCAGCATCTTGTGAAATCAGCCAAACATTTACGTTTATTCACCATGCCAGATAGGATCATGCTGAGTCCGGTAGCAGACTAGCCGTCTCTAATAATTTATCTGACCATTTCATTAAAACAGGATTAGGAACCGAAATAATGGACAAAAATTTGGTATTCTGACATTCTGTTAAGCATATTCACCAAATTATAATCCTCAAGTGGCAACCGTGATGTGATACCGATGTTATCTTAAGAACAAGACAGATATTACTTTATCCCTCCCCTTTGTATGAATTAATCAGCAAAAAAAATTTGTGAATCATGCTATAATGACAAAAAATAGCATATACTGGACTATTTCCATCATCTCATATGAGTATGGAATATTTTTAGAAAAATGTATCTTTATTTAACTCTTCCAAATACATTCAACTGTTAGTAATAGTACATGGAACAGGTTAGTATATGCACAACGTTTCAAGTGGTATTAATCTCCCCTCTTTTTCAGGTATTACCTTAAAGTTCAATACTCAAGAATCTAAGGGTCCAGGTTCGATTCCCAGGCTAATACTGTCACTGGTCAGGCCAGCAATATCTCTCGAAACATTGTGCACCTAATATTCTGTTTGATATGCTATTACTGACAGTTGAATGCATTTGGAGGATTTAAATAAAGTTAAATTTTTCTAAAAACACTCAATAGTCATATTAGATGGTGGAAATAGTCTAATATCTAAATACAACTAAAACACCATCATCGCAAACCTCTAGGAGACACAAAAAATAGTAGTTGCAATATATGACCATCAGCAGATCTCTTAAGGTTAACTACACGGATTATTTCTTTAAATTATGTAACAAACCTGATGACACACTCGGTGTTTAGGGCAGAATAGTCTAGATCTGAGGTTCGCAAACTTTTTAACACAAAGAGCCATTTTATTTAAATCATCGCTCCCTCTCCCCAATTGAAAAACTGCAAGGAAAGAGGTACCCCCCCCCCCAATTACAGAGCTGCAAGGATAAAGGTCTCCCCATCCCTCCCTGATAAAAGAGCTGCAAGGAAAGAAGTGAAAATACATTCATGAAAATACGAATTCCTGAATGGACGTGCTTATATGTGAACATTTATTTTAGTAATAAAACATAATAAAATCGGTGGACATCCTAAAGAAACTAAAAATTCTCTTAAAAAATAAATAAATAAAAACAAAACATTATTTGGACAGTTTCATTTATTCACAAGTTTCTAATATTTTAAATATTCATCATATACAATAATAACTATTATAATAATTAACTGTAGCTTACTCCACTGCACATGCGCTTTATAGATCAAATGCTTTATAATGAATACTCTCCTTTCCAAACACAAGATAATGTCTTTTTAAAAGAAAGAATGGATCCACTCTATCCTTTTCACTCAAACTATATGTATAGGCAAATCTAAAGCATTTGGAACTGAGAGCGTGAAGATTTAATTAATCACTTTGAATTACTTATAGTCTGATTTTTGTTGATGATGTTTGCGAAATTTTTACTATTTACGATACGTCATTATTAAATGAAAACTTTAAACATATTCAAGAAACAATGTTGTAATGTGTATTTTTTTTTCCTCTCCTAGAGGCATCAAAATATTTATTTACAAATTTCAAGAGGAAATTTAAAATGTGTTTATGTTTACCATAATAAAAGAGCCATGAGATTGGGATCAAAACCCACATGGCTCGCGAGCCACAGTTTGCCGACCACTGGTCTAGATGCAATGTTTTAAATTTTGGAGTGGCTTCGCTTTTGACGTTGATTATTTTCTTTGCTAAGATATCTAATGACATATAAAAATTTCAAATATACACTAATCTTATGACGCCAGATTTCGGAGATACACTAGAAATCTTAAAAGTAACTACGTTAGCTAAAAAAATGAATCAAATGGTTTTCATGTTTGGGAATTCATGAGAAGTTCTGAGAGCTGAAAAGCCAGAATTAAAAAAATAAAACTAAATTTGAGACAGTACAATTCACAAAATATATCATCTGTATAACCAAAAAAATTGTTACTGACCTTAATTATTAAAAAAAGAGATTTTGTGTCATCCTCCTGATGTAAATTAATATAAGCTGTAATAAAAAAAAATTACATTAAATGTAAACATGTTTAGTGCATATTTATATACTTATACGGGTATGTGTTAGTTGATGTCAAATATTTTTTCAAGTTATTACGTATATAAAAGGAAATCATTCATGCCAAGAAGATTCAGCAGGTGGACAGTCCTTAAAAAAAATCTTTTTAAAATATTAGCAAATAATCTTAGGTACTTGTGCGTAGCCAAAATATCAAGATAATTTTCAGAACCATCGATCAATCTACTAATTCTTGATAACATAAACGGTCTCCCTGCTATACTTTACAAGCATGCACACACCCACATATATATAGCGCATTAATTTTATTTAAATAATAAATCAGTCATTATTTGCTTAGAAGTTTCCTTATTGCTCCATATTTCAGATATTCGCAACCAGTAATGATTTTAAAAATTTTTATTATTAGGAATTTTAAATACAAAAATGTGATAGAAAAACAAACATTGCCTTGTCATTTTCCGACAAAATATTAGTCACATTCATAAATGTTAGATAAAAAGAAGGAGAACATTAAAAGAAGCATATGCCCTAATGTTGAATGTGATACTGGTTTATGGCGCTCTTTTCTTTTTTGTACGAAGAATGACAAAGTATAAATCAATTTTTAGTACGTTCTATATTTAAAGATTTTATTGGTGGAACACTGATGACAGCTGAAATTTATATGATTAGCAACTATAAATCATTCATATTTTTCCTTACAAGTATTATACATGTTTATTATTCCAGAAATATAATTTTTATTTTCAATTTCATTATTTTTTTCTTCAGATTGTTTCCACCTACTGACCTGATTGTGCCATACCGAGACTTCTTTCGGCAGTTAAAAGTGGAAAGATGTTTTGTCACATTTTGAAAACTGCCCCATTTGTTACACTTCACTGAAATATTATTAAAAAAAAAGCTTGCCCAAGCTATGCTGCCTTTCTACTTGAAGAGTTTTTTAATAATATAAATTTACAGTAAATAAACTCACATACACTCCACAATTATTGGAGGATGAGAATAGGGGGGGACGGGACTGATCAATTGCCTTTATTGAAATTGTTTTTAGTCAAGAGTCAGAATGTGCACCTAGGGTCACACTGTTTAATAAGTATGTATATTTGTAAAAATATTTTGCAATCGGTACTGAAGCTTTTAAAAATCCTAATACCATTATTGTGGTTGCAATTACTTTTAATAATAATAAACCTACAATCGCATTTCATCTAATATTTTAACATAAAGGTCAGCAAATTAAATGTGAGATGACTGCTGGGTTTTTATATATTTTAAATTTACGTAACTACTTCTATAACCAATAATTCTTAAAATAGATTTAAAAACATGCAATAGATGTAATTTGCTTGGCGCAAAAAGTAAAAAAATATTCAATAGGCTTTTCAAAGTGGAGGTACAATCAGAAAATTGTTGGTGCTTTTATTTTGTTTTTCCATTATATAAAAAGTATTGTTTTTTAATATTTTTCAAATTCAAAAATTATTAGGCAAAAATAAAAATACAATTTGCATACAAAAATATAAACATCTTGTTAGACGTGTAATGGTAATATTATAAGTATTTATCAACAGGTACGTTAATATAAAATTAATACATGAAAACAAAGTAGAATATTTTATTAATTTACAATTGTAATAGGTCCCTCCCCCTTCTTTTTTATTTCAGCAAGATGTGAGGAAAATGTAATAAATAATTCTATAATAACTTTTACATGAGTTAAGTATAAAATAAACGCCACTAATAATTAAATATTTTTGTAGACTGATTCAAAAACATTTACTTGGACACTCTTAGGAGTCAACAAACTTGCTTTCTCATAAAACTAATCAATAAGCTGTATATGAATACCAACTAACTATATGACAAAATGATTATCATCCGTATGTCAATATGATATTGACATACAAAAATACAAATAAATATAGAAAGAAATGCGGCACCTTCAGCTAAAAAACCTTTTTCCTTTTCAATCAGAAATTCAATATAAAACATAATGAGACTTAAAATATATTAATTCAAAAACTATAAGCTCACAAGTACAATGCCTCTAAACATCATATGATCACTATTTTGCTTTGTTTTGAATTGTTTAAGTACAATGCCTATTAATAATAACTAGAAATCTAATATCATTAAATTTTCTTAAAGATCAATACAACAAATGTAAATGATTTTATATTCTAAATTCCGCAAAGGTGGCAGTCAAAAAAATTGCAATGGAAATTCTGTGTATTTGAGATACCTTCATTAATATGCACAGAAATGCAAAAAAAAAAATTAAAATACTGCAAATTTGTCTTTATTATATTTATATAATAAAATATATAATTTTTTATTTATATTAGTTACAATCTACAAATTATTTTCATAACTATACCAACACTGACTTCAGAGTTTACGGTATCTCTCAGGTACAATTTGCTATTGAATATCACATACCCTTAAAAAAAAATATTATAATTAAATTCAAGGCTTAAAAGTTATAATTTAACATTTGTCACATACAACGCATAACTCATCATGACTTTGAGTGTATACATCTGATATATGTAATAATATTTACTAAGGCTGTAACCTTTAGGAATAAGCGTCTGAAAAATTCGAAGGTAGGGACCTCTACAGGTCTTAGCCACAAGCTATCTCTAAGATCAACCACAATCTCCACGTTAAAAATCTGACTCGACTAAATAAAGACTTACTATATCACTGCGCTGAATGGTAAGACTGATTAACTCTAGAAATAATGACTAGAGGGGGTGGTGAGCGTAGAAGCGTTGATGAAAAGAGTGAAATAAAAAAAGAACATTTTTTCTCCCGGTTAGCATACTCCCCGACGAGTGGACATGTTAAGGCTGTAAGCGTAAAAGTAGAACAAATAAAGGAGTTAATAGCCTGTACAAAACAGTTGTAATCTAAGGACTGCTAAAATATAATGAACTGTATTATTACGAGGAAATCGAAAGGGATTACGTTAATGTTAGTTCCACCGTAAATAATCAAACTGATGTATCATTGGATAACTGATAACACAATTGCAATGTTAATAATACTTGGTTTTTTTGTATCTTAATTTCATGTTACAAATGCTTTTTGTTTACTATAATAATAAAATAACTAAGTTGCAAACCTCTACGAGTCCAACCTTATTTATGCAATTTCAGCTGAGTTTTAACTCCCTGAAAACACTGCAATCACATGGCCAGCAAATCATATGATCTTAGATTACACATATTGTTATTCAATATGTGTGTGTGTGAGCTAACGTCGTGATGTTTGTGATATATTATTGGGTACCAATCTTAAAATGAACCATTTCAAACCTATATAACTATGTAAGGAAATAAGCTTGGATTGAAAAAAATTAAAAAAGTTTTTCAATTTGGGCTCGTAGTTTGATAGTATAACAGAAAAATAAAAGACTGCTGGAGGAAAAGGGCATTAGACCCAAAAGGTCAAAGTTCACTGTCAAAAAAAAATCCAGTAAGCTCCTCGCTGATGCAAGCCATAAGTTATAAACTAGTCTGGGGATATTTGGATAAGACAGCATTGGACTAAGATTTAATAAGCACTACCATATTAATCATTAAATCTTACAATACAAGGACAGTGAAGGAGTAGAGAAAATAGAAGAATTTGCTAAGAAATAAAAGTTTAGTTATTAAGACAGTATAATGATCATTAAATGGTTCTCTGTTAGTTTTAATTACGTTATCATATTCTAGATTATAAGTTCAGACTTTAATAGAGGTTAGTTTTTTGAATAAAATCTTATATATTAGAGTCTTAAGAGTCTAATCAATCATCTGGCAATGTATTCAGATAAATAACAAAAAAAAAAAAATTGTTCACAGCAAATAATTTGACAGAATTTTTACTCTAAGAGAAATAAATACAAAACAGTTTAATCTGTGACTGATTTTCTTGTTGATTTATTGTTTTTACAAACAACAAAACATATAAACAATGAGGATTGCCAATTCCTCTACAGGCTTTGTGATAAATCCTTAGCCAGAGCCAGCACTTAAAATATCTCTGTCAGGAACCCCTCCCCAAACCCCTGATCATGGTTTCGTGCTTTGGCACTCCTCAGAGATATTTTAAGTGCTGGCCCTGGCTAAGCATTTATCACAAAGCTTGAAGAGGAATTGGCAATCCTCATTGTTTGTAACTTACAAGCTTAAGAAATAGGGGTCATGTGATCTATGACTCTTATTTTGAACAAAACATATATTTCTAAAAAAAATATGCAAAAAGTAAAAGATCATTATCAAATTATTAAACATTTATAAAATATGTATATATAAAAATGTCCGTAAAATATCATTATTTATCATTATACATTTATTTTTTAGAATATTAAAAAAATAAAAAGTTGTGTCGCACACAATTTGTTCATTATTTACCTAATAATTTCCTCATTACATGAGCAATCGTAGCACGGATATTTTTCCCATCAACACTCAAACCTAAAAGCAAATTTAAATAAATAAATAAATCATTATAATAATACGTACACATTTAAATCTATATGTATATACTGTGTATATATACATATAAGCAGTACAAATAAATTTATACAGATATACACAAATGATTTATATTTACTAAGGCAATAAACCTTTAAGCATGTGCGCTTGAAAATGCGAAGGTAGGGACCTCTACAGGTCTTAACCACAAGTTTATAAATTTATAATTACAAATGATTTATATAAATGGTGAAACAATTTTATAAATGGGAATTTCCAAAGAAAACATCCAATAAAAACTAGTTGTGCAAGCTAAAATAATAATATACTGTCTATGCTACTTTTTAACCCAAAGTTCTTTTCTGCTTTTGGTTAGTTCTCAAGTTCTTACATGAGTTTATAGTGAGAAAATTAATCTAAATATATATATACATTAGTGTTTGCCTGAAGGTTTGTGATGATGGTATTTCAGATGTGATAATATGTTAGACTGTTTCCATCATCTATCCTTAAGTGTTGAATGGCTAGAAAATCATTTAACTTTCCTATGTAAATTAGTTTAAATAAACATCACATGATCACTATCCCTTATGCTAGCACATAACTGTTAATACTGTTGTTACTCTGGTTAGCACAGGGAGGCACTACTGTATGGAGAGTTTTGCCTGTTTAATAATACTTTAAATAAAGTTAAAAATTTTCAAGACAATCAACATTTAATGACAGTTGATGGAAATAGTCCACATATTATCACACGTATATATTGAACCGTGTTCGAATATGTGCATTCGAATCACCGATCTCTTAGGCAGAGAAGAACATACTCGGAGAGTATGATGCCCAAACGATAGCTATAAAATATATAACTAACGTTACATTTCCAGGGCATAGCTTCTTCTCGGCTGTTGAGTTGAACACTACACGTCCAAAGCACTTTTTTTTGTTTGTGTATAAACACGGGCGCCAGCTATCTATTCAAGGATGAATAAATAACGCACTTTGAGCAATGGCCACTAACCCAACGCCTAAATCCATGACTAGCTCAGCTGTTTGTAATCACTAATAGATTATACTTAATTAGTGATTAAAAGAATTAATAAAAGAATTTTGTTAAAAAGAATTGATAAAAAGAATTGACCGACAAATATAGTTTAATTTTAAAGATAATTTATTAACTAACATTTATTTACTAAACTTAAACATTTTATAATTCTAATAAAACACACGCATATTTTAAATTAACATTTCCAAATAGTTTAAACATTCCTATAGATTTAATAACAAAACACTCTAATTTAACTAATAAATATTGATATAATGACCACACACATATTAACTCATGTACACACATAATAATGATAATAAAGGACTACATAGCATTTGAAGTTTAATCACACACATATCAATAGTTCATTTATGTATGATATCGAGTTCATATAATTAGTCTCTTGGAGGATTCGCACGAATTAATGAAATGCAATGGCTATTACAGTATAAACGAAAATAAGCAAATGTTTTACCTAGGATTTTGAACATAGATTTAACACTTTTTTTTCTTCTTGTTTGTTGTTTCTTCCAGTATGAATGCTTCCAGCCGGCTGGGACGTTTCCTTGCTGAGTTTCCTGATTTTCACGATTATTACTATCGGAGACAATTAGATACTGACGGAGATTTTCTAAGATGTTAAGCTGACATTATTTCACGGGCAGATCTGCTGTTTTCTCAGACATCTGGGCTGGAGATAAACGTGCGTTCCAAAATATTCTCAGCACTGCATTTTGTTTCTTAACTGACTCAATTAATTCCCGAACTGCACTCTCTCAATAACTTTGTGAACTGATTGTCTCAACTCAATTAATTTGTGAAAAGCATACTGTCCGATAAAAAAAAGTCTATTTATACCTGCGCCTTGTTGTCTTTCTGATATCTCCGGCAAAGATCTGTTGTCAAATTCCTTATCAATTAATCCTTTGATAAACGTGTTTTGGAAGATTGCTTAATTAGTAATAGCCATGCAGAGATGTTGTTTTATATTTTAATTAATAACCATTGCCATGTTTTTTAATAATAATCTTCTTTAACTTTATAATAACATTTACTCTACTGTTGACAATCGCACATATATACGGTCATATATTAGTTTTAACATTATTTTTTCTTTAATTAAACTTGAATGACAAGAGATTTGTATGTTTTAACCCTTTAAATTATATTTTTACGAATACTAAAAAAAAACTATTTAATTCTTCATCTTTTTCGAAAACAAGCTGCAATAAACTCTCCAACATTTAATTTTATGTTTTCTTTTATGAAAGATTACTTTAATAATAATTTTAGATAAAATTATATGTGCCTATATCAATATAGGTACAATATATATATATATATAACATTTCAAGAATATTTTGACTATTTCCTAGAATTTTTTAAACAATTAACTACAATAAGTATTTAAAATGTATATATTAAGCAGAACTCTTAAAGCTTTATATATCAAATTATTAATTATAAAAACAGGAACATGTAATTTTGAGTCAGTATACTGAAAAATCAATACAACATACATCAATTATAGTCAATGTTCCTACATATATGTAAATATATACTTGTCTATAGAAATAATTGCTTAGATTATATCTGTTATGTAGACTCATAAAAGCCTCTCATTTTTATATATTTTAATTCTTTATAATATTTTAAATCATAAAACTGCCACAAGCCAGAAACTAGTCTGGGGATATTGGATGAGTAGGCATTAGAAGGGGATTTTATGCACAAGCCTTCTGGCATCCATTGATTACTCTAGCTTGCTGTGTGTGGCATACGTATAGTGAGTTTTGCCTGTTTTAACAACAGTTATACACGAGCATAAGAGGTGGTGATCATGTGATGTTTATTGGCTTAAAACCAATCCTGCCTAATAGGATAGTGGTGGCTATGGTTATTAAAGAACCAAAGACAACAAAATGTATGGGTATTGAACTGAGTTCAGACCCATATGACTATATAAGCTGATGAGCTTGGATTGAGAACATTAAGGTGTTTTCAGTTTAAGACTCATAGTTTTGTAGTTAAATGGAAATAAAAGGTGGCTGCTGGAGGGTTGCATTAGATCCTAAGATCTAGGCGCAGTGCTCTCAGATCCAAGGCTCCTTACTGACGAAGGCCACAAGCCAGAAACTAGTCTGGGGATATTGGATGAGTAGGCACTAGATGGGGATTTTATGCACAAGCCTTCTGGCATCCATTGATTATTCTAGCTTGCTGTGTGTGGCATACGTATAGTGAGTTTTGCCTGTTTTAACAACAGTTATACACAAGCATAAAAGGTGGTGGTCATGTGATGTTTATTACAACTACGTAATATAGGAAGCAAGTGGGGTAAGAGAAAGATATTTAAAATCAATGTCACGTCATATATGACTTGCTTTATTGATTATTAAATTTATACAACATAAATAAAATAAAAAATTACCTATATATTTATTTACATTCAATGCAAATAGTTGTATTTGAAAAAGAGCATTAAAATGATACAATATATTAATGATAAAAAAACAAAAGAAAATTAATGAAACTATTCTAATGAATAATATTAAATCTAGTTTAAATATGGATTTAGGTTTAAAAGCAGTGCTTTTATGAAAATAATCAATAGTTAAGGTTTTACTTCATTAATGCTTAAATAAATTAATATATATATGTGCTCTGCACACGGGTAATGAAGCTATTAATAAATTGTCAAAATTTTTACTGCCAAGCGCTTTCGGGACAGTCTACAGTCCCATATTCATGGTGAGTTATTCTGTTAATAACTGTAAAACTATGCAAATTTTATGCAAACGCACTACATTGATGACATATTCGTTGCTGCCCCAGAAGACATCATCTCTAACCTTCACAATAGTCTCCATAGTAATACCAAGCTTACTTTTACTACTACTTGGGAAAACCAAGACAAACAGGTCAAATACCTTGACATATGTGTTAGCAAAAATATAGATAAGCTGGACTACCAAATGGTAGTCAAACCTTTGGAAGTAAGAGGCTTGACAAACCCTAATTCTTACGCGCTGCACTCACACAAACTTGCAGCCCTCTCTTCATTCATGTTTAGGAACCATAACTTGTGCAAATATGAGGCAGATAAAAGAAAAAATCTCATCAATTATATAACTGATTTAAGGAAAATAGGACACACTTATTCATCCATCAACAGAAAAGTCAACAAATTTTTCTATAAAATAAACCACAACCACAAGAAAGAAAACAAACCAAGAATCTTAATCCCATATATTCACTATACAGCTAAAAGCTTTATCAATCAACTATCATGTGACTTTGAAGTCGCTTTCCGTCCACCTTCCAACACCAATAGACTGATAAATAATACCAAAGACACGATCAAACCTGAACTCACCCCTCAAGTTGTGTACAAAATTACCTGCCCCCAAAGAAATTGTATGGCAACATATTATGGAGAGACCAAAACTAACATTGCCACCAGAGTAGCTCAACACCGATACCTTTACAATAAAACCAAAACAAAGTTTGAAGGTAATTCGATTTTTGTCGAACACGAGAGAAACTCTGGACATGCTTTTCTACCTACCACAGCCAGTGTCGTTTGCTCTGAAACAAACGACACCAAACGTAAAGTTAGGGAAGCTTACTTAGTTGCGGCTGACCCATCGGCAATCAACAGAAGAGAGGCCTGCTATTCCCTATCTCGTAAATGGTCCACGTAACATCTGCACATAAATTTGCATAAAATTTGCATAGTTTTACAGTTATTAACAGAATAACTCGTCATGAATATAGGACTGTAGACTGTCCCGAAAGCGCTTGGCAGTAAAAATTTTGACAATTTATTAATAGCTTCATTACCTGAGCGCAGAGCACATATATATATGAAAATAATCAATATAAAATTAAGTAATAAAAATAAAAAAGAAGAAAATGTTTTAATTGTAAAAAAAAAAAAAAAAAGGAATTAATATACAAAGTAAGATAATTATAATGTAAATTTAAAAGTTTATTCAGTTACAGGAGTTGGCAGTTAAACAAAGATAAGTTTATATATAACTTAAATTAAAATGAAAAGTAAATATTATATATACAAATAATATACAATATATATAAATAATAACTATAATTTTGTTAAAATAATAAAAATTAATAAATTTAGTTAAATTAATTTAAAAAAATAAGCTGCTTATATATATGGATAAGATTAACAAAATAAATCATAAAATTTGATGACTTAGTCATATTTTCAAATTTAATATTTATAATTATTGTGCAAAAAATAAAATATAATAAAAAAGTATATAATGTTTATAGTTATGGAGTGAATTTATAATATATTGTACACAGTATATACTAAATGTATGTGTATATATATTTATATATAGGGTAAATATTAAGATATGTATTAATGGTCAGATATCAAGTTAAAAACTTTTTATATTTAGTTTTGTACAGCTTAGATAACATGTTATGTATGTTGTGTGTCCCTGTATATTTATAAATTATAGTTGTGAAAAAGACTGCGGGTCAGTCGCAATTACAAGATTTTGTCAAGATAAGAATCAATTTTTGCACTGTAAAAAGTATATTACAAAAAAAAAAAGGAATATTTGTTTAACTGTTATATAAGAATTAATCAAAGCATAAAGAAATAAAAGAAGTGAAAAAGAGGAAATAAAATATTTTTCCTACAATCTATAAAAATATACTAACAATATTTAAAAAATCTTACCTCCAGACCCAACTGTCACAATGGTGTGAAATGTTTTCAATTCTACACAACTATCCATACTAAAAAATATACATATAAATAAATAGATAAAATATATTAACTCTTAAAACTTGTTTTTTTAACTATAATTTTTTCTCCTTCAACAACGAACTACATTCTGTACTCAATTAAAAAAATAATAATAAAATAAATAAATAAAAATAAAAAACAAAAATAATAACACAAATAAATAAAATATTAATACTTAAAATATAATATTCAATTAAAACATAATATTATTATAATCTACAAATCAATTATTTCTCCTTTATCTTAATTATTTCTTTTAATTCCTTTAAATTAATACTCTTCTTATATAAATTTATTTCTTCTCAATCTCCATTACTTCTTTATAACTCCCCCCTTTATTTTTTTTTCTTTTTTCTTATTTTTTTATATAAGAATAAATAAAGGGGGGGGAGAAAAATAATATAAAATTTAAAAAAAATAAAAAATTTAAAAAAAAATATAATAAAAAAAAAAAAAAAAAAAAAAAAAAAAAAAAAAAATAAAATTTTTTTTATAAATAAATAGACAACATTAAACAATAAAATAGCACCTTTATTAAATTATATAATACATCAAGAGAAAATTTTTCATAGAAATACACTAGAGCCTAAATTTTTGCAGGAATGGTCAGATATTATATATATATATAAAAAAAAAAGCATTACTTATTATCAAATTAATTGTGCCATTTTTTAATTTGCTCCCCTACATAATGAAATTTATTACATTAGATTATAAATATATAAACCACTTAGAAAATGACTTACTTTTAATGTGCTGAAAGGGGATAGTGAAAAAAACGTTGTACCTATTGAATCAGTATTGACCATTACTTATTGTTTATGAAAGACAAAGATTTTGATTTTTAAAAAAATCTCTTGATTTGAAACAACACAACTTTTTTAGAATTAACATATTTTAAATCGTAAGAACGACAAAAACTTAATTACATAACTTGCCAAAAAGTCACAAGATACATTTTCAATATATAGTCATAAAACTTGAAGTGATAAAAATATATCCATTCATTTCAGTACAAGTTATAAAATAAGTTTAATACCAAAGTACATTCGAATTTTGGAATTCCAGTGCATTCAAATCAGTACAACAAAATTAAAAAAATTATTAATTATTTCAAAATGGGGGAAAAAATTTCTGACCTAGAAGCATAACTATGAAATTCAAATGAAAAATATATTTCTACTTTACGTTAACAATAATCGTAAATGTGATGACAATAAATGAATAAAGATAATTAAAGTATAATCTCAAACATATCCTGTTTCATCTGAAGGAGTTTTTTTAATCGTTATCTCAAATAATTATTCAATTATTGCCCTAAATAATATATTAATAATATTTTTTAAACAAATTTATTTAATATATTTTTAAAAATGGCTGAATAATTATTAACAATTTACTCACAGAAAAATTTCTTCACCATCCCAAACGGGTAATTCGACTGCGGCACCAACTAAACATTCGGTAATAATAGTCAATCTCTGCTGCAGTTGTTCTCTGAAAATTATATTTATATATATATAAAAGACATATATATTGATTTATATTGCATAGCATTTACATATATAATTAGGTGTTTATAATGCAGGGGTTGGAAACAACTATTATAGCTTTCTTCGTAAATAACGATTTGTACCAAGGACCATTTATATTCTATATAAAATGAAAAGTCATACCTCATGGATAAGAACCTCAAATTCTTGAATGATAGTGAAAATTAATCCTTCAGTCATTCAAGAAAGACACAGAGATGTTAAATAACATTTAAATCAATTGATAGAAAAGATCAAAAAAAATCTGTAATATGATCTTTGTATTCTTCAACCCAATATTTAACTGAAAAAAATGTAGGAATTTCAGCATTGCCATCTTGGGGGATAGTAATATTATCCAGAAATGGTTGTACTATGGAATAAAACTATTCCCAGAACAAATAATTTTTTAGTTAGAATACATTCATGAAAAATAAAGTTTAAACAAGAGGAAATTCTAAAATTTTATCCAATCAAGACAATTTTACCACTATGATTAAGCTTGGGAAAAAAGGAATTCAATGGTTCATCTATCCTTTTGACACCATTGCTCAGCTATAAATGTCTACTAGTGAACTATATTGATAGAGACTGAAGTACACAGATGTGTGTTGATTTATGCAATTTTTAATTCCATAATGGTTTTTTCTTCAATTTCTATCTATAATTATTTCTACCAACTTCTTTCTCCCCCTTTTTAAAAAAGAACTTAATACTAACAATCGTAAAACTATAAAAACAGATAATTATGGGCACCAATTCTCCAATTATATAATGAACCAATAATTCGACCAATTTTAAACTCATAGAGGTCAAATATGTTTCCTCATAAGTTAAAAAAAAACTGATGCTCACTTTAGGGAAGCTTCTTACGATTTCAATGTCCTACTCTATAGGGAGATATTTGGGTATATATTTATGTTCCTGAGTAACAGGGTGACTAAAACATTGTTCTAATTCACAGGTTCCAATTATTTTATTTACCCGTTTAAATACAATACATTTTAAGAATGTAAGGAGTTCCCATAATTTATTGTAATATCAAAATTAGTTTATGATGTAATTGCAAATATAAAACATTACAATACATTAGTTAAAAGAATGTCTTGCCAATAATCATAAATAATTATCAGATATAAATATAGTCATAATAGCCTATTGGCTTGACCCCCCAATCTGCCCTATAGCGGGGCACTTTATGTAAAGTATATGTAATAAAATCTTCATTACGAATATCAATAGAATTTAATATTTATCAATAGATATTTTATAGATATAATATAGCAAACAATCCAGAATAAGTTTGATAGGTTAAAATTAGGATCTATAAAGATTGAAATAAAAGTCTACCCTAAGCTATTTAGCAGTAATCGTAGACCATAATCCAATTCGTCATTTAGCTAAATTTACATTAAGTTCTAGGAATAATCTTCTAGATGCAAAACTTTATGAACAACTTTCTTAGACTAGCATATTCTATTGGTGGGGCCTGCATTTGGAAAAAAAGGTTCCAATATTAAATTTGTGGAAACTCAGATAAATATTACTGTTTCATTTGAATCTACTCCTTTACAGTGGCTTCCTGTTCTTTCATATATCCCTCTGTCAGATATAAGAAAAAGATGCTTCACAGAAAATGCATAAAAATCTGTTAAGCAGATCAGACTTGCCAATAATACAAGATACAGTTTCACTACTTACGATTCATCTCAAACCAAGATCACATTTTTGGATATTCAGCCAAAAAACTCGAATCGAAAAATTGTGTTATAAAAAATAGAATTCTTATGCTATGCCAAACAAATTTCTTTTTCCGGATCCAACAATAAAACTACCTGATTCGATCTTCCTAGACACAAATGAAGTCTCAACAAAGTCTGAATTGTCACACATCTACTGCATAAATTTATTAATCACTGATCTATGTAAATGTGGGTAACCACAAACTATGAAACATAATTAATGACTACAAAATCTATGGCTACAGTGGCAAAACTGGTGACTCCATTTCACATGATCACCATCTCATACTAGCACATAATTGTTGTAAACAAAGGCAAAACTCTTTTCTCCATACAGTAGTGCCACCCTGTGCTAACCAGAGTAATCAATAGATGCCAGAAGGCTTGTGCATAAAATCCCTATATAGTGCCTACTCATCCAATATCCCCAGACTAGTTTCTGGCTTGTGGCCATCATCAGTGAGGAGCCTTGGATCTGAGAGCACTGCATCTAGATCTTAGGATCTAATGCAACCCTCCAGCAGCCACCTTTTAACTTTACTTTACTACAAAACTATGAGAATGAAATTGAAAACACAAAAAATATTTTCAATCTAAGCTCAATAGCTTATATAGTCATTGAGCTTAGATTGAAAATATTTTTTGTGTTTTCAATTTCATTCTCATAGTTTTGTATTAAAGTAGAGTTAAAAGGTGGCTGCTGGAGGGTTGCATTAGATCCTAAGATCTAGGTGCAGTACTCTCAGATCCAAGGATCCTCACTGATGATGGCCACAAGCCAGAAACTAGTCTGGGGATATTGGATGAGTAGGCACTAGATAGGGATTTTATGCACAAGCCTTCTGGCATCTATTGATTACTCTGGTTAGCACAGGGTGGCACTATTGTATGGAGAAAAGAGTTTTGCCTTTGTTTGACTCCATTTCCTGGTTAAAATCTATGCATTTCTTTTGTCATATTTTGTTAATAGTTAAATTGTCAAAAAAATTTAAAAAAATCATATTGTATTAATAAAATTGTAATTTTACTTTTCCATTAGCTAAAAATTTAATTACATATTTATAATAGGCAACATGTCTATTATATATACGAGAATAGATGGAAGATCGAAATCGTAAACGGAATTTCAAGAGATTGTAAAAGATCTAGAAAGAGACCACGTGTGAGATGGATGGATGATAAAGAAGTGTGCTGGTGTGACATGGAGAAAAGAGGCTAGAAATCGGGAAAGATATATTGCCCTTCATCCTGCAGTGGATCATTAATGGTTGACAATGCTCTGATTATGTATCTGATTCATATAGCTTCTGTGATAAACAAAACAGAATTTCATAGAAAACCGTACTTAATATTCTAAATGCATTTGGTTTTTAGGCTTTTGGAAAATAATTACTAAATTTCTTGTCCGAAGAAACTGATGTCTTCTAATCTTGTTAATCAACTCCTTTAACGAATTAAAAAATATTCTTTGAGAAATATTTTTTCCTTTTTTTATAATATCATAACTAAGATATAGTTTTATTAATAATCTATGTAATGTAATTTAATTGTAAGCAGAATTTTTTTACCGAAAGATATTACTTTAATTTTAGTAACTGTAGTCAGAGATACGATGAATTCTTCTTAAAAGAATATGCTGCAGAAAATATAAGAGCAAATGGCAAAAACAATGAAAATAGAGATAATCATGCGTGTATTTTTTCTAAAAATAAAATATGTCGACATATTATCAGATTTTTTTAAAAATTAGTTAAAGTATCCAGGAAATAAAAGATTTAATTCATTTCTTATTCTTAAATGTGTTTCAAACTTACTCTCATGGTAAATATATCTCCATTTTTTATTTCGTTTCATTCTTTTGAAAGCAGCCATTTTTCTTTTTATTATTTTCATATTTGATTGCTACTAATTTTACCCTTTCATTCATTTTTATCCATTGATATTTATTTCAATATCTGATATATGTATTGATACTACACAGGTACGCTTCATAAAAATCCACCAAAATCAGGTTAATCTGAATTTTTTCTAGTACAGCAGCAAATTTTAAAAACTAATATGATGCACAATTCAAAATTCATTTTTGTTCATGCTCATGGCATGGAAAAATTACATAAATTATTCAAAAATGAATGCAAAGAAACTTTTTAAAATGATCTTTAAAATTATCTTTTGATATGTATAAGATTTAATTATCATGAAAACTCTAGAATATTTCATTAATTATTTGTACATCTTCAAATTGAGAACATACGCATCAGAATGTAAAAACAACTTGACATTCACAATGATAATGGTTTCAATAAGATATTATCACTTTTCATAGAGAAACTGATACAGACAAACAATAATTGTGTGTGATGATGGAGAACAAACTATTACAAAAAGTTATGGACAAATGTAGTGAAAATTAACGCAAGTTCTCTCAGCAACTCTATGATAATTCCCAATCATTCTAAAGCATTGGCAACCTCAGAACATAACAACAATAATAAAGCTGTGCGGTGAAAGAAATGGTGGCATGAGTTTACCTGTAGAGCAACAATGGGCATCAAACAACAACTTGATTACAGATAATAATCACAACCTGCCACCATTCAGTAAAAGATTCTCCTGATCTCTCACCATATAAAAAAATCTACAAAATCAAAATATATGATAATGCTGTATACCGTTAGAAGTCTTTATTATTCCATGGCAATGTATTCCTGCCTCAGACTACATTACAGATCATGCTAATCCCATGAAAATAGTGACTACTAAAACTAATGTACTGTTTTGGAAACAGAATACATCATTATTCTTTGTATATGTTGAATTTAATCACAGTTTTTGCAGTGGAATAACTTTTATATCATGCATGATATCATGCAATTTATATAAATATATGCATTGCACCACTGATTTGATTATGATGAAATCTGTATTTTGAACAAAATAGATTCATAGGGTAGCGCAGTAGCAAACCCTGAGTTTAAGGCCAGGTTAGCATGTAAGTCCCTCGCCACCTCTGAACTAAATGTTCCTTTCTTTCGTAGCATGACGATCAGTCCCAGGGTATCGGCGTTTGTCGCAAGAACCCGTGATTCCTTAATCCGTCTGCAGAGAGACTTTTATTATTGTTATTTACCTGTGCTGTAGGACATTGGTAAATCTAGAGCAGACAACTCGACCTCCTTATCATGTCGAACTCAGCATTTATCTAAAATACTCTTGAAAGCCATGTTCGATCTAAGTTATTTGAGTTGATACATAGGCTCACCATTAGAGGTAATAATATTTGAATAATAAAATGCATTATTGGTATTAATCAAGGCTTCATATGATTTCTTATATATAACAGCCACAAGTTTAAATACGAATTGGCATAACTCTCTCTATAGACATAACGTAGTCATCATAAACATCACATGATCACTATCTCCCATGCTTGCTCATAACTGTTGTTAAAAATAGGCAAAACTTTGTCTTGCTTTGAGTGGCACTACTGTATGGAGAGAGTTTTGCCTATTTTTATGTAATTAAATCTATAAGATCAGAGCCTTAAACCCTTAATAATTATCAATCCCTCCAAATAACTAAAAAAAAGGGGGGATTTCTTTCTTAAAATCTTAATAAAAATATTATTTCTTTTTGAGTCTTAGAGCAAGGGTGAACAAGTTGAATTGTGGTCAGTCTTGAGATCTCACCATCTCGTACTGGCAAGCTTTGGTCTCTTTGCCTGGACTCTGAATTCTGTTATGCGAATGTACAAACTTGACCAGTATAGTATATATATGTACTATGTGTTATATTAAAATTAATGTCATGGTTAGTTAATTTAATATGTGAATAAATGGCTGATGAATTCCAAAATACATTCATTCTTTAAGTTTATTCTATGATTGATCTGTCTAATGTATAAATGTAAACAAAACAAGCTCCCCATAGATTTTCATATACACCATGACATTCCAAAAGAATTTTATCTTTAGGGTGTAGAAATACTTCATTAATTTTTTTAAATGTAATATATTTTGTATGGATATTATTTTTCTTTAAAACATTACCATATGACGAAACAGTCTTAATTTTTGAAGTAACAAAATCTTTTTTCTTATTATATTAAAAAAAGCCCTATTAATGATCATGTCATCAGAACCATTATGAAGAAGTATTTTTTAGTAGCATAGATATCTTGGTAAAAATCAGAAATTCTCTTAATTCTATCTAATAATGACTTTGTCACTGAAAATAATTGTGCTAGATGGTGATAAGATGGAAAATATAGATATCTCCTAGTGTGTGTTTGGTTTCTATATACACCATGAGATTCCTCTTTCTTTCAATTAAAACAGACATCTAAGAATGGAAGTTGGTTATTATTTTCTTTTTCCATATGAAGCTGTGCATATATATATAAATATATATATGCTGGCTTCACCATTCACTGTGGACTAACTAAGAACCTAAGTCCAACCACAGTGAATGTATGTTTCTTTTTCAAACTAAATTTATCGTTTTCTCAAATAGTTGCATAAATTAAAGAAGGAATTGTGTTAAAGAGAAAGATTTAATAAAATAAAATATAGAAAGTTAAAATTATATTTGCAATTATTTTTAAAATATATTTGGTAGAATTCGATAAGATAAATTTTCTTAATTAAATAGAATCCATTAAGAAAGGGAATTAATTAATAAAACATTTTTCTGAATTAGATAAAATAATAGATAACAGGAAAAATTTGAAACAACGGGCATGATTCGCTACTAATTAGCAGAGTAAAAACATAATGGAAAAAAGGATATAAATAAAGAACTTTTCTTTTGTTCTTGGTCTTATGCTTGCGGGTAACCTGTGCTGAAGGTCAGAGAGAAATATTAAGAATTTTGTTGGAAGAAATTTTACTGAAAAATTGGACAATATTGTGAACTCTTGCTTGCTATACATATTTCAAGCCGTACGCTATTCTTTCAGCATATAGATAAAAATCCAGAAATGTGTTGCTCTGCAAAAATGCGGGGGTAATCTCTTTGCCTTCGCTCTCCTGAGCCGTTCCTGAGGCCGGAGTTGTGACCATGTAAGCCAACCAGAGAACTAAAGTGTCTGCCCTGTATCCGTGAATATCTGCCCTCAAAACATGGAAAAACAAAGTTGAAGAACCGAGAAGACCTGCGGGAAACATATAATGAACTCATCTTGACCCACCCCATCTAGTTACCGATAACATTCCCATAAATTAACATAAAAATCTCTTTGTAATTTACAAATTAACTCTAGAGTTATGTTTTTTTTATATATATGGTTTTTTTTAATCTACGTATTCATATCTTGTAAAATGGTATTTCATTAATTGCTTTCTTTTCTTTTTTTTTTATATATCGTAATGGGTGGGGTTATTATATATAATGGCGGTGATAGCTTTTATAAATTTAATTGAAAATTACTTCGTTTAACTTTCCGCCATTATACTCCAGTAATTAAGTTATTTATTTTATATAGATATTTTGGAAAGAAAAAAGGAAGCAAATCATAGAAGGTGCAAAACCCTATTTTTAAAATCAAGATTTAATTGCTAAATATTCTATTAGAAAGCTTTTCAATATTTTAATTTGATTTTTTTTTTTGATATATATATAAAAGATCTTTATCAAATGTCTTTATATTTTAGTCAATGAAGGGTTACAAATTTAAAGTTATATTTTAAGGAGCGTGAAATAAAACGTTCGCATTTATATTTTAGTAATAAGAGAGAGTACATTTTGACAATATGTATATGTATTAAAGATTATTAAATAGCATTGGCTCTGTGGTTGGTCGATTAAACTTGAACTAAATCAATAAAATATCCGCCCATTTGTTTTTTTTTAGTAATTCAAATTTTATAAAGGTGAAGTTACTATTTTTCTGCGGATTTTTTCAGTGGTAGTTGAGCTTTCTTAATATATATATTTTGCAGAGGGTTTCTTTTTAAATTTAAAGGTCGTTGACCGTATTTATATGGTATCGTGCCTCGGGTGATCTACTGGGCCGCTCAGCATATATTACAGTGCTTCTTTTTGCCAAGTTCGCTTAGGTTAACATACCTACATTTGGATCTTCTTAAAATAAATAAAATGTTCTGGATCTCATGTCGATCTCAGTCCCTTCAATGTACGTAACTGGACATAAGCAATAAAACTCCGATCCTGAATCCGGGTCACGCGTTTAGCGAACGGGTTCCATTTTTCTCTCTAACCTAGCTTAGAGACGGAGAGCTATCCGGTCTTGTGTTAACCTCTTGGTAACTGTTATGTCTCGAGCCTCACAGCCCACTATATGCTATCGCCTTTGTGCATGGTCTTGTATATTTATATTTATTAGGAAATCTTTCTCAAAATCTCATCGAAATGTTTCAATTATAGCTGGAAATTCCTGCTGGGGGTTACTTTCTCATTTTCTTTAATCATCAGCAGGGCTATGATTCAAACCGGTCCAAAGTGTTTAGTTGAGTTTGACCACTTATTTAATTCCATGTTCCCCATCCATAGAGTTAATGAATCATCTCTCTCTCTTGATTTCTTTTACGTAACACTTCCATTGGCTGGAATATTTTAAAGAAGAAATTATAATGTAAAATTTTGTCTGTTCTTATCATTACGATCAATGGATCTTTCATATATGTCTATCCGGTTGCAGTGAAAATAGCCTGCGACACTATTAATAAAGCATTGTATGAATTCTTTTAATGTAAATAATAAAAGTTTCTGTTATCTTTCATTCACTATAAATAAAACTACTTAGTATTGTTTTCTTTTGTGACATACGTATGTACACCTGATCATTAGATATGTAAAAATTCCTTTTCGTGGTCTCTTCTCTCCCTGACCACCGGGCATACGTTAAGATTAAATTCTAGTGAGGTTTGGGAAGGAAGTCGCTTAGTAGCAATCTAGAGGAGTAGGTGAGGTTCGAGCCCCCTTTATCTGCATCTCTAGGTTAGGTTAAAGCAACTCTACTTTTCTTACCGTTACACATAGCAAATTTGCTGTTATTGTGAAAAATTTATTAAGAACATGCTTACCATGAGCCCAAAAAATTTATTAAGAACATGCTTACCATGAGCCCAAATAACAAGAGTATCATCAAATTAATTAACCATGACATCAATTTTAATAAAACACATATTCTGACAAAAATTAAACAATATGACCAGAGAATGACTGCTAAGGGAAGCTATAGAGATTTTTAAAAGACTTAAGAGCACAAATAAAAAATATGAATTAAAGAAAATTAACAATATTTGAAAAAAGCTATTGGAGGAGTAAACATTTTTTAAAACTTCTCAACCAATAGAATAGGAGAAAATAGCAAAGTTTTTAACAATTTGAGAAAGAAGAAGCTCTGAGGAAAGAAGAAGCTCTTAGGAAAGTACTGAAGCACCAGCTATTTAGCTATTATATTTTTATTACATGGAAACTCCTGGAAATAATACTATGAATTCATCATTTAATAATGATTCCAACACAATTGAAATAAAACAACTATATAAAAATAAATATTTTATTATTGAACCGGCTTTCGCTCTATATTAAAACCTTTTCAAAATACGCTATGAAAAGTGTATTTTGAAAAAGCCCTAATATAGGGCAAAAACCAGTTCAATAATAAAGAAATATATTTATTTTTTAAATAGTTGTTTTATTTCAATTGTGTTGGAAACATTATTAATTATTTAAAAACAATATTATGGACAAATTTATGTTTGACCATTGTTAAGGAATTCATCATTTAACCATGAGAATATTAGAATTAATATACATATATATTACCTGCTTAAAATTTTCTGCCCTTCAACAAACTTCTCCAGTGTGTCCAGTTCAGGTAAGAGAAAACATTGTATTAATTCTTTTGCAAATTCCCATTCTGCTGTGGACGGAACATGCCACTGAATTTGAAGATTATTAATATTGCCTGCCTTACCCCAATCCTACATTTCAATAAAATAAACACCATATTATTAGATGACTAATTTATACACAGAAAAAAAATTGCACTTCATATTAATTTCTAATTTTTATTTTTGCATAATTTTATAACTATTCGTTTTACAATACATCTTTTATTTCTCCAAAAATTAATAATTAATACATTATTATCAAATACCATTAAACCATCAAATTACTCAATAAATAAAATAAAAAAATGAGTTTATTTACAGCAAAAATGTAAACATCAGAGTTCATTAAAGTTTATTATACTGTTTCAAAATTTTACTATGCAGTTTCAAATATATGAAATTAAAACAGAGAAAATTATAATAAAAATATAATAATGATTGGGTGTTATATCTTGATTAAAACTTGCTTATTTCCTAAATGCCTCGACTTAAGCTTAAAGAAAGAATTTTAAATATATATAAATGAAATGTTATCCAAGTACATCCGTGTATAATTTATTGTATAAAAATATATATATCCCAACATTTCGGCCAGGTCACACTGGACACTAACTGGGTAATAAATATTAAGAAAATAATTGTAGAGAGCCTATAAATTATAGATTATACACAAATGTATCCGGATAACATTTCATTTACACCTATAGCCCGTGACAATCTTTATTTTAATATATATATTGTGCCAACTGAAATTTAGTGTAAATTCGGTATGTGAAGGAATGTCAAGTATAGTTTTTTTTTATTCTTAGCCGATTTTTAATACTCTATTAGCCAAGAACAGTGAAGTAGGTTACTATGATAAAGAAATATTAAGGCAAGAATTGTGTTGATGTTATTATTATTATTGCAACATAAAATTATAAATTAATTTTATTGGTTTAAAATGCAAACATAAATAATAGTCTATAGTTTTTTAATAAAAATTTTTTTTGTGTATTTTAGTTATTGCATTCATGAACAATAGATTATAAAGAATATACATGAATATTTCATGTCTTAAATATGTTTGTTGTTATGTTTATATAATATATCTAATGATTATAAAATTGTTTTTTTTTTCATTTTATTATTATTGTTGTAAAAGTAATTTTAAACGTGGAACGCAGGGTGATTTCAGTAATAGAGTTATAAAAGAGTGTTATCTTGGATTTAATGATGATAATTATGCAAGATTGTAAAAGGGACTCAACAATTTGAACTCTCTCTCTCTCTGATGTTTTGACTTTCATGTATGCAAACCTAAGCTCTTTCATATAATTTTTTTCTATTTATTTTAAAAGTATTTACTTAATTAACAATAAAAAATGATGGCTTCAAACACTTTTTAGCAAAACTCTTTATTTGTACATATATATTGTACCGGACCAAAACTCCCCTGCGGATTTCCTAATCCTAATCTTGCACTGAGCATGAAGTGAACAGGATTTAACAGGAAAAGAATGGATACCAATTCAGCCAATTGTCTGTACTCATATATTGGTACTTCCAGCTAAACTGATAGAAAGAGTGAATTGACAGGACTCTTCCAGTTAAAAACACCTTTTAGTTGATATCTTACTTGAATGCCAGAATATTTAGAACAATGGTAAGTACACACCTTTGAAAAATCTATTTACAAAATAAACTTTTGCGCGCCACTTCTAGAAAGGAATCAAAAAATGAATTTTTTCCCCTCCTAGAAGAATGTGCAATACCATATGTTCAACGGAGCATAAGAATAATATTTAACACCCGTAGAGTGATATCCCATATGGCTAGCTCGGTGCTCTACATCTAGGGTCTTCAGTGGGTAAGTTAAATGGTTATTACAGGTAC
The DNA here is from genome assembly GCA_028023455.1 of Epiperipatus broadwayi. Lineage (NCBI taxonomy): Eukaryota > Metazoa > Onychophora > Udeonychophora > Euonychophora > Peripatidae > Epiperipatus > Epiperipatus broadwayi. Next base: position 29,685,682 of record JAQFVV010000002.1, read on the forward strand.
GTGGTTGATAAGGAAAGAATACATTTTATCAAGAAAATAATAATACGAAAACAAAACAAGTTTAATATTATGATTAAATGTTTATTTAATCCCAAATACCCACCACCGTTTCATACTAATGATGATATAATAAAAAAAATACTACATAATTAATTATCACAAACCCATATATATATATTCCAGGTGTCGAAATAGATAAAATACAATTTTAAATAAGAAAAATAATAAATCGCTAAAGCTATTTACAATATTTTTTAAGGAATGGAAGTGGTCCGAGTTTTTTTTACCCTGTAGAAATAAGTTATTCTTTGTGTGATTTGATGTATATATTTTTCAGATAAGAGATTTTTTTTTAAATGATTAATAATAATAATAAAAAATAATAATAATATATTTAATCGGAAATATCATAGTTAATTAGTTCAATATTAATGAAATATTTGTAAAATAAACTTATGTAGGCATCTTCATTTTTCTCCTCTGGGCTCTGAGTGGGCTTCAATTTAAATAGCTGTATGGTGAGGATTCCATCTCATTTGGGCATAGGCAAGGCAGCTTTTGTCGTCATCATGGCCGGCTGGAACTGGCGTGATCACATCTTGGTGACTTGGGACAGAGAAAGGGCGGTGCACTGGCTAGTTTTCTACCCCACGATCATTTTACTGGACTTTCTGGTAGATTGCTTCATATTTTCCTCTGTTTGTATATGATAATAATTTTTATCAAATGTTCATTTGCTATTTTGACTGGTTCATTAAATCTTTAAGAAATCATTAGTTCTTAAAAGAACTGTATAATGGATTTCTTAGAAAATATCAGCAGTAGTCTTGTTCATAAATTAATCTCTAAGTAGCTGGTTGCTTGGAGAATTCTGGAGCCAAAGTAGTGAATGACTTGCCCAGAACGACTGACAAAGAAAGAATGAATCCTACAACAGTGACTAACTTATCAATCCCACTCATAAGAACCAATTCAGATAGCCCACTGAGAAGTATAAATCAGCCAATCATTTTAATTTATCTTATCACTTAGATTATAACATTTCTTACGATTTTTCCGATTAAATTTTACATTTTAGGGTTTGATACAATGACTAGTTTCCATCTTGATTGCTCAGACCACTTGATTACAGCTATTGAATTCAAAAGAATTTCTATTTTATATTTAAAATAACATTTTAATTATAGCATTATCAAACATTTTGCCTTTGATCAGATTTTTGCAAAAGCAATTAACATTTTTTTTTTCTTACAACAATGAAAAATATATATATATAAGTATGTTGGAACAATTGCTTTTCTCTATTTGAATTTTTCAGAGAAAAGCAAATACATAAAATGATATATATAAAAAATATACAAAAATGAAAAATAAAAAAAATACACGAGTTTCTTAAATGTGTACAATATTTTAAATTGGTGTGTGTGGGTATTCTACTGCTCAGACCCAACTTCCATTATTAATATAGCACATTTATATATTCGTTGTGCTTAATATATACAATTTTACATTACAGCAGTCTGTGTGTACGGCCATTTGATAATGCCTGGCACAATATACACAGACGTTTCGACTGGTCTGCAGTCTTCTTCAGAGCAAGTTTATTTTAATCTTCTAAATACTTGCTCTGAAGAAGACTGCAGGTCAGTCGAAATGTCGGTGTATATATATGTATAAATAAAGAGTTTTGCTAAAAAGTGTTTGAAGCGGTTTGGATAAATTGTATTTATAGAATATTATGGCAAAAATAAAGAAAAGTGTGATTTTGATCATATTTATAAAAAATGATGGGGTAAGGATTACATTTGTCACAATAACATTGTCATTATGGAGTGTATTTTATACACTTCTCAATGTTAAAACCATTCTCTTGTAATCATCCCTAAAGTCTATCTTATGTTTTAATATTTAACAAGTTTCAAGCCCCATAAAGAGTTTTATACATTATTGTTGTTATACTTGATGGTTTATTATTGAGCTAGTATAATAGAGGTACAATAAAGAAGGTAGGGTAAGGTAAAGAGATGTGTTGGATCTTGTGAATTGTGTTTATTAAAGTTTAGTAATAGAGATATTTTATTTTTTATTACAAAATGAGGTTATAAATTTATGAAGTTTTAAAAGAGAAAGTTATATATTTTATTATAAATAGTTTAATACACATAAATCTGTAGTAATGTTAGCAAGATCTTTTTATCATTCCTAAGAATTTCATTTCATTACAATTGATCTTATTATTTCCTTAGTCTTGTCTTTATTTTCATTTGTATTAGCTTTATTTTCATTTGTATTAGCATTATTTTTATTTTATTCAATTACCATTAGCGATCAACTATTGGATTATACTCTTTATTTAGTTACGATTCATGTTTTAAGTTTGCAGATTATAATAAAGTTTCCATGTCTCGTTTTTATTATTTTCATTGCGTTACAAATAGCTTCTAAATTTGTACAGCATATTAAGGTTAGGTATTATTTTTATCCATTCATAAATCATTTTATACAGTTACAAATGGTGTTTAGCATCTAGGTTAGGTTTATATCATTATAAACAGTGTCTCAATTCATGATGAATACTAAGGTTTATCTTCCTCATCCTTTGTTATCATTTTATTCTATTACAAATGGTTGATCCAACAGGAATACACTATTATTTATAAGACGATAGTGTTCCGTTATTGTTGTCTTGTTTCCAATCCGTTACAAATGGCAACCAATAATTAGGTTACAGTCTTATTCTGTTACAAATAATGCTCGTATTTCTCAGAGGATTTGAAGTATTGGCTTCACTCATTTTCATTCAGTTACAAATGTTGCTGCAATTTGTGAGGCGTTATTAAACAAGGACCATTCTTTCATAGTTTCATTTTCATTCAGTTACAATATATATATTAACATCCATTTCTATTAAAATAAAAATAAAAAAACTTACAAATTTGAGATTAATACCCAAGTCTTAAAAATATTATTCATCACCTCTAATAATTCAAAAGTTTTATTCCTGAGGATATAAAGTGCACTAGTTTTCTTCTTGATTTTTGAATTGATATTTTATCCATATCCTTCCAATATTATTCACTGATAGCCTCAGTCTTTTAAAAGCAAATACTTAAGGACATTACTACGACTTTAAAAATTATTTTGAGTAGTTAATTGTTTATATATATTGCTTATAATAACATCTTTCATATACACTTTAATGCAAAAAAATGTTTTAATAAAACTTTCTTCATTTTCCTGACAGTTTCAACTATCTAGCAGTCTTCATCAGAGCATTCTCAAACCTCCTCGGCTTTTTAAATAACTGATTTTTTTCAAATTTTTTTACCTTTTTTAAATTGTTCTCAGATGCAATCAGCTTACGAAAACCTATTTTAAACTTAAAGGAACACTGGTCTATTTCCACTGAATACTGGAGCACAAAAGTTTCCGTCTCAAATAGTGAGAATGAAAATTATTTTTTTATTTTATTTTTCTCATTTGGAAACTGAACCAAAAACTTATTACTTACAAACAACTCTATCCTTAAGATAAATGCTCGTCAAACTGAATTTACTTAAATGTTTGACATTTATAGAAATCTATACACTCACAAACATGAACATTTAAGTATTGTATTCATCTCACTGTACTTACTTAAGATCTTTTTAGTTCACTACATTGAAATATCTAATATGATAAGTGAATTCAATAAAAAACTTGAAAGATATCTTTTTGTTTCAAAACTCTAACAAAATTTTATTTTCACTGATAATACTGAAAAGAACAAATACATGTATAAATAATTATTAAAAGGTGTGAAGGTTGCCTTGACAGCAGTTAGAGATATTGGTTGCTATATTTACTGTGAATGTTTAGGTGGTTACTGGTTGGAAACTAATTATGTATAAATAAGGATTTAAATTCCATGTAACCATTGGCTACTAAGTAGAGCAGATACACCAAACATCTGCTAAATCAATTCTTCTACAACTTTATCAAATAAAATATGCATTGCAAGATATATACTGAAAAATATACATATTTAAATAACAAAGAAAAAATATTTTTTTTAACATATCCACAGACCTAGATAAGATGATTTGGAATTTAGCCTTAACATGTCCTTTTACAATGTGAATTCCATCAGACCTTAATATTGAAGATATTATCGGCACTGGTAACAACTTATTTGAATTTTTATATTTTAAACAGCATCCCCCAACCATAGAGTTGTTTAACCTTCTTTAAATGTTATTAGTGATCCAAGTGATATTTTGTCTGAATGATTTTGCATTGAAACTTATAATCATATATATGAATTTTGCCAACGAAGAACACATAGCCTAACACCACTTGTATTTATTCATTTGAATTAATTTCTGCATATTTATTTTCTGATTTGGCTAACCCTCTCCCAATAACAGTTTATAAAATTCATGAATTAAAGTAATATCATTCTTCTTAGCGAACTTGTGCCCTAAGTCTATAGGTCAATTAGGAGTAAAGATTTTAGAATCAGTATTAAAAAACAAGACTGAGTCTTTTTACTACCTCCTATCTTTCCAAAGAAATTCACCAAGAAAGATTCATCCAATGGACAGGCTGCCTTTCCATTTCAAGCAGTTTTAAGCACAGTTTTTTGGGGGGAAATATATAACCGTGCTAATTTTCTAAGCAAATTCAAGAAACTAAAAATAAATTATAAAAATTGCCTATCCAAAAATTTTCATGGCACCTAGTCACTAAGCCAACACCACAAGGATTACAATAATGAATGTTTTTAACCTAATTACTTCAAAATAAATCTACATTATAAAATTATTTAAGGACTACCACAGGATCAATATTGCCTGCATTGACACTGATTTTAATAAAAAGCAAGATAATATAAAACTCATGCATTATTTATAACTCTGATCTTGCTTAAATTATCTTTGTTTCTATTCTTTTAATAATTATTAAGTATATAGGTATATGTATATATGTAAAATAAAGTAGTATTTGTGAAAACATATATATATAATATGTAAAAGTAAATGTGTGTGTGTATATGCTGAGAGCATACACATTAAAAATAAGAACTAGATGTTAATTAAATAGATTAATTAAAAGAAAGTGAATTCGAGAATAAAGATTAACTATATTGATAAGTAATCAATAATAGCACAGATAACCATCTAAGTTAAAATAAAAAAAGCCACTGCAACTATGGAATATAGTTCCTGATCAGAATGATGATAATGAAAACAGATACAGAAAATACGCATTGGAATGTGAACTCGACATGGACAACCATGTGGGCAATGGATAGCCAACCAGGAAAAATTCTACAACTCTGAGGAGTGCATGTAGAAGAACAAGAGTCAAACACTTGCGAGGTGAAGCTCCAGGTATGCAGACATGTCATACAATGGGTGCTCCAGTCACCCCTCTCCTTCACCTTCACCCTTGTGAAGTTTACCCCCAAAAGTACCAAAGTAAACTTAGGGACTCACAAACAGGTCGTATAGATCTATACTATTAGTTTTGTAAGCCTTTGCCCCATAATGTTATGTCTATGGTGTATGTATATAAAAAATATAATGAAGCAATCACTCAGTAGTCGGAGTGAGCTTCATGTTTTCCTACCTAAAAACTAACAATATACAAGGGTTCAAACCCAGCAATATTTAAATTACTAACAGTGCCATCATATACATATTTATATATATACAAACTATTGTGACATATATATATACTTAATGATTCTGTTATTTTGATACTTTTGAATATTTTAAGCTTATGTTTTTTTGTAAAAAGAAGAATTTGTTAATCACATAAAGTTTATCATTTGTAAAAATTTATTTGTTTTTAATTTCAATTTTGTAAAAGCAATTTAAAAAAACGAAAATATAACCAAGATGGCAGGTTCAAATTAATCCATTGTGAAGTTTTGCTTCACTAATTAAATATTTTAAAAGCTCGATTTTTATTAATTGAAATATTGTTTTCTTATCAAAGTCATTTTTATTTTAACTAAAAATATCTCGTTAATGAAATATTTTTGTTTCATTTATATTAATTTAAATTCTTTCAAGCTGGAATGTGATTTGAACATTATCATCTTCTTATGTCTTGTTTTTAATTAAAAATGGTCTGTAATTTGTTAATTGCTTATCTGCCTCTGGGCAAATGAACTAAGGCATTCCTATCATAGTGAGAAATGTATAAATAGGGTAGATTGGAGATAAGATGGCTTTTGCTCTTTTCCTTTTCTTGCTTTTTGCTTTTTTTTTGCGGTTCTACTTTTCTTGTACCATTTACATAGGAAATAAAATGTCAGTTGAGTAGGGCCCGAATCACCTTTCCCCTGTGCTTCTCAGGACTGCCTCTGAAATGCTGCCACGAAACTGTGGCCATGGAAGAATGCTGTCACCAATGAAGAAGTAATAACGACCAAGATTGCTGACCACCAAGCTGATTATCCTAAACTAAAGCTCAGAGAGCGAACTGCCCAGCCATTGACCCAGAGTAGGCCGAGGTAACAGTTCAATATCCATGTAAAGTTGTCTGTGCTAGCCTATAAATATTAATTAATATGTTTTTTTTATATTTATATTTAATCTTTGCATGTAAGACTCTCTCTAATCCTATCAAATATATATATGTAAATGCTTATATCTATTTAAGTTTAAATCCTACATTTTATTTAGTGCGATAAATTTTACTATTATAATTATTTACCATTTTATTTACTTTTCTATGTAATTTATATGCCAAGTCAACTCAACTCCGCAAGCCTATATGTTAGATTAGTCTTTTAAATCCCCAGTACTTCAGGGATATTTTAATTACTTTAAATTATTTGTTTTTAAGCCATTGCTCGCTGGGTTGAGAACTAGTTAAATAATATCATTGCTGTTCTAGGCAGATTATTATTATAATACTGCCATAAGTATATATTTATTGATTATAAATTTAATGTTATTTAAGAACGCTATTGCTTAAATTCCAGTTAAGATATTTTAAATAATAATGACCATTATTTTTTTTTATGTAATAATCATTTATATGTAGCGCCTTGAGCATTATAGTATTAAATAATGCTTATTGATTCCAAATGCATGTGGGACCCGTTTAATGAAGGGAAATGTAATCGTATGTCATTAAGATATTCGTTTAGTTTTATATTTCAGTTATATAATTTGGTTTATTATACAAATCATGCCGTTATGCCCGATTAAAACTTTATATATTTAGGGCCATTAGTTATTGTGATGCCATTAAAGGATGCATCATAGTTTCATAGCATTGCCACCATAGATCAGCCATCGTCATTATTTGCTTCATCATAATTTGAGGATCATCGGGAAATCCGAATCCTCCATCTTCACTTATATGTTTTAGCTGGCATCGTAAATGCCCTAGGACACCTTCGGAAAGAGTAGCGGAAGCTCTGCATTGGCAACCTGCGCAGACAATTGCATCTCCCTACCTTCCTTTTCTCCAGATATGGCCCACCAGAAGAAGGGGCATACCATTTCTCTTTTCTCACTTAAATGATGAAGCGTCTCCTTGGCCGGAAATGGACAGAATTTTATATTTGCTGCCTCATGCTTGCACTGTCATTCATTGTAGTATAATAGAATCATGCCTAAAACTACGCTGTAAGTTATAACGCTGTGATATAACTAAACCATTTTTATTTATTATTGTATTTAAACGTAGAATGTCACGAAAAACTTGCATTAAGTTGTTTCCCTTAGATGAGTGACTCCCACGTGTGTAAATGAATTTTCCTTATTTTATTTTAATTCAGGAATTAGAATATAACATTTGTTATATTGACATTTGTTTTATAACTTTGATGTTTAATATTTAATAAATATAACGGATGTCAGAGACCAATTTACCTGGCATCGCACTTATATACATGTAGTTTTCTAGTGTGATCGAAGTGTCATCATTCATAGTTTGTTAAATACATGATATTAATTTATTCAAACATTAAAGTGTCACTCTCTGTAAATTCATTTGTTTAGGTCATTATCTAATCATATGATAAAATAGCGTTTCTCTTCTTAAACTCATTATGTAATTTTTTTTTCAAACATTGGCATATAAATAAACCGCACTATATATGTATTAGCGTGACATCCTATAATAACCACAGATGTAAGCACAGTGAAACTATTCTAACGTGAACTAGAATAAATTGTTTTTATATAATATTAAATTAAAGTATCTTTTAATCCTATCCACAGTTCGAATCTTTATTTTGGTTAGTTTTTAAATATAAAAAGGTTTTATATAATTATGCATTATTATAATTCTTATATCTCATTCGGAGATTCATCCTTGACAATCCTAATTAGTCTCATGTCTCTATACCGTTGTGTTCGTCCGATACAATAATATATATCACATAACATTACTAATAATTAATTATCTTCAAGTATAATCCTCTATAAATAAAATTTTGTTACTTTTAATTACTTGCCATGCCGTTTTCATAATATTTTGAGCATTCCTTTTATTAATTGTTTTATGCAATTCAGAGGGCAATAAAGTGCCACTGAACACAGCAATAATCAATTCAACTCAATTAAAACAAACAACTAATATTAAATAATTATTTTATTTTAACTGGTTTTCATCCAATTTGTATGTGGAATATTGTTTTTTGTAACTGATATTATGAATTAATGATTAAAGTCAATTTGAAACTTATAAAGCATAATAAATTTTATCATCTTACAATAGTTTACATTTATCCATTTGCAGATTAATAAATCAATCAATTTAGTAAATTACTTACCCTAAGAGGTAAATATTCTGTAAGTGGTTTACCAAAATCTTCAGGGACACTCCTATATTCTTTTGGATAAATGAGCAAAAGTGACTTAAATAAAAATCTAAGCATGGTACTGGCTAATAGATAACCTTGCTTGCACACTAGATGAAGAGATGACTTCAATACTTTTATCAGCATATCCTTATATGGAAGCAGATATTCTCCGCAGGATCTAACAACCTAAATAAATAGAATTTTCATTTATTTATTTCATTAGAAATAACTATACTTTTATTATTAATTGCTTACTACAGATAATTTTTTAATCATTGAAATCGCATTTCACCATAAAACGGAATTTCATTTAAAATATCTTTTAAAACACTTTCATGATTAAAAATGTCTATTTTATGAATATATTTTTAAAATTTTTTTTATTAATTTTTAATATTTGTATTTTGATTTGTATTTATTTTATGAATCAATTTTAATATTAGTGAATCATTGAAAAATGTTCCAAATTTTCATGATCATAACCTGGGATTTGTATACAAGTTAGAAAACTAGAATTTTTTTCCAAACTATAAACAATCTTAGAACCCCATATTTAACACAGCTAGCTATCCAACAGTGATTGATAAATGGGTAACTATATATTTTTAACTAGAAAGTGGAGGTCCAAAGTAACCTGCCTTGGTCAAATGAGTGTTAAAGTATTGACTATAAAACACAAAATTTATCATTAACATATAATGTGATATAAAAAAAGATGTCATGAATTTGTAGATACTGATCCTATTGTTAACGATGCTTTTTAGTTCTAGCTGTTATTAATTTATTGTAGAACTGAGAATTTAAAGCAATTTAAAAAATTCTGAAATAAGAAAAAAAGATAAAAATAGCATATTAAAGTAAGATGAAGAGAAAAAAAATTTAACTACTATGGTTCATAAAATAGTTAATAAACTTTAATAAAAATTAAATATTATTTAAAAAATATATGAGGCTTCTACTGGTATAATAGGGTTTATGAAAAAAAAGGTAACATTTTGAATTATAAATATGATTAAAATAATAGTTTAGGAACAAATATATAGTTAATTAAAAGAAAATAACATTAAACAAAAAAGAAAAAAAAATCAAAAAATTAATAATGAATGAAAAATATATATATGTTGTAACGAGCACAGACTGCGTTACATTATTTTTTTTTATTATTAAACATTAAAATAAAAAGTTCGCATTTAAAATTTTTTTTTTAAGACAGAAAAATTAAAAATAAATTCTACCTTAAACTCGTATATATATATAAATCGCACAGAGGAGAAAAATTATTAAAATAAAACTTTATTAAAGAAAAAGTATTTTAAAACTAAATTTTAAAAAGATTTGGAGATAAAATTATATCTTTAAATTTATCTTTAAATATATCTTTGGATTTGGAAAACAGGTTAATTAATGTTATGGAAATGATTATTTTAATTAGTCCAAGTGAATAAGCCCTTGGGCATTTAAATGTATAAACAACGGTCAGATAGGAAACAATAGAAACTTTTAGCAAATAAAAAGAAATCCCTATGGAATCGGACCTCAGCAAATATACCACCATCATCGATGACGTAATGTTGAGTCAATCCTTAAGATTAATATAAAAGGAAAAGTTAGTTATTACGATGTGACTATATGTGTTAATGTGGAGTTGAAGGAGAAGGGATTGAAAAGACGCACTCTTCAATCCCTTCAGTTTTGTTAAAAAAAAAAAGAGAAATGACATCGTTTGTTTTTCTACATTAAGGACCAACTAAACTAAAAGACCTCTGGATAAATAAATAAAAAAATAACGGCTAACTCAACCAATCTTTTTAGGACGGCATGGGAATTCATGTTCAAATGGCAAGCAATAGATAAAGATGAACTGTTTTAAACCGTAAGAACTTTATAATTAATGAACATTAAATTAAAAACTTTCCGTATTTAAAATAATTAAGAAATAGAATCCTATCTGACCAACGTTATTTATTAATTAGTTATAATTTTATTTAATGTATTTCTTTTGTAAAATCATTTCCATTTATTTATTTATTTATTTGTTCTTTAAGTTTTATTATGATTTCTGTTTTTCATTAAACTAGTTATATAAATATTAAACTTAAGTCGGGCGTGAATGGCTATATAGATTTGTAAAATTATATTAGGGGAGGGTAATCTTAGGTTATTCGTTTCGTAGTTGAATTAGGTCAATGGATTGGATATATTGGTGTAATTAGTAGATGTACGAGATTCGCTATGGGCAGAATCGCTATTATACACCGCACACTTCCGTTTTGCCTATGGAAGGGATTATAAGACGTAGAACGCAGTTCCTTCCTATGGAGTTTTTTTTTTATTGCTCTCATCGTCAGATAGATGTAATATTCCTATCTGACGAGAAGCAGTTTCTTCTCTTAACCTAATTGTGCTGCCGTATTCGTATTACATTGAACACATCGATATATCCGATGGATTGAAGTTTGGTTTGACTGCGAACCTTTGGCCTAAGATTAAATAAGGATTGAATATGTTCTTTTCAAATGCCAATCTATGTAGTCTATTCATACTCAACACTCTAAATAAAGATGCATTAAATTTAAGTTGGGTATAGATGCTTGCATGGGTTCGTTACCGGTTGATTATGTTTTTGGTTTTCATATTCGATCAAAATATATATAGACATTCAGTAAATACTGATACCTTAAGGTGAGTATCTAAAATGTATTTATTCGGATGTCTTTTAAGTTATTGGTGTTAATGCAAGCATCTTATGGTGAATGCTATTGGGTTACTTATAAATTTCCCTCTGCAATTGACGGTATCAATGATTTTGTATTTTGATCGTTTATGTTTATTTTGGAATGTTTTTGACCGTGGAATCTATGTAACCGATCTATACTCAACATTTTTAAACAAATCTGTGTGAACTTATAATAGCATAAAAATTAAAATGTAAATTTAAATTATAAAATCAAGTTAAGACCCAAAGTAAAAGTTATTCTAAAATAATGTTAAATTTTATATATATGTGCGTAAATAAATGTTTGTATGTTAATTACTGGCAGTGGCTTATTTTATTTATTTTTTAATATTGAAATATAATTAGATAAGATATTATATTATTAAATCTCTGCTACTCCCTGAGCTAGTGACATGGGCTAACGACCGGATATCAAAATATATATAAATAAAATAAAAAAAAATTTTTTTTTTTTTTTGACTTACGTATCTGCCTATTTTATAAATTTTTCTAGGTTCAAATGCCTAGATGGCGCCCTGTAGTGCAGATTACGTTAAGCAGCTATTCCCCGGATTGTTACAATATATAAAAATAAAGTGATTGAAGAAAAAAAGATACAATTTATCACACTGAAAGAAATGGTTTATTGGGGAAAAAAGATTTTAAAAAAATTGACAATTTCTTACTGCAAAAACTAAAAAAAAAAAAGTAAAAAAATAAATACAATAAAAAGATTGAGAGAAATAAGCAAACCATTTGAATAAAAAGTTTTCCTGAATGTTAAATGAGGGGGAAAAGCAAATTAAAAAAAAAAAAAAAAGAGAGTACTTTGGTATTAGACTTGCTGTGATTTATTCATCCAATGATAATTATTCTAACTTTGCGATCTCGTAAAATAATGCCTTCACGGGATCTTCAGACAAACTTAATTGATAAACTTCTTTACCACAAATTGGCGACCAAAATTTTATTTAAAAAACAAATAAGCACATACAAATTTACTTTATAATGACAACATTTATTCTACTAAAAATAAAGACAATCACTGGTGCGGACAACTTTTTGATGTCCTATAAAATGGAAATGAAAGCACCTATTTCTTTGTAATTCTCCACATAAATTCAGCCAAATAGAAATTGACATGATAACACATGGTTCGTCATTTGGCCAAATCCCAAAGTCTTTCGATATTTTGCATGTGCACAAAAGTATTCGTAACCGGCAGCTTGCAGTTTATCCATTTTGTAGTGTATACCTGACATTACTTAGTCAAGCCAGGATTTTTCTGTATGACATAATAGCATAGTTTAAAATGTAAAATTAGCAATTAAAGCAAGATTTTCAGTAACAAGTTTATCCCAATCGGAAGATTACGTAATATTCAGATAAAAAATATTTATTTTCCTTTTTAGAAGATTGAAAATGTGTTTAATTCATTTTTATTTACAGATTTCTTCTGAGATCAAGTTTCAAACACAGCAAGTCTAATACTAAAGTACCAAAAAAAGCTAATAAAGAAATGAGGAAAAAGTAAAAGATATAATAAAGGGGTGAAACGATTAAAAAAAATTGATAAGTTTGCAATAAATTGCATAAAGCTATAAAAAAAAGTGATTTGGAACAATCTTTTAATAGTCAATAAGTAAAAATAATTATGTTTTTAATAGATCATTAATGCAGAGAAATGTAATAAAGTATAATAGATTTATTTGAAAATCAATTTGAAGTTAAAAATTTTAGGAAACAAAAACGAATTTATATCTTTTGTAAGATATTTTTGCAAAACAAAAAAAAAATCACAGAAAAACATTATTTATTAGATATTTTGATAAAAAATCAAGTATTTTTAATCTAATGAATATCTTAACACCTCACTGACGACGCTAGATGCAGAAACCGGTCTGGGGTTGAGGGTATTCTCAAAGCTTGTTAAGAGTTTGTTTTGGGAACTCTATATATAATATTATTAGATATTTATAAAAGAAATAATATATATGATTGGAAAAAGACTATTATAAAATCTATAAATGAGATAAGCATATAATTTTTTAAAACTAAATGTCCATTTCCAGATGGGAAATTATACAGATAGTATATAATACAATTATTCAATTCCAATTTTATTTTAAGATTTATAAGAGACGATTTTATTAATATATTTATTACGTAAATTAAATAGGCTGATTTCGGTTTATAATTTGTTTCTAATTAAAATTTTGCTTAAACTGTATCATAGCTGACTGCAAAATATCCCGTTAAAATATTTAAATCTAAAAACTTGTGAATATCTTCTAAGTAAGACATATATATAAACATCAATTGTCGATTAGATCAATGTATCTATACTTCATTTTGCTTCTACAATATAGTTTAGCGACAGAGAATTAAGCCACTAAACAGTTTTAGAGTAGCTTAAATTCATTTAAGATTTTTATGAGTATCTTAAATATTTCTTTGAATGAAAAAAAAGCTGACCCATTGTATGCAATAATACTAAAATGAGAAGCTAACTATAGTTACAAAGATCAAATTTATTCATTTATTAAAAAATACAAGTGCAGTGTCTTTGAGCTTTCTAAAACTGTTTATGCAAACTTACAGATTTTTCTCAATTCTGTTTTTATGGTCAGTTCTGTTATAAAACGCTTGTTGAATAAATTCATAATCTCATGTTTTGTCACTTGCATATTGCAAAAAAATAAATTCTGTGATGACAATATTTTTATCAACAGCACAAAAAAAGTTTGAGGTTTCCATTCAGTGGATAAAATATCAATAATTTTTTTAATGAATGGGTTTAACAAGATAAATAATGTCAAAGGATGTCAGCCACTATCCAGGTCAAAGCAATAAAAATTGATTTTCATATCCACCAAGTAGAAGTATCAAAACATCTTTCTCCACAAATTAACCCGACTTCATAACCTCTTAGTTTGAAATGCTTGAGTCTGGCTTATTTATATATAAATTTAAGTAGAGAATAAGGTGGGTTCCATCTTTTTCTCGTATTTCTGGCTTGTGTTTTTGAATTGAGAGTTCCATGTGCAGTCATTATTACATCCGATCGGCTGTCACATAAGCATTTTTAAGGCGCAGCTATCGAAGATTTTAGCCTTTTACATTATTAATACTTGTCTTTGCAAAATGTTTTGTCACAAACAATAAAGCTAGGCTCAAGATATACGTTTCACAACTACACCAACAATGACATCAACATTGGCAGTATCTCTCAGTTACAATTTACTATCAACTATCATGCACTCTTATGAAATGTAACAGACACTTTAAATATTAAAGCTTAACATTAGTCACATATAGCTGTGCAGCTAGTTGTAATCTTGAATCTATCTCTCCAATAAATGATAATTTTAAGAGAAAAAAATTTGTATCTCTCAGATCAGATGCAAACTCCACAAGATTAAATAGTCACTTTTTCAACTATTTTTACATTTTTGCCAGAATAACAAATTTGTCAATTAGAGACCTATTTTCAGGCAATACTTTTTATATATATTTTGTTCTTAGAAGAATCCATTATAATAGCATAAATAATTATTCATATATAAACTGTGATAAAGAATAGAAATAATTCAAAAGACATTAATCACTAAAACTATTTTGCCAAGAGCTTTCGGTTCCGTATACTAGAATCATGGCGACCTATTAGAACTGAATGGTTAATATTCTAATGCATGCTCAGTGGAACACTAGTATTATGCTGATTGATAATGTTATTATTCGTTGCAATAAACCAAGCCTTTTTCAACTTCCTCTTTTTATCGTTTGATTCATTGCACACAGCACTGATATTTTGAGGATAAAACTCTTGTCCACAACTACTTTCATGATTCGATAAAACAAAAATTAACTTGGCACATCACTTTTAGATTTTTTATATTGATAAACATGCTGTTGCAATCGCGTTAATACATTAGCCTTCGTTTCACTGTAATAAATAGCATTACAACTAATTTCTTTGCAGGCAATTGAATAAACCACTTCATATCTAACGGTGTGTATTCATATATATATATATATATCCACACATGCATATTCAATTGCCTGCAAAGAAATTGGTTGTAACGCTATTTATTACGATGAAACGAAGGCTAATGTATTAACGCAATTGCAACAGCATGTTTATCAATATAAAAAATCTAAAAGTGATTCATAAGTTAATTCTGTTTTATCGAATCATGAAAATAGTTGTGGACATGAGTTTTATTCTCAAAATATCAGTGAATCAAACAGTAAAAAGAGGAAGTTGAAAAAGGCTTGGTTATTGCAAAGTCTAATAATGTTATCAATCAGCATAATACTAGTGTTCCACTGAGCATGCACTGGAATATTAACCATTCAGTTCCAATAGTTTGCCATGATTCTGCTACACGATACTGAAAGCGCTTGGCAAAATAGTTTTAGTGGTTAATGTCTTTTGAATTTTTTCTACTCTGTTTACCACAGTTTATACATGAAGAATGATTTACATTATTTGACAGAGTTTTTGTGCTATATAATAGCGTACTGTTTTAACAATTGAAAGTACTTGCTGAAAAGTTTAAATCCTTGTAATATTATCAAATTGGAGTCCAACAGTACTACTAACTTTAAATGTTTTTTTCTCGATATGAAAACATAGGAACTCTGACTATCACTCTACTATAATATGGTGATTTTAAAATATTGATACTCTTGGAAAAACTTAAACTGCTTGCTAATATTAGAATCATTAAAGTCACAATATATAGCAAATTCAACAAATTTCAGATAAAATTCATTGGTTTTAATCATCTGAAAATTATTCCTAAAATTCTTAACAAATTAAAAAAAAAACAACCCCAAAACATGACAGACAACAGTTTCACATATAAATGATAACTTATATCCAGAAATTTATCCAGATCTTAACACTGACATATGAGAGATAATTTACTCATTAACTATATCAATTTCCTCACTTTGACTATATAATAGCAAACCAATTATAAATAAAATCATTGACAGAATAACATGGTTGAATTTGAAATAAAAAAAAAAAAGAAGTGGTTAGATTCATTTTCAAACACGTTTAGTGGCAAAATTTTGCTTAACGATATGCAAGATATGCAACACGTTTTTTTTATATAGCTGACATTTTATTTACCTTGCACTTTAGATTGCTAGTATCTCATTTATTATATCTTCTAATTTTTTTTTCTTCACATGAGCACAAGTATGTATGGATGTGTGGATGTATATATACAAACACACATACAGTTTCATGATATAATTATCACATCCATTTACCAAACTCACAACTTAGGCTTCAAATATGAGATAGACAGAGCTTAAAAATTTGTTCAAATTCCTAAGAGATTTAGGATAATTCTTAAATCATAACCAAAGTAGGTGTTTGCTAGAAGATAAAACAAAGATGGAAGATCAATAAAATTTCTCACCACTAGGACACTGGTGAAATTCATAAATAGTCAGTTTCTTCATTGTTACTTGAAGAAAGACGTAGCTGTCGAGATATAATTTCCATGCAATGGGCTATTTATAAACTTTTCATTTTTTATCTATATACATTTCATGTTGTGGAGTAGGAGTATATGTACAATATGTAAAGAAAACAGATGTAAGTATACAAGCTGTAATTTGATTTTAAAAATGATTATGCCTCATTTAAAATAAACTAAATCTAACATACAAGAAATTTAAGTTGCTTTTCTCAACTCTTCTTAACAGATTTTTAGATAGTTAAAAATCATTAAAAAAATATATTAACCTCTGATAAAAGTTGTAAGTTCCACAAAAGTTCGTCATCTAAATGTTCTTCAAGTGCAACTTCATCACCTAAAAAATCCAAATCAGTAAAATTATGTAGTGATAAATGCAATTATATAAATAATACTAATAGGAAAAAAGAAAATTTTCAAGGATGACTAAAAACTATTTCAATGCTAATATCATTACTAATTATAATTATACTAAACATAATTAAAAGCTGTATTTTGACTTTACATAGCTCAATTCTGTTTTTAAATATATACACATTTTGTTTTTTTCTTATGTTTTATTCTTGTTCAAATATTATAAAAATCAATTTGTTTATTTCCTTTTTTTAAATAAATGAAAATTCAATCCGATTTTTATTTAAAGTGTAAAACAACAATAACCAATGATCAATTACAGAATGCATATTAAAACAACAATAACAGAAAAAAAACATATCATTTAATAAAATGATAGAGGTATGGAGAATAGAAAAATAAATGAGAAGACTAGACAAATGGTTTGAACGGAAAGATCACAAATTATATTTTAGTTTTAGGACTTTACAGAATTGATTAAAATCAAGACAAAGGATATTGTTATACATAAAATATTTATTATAAATGCTGATTATATGAATCATGGGAGAAAACCTAAGAGCATCTGAAGACAAGAAATTAGATTTGAGGGATATGGGATCTATAATATTTAGGAATGGAGGATAGATTTGAACGTGAATTTGAGGTAATTGTAAAATTGGAGATTATTTTGTATTTAACTTAAAAATAATTATATAAGAAAATTAATATTATTTAATAACTGCTCGATTCCTGTTACAGTAATAGCCCTTCAGGAATTTCAATAAATGCAAAGCAATTTTAAAAAACTATTAATATGATGCATGCTTTTTTTTTTTTTAAAAAAAGCTGCTTTATAAGTATTTGCAACAGTAAAATTTGTTAAAGTAGATTAATTGTGGCTTTATTTATAAAAAAAAAATGAATTGATCAATTTTTAATATAGCAGAAATAAATCATTTTTTAAAAAAAAAGATTGAAAATAATTATTTAAATATAGCCAAACATAACTTTTAGACTAAAATTAACTATAACTGGCCATATACAGTATTTGCAAGTTAGCTTTTCCCTCCTTCTCCCAAAAAGGCTATTTTAACAGTCAAGTTACAAGTGATATCATTAGAAATATTCATGTCTTAACTTTATAGAATTTTATTAACTGAACAGGTGTCCATTTCAGTACCTTTCTAGGGGTATCAATATATTGTAAAAATCAAATTAGTTTTGAATTTTAATCATGTGATGTAAATTTTATAGCACTTTTTTGAAGTTTAGTGGTATCTCATACTACTGTAGTCTAAACGTAAGTACTTTTATTTCTCCTTTTTACGATTTATGGGGTTTTTCCCTACTTATTTTAATACAAATATTATATTTTTTTGTAAGTAATACTTACAATAATAAAAATCAAATTCATTTATTATAATTGATCATTCTTTTCCTAAAAGAAAGCATTCAACTGATCCCAAGTAGAAGTTATATTCTAAATGGTAACAAAATTACAAGCATGTTGAGGTGCTGGCAGGAGAAGCTATATAAAGTACTCTTATAAATCAATAAATAAATAAGTAAAAGCTGAGTGCTTTTGCGGCGTGTTGCCTCATATTCATAGCTACAACAATAAATAATGCAGAGTAGTGTGTAGATGGTAATATGCAAATTATATGTAAATTGTTTAATTTGTCCAACGCTTAGAGATATCAAAGCAAGTGTCACGTCTGTTAATGGAGTTATTGTTGCTAGTGATAAAATATGCTTCCTTGATTTTTTGTTTACAGTCATTTTTCTCAATGGTAGTAATTTTATTTCTCCATTTTCTGCAATCTATGGTTATATTTTTAATACAAATAATATAATACTTATTAAGCATTTATTTTTATAGCGCTGTTTTATAAATTGTAATACATTAATGATCAGCCTTTTCAAGCTATTGTGCAAGCGCTTTTTACGAGTGTTAATAATAAATGAATACTTTCACTTGGATTCATTTTATTCTTTCCTAAATACTATATCTTGTGTTGGGAGTGAAAGTATTCATTTATTATTAACACTTGTAAAAAGCGCATGTACAATAGCTTGAAAAGGCTGATCTTTAATGTATTATAATACTTATTGTAAATAGTGCTTACAATAATAAAAATCAAATTTATTTATTATAATAACTGATCATTCTTTTCCTAAATGAAATCGATCCCAAATAGAAGCTATATCGGTTATATTCTAAATAAAAGTAATTTTATTATTAAAATCAAAGTGTGTTAAAAGTAAGATGCTGTCTCCAGCCTTGTATAAGTAATTATGAGTTTAATAATTCTTAAATGCCATATTCCGTCTGGTTGATAAATTAATTTCATTCTGAATTAACAACAATGTTGACAAAGGTGTGCTTATAAGCATCAGAGCTACCAAGAATAGGTGATTCATTCTATTCTTGATTCTTTGGTCAACATTTAGAGTGCTTTCAAATCATAGCCTGGAGGTGGGTGATTTACTTTGTTTACACATACATAGAGTTATGTTTAATTTAAAAGTTTATATAAAAGATTAAAAAATAAACAAAGGTCAAAAGTACAATTTAGTAGTAATCCATTATGCAGCATCTTAATGAATAAGTAGCTCAACTGTATCCTCTCTAAAATCTTGAAGTAAATACGAAAGTTGCTTTAAATGAGATACAGAGTAAATGCAATAGCAGACTATCACAGATGATGAATCAAGCGTTAGTGCCCTAATTACTCAACCTGACTTCAAGTACAAAACTAAACATATATATAAGTAGAAAAAAAAAACAATAGTAAAACGTTTTAGTGCAATATTCTATGAAAATTAATCAATAATATCTAAACATTTTAAAAAAGAGTTAATAAATCAATCAATTCGAAGTTGGTATATTTATCGGACATACAATTATTTTACAATTTAGAATATTTTTAAAAATGTGTGTATATATATAAATAATTTACATTTCATTTATCAACAAAATAAATTTTATAAAATACACTTCAATATTTTAACCTCACCTTCAGTTAGCCTCAAAATCATACTGCAAAATTGAGGAATAAATGCCTTTAAGACAGGTTCAGGATTGGCTTTTGAGGCAACTCGACACATATCTGCTGCAAATTTGCCGGCTACTTTAATTTCAAGTACATGACCTGTTACAAATGAAAGTAATCGCCTTAATGCAGCCTGGGGAAAAAAAAAAATATTTTTGAATAAAATATGTGTTACTTAAATTACACACACTTGTGTGCGTGTTTGTGCGTTCATGTATATGGGAATGTGCACATATAAAAGTTTAATTATACATTTTAGCAAAGCAACAAGCTTATAAAAAGTATTTAAGTTATAACAAAAAAAAAAAACAATAATACAAAATTCAATAAATAAACTTAATAAAACTAACAAATTCAAAGGTGATTAATAATTATATTTATCTCAATATTTAATTTTTTTAATGGCGTATCATTTTTAATAAAACAGGTTTCGAATTATCACATTACTGAATGTTTTCGTAGATTACTCATTTTGAAAATATATCATTACAAAATATTTTCAATCTAATTAAACAAGATAATGCTAAAAAATGAAAAAAAGAGGAAACCATTAGATATAAACAATATTCCAAGAAAGTTCACAACTTCGCAGCATAATGGTTAGTCCATTCAACGAACACATCCAAAGCCTAGAATACAATTTGGTAGACTTAAGAAATTTCTTTCAAGTAACTGAGAATTTCTAAGTAAGCTTAAAATTTTGATCAAACTAGATAGGCAACCAGTTATTGATCTATAAATGGTATTTTGCTTTTCTTAGTGTTGCATTTGGCTGAATTGCGGGTTTCAGACCCAAAACAATAATAATATCAAAAAAATATGAACATTCACAAATTCAATACATATAATTTATTAGAACAGATACACATACATGTTACGCCATTAATAAATACAATTTTACAAATAACTTAGTCAATAATGAGCTGGTCATGCCCGAATGACTGAACTCACTTCCAGCTGTATATATTAGCTTGCCTCGTGAGTTCCAGCTGTACTGGACAGCTTGCCTCAAGTCGGCCGTAATCGCAGCAGCTTTCAGTCCTATCATGGAATTGCCTCACTGCATTGACGTATCGGTAATGACTATAGTAGAAACAGTTACGCAGTTGAAAGTGGTTTCAATTGAGAGGAAGTTCAGTCATTCAGTTTAGACAGATGTTATCTCGCTCCCTTGCTTGCTTCCAAAAAGGCTGACTAATTATTGCCCAATTCCCTACCTTACTGGCCGCAATCGGATTCAGAGAGCATCACTGCCTATTGGCCCATACTAACCAATGGTAGAATTTTATACACAAGTTTACACATTGGCCATACCTATGTTTTACCCTTTGGTCATGTTTTACATTGGTTGTCCACATGTTTATACATTGGCTAACGGCAATGAGTGCTCAATTCGATTAGATAAAGAATCTGGATTAGTCTACTTCTGAAAGCAAGATCAGACATGACACTTAGCTTCATGGTAAAACAATATTAAAAAAATGTTGTAAATTTATACTATGAAGCATATGACTATGATGGAGGGGCTTTTATCACACAACGGTTATTAAAAAACTATTATTTTAATTCCATTAGAAAAGCTTATTTACACTCCAGAAAACTCCAAATGAACAAATTCTTGGAGTATAAAAGAGTCATAAATATGAATAATTACACATTTTCAAAAAAAAAAGTCGAATAGAAGAAACTATATGCCGAAGATCAAATAAAATATTAGAAATATCATTTTTTCAAGGTGTGCAAATTAAAAATTATAGTAACATTATAGAGAATATCATTTAATAAAATCAATATCTATTAATAAGTATTTCACCATTTTCTTTCCAAATATGGCCCATTAATTTCAATATATTTTAAACATATTTTCTCTTTTCAAATTTTGATTTATTTTAGGAACCATTTTTCAAAAGGTACTCGGCATTAATTTAGATGAAATGCATAATATGATCTACAAAGATGAAAAAGAATAAAACTGAAATGAAAAATAGTTCGTAAAATAAATCAAGATTGTTTTTTAAATATATTGACATTACAGATAACAAACTAGCTAGCATTTACAGAAATGTTTGCAAACATGTTGCTCTAAGGTAAGTATGAGGAATAAAGGGATTAAAATATAATTTTCTTAATATCGTTTCTGTCGTTAGGAAATACAACAAATTAATTGAAACAATGACAAAATATTGGGCTAAATTTGGTTGCATCTCTTATATTTCCCTTTTTTGATGACCTACTCAAAGTTCTTTTGATGTGAGGTACGCTATTTATAATAAATATTCCTGATCTAGCTGGATTTTAACATTAGTAATAGTCTACTTTTAGTATTTAAAATATACAAAACTTGGATTTATCATTGTTTGTTTGCTTAAAGCAGAAACAGGAAACACATTCTTTTTTTTTTTAATATGCTTTTTCTCAAACTATACATTCTTTAACAGTGTCAATTGCTCATGTTATCTTGGAATCTATTAAAAATAAAAAACTTGAAAACATAATTGAAATATATGACAATGGGTATGATAAAAATGTATATGCTTCAAAAATATACAAAATAAACAATAACAAGAATGAATCTTAGTTTTTAATCCTCTTTCATTGTGATATTAATTTCATTACCAGCAACAGAATTCTCATATATTTATTCATTAAGTTTATTCAAATTTTCTTTCTAGTTTATATAAACTAAGAAAAGTTTTAACAAACTCTTCTATTTTTTTCTTTCTGATTAAAACTCTTCAAAATCCAGGATAAGAAAAACAATTGCTAATATTTTATTTCAATAAAATGAGTGGCATTTATTCAAACTTTAAACCAATGCAATATAAAATTCTATATTTCCAGTTATTACGTGTTTATACAATTTATCCAAACCACTTTGAACACTTTTTAGCAAAATCCTTTATTGTACATATATACATAGACCTTACATTTCGACTGCCCTGCAGTCTTCTTCAGAGCTATGATATAATGAACAAAATACCTAACTATGTAAATAATAATCCTTCTAAACACTTTCCTTCTTTCTTCCTTTATTTCTGCTATCTTCCTATACAATATTGCAATTCAAATAAATCTTCTTATACTTTTTTCAGCAAAAACTTTTAAGCCTAATCTTAATAGAAATGGGGGGGGGGGTTATGAACAGTGATAATATAAGAAAAAGGGGTAGAAATTTGGGGTAGGGTAAAAATAGTTAGGATAATATATGAAAGTAGTTATAAAAATAGATAATAGAGGAAGCTATGGGACAGGAAATATGAAAGAGAGGTTAAAAGGAAGTTAAATTACTAGTAGAAAATGGAGAATAGAGAGAAGTAGAAGAGAATAAGGTAAAATTCATGTGTAATAATTGAGATAATAATAAGGTAAAAAATGTGTTAAGAATACATAAAATTAAAAGATAAGAAGAATAAAGAATGATATATTAATAGTGATAAGGGTAATAGAATTGGGATAGTATATGATATATAAAATATTATATAATACAGAGAGCGCACCAATAGCTCAAACAAGCTCTTAATTCTTAAGTGCAGTAAGAGAAAATATTTAAAATCTCTATCTGAAAAACTCTTATGGTTCAAACAAACTCTTAATTGATAAGTGCGGTAAGAGAAAATATTTAAAATCTCTATCCGAAAAAGTTTTTCGGACAGAGATTTTAATTTTCTCTTATCACACTTATCAATTAAAAGCTTGTTTGAGCTATTGGTACGCTCTCTGTATTACATTTTTGTAAATACAAGCTTATAAAAGCAATGTCACATTATATATGACTTGCTTTATTGAAAAAATATTATATGTATAAAAGATAATATGTATAAAATAAAATATTATGAATATTAAAATAATAGAAAGATAGGAAAGAGTAATTAATAATTAAAAATTAGAAAAGTAATTGTATATAAGAGATATAATATATATTAAAGATTTTTAAGAAGTTAATAGAAAATTAATAATTTTGAGAATTGCTAAATTTGTATAAAATATGAAATGTTTTATGTAATGGTTGTATTGTTATATGTATTTGAATTTAGTAGATCTGATGAAGACTACAAGGTACAATCGAAACTGTAATAATAATAATAAAAAGTTTTTGCTGAAAAAAGTGTAAGAAGATTTATTTGAATTGCAATATAATATATAAATAATACCATTAAAAATGTAAACAATAAAAAACTAAAAACAACATAAAATATATAACAATACATAATTAAACAGAAATAAATATAATCAAATCCAAATAAAATAATCTGGTTAATATAAAATATACAATATAAATACAAAATAGAAAAGAAATATAAATTATACAAGTGTATTCCTAACTGTATACATACATATTTAAGAACAACTATTAATCTAAATATATTATTCATTTTTAATAATCTTCTAATTACTTCTATTCCTTATAAACTTAAACTTTATTCTCATTAGTTCTACCTCAATGATATATTTAATAATTTTATACAGTACTTCATTTATTAATATTCTTTTTAATTTTTAAATCATATAATATCTATTATCAACTTATTCATTCTTCTGTTAAAAATAATACTTTATATCTATTATTATTTTTTTATAATACCTATAAATTGTTCTTGTTTCATAAATATTTTAAATCTACAAACAGTAGACAGTTTTAAAAAGTAGAATGTCGTTAGATTATTCCTAAATAAGAAGTTTTAATAGTATGAAAAAATTTGGTTGGAAAATCAAATGAAAACAGAAGTGTTAATTTTGAGATTGAGCGCATCAATATAGATAGAACAACCGCCCGGGTTCCTTCGCCGCTCCCGCGTCGGGGTGGGTGGCAGGGGGAGTGGAGATATGAGAGAGAAAATGATGATATTTTTTAAATAGGAAAGTGAATTCTTAGGTGTTTTATAATAATTGGGCTTATTCGGTTTGCTTACAAAACTCTGAATTTTATATGTTTAATGGTTGTCCGGTTGTATGAGAATCAGAGTTGGAGCCTAAAATTTTACTCTTTTTTAGTTGTTTTTTTTTAGTTCAAACAGGTAGGTAAATGGGAGGTTTTATATAAAATTATGATACATATAGTGTACTGTGGTTGCGGGATTATGTATACTACATATTTGGTGATTGGGAATAGGGGTTTCTTTGAAGTCTTATAAGTAGATGGCCTAAAAGGTATTTAGGTGATAAGAGATTCTGGAGAAAATTTCTTTCTCTCATGTGTGTAAACGCGTAAAATTGGTATGAGGAAGAGTGGGAAGTGGTTTTAAAAGAAATTATATAAAACTTTTCCGTAATTTTTATGATATTATTTAATGTAATATAAATATAATTATTAAATTTATTGATACTAGATTGTTGGAAGGTATATTTATTATTCTTATTATATTATAAAAAGATTATATAAAATTTTAGTATTTTAAGTATTTGAGATTTGGGTTGTTAAAATATTGAATAAAAAAATAAAAATATTGAATATTTCTCACTATAAATTTTTAATTGATAAAAAATTTTAAAATGATATATAAATATTATGGTATTATGTTTAATTAGAGTTGGAATATTATTATTGTTTGTTTTAAATAGTATATAAAAATATAAATTATTCAAATGTATTATAAATATTATATTTTTAAGACTAAGAAATATTAAGAAGAAATTATGAAGTTTTAGTTATTTTAAATGAAAAGAAATTTATTATTTAGTTAAGTTAAATATAATTATTTAAGAATTAAAATTTATTAATAAATAATCTTTTTTCTTTCTTTGGTGTTTAGAAGTAGGGATTTAAATTTCTTAAAAGGATGGTTATTTAAATGTTGGAATTTGGAAGATGATTAATAGTGAAAGATTTAATGAAAGAATATTCTTGACTACATATGATTGATTTAGTCTTATACGTTGAAGTGATTTTTGAAATATTTGTGTAGTTTGAGATAAAAGTAAAATTAGAGTTTATTTTATTTAAGATTAATGATTTTGCTAGTTTTTTTTTTTTGATTTGCTAGAATATTAATTTGTATATAGATTTGTTTTTGATGTTTGTTTCTCATTTATTTTTTTTATGATTCTAAATTGAAAATTATGAATTGTGATAAAAATATAATTCATTATCTTAATTTTGAGTAAATAATTATTCTATAATTTGTTAGTAAGTTTTGATTAAAATATGATAAAGGAATGTGTTTTGATAGATTTTTAAATGTTGTATAATTTGAAAATTAAAATTTAAAAAATATGAATTGAAATTTTAAATTGAGTAATATAAATAAAGAATATATTATATGATTTTGTTTATATTTCTTAATTAAATTTTTTAAAAAAATAAATATAAAATTATGTGTTGGATGATTTTGGGTTAGTGTTTTGTTTAAATGTGAAGATTTTTAGATATTATGCCTATCCAGAGAGAGAGATATATATAATACATGAAATTAATAAAATAAATAATAAAAAATTATATCCTCATTATATGAAGTGATACTGCACCTAACATTAAGACATAATTATACAAAAACACTTCAAAAATTATCAAGGGAAGAGGAACAAATATAAACATACTATTATGAATCTATTTAAATTTTAAATAGTTTTGTTATTATGAATAAAAAAAAAAAAACTATTGGTGCAAAATTTGTGACCTTTTTTTAAAAAAAAACAACTAACAAAAGCCTTTTCAATTCCCGAGTTTTTATAAAATGAATCATCCTAATTAGTGAATAGAATAAATATCTTTTCAAAATTAATAAAGCCTAAATACTGTGCTGGTCGGATTTGTATGTTCACATAACAAGATCTAGCATCTAGGCAAAAATACCTCGAATCCAATTGTGCGCAAGATACACAGGTCAGGAACACTCATGAATTCTGCCCTATTTGTCTATTTCCCAGATCTATAACATTATGAGCAACAATCCCAATGACATCGATTAATTTACTTCTCACCCACCAGCATCGATCATCGGAGACACAAAAAGACTCTAGGCTAAACTTATATGATAGATTAACTTAATAACTAGCTATACTTTATGAGCAATGAGGGCTCATGACCTAGCATATTAATTATGTATTGAGCGGAGATCATCTAGTCATATTGAGCATAAGTAATAACTTAATATAGTATCTTAACTAAAAGAAAACAATGGTTCGAGTTTGATATATATATATTTAAGATTTATTAATAACAAAATTATGTCGGGTTATTTACCTGACATGAGCCTCGTAAGTATTATATATATGTGTTTGATTTATATTTAACGATATCATTATAATTTGCGGCTATGCCAATAATATATATGTGTGATTAAATGAATTAGAGCTATTAGAATACCTTGTTGGAATACTATTACACCCCCAGAGACGAAAGGAGCATTTACTTAATTTAAACAATAATAATTTCATAAGCAGATATTACATTTGGTTACAATCAATATTATGATTAATTTGAGTTATAGATAATTAATGCGCGGGATGGGTAATGAATAATTATATAAACGATACTAAATCTATCGCATTAATACGTATATTAAACTAATGGAAATATGTCTGTTTAAAGAAATCATCTCATTACGGCTTATGACTATTTCTGGGCGACTAGTAAGACACTGAAAGGCGGTGCGTGCATGGCGGCTGATTGGGTTGGTCCAATTATGGATCCTGGAGTGTGCTTCGTAGATTGAGACAAATGACGGTTGGCTATGTCATTATCGGGCTGGATTTTCCAGAGCGATCCCCATATAAAGCATGCACATAAGACCAAGGATGTCCCCAGGGTGGTTTTACAGCCTGGTTTAAGGACATAGAGAACGACAATGGGGCTCGACTGTGCGATGACCTCCATGTGAGAAAGAAGCACGAACATATATAAAAACAAAGTGGCCTTTATGCACGTAACGCTTAATGATATAATATAAATATAATTCTAAAAAGTAAAGATTATCGAAACGTATTTATTGCCCATAAATTATGAAATATTCGGCGTAATGACATGGCTTCACTAAGCAAACATGGGTAATAACTATACTTAAATATAAAACTAAGATGTTAAGATCCCCCTCCCCCTTACATTGTGTTACTTAATATTATTCATTACTTCTTACACATTTAATAAATCTCAATTTTGGTTAATCAATGCCCTTGTGAAAATATATAAATTATTACAAAATAAGTGGGGGGTGGTAATAGCTAAGATGGGTTTTACATATATAATATAATTTAAGAATAAAAGATAGCGCATTATTTAGGAAGGAGAATGTGAAAAACAGACGTCAAATCTGTTTTTCTACAGTAAACATGAAAAATATAATTAGTTTATTTATCTAAAATCGCGAGCACCTGGGCAAGTCGAATAAGACTTGTTTTGATCAAATTATAAATTATTTACCCGGTAAATGATGGGTGGGGAAACGAAAATGAATTATATGCTTGCGATTTAAGAATACTATTGGCATTCATTTTAAAATATACATACATAAATGTAAATGAAAATTGTTTGCCGCTTGGAAATAAAAGAAAAAAAAAACATTATATAGGAGGCTTAATATAGATTAGTTATATAGAGTTATAGAATACATATTTGAAGACATTTAATATAGATGATTTAAAATATAAATATTACAGAGAAGGCAGGATTTAGGGATTATAAGCGGTCAAAGTTCTTTTACCTTGATTATTTGGAAGAGCGTTTCACTAGGAATCAGTCCATCGGTATTATTTCATTAGATCTAGGGTAGCATTATTATTTGAGAGATAGCATTTCCTTTTCACTGGAAAATATCTAAAGTTCATTAGTACGGGATGCAGAGCTTCGTTCATGGGAACAGCATCTTAGAACGGAGGGACAAGGTGAAATTTCCTACTCACGATACATTGAGTGAGAATTAAAACTGGCGTGGAATATATATAGCAACATAGTTATTTAATGGTCTCCTCTCCTTGTGGATTCAAATCCAGCAGTATATATACTTTTATTTTGAAGCTGTAACTTAG
The DNA here is from genome assembly GCA_028023455.1 of Epiperipatus broadwayi. Lineage (NCBI taxonomy): Eukaryota > Metazoa > Onychophora > Udeonychophora > Euonychophora > Peripatidae > Epiperipatus > Epiperipatus broadwayi. The sequence goes on from JAQFVV010000002.1 coordinate 29,715,055, forward strand.
CAACTACTGCTAGACCTGAGGCGGTTTAAGCACTTAAGTTTCATCTGGAATAGTTTGACCGGATACTCTTATCTAGTAAGATGTTTGAAACAATGCAAGTTTGTTATCAGTTTCTCGAATGATTGTTTTAAAATATATCTTATGATTTTAAAACAAGCTAGCATGGACAATTTCCACTAATGGGTTTATTTTATTATTACCAATTTGTAATCTTTTACTTTAATCTAAGGGGTCTTCCGGGTAATTGTTTTTCGAGAGACTTCTTAACAAGATTGCATCACTTCTGGCTACAAAATTATATATGAAAAAATAATAAGTTTTATATATAATACCTTATATATATAATATAACTATTAATTTATTCACAATCTCCTACACTGAAATATACATATATATTTATTATTTACGCCCGTATACACATGAGAATATTATTATGAAATAAAATATTTTTAAATTAAAATACATACGTGTTTACATTATTTATGTTATAATACTAACCAAAAGAAATATATATATTATTAGCTATGTATATACGTGCGTACAGGCGGGTTTGAATACAGTTAGGTGGTAGGAGATTGGATGTGGGCTGTGAAGCAGGATCTGAGCATCAGATCATCTGCTTCAATATATACTACAAAAAAATTAGTCTACAAAAAAATTAGTCTATTATATAGAAATCCCATGTATCCACTAAATGAGCAAAATTCAACTTTATATTTATGTATATCTATGATTACCAAAATCACACTTTTCTTTATTTCTGCCGTAATATCCTAAAAAGTGTTTGAAGCGGTTTGGATAAATTGTATTTATATCTATGATTGATCACCATTTCTTATGCTTGCCCTTAACTGTTATTAAAACAGGCAAAACTCTCTATATGTATTGCCACTCAGTGCAAGCCAAAATAATCAATGGATGCCAGAAAGCTTGTGCATAAAATCCCCATCTAGTGCCTACTCATCCAATATCCCCAGACCAGTTTCTGGCTGCTGGAGGGTTGCATTAGATCCTAAGAACTAAGTGCAGTGCTCTCAAATCCAAGGCTCCTCACTGACGAAGACCACAAGCCAGAAACTAGTCTGGGGATATTGGATGAGTAGGCACTAGATGGGGATTTTATGCACAAGCCTTCTGGCATCCATTGATTACTCTGGCTTGCACTGAGTGGCGATAGGTATAAAAAGTTTTGCCTGTTTTTATATCTATGATTGTTCTATTTGATGAGCAAAATGCAACTTTATATATATCTTTAATAAAAAACTTAGAAAAAATTAACAAACAATGTCTTTTAGATATCTAGAATGAAAATATATATTATTTAGATACACGTTCACGAACATATGTATATAAGTGTTCGTAGTGAGATAATAGATAATTCAAAAGCAGTGAACAAATATTCAAAAGTATTACTTCAAATATCTGGGGTGAACACTGAGTTAATATGGCATTAAACGTTGATGTTAATCCTATTTCCAACATGCCTTCTTCGGTATTAAGCTTTTCTGTATCCCGATCAAGACGAGTTGTATGTTGTAAAGCACTATTTTCAATAAGAGCAAAGCATCTACAAAGATACACAAGGCAAAAATTATACTGTTAATAAAATTTATGGCTTAAATCTTATACTGACCTTATTTTTTTACTTCAAAAAGCTTTATCATGAAAAGCTTTAAATAATCATTTCTTTTTGTAATCAATATTGTAAATTATATATACATATCTTTTTTTTTTCAAATACCTTTCTTGCCCGAACATTATTATTCATTAAAAATACTTATAAATAAAATAAAATTTTTAATTAAGAAAAGCATAAGTGTTTGATGCTATGACATAAAATGGAATTTTATATAAAGCAAAAACAACATTTAATACAACAAATCTGTTGCGTCAATATTTTATCATAAAATCAAAATACATAAAAAAAAAAAAACTTGCAAATACATGTGTATATACAATTTATGTAAGCATTTGTACATGTGTGGACTGTATATATACATATATATTAAAACAATATGTAAACATGTTATAATTTTTTTATTGTAATATATATTACACATATATAATAATGAAAATCTAATAATATTTTTTTTTTAAATAATACTAATAAAATTTCATTAATAAGAAAATAATAATGTAAATTATAGCATTTTAACTGAATAGTAATTGACTTTAGTTTCATTCAGTTAAATATTTATTCATTAAATTAGATTCTGCAAAAAAAAGAAAAAACCTGGAATGTTGTTTTTTTTTTTTGTTTGTCGTCTTAATGACTACTTTAAAAACAATATTGATTATTATTTTCTTATACTAAATTTTAAAAAAATCAATTATTTATACTATTTATTTAAACCAAAATAAAGAAATGAAAGATACAATAACTTGATCACTATTATATGTATAATTTACTCAATTATTGTACAAGGAAATAAAAATTTGATGTAATTTTCAATGTTAAAATGCATGAAAATAAAAAAGTTTAATTAAAATATCAAAGTAAAAAAAATAAATATGTAGAATAAGAATCAAACAATATATTGCATATTAAAATTGTGCTTACGTAAATTTATTTTCTACCAAGCTTATATTATTATCAATTGCCAGAGGAAAGGTATAATTTTATTTGGAGTTAATGAGGGAGGATTATATGGTTATAAAGATGATTCAGAATAAATGGTAATAACTATAAGCAAACTAAGAAAATGAATGAATGAATGAATACTTGATATAAAATATAAGTATAAAATAGAAAAGAGTAAAATATGAATATGTTTTAATAAATATTTTAATAACACTATTAAGATAATTTTGAGAGAGAAGTAAAGTTTAATTTTATCATATTTAGATCAGATCCACCATTTTTTTTTTTTTGAAAAAGTATCTCTGTCTTAAAATTGTATGTGTTAAAAAAAGATAACAGAAGCAAAGATAAATCGACGAAATCATCTACTTAATATATTTCACTAATCCCACTGTACTAAATAATAATTACTGACGATATAATCAAATTCATCATATTAATGTAAGTGATGGTGAATGAGATTTAAGATACATTAAATTTAATCTAGTCATAACAAGATATATAATATTTAGAATTAAGCTTATATATTTAATTCAAATTAACAAATCCATTAAAAGTCTTGAGATTATTTTTTGTCTTTTATACTGTATTAGTTTATATATCCTGATCTTTATTAATAAACAAAATTTATCAAAATTATGATTTTGAATAATATATTTTACTAATTTTAAAATACTTAAACATTGCTCTTGTCTTATAATAATAGTACTAAACTCTCCATACATGCCACCAAATGCAAGCTTTCGTAATCAATGGATGCAGGAAGGCTTGTGCATAAATCCTTATCTAGCGCCTACTCATCCAAAAAACTTATGGCTAACTATAGAGTTACAGCTCCTAGCTTTATAGTTAGAGAAATAGGTAAAAGGTGGCTGCTGGAGGTTTGCATTAGATCCTAAGATCTAGATGCAGTGTTCTCAAATGCAAGACTCCTCACTGATGAAAGCCACAAGCTAGAAACTAGTCTGGGGATTTTGGATGAGTAGGCGCTAGAAAGGGATTTTATGCACAAGCCTTCTTGCATCCATTGATTATGAAAGCTTGCACTTGGTGGCATGTATGGAGAGTTTAGTACTCTTATTAAGAGCATGTATAAGCATATAAAATGGCTATTATGCAATGTTTTGATTCTTTCTTGTCTTATATTTGATGAATGTAACAAGTTAAGATAATTTCAATCGAGAAATCCTGTGTTTTATCATTTATTATTTTTCTTTGCTTTTCATTATCATGTAATTTTTAGTACCCAATGTTAGCCATGAAAATCATAGAGGAAGGAAACTGGACATCCAATAATGACCAGTAAATTAAATGATTATTCAATTATATTAAAAGGGAAAGTATTCTCATAAGTAAAAAACAATGAGGAATTTTATAAATTATAATATTATAAAAATATAGAAGACTCAGTTATTATAATAAATTAAGTACTAAGATGAACTAGTATCGCTAATATTTCTAACAAAATACTGTTTAATAATGTAAATAAAACCATGCATTAATACAGATATATTTAAAAATTTATTGGCATTTATGATTAACTTTAAAATCTTGATAAATAAAATATGGAGTATTTTGAGCAGGAAATATTTTTAAAAATAATAGTTTCTTTTTTCCTTTCTCACTTCTTCAAAAACAGACTACTTAAAAATAATTTCTAAATATTTTTATTATTTTAAATTCTATTTAAAAATATTATATTGTGATATATAATAATAAGAAATTATGGTAATGTAAAAAAATTTTAGGATGGAAAAATTGTAATATTACTTCTTCTGGCACTTGTTAAAATTATAGATCAAAAACGAAACAAATTTAAAGTAACTTAAAAAAGAAAACACAACTCCAAGAATATCAAGATAAAATACAGAAAAAAAAAAAAAATTAAAGAGCCATAAAAAGAAATATAAAAAATAAGCGTGGGAAAAAAGTATTCAAAATAGAACAAAATAAGAAATTAGAAAAAGCTCATAAAAAATTTTAAAATCTCAAATTTATCAAGAAAGATGAATTGGAAAGGTAAGATTATGAAGAAAAAAATCTCAATAATATATCACAGGAATTTACAAACAAAACTAGTATCAAAGTGACACAAAAAATTACATATGAGAAAATACCAATAGTATTAAAAAGTTTTAGGAGCGCAAAACAAAAATTAAATTACTCATACATTTATAGATACAGAGGTTGCATCTTTCATAAAAGCAATTAGCAAGTGTTCAACAACATGTGAATGAATCAATTTTTACTTAAAAATTAAAATACCATTCAATCAAATAAATATCTCAATCTTCATAAAAATACTAATATTAATGCAGAAAATCAAGAAATATTCTCAGTTCAGATTGATATTACACAAGAATATATATAAGATGAACCATTTCTTTATGCAAAGTTATATCCCATTCTTCTTTGATATAAACACGACTTAGAAGAATGCTAATAAAAATGTTAAGATTAAAACACTATTGATAAACAATTCATTTAATCCAATAATCCTCTTACATTTATAAAAAAAGATGGATCACTATGTTTATTTTTGGATGTTCATTTCTTAAAGAATGATCAACCATTAAATGTGACACTTAAAAAAAAAATCTGTGATCTTATTTCCAGTTACTGACAAATAAATCTTCACCCAAAGAATTGTGAATTTAAGACTAAAAATCTTCACTACTTATAAATAACATGTTTTCAAAATATGGAACTACCTATAACATTAAGAAAGCTAATACATCTTAAGATCCTTAGAATATTAAGCAACTAGCACTTTCCATTAATAAGAAACATAAAAGAATCTGATAGATCCTGGAACTCTTCTTCAATCTAAAAGATGAAAAAGCTGGAAGAATTAGATATAGTAATTAGAAATCAGATACATATCTGTATTCTATAAATTCTTATGAAATGATAATAGGAGAATAAATATATTCAGTGTAACAAATCAGTAATTATTAATAATCAAAGAAAATTAACAAGTGATCCAATATATAAACTGGATCTGACAAATATCTGTAGGAATTATCACATTTTAGATAGTCTGCCTCCCATTTAATTAAAACTACTTTTCTTATTAATTTTTTTTCAAATTTACTGGTATAGAATAAAATTACTTAATTAAACAATATGATAAAAGAAATTATAGGTGTGTATATTTAACAAAAAAAGTTACACAAATTCCAGAAAAAAAAATCAAATATAAATTAAAACTTCTAAACTGAGTGGTACTAAATTACTAACACATTAAATATTTTAAGAATTATAAAGAGCCCTTATCACTGATTTCTTTAGCAAAACATGTAGAAATTTTAACTAGGAGATGGATTCATTAGTGGCTTTATTAAGATAAATTCAACCAGTGTACCCATAGTTTCAATAGTCATTAATTATGTACTTCATAGTTTATATTCCTCCATACCTACATAGATCAGTGACTGTTAAATTCTATTTATGAAGCAGATGAGTGCAACAACCATGGGATCCTGAATCTGTTAATGAGACTCCGGTTGTGCCTTGGAAGATCAAATTCAGATTGCTTTTAATCTGGATAATATTTGTTTGGAACTTCATAAAAAATCCATTTTTTATGCTATAATTCTTCAATTGTAGCTTCTTGATTGAACATCCAAAAATAGGACTTTGATTTGAAACAAGTCTTAGATGATGAAACTATATCTTCATTTATTGGCAATTGCTATCTGCCTAACAATTTATTATGCCTTTTCTATGAAACAACTTCTGGTATCTAATGGAAGATTTATGTGAAAGACTAGGAAACCACTGCAAAGGAGTCGATTAGAATCTTCCAATTTCTTATGATAATATTTAATTGAGTATTCAGAAGTTTAGCATGAAAACTTTTTCTCCAGATAGGAACCCAATATTCACCAGCTGAATATGTTAATATTAAAGAAGCTATCCACAAGTATTTGTATTATTACCTCAAGTAGCACCAATCAACTTTCCAAAAAAGTTATTCCTAAAAAATTAATTTTGATCTAGCCTTAGATGAATAAGGTAAATAATTCAAGGCTACTCATAAATAGTCATTTATGATATTAAATGAAGTAAATGCATATCTGATTAGAACTAATTAAAAAACTAATTAAAAAACAAAGAAATTGGTACGATTCCTAGTAAATTACTAAATAGCACATTGAAAAATAATTTGAGAAAATTAGTTGGCATTTGTGATTTACAATCAGAAGAATTGATCACTGAATTTTTAATTTTAGCTATTATAATTTATTAGAGAAAGGCTTAATGCAACAAAATATAAAGATTATGGGACATTTAATCTCATATCTTCTAAGATATTATAGAAAGTTACAGACATTTTCTACTTCTTCTTCCTTTTCCTATGTATTGATTTCTACTTTAACATATCATACCATTTACACTTTTCTTAAACACTTTATCAATACTTTTATTTATATCAAACTAACAGTCGACTGTCCTACAGTCATCATCCAAACTTTTGACAATCCTATTTCCAAAACCCAAATAGGATTGTCAACTGCAGGACAGTCGAAACTGTTAGTTTGATATAAATAAAAGTATTGATAAAGTGTTTAAGAAAGGTGTAAATAGTATATGTTAAAGTTACAGACAGATATAAAATCTACAGAATTGAAGAAAAAGTATTGATATTCCTAAATGAAACACAAAGAATTAGTTAAGATTAATGATATAAAAGAATTATTGTATAAAATAAGAATATCTGATAGCACAATTAAATTCGAATATAAATACATTTACTTTTATTGCACCTAAAATAAAACTTCTTGACACTCTGGACATCATTAGTATACAATATTATATCTGCCATTTAGCTTGAAAAAAATAATAAATAATACAGATTAAAAAAATCTTTTTATATTAAAAGCTTTTATTGACTGTGCAATAAAAAAAATTGTTTCTTTAACCACAATTGAAGTTTTTAGATTTAACTTGAAGTAAAAGTGTGGGGGGATTCAAAAATGAATTAAGTCAATCCCAATTTTTTATAACAAAGGATTGACTCAATTAATTTCTGGATTCCCCATGCTTTTATTTCAAGTTAAATCTAAAAACTCCAATTGTGGTTGAAAAAACAATTATTTTATTTCTTTTTAATACAGTCAATAAAAGCATTTAATATAAAAACATTTAAGTTTTTAATATTAGCACATTTATTGAAAATGTAAAACTATATCATACTTTAAATTGACTGGACACTTATAGTTGATATATATACATATATCAGTAGATATTTCTGCTGTAAGTTAAATCGTGTACCCCTTTATATATATATCATATTTAGTATGCGTACTTAATAATACATAAACAGTGAGTTTAAAATAGTTTTTAAAATGTTATTAAATTAAAAAAAAAAAATTAAACTGCCCTCTTGTAATATTTACTTAAACCAAATAAAAATTCTAAGTTATAATTGTTAACTACAAAACATGAAATTATTGAATATTTTTCATATTTTTCCTGCCCTCTGTTGTATATTTACAAAATAGTTGACATACTGAATAGATACATGTTTCAAATGGATTAAGATGTTATAACTTAGTTATATGTCAATTTTCAAGCAATTCTACTGAATTACATTAAACCTCGATTTTAGAATTTCATTCTAACTTGAAAAAGATCAAAAGTTAACAAACAGATTTCCCAATAAACAGTTAAAATATTTAAAAATAGAAAGTATTCTTATTAGAGACATTGAAAGATCATTATAAAATCCTTAATTAATTAAATCATATAGTTAGTTAATTTCAATAATCCCCAGTTTAACTATCTTTTTTTTTCAGCAGTTATCATTCTCAATGAAAGTAGGAAATAAAAAATATATGTTAAAGTCATATAACTGCTCACTTACAATATCATTTTAATTTTGTAGTAATATTATTACACATTATAAATGAATTTCATAATACAATCTTTACATAATTTACTGTTACGCATCATATACTTAAATGATGTAAAGGGTTTCTTAAAGTTTATGATGTAACTCTAAAATTAAGATACTAAAATAAATTGCATTTAAGAAAGTGGCAAGCCATGTTAAACTACCACTATAATCAAGTGTTACTGCTTCCCTAGATACATGACAAGTTTCAACTAAAAACTTATAATACACATATATTCTACTACAGTAAATGATTATAGACCTATCTACTGTAAACATGAGTAATCAATGGATATTAGATGATATTTCCAGACCAATTTTATGTTTTGCCTTCATCGGTGAAGACTAGGATTCAAAGTTGGAAGTAATGCACATATGCATCAAGGAGCTATCTTTTACTCCTTTATATAATTCAAGCCAATATTTTGATATTCAAAATAACTTAAGTTTTGAACCCATGTTCGTTTCAATATATTTTAGACACCTCAGTTTTATGATGACTATTGGCTACTTCTAACTGTTGGTTATAAAGATTAAAACTAACAATGATATTCTTATAAGTTTCGAAGAGCGATTATCTTTACTCTACCCCCGAGCCAGCTACAGTAAGCTTGATTAACCAATAGACACAGATGGTATAGCGCTATAAAATCATTATCTCCAAACCATTTTTAGCTTTTGTCTTATTCAAAGAAGACTAGGGTTCAAAGCTAAAAGTTACACCACTTATGAATCTGGCGACCACGTTTTACCCCTTTATAACATTCAAGCTAATATTCTGAAATTCCAAAATTAAGGTCACCTGCTTGCATAGTTACTCAGCTCTTATAGATCATCAGTCTCTTTCTATATAAAACATCCGTTTTATAAACAATTTAAATATACAGAAAATGACCTGATGTCAGATGTATATAACTATGCAAGTGTAGTTAATTTGGCTTCAAAACCTTAAAATATTTCTGGAATTTCAGACTGTTAACTTGAATATTATAAAAAAGTAAAAAGTGATTGTTAGATGCATACATAAATGCATTAGTTAGCTCTGAACTCCAATCTTCTTTGATGAAGGCAAGAACTAGGAAGTGGCCTGAAGATAATGATTTTATAGCACTATATCATCTAATGTCCATTGATTACTCATGTTTTCCGGTAGCTGAATCTAAAATAGGTGAAGATAACTCTTACTAGAAGCATAGAAGAAGCACATGAAAAAAGTCATGTAAGATTGTTGTTGATATAAATAAGTTGCGCTAAATGAAAATATTCATTCTAAATTTTTACCAATACCAATAGCAAAGATTTTTAATAATAATTAATAATAATAATAAAAAGGTATTTACGTACTAACCCAGGCGGGGAAATTTTAGTTTTCATTAAAATCATTACGATTGCTAAATATTTAATAGTATGTTTTATTTAATTAATTAATTTTAACTTTCAAAGATAAGTTGTTGAAAATTTCTGGAGTATTTTTATATCTACTATACATTCTTTATTAACATTTAGTTATCCCTGCTTTTGTCACGTAAATAAATTGACATTAATACAGAAAGTGGAGTTGTTATTTACAACTTTGTTAAAAATGATTCTTTAAATCTTTGAAAGTTAAATTTACTTCTTAATTAAATAAAACGTACTATCAAATATTTAGCAATCATTAATAATCATAAGTAATGAAAACTATGATTTTAATAAAGACTAAAATTTCACTGCCCGGACTAATATGTAAGCATCGATAAAAAAAAATCATTTATATTCCGTATTTATTTCTTAATGAAAGATTCAAAATAAAAAAATAGCAATAAAACTATTTCTGTATACTTTAACAATTTACTCACTTGTCCATAAATTGTAAAACAAAATCTTCAAAACCAGCTGTCGCTAAGCATAATTCTTGCTCCCTCTAATAAAAAAAAAAATATTAATTAAAATATATAAAAATTTAATTAATTTCTTTTTATAATAATAAAAAAAAAAATAGTACCTACTTCTGTTAAGTCATCTCTGCACTCCAATGCTTTTGAACAATCGACAATTGGAACAATAGTAGTATATGTTGATATAAACTGAAAAGTTACCTAAAAATAGTTTTGTGTTTTTTTAAAAAAAGGAATATAAACCTTAATTTTCATTTTTTAAAAAATATAATTAACTAAACGCATATTTACTGTAAATGTATTTTATATTGTATAAGACTGCTAAATTTTCTGTTTGAAAGCCAAGTGGACCAAGCGATAATATTTCATCATTATTTGCAACTATTTTAATACGTTTATCTCGAATTTACAGTGATATTATAAAATAATCAAGTTCCTTAGAGGTCATATATTGGTTTCAATTTTATTCAAGCCTCAACACATACACATAACTCCATGTATTTTATAATTTATTCTTATGATGAATAGATAATTAATGTTAAACTTTGAAATATGAGATAAAACTTCAATTATTTTTGTACATGCCAGTATATATGTATAACCAAACATCACATGATATGTATAACTCATTTTATTTACACGTAATTCAATATAGAAATTGTATCAAATTTTATTTATTTCTCCTTTTGCAGACATGATATTTGGGTGAAAATACATCTTAATATTAAAACTTTAATATAATAAACTACGGGAAAAATTGTATATTTTCAGAGATAATTAATTTGATAAAGAATCTTTCAATTTTTTAGGATAAATCGAAAATTTTTCTTATAGATATTTAGTACATTTTAATTTTTTATAAACATTCAATATATATATATATCTTTGTATCAATAATTTCAATCTCTGTAATCAAGTTGCAATCTTTACTATCTATATAAATATATGGGATCATAAATAAAGGTGGGATTCTATTTTTATTGTTAAAACGTTGCCTTGACAACAGTTTGAGATTGTCAACTGTTATCTATATTGGGATTGTCTAAGTGTTGACTGGTTTCTAATGGTTATATATATATATATAATATAATAAATTTAGAAAATATTTTAAGGCAACTCTTTTACTGTTTGCTTCAAGTAAACTCATTGACGGCTTTAACTTGCTCTAAAACCGGCAATTTTTACATTATCATAGCGAATTTACAGTTATTTTAAAGCTTAAAAAGTACCGTAAGATACTGCCTCTCTAGAATTATTTTACAAGTAAAAAATCAATAATATATAGATTTGAAGCTACAATAATGGGAGAAGGCAGCTTTTCTAGATGCTGATTGGTTGGTTCTCACTTCGAACAAAAGAGCCTGTCAATAATTTTCACCGCTCCAACTTCTTTGTTTTGATTTTGAAGACGAAAATGAATGTTTTAGAGCGTTTTTTAGTATTTTTTTTTGACATATTATAAATTATTTTGGTAAAATATGCTGAAAATAAAATTATTTTAGAAAAATAGTTAAGATTTTAGAAAAAATTATTTACTTTTACATGAACGTAAATTGAGAAAAAAAATCACTGAGGTACTCAACATTTTCTAATAGGTTATGAACGTTCTTTTGAGGTTCTCTGCTATAAAATATTTTTATAATTATAAATAGAAATTTATTTTTGAAAAAACTTTTGTTCACTTTCATATTCCAACAAATTATTGATTTGCTTTTTACAAACAAAACTAAAATGAATATAATATTAAAAGATGAATATATTTGCTGATTCTGTAATTGACCAATCAAAAGTTTAGTTTTAACTCACTTGACCAAGCAGATTTTGTACGTCAAAAAGCTTAAGGTGGTCATATAGCCAGTATTTGGCTTACATTTGTAATAATCAATAACAATCATATGAATTATATTTTATTTATTTCCTCTTTATATTTGATAAAAAAAAAAAGTATTCAAAACGTTAAACATTAATGAAAATTTAAATACAAAAATATATTTTTTAAAAGTAAAATAATAAAAATAAAATGGCATTATACAGTATGCATATATCATTTCAGTATATGAGTAGATTAAATCTACTGATCCATTTGAATTTATTGACATTTCTTAAAAAATAAAAAAAATTACAACTCACAAATGATACAGATTATATATAGTCTAGTTTAAACGTATATCAATTTTAAAGCTCTCACAATTTTCTTGTAATTTCAAGCAAGTTTTAAAATTTAGATTAATGAAAAGGTCAATTAGCAAATGGAGTAATTTTATTGTTAGAGTAATGAATACATACCACTGAAATATCTGACAAACTTAAATATATGACAGATTATTCTGCAGAAATGCCATTTATATAATTGCCAAAAGTTAATTTCAATAATTTTATTTAAGCCCCAGACTTTGAATTGCATACTTTTTTCATTACACTAATTAAATATGCACGATAAATTAAACAAAGAATCAAAATTTAAAAAATACAATGGAGTCATAATATCCATTATATTTTGTTCCAAGATCATTTATGTACATCATATATCACATATAATAGCTAATGTTTTGGTGATATACTAGATTAGAATAGAATATGTATTGTTTATTGAACTGCAAGTGTACAGAACTTTTCAACATCTAAAATACATATAGCACAAATGCTTTTTTATATGTATACTATACATATATAAATTAAAATTATAAATTTAAAAATAATAATAATAGCATAATTATTAATCATAAATTGAGGATATGCATTTACATATATTTTACAAAGTGTGTTCACTTATTTATTCATTTAAAAGAATACAAAAAAAAAAACTTATTGGATCTTTTTTTTTTTAAAAAAAAAAAAGAATAGCGAATGCTTGCCCTTCATTGCAATCAAATATGCTCTGAGTGATATTCTTCTTTTTTTTTTTTTAATAAGTTTCTTTGTAAAACTTTTGACATTATGCTCAGAAAACATTTTATTATGCAGAATATTGCACATCAAATTTGGAAAGGATAATAAAGGAAAAATAAAATGTGCTTTCATCATAGACCAAAGAATTATTATTAACAAAGATAATTGCATATGACGTTCAGAGAATAAAAAATGGCTGCTCACATATCGTACATATTAAATTTATAAAAAAAATTTATTTATTTATTTACATTTTTGTTTAATTACACTTTTTAGTGATTGCATACAACTGAAGTCATGTATATAGATATAGCGTAGTTTGTGACTTCACTATACGAATTAACCTTTCCATATTTTTTAAACTGAGAACCTTGAGCAGTATTTATTAGATAATAAATTAATGGAAATATATGTTAAATACTTGATGCTATCAATTTTTATATCTGAGCTTAAATCATTAACATAATATTAATCAATGACCAAGCTCTTTAATTGCACAAAGCACATGATTTGTCAAATTCAAATATTCATTGGCTTATTTTCTAATTTTTTTTAATATTTAAACATCACACATACAAATATTGTATATAGTCTAGACAGGAAACAGATCAATTTTTATTATCAATTACATTTGTTACAGACACAGATAATCTAACAATTAGTTTAATTCTTTTATTGACAAAACCTGATTAATTCTATTTGTTTTTATACCGATTTGCTTTTGCATCTTGGAATAAAGTAATATTATGTGCTGTGTATTTTAAATACTTATTACTTTTTAAAAGCAATGTCCTCTCAAGCAACTAACAATTTGATTATTTTATTTAATATGTTATTATCATTTCCATTGCATAAGACTTTATATTTCTACATTTTAAATTGGCAATGAATGCTAATAAATTTGAATGTCTGCATGTTTATTGACTTCTTTATTATTTTAATGCAGAGATTTTCTAATTTTGGAAACTTGTTATTTAAAGTAAAGTGAAAATTTTTCAAACACTGTTTAGTGGTTAAATGTTGAAAATAAATAAATTGTCCTTTTTTATTTTTTAAATTATTTGTATCACTAGCTCTCTTCTGCAGACTGTTCTTTTAAAAGGTACCTTCTTGGCATAAACACTGAATTTATAAATATCTTTAAATTTAAGTTATTTCTGTATATTTTGCAATACAAAATTTATTTCAACATCCAGGATTAATAAATGAAATAAAATCTGTGCCTCCACATTTAATTATTTCATTCAACAATCTCAAATTATTTAGCATTAATGACAAATATTGGCTTTTATTTATTTAAACACTAACATCTTTCTTTAAATCTACATTTTATAATTACCATATTGTAATACATCAGTTTTAATTAATCTAGAGATTACTTTAAATCTATACAAATTTAACATTAACCGAATAGTTTTCTGTTATAATGTGAAAACTAAATTAAAGAAATGTAATTCAAAGTTTAATACTGACAATAAATTTTCTATTAAATTCTTTAAAAAATGTATATGTCAAATATTTTGCAATTTTATTAGTGCAAATGATGTTATTTTTTAGTAAGTTTTTTCTTTATAATGGTGTTCTCCAAGAAATATTTTGTTTTTCACAAACAACACTTAAAAGATCAAAGTAAATAAAACAATAATTTGCAGCCATCACTAAATGGAAATTTACACGTTCAACAAAATCTTGTAAGTTTCTTTTATAATTCAGCTTGAGTGCAGATTAGTTAATAAGCTCATAATTGGGTCTCTAGATGCCAATTATGAAACAACATTTTTTTTTAATTTAGTGAAATAAGCTTTTCTTATAAGTTTAGATATAAGTCATTGCTTGCTTGAATCCAAATATCCTAAGATAGTCAATTTAGTAAAACAATTTTAACTCTAATGAAATTAAATTTTCATTAAGCTTTACTAAAATATTTCAACTTTTAAAAACTATAGATAATTTTATTTTTACATTCGTTATCTTAAAATTAAATTATAAGAAAATCGTAATATACGGAAGCCAAACAATTTTAGCCTTAATTAAATATAAAATACTTGCCATCAGCAAGCTAAAAATATTGTTTTATTGATAGTACTTGAAATGATTAAATGTGGTAGCAATTATTTATGAAGAATTTGCAAGACTTTTTTAGTTTATAAATATTATTTTCTTTTAGTATTAAAAATAAATATATCAGATTAAATGTCATACAAAAAAAAAATAAGTGATATATTTAGCAGTAATTAATTTTAAATTGATAATTAAACATCAAAATACATATTTCAATTTAAAATAATTCCCTATTTCATAGAATTGAAAATTATTTTATAATTAAAATATACATTATTTAAATCATCATTAAAAGCCAGTCAACACTTAGACAATCCCAATATCAATAACAATCAACAATTTCAAACTGTTGTCAAGGCAACCTCCTTTTAACAATATATATATATATCATTAAAACCAATCAACACTTAGACAATCCCAATATCAATAACAATCAACAATTTCAAACTGTTGTCAAGGCAACCTCCTTTTAACAATAAAGGTGAAATCCCACCTTTACTAATAGTCCTATACATTTATATAGTCACTAAAGATTGCAACTTGACCACAGAGATTAAAATTATTGATACAAAGAATTATTTAAAGTATATTTATTATGGACTTTGGAATAAGCAGTAATAAGAAACATCACTCTACTCTCAAAAGTCAAAATAAGAGTCATAGATCACATGACCCTATACTCTTAAGCTTGTAAGATTACTTTTCAGATAGGATATAAAGTTGATTATAAGATTGAACAGATTAATATTACTTTATGTCAATTTAATAAGAAGTCTAATGGTTTAAAGGAGCTGAAGATTAATAATAAAAAATGGATATGTATTCCATATATTTCACATGCTCGAGTGAAATTTTTTACGGATATATATAAGGACATGTTTAATGTTTCACTTTGTGTTACAAATAACATTAATAAGTTAGTGAATAATTCTAAAAGTATCATATCTGTCAAGCAAAAATGTAATGCTGTTTATAAAAAATTTTGTATATATATGTTATCATGTAATATAACGAGCGTGCTAATAGCTCTAAACAAGCTCTTTACGATAAATGCTACAAGAGAAAATAGAAGCTATTAAATCATACGATGTATAACTTGGTTTCCTTACTCTTATCTTACGTTATCATATGCTGTATAGAAAAAAGATTAAAGGAGCATCAATTCTTATATAAGTATGTAAAAAGTAAAATTAATAATGATTTAATGACTGCTTCCGTTTTCTTAGATCATGAAAGAATATGTAATTATAAATTTAAGTTTGATCTTGAAAATGTTAAGATTGTTCATGAAAAGAGAAACCATAATAAAAGAAAAATTAAGGAAGTAATTTTCATAAGTAGAAATAATATAATTAATAGACAAACCGCTAACGTTAAAATTCAGAAATCTTGACATTTGAGTTGATGATATTTGCTTCCAATTATGTTTTTTGAATTTAAATGGTAGTTAAGAAGGGTTAAACAATTAACCAAAAGTACTTCTGCGGATTGAAAGATTGTGTACAATAGTTAATCATTGTTATATTTATTATTTTTTATTGTTATTACAATACAGATACTTATATATATTTGTTCAAAATTATCATACAAAAATTCTAAACTAAACTAAAAAATTAAAAGTGAATAAAATCTTAAATTCAAACATTGTTATAGGTAATCATTTATTTTTTAAAAACATGAAAGTATAACTTACCATACACTTTTTAATATCATTCGGATCTACACCTGGAAGAGATAACATAAGTAAAGGAATCAAATGGGATGGTCCTTCAGGAAAGAATTTGCCTCCTTGAAGTAACGATCTAGCTACAGATACCATGCAAGCCATTGTGGCTGTAAGGCGATGTGGTTCCGTAAGAGTTTCTAACGCTGGGTAAATTCTTTCCAATAAAAAAAAAAATGTTAATATTTTTTTATTTTTTTTTTTCTTCAATTATTAGTTTGTCATTAAAAATATTTATAAATTTCATTTTTAGATCTATAAATTCTAAAACGTAAAATATAACTTTACCTTTCTAGTAATGGAGGAATGACTATTTCTGGTCGAATAACAGAAAGGTTTTGTAAAGCAGCCGAGGAATCTGCACTCCCAGTTTTACTAAACATAGCTAATAAAACAGGATGCTTAATACTATCTACAAATTGTGTTATGTCATTTTCAGTCAATTTGTGAGATTCCAAAATGGGAGGTTCCCATGTAGGCTTTTTATACCTTTCTCTAAAATAAAAAAATATATTTTAAAAAAATGTCCATAATAATATGTAGTAAATGATTGAATCTATAATATCAAAACAACAGAAAATAAAATGATAAAACAATCGTTAAAAACTAACTACAAAATAAAGACTTCTTTAACAGTTCTCTAAAGATGAACAGTAAGAATAAAACATTATAGGTTTGATATCTGCCAACTTATGAATGTTTAAGGCTTTTCCTTCCTTATTTTACTTTAGTAAAAAACAGCTTTTTACCTATTTTCTAAACATTAAGTGGTTGGTTCATTAGACTGGATAAAGCTAGGCTATTTTTAAAAAAAATTCTAAACCTATTAATCTGAAAAAAATTACTTTGAATTTAAACTTAGATCACTATGCCATGAGATCCTTCAATTAAAATATGCTATCATGCAACTATAAAATTAATTAGCACTACTATCCTCAATTTTTTTGAATTTACTTTCTTCGATATTAATTTTTATTTTTCAGTACATACTTTTTCACTTTATAAATTATCACATTATTTACTGCTGCTACAATATATTACATTACATCGATTTTTTAGATTTATTATTTAAAAATATACATTTATTTAAAACATACAGAAAATTAAAACTATTCTTTTACTAATAAATTTTAATGAGATATTATTTTATATAGCGCTATGTTTTTTATGTAATAGTGATATTAGCAATTAAGCCAATGCACATGTGCTTTAAAGATAATCTTTAGCCAGAATCTCACGATTTGACTCACGTACGCTTGACGTCACTCCAATTCCGTCATTTCTAGTGCTAGAATGAAGATTTTACTGTCATTGGAAAGGTTTTAAAAAGTTCTGTAAGATGCTGCCCTCTCTTGAATTATTTTACAAGTAAAAAATCAATAAAACTGCCAGTAAAGCTTAACAAAGAAGAAAGCTTGATGTTCATTGGCTCTTAGTCTTCAAGGACATTCTGATTGGCTGTCAAGGACAAAGAAACCGCCTAATCAAAAAAAAATGCTTAGATTTTCATTTCGAAAATGATAAACAAATGTTTTAGACCTTTATAAAAGTATTTTTTGACAAATTATAAATCATTTTGATAAAAAATGTAAAAAATAAAATTATTTTAGAAAAATATTTAAGATTTTAGTAAAAATATATAAGATTTTAGCAAAAAAAATATTTACTTTTCCGTAACATAAAACTGAAAAAAAAAACATTTACGTCAGCAACTCTTTTTAATTCATTACTAACTTTCACTTTTAAACTTGCCGCTATCAAATATTTCTACAATAAATAAATAGAAATTTATTTTTGAAAAAACATTCATTCACTTTCATAACCTGACAAATTATTAATATACTTTTTACAAATGAATCTAAAGTGAATATAATATTAAAAGATTAATATATTTTGACAGTTGAGTTTGTGTCTTGGCCAATTAAAAGCTCACTTTTTTACCTCATTTGTCCAATAAAGTAACAGCCACTTAAAAGGTTAAAGATAAATTATAAATGAATACTCTCGATTTTTCCAGACACAAGATATAATATTTTAGAAAGAATGGAATGAATCCACCCATAGCGCTATATAAAATAATGTCTCATTATATATGTTTAATTTCAACTAAAGAATGACATGTTGTAAATTGTAAAGATTTCGCAAGTGTCATTCGTTCAAACATAACAAATGTAATTTAAAGTGATCGTTTAACACCTTCATGCTCTCATTTCCACACGTTTAAGATTTGCCCATACATAAACATTTGGATCGAAAGAATGGGTGGATTCATTCTATTCTTTCTAAAATGCTATATCTTGTGTCTGGAAAAATCAAGAGTATTCATTTTGAAACAGTGAGATTCGTATTCGAATCTTAAGTTTCACCTTTTTCTGTCGTCTCTCACTGACCGGTCTATCCCGCCCAAATTTAAACTTTTTGATATCGAATTGTGTGTGTAACAATATTAAAAATGTATAAATATATGTAGAATTCAGCATAAACACGCACACATTTCGATCTCAAATTAAACGCAATAAATAGGGATAAAATAATATAATTTAGATTTCTTTTAGTTATATAATTTTGTATAATTTTAATCATTTATTTTGGATTATAAAGTTCGTATTTATTGCTTTGTTTAAATTTCATTTAATAATAATTCTAAAAAAATCTGATGTAATATTTAATTAAAAGTTAAAATAATCTTATGTTCCCTTTTTGTCTTTGAAATTGAAAAGCATCGGTCAGTGATAGATAATAGATTAATTAAAGAAAAATTCCCCAAAGTATAATTAGTAAATGTAAAATGTAAACAATAGAACGGCAGCTTTCTTTAATTAAAAACCAACAAAATGCATTGATTATCCTCAGGGCAGATTAAGTAGAACCTAAAAATATCTTAACAAAAATGTGAAAGATCAAGATAAGAAAAGAGGCCATCTTAGACTTGCTGGAGACATTCACTTAAACTTTAGCTTTGCTCTCGATCACTGAGAGTCTCCAAAAATAATAAAATAATTTGTTCCTGCCAAGGTATGACCGAGTAAAGCACCTAGATTATTCTCCATCGGGAGATGGCCTATCGGATGCTGAACTTTCCATTGCCCGTCATAAATTCACCATGAAGATCTGCTGCCTGAAATGAATGAGAAAGCTGCTGCTGCCATGAAATTAAATGAATATCTAAATACAAGAAAGAATTGCCACTCGTGAACTTTTTTTCTGCTAAACTAATGGAATCAGAAAACTTCTTATAAAACAGGTACCTGTCTGTGTTCAAACTCTAGAGTACTCTAATAATATGCTATAGCTCTTCTTCATACTACTTATCTAAATTATAAAATGTAAAAACTACCATATGTATAACTAAAACTGAATAATTAACTTAATGTGTAAATTTCTCTAATAATCTAGCTTACCTCACTCTAGCTTTCTTGGGTGCGTATTTCTATAATCTACATTTTTATCTATAGTTATTATTTAATTATTGCATGCTCATAATTGTCTCAAATTTCAAAGTTTAAATCTATGATCGCTTAAAACAATGAATGCGTGTCCAATTTTCATTAATATTTACTTTCCTAAATAACTTTACTTTCATATAAATCGACACGCATTCAGTGCATCATTTATTGTAATGCAGGGTCTACTACTTCGCAAATGGCTGGCATATTAGTTGTAATAACTCCCAGTTTATATATATTTTGTATTTATTAAATCTAATGAATAATTCTAGAAAATCCCATTTCTTTGAGAGTCGCCAGAGTTCTTGAGTAAATGTTGGTAATGTAGGGCCAAGTCAGAAACCTATTTAAATCTCATCATAACCGTTTATACAGTATACATGTGTTACGTTTTAGAGACGCGATGACCCATTCCGCCGTGAAATTTCCGGATTCTTCAGGGTTGAAATTAACCCCAGTCGTCCTACACAAGCGGGCATAATGGGTGCTCCCGTAGGACTTGACAATGTCATGCAGCCAGCCGGCAAAACTGCGACACGGACCGCTTGTCCCTGGTTATGCTTATGTGACACCTTACTTCGTCGGGCCGATGGCAGAGACCAGCCCGACATTCTTATAAACTCATTCACGGCATTGCAGTTTCGATATACTGCCATTCCATATCGCCTTTCTAAAGCGTACCACGTGTTCCTTTACTTAGTTTTATTATTCTATATATCACTCCGCCTCTGCATTATCTTCATAATTCACTCTCAAATAAATGTTTGCCCTTAGTTATAAATAAATATTTTAATTAAATAAATATATGTCTGCCATTACTCTTATAACCCATACTTTAGACTCTTGCATTGCAAAGGTATAAATCCCTCCAGGCATGCATTAGAAATACTCACTCGAGAATTTTAGGTAGCTAGATTACGCCTTCAAATAAATGTATTCCTTTTGTAAACATTACAGTATCGGAAATACCGCTACTGAAATCCTCAATATAAAATAATGTCTAAATAAATAAATGTATTCTTTAAAATATAATCATGTCGCAAATCCCGCTACTGAAGCTGTTAGTCCATAAAATATTATTAGATTGTTTTATTAAAATGTATTAATAAATAATTTTAAACTATACGTCTGCAGTTACGTTTCATTTATTCGATACCCATTCTATATAATATTTCCTCGATTATGTAAATATGAATGTTTAATTAATATTAGTTTGGTTATTGGCTAACTCGAGAATAAAATCATGAGTCTCTTGCATATCCCTGACCACCGTGCCTAAGGAAATATTTACTAATGTCGCATCAGATGCGTTGTTTCGTGGATTGTATTGTGGAACCGATAAACTATGTTCGAACTCAGTACCACGGGTGGCTTCGCTACTTGATGGTGCTGCTGTTCTGTATGGTGGTCGAATTCTGCACTATGTTTACGAGTCACACGTTTTCTGACCATTACAATTTATAATTTATCTTTAAAGCGCATGTGCATTGGCTTAATCGCTAATATCACTAAAAAATTTTAAGTAATATTTACTAAGGCAATAAACCTAAAGCATGTGTGATTGAAAATGTGATGGTAGGGATCTCTACAATTATTTATTATTAGTTTAAAAATAGTTCAATGTCACACTTCAAACAGTATTTTCTGTATTTAAAATCATTCTTTTTTTTAAAAATAAAATTTTTTTATAAACCCAACTTTTTTCCCGCCAATTTGTCTTTTATGTATATTTATACTCTCATTTTCATTTCTCCACAATTCTCTTGTAGAAAAAAATTGGAAGATAATTTTTAAACTCCATAATAATAATCCCAAAATTTTTAATGTGAAAAGAAGCTTTCAAAAACATTTATATTATAATAATAAGTTAATACAGTGCTAAAATATTATTGATCTGAGGTTTGTGATGATGGCACTTTACTATATGTATATAAAATGATAATTATATGATTATATGTTTAAATGTTGTAGCTCTGATGAAGACTGCAGGACAGTCGAAACTATTAGAAAAATAAAGAAGGAATTATATAAAAATTTGCTTTTTAAAAAAAGCAAAGTTTACTTTAATACTACAAAATACATTCAATTGTTGACTATAACATATATACTAATCTATTAACAAGTAAAGGTATTTGGATAAGTGTAAATAAAATTTGAACTTTTCTAAAAAACATTTAACAATTCAAGTAGATACTGGAAATAATCGAACATATAGCTATAAGGAAAAATATATATATAAATTAATAAAATTAGTTATTTTTTTATGTGTGCAGATGATTTATATAAATATATGTAATGACAAATAATGCTTTTATAATGACATAGTAAAATCAGGTGAAAATCATTAAGTGTTTATAAATGCTAATTAAACTATCCTCTAGCTACCACAATCGATAACTTTTAACAATAGAAAAAAATGATCATTTCCTATTGTATTTTCAACATTTGTATATATAATTAAATAGAACCAGGACAGTATGAAGAACACAATCAATTTATATATTTTAATACAATAGATTTATATTAAAATATACAAGCTGATTTTGTTCATCTGTTTATCTTGATTCTAATTAACTTATATATAGGCATAAAAAATACAATAGAAAATGGTCATTTTTCTATTGTAAAAAGCTATTGAACATGGCAGCTAGAATGCAGTTTAATTATTAATACTTAATGACCATCACATGACTTAACAAATTCTTATATCTTCTCTTTTACTTTTTTTGCATTTCTTCACATAATCATATTTATTACTTTTTTATAAATATGCTCATATACACTCTAATGCAAATTTTTATGTAATTCCTCCTTTATATTTCTAACAGTTTCGACTGTCCTGTAGTCTTCATCAGAGCAACAACATTTAAACATATAATCATATAAATTTTTAAAAAAATAAAATATGATTATGAATAATAATGTAAAATATGTATTTTCATATGTATATAAAATAATGGTTATATGATTATATGTTTAAATGTTGTAGCTCTGATGAAGACTGCAGGACAGTCGAAACTGTTAGAAAAATAAAGAAGGAATTGTATAAAAATTTGCATTAGTGTGCATATAAGGGAGTTTATAAAAAAGATATATATATATATCAAGTATTATTTAACATTATAATTATGACAGATTTGTCTGTGAGCAGTTTTAAAATGAGGAAAATTCTCTAATCTGTATTTTTAAAATAACAGCTATTTTGTAATCAATTTACATTAAAATAAGCTGATTTAAGCTAAAATAAACCAATTCTAGTAACAAATTCTCTCTTTGCAATTTGTGAATTTCCAGATGAAACAAATAAACTGTAAATTATAAAGAAGAAAAAATACAGCTAATAAGCCACTTCAGAAATCCAAGCATGAGGCAAAATACACATAATGAAGAATTAATAAATCAACAATTCTTGTATGTAAAAATGATATCTGCATAGATAATAAAAGTTATCTCATTAGCCAGATAATCATATCATTAAATATAATAACCACATAATTATATAATAATTGCTTCAGGAAAAAAGAACACTTAAATTATAAATGCAATTGATTCACTGAAATTTAAACACTTTTTAGCAAAAACCTTTTATTGTATACATTTCGACTGTCCTGCAGTGGCTCTGAAGAAGACTGCAAGACAGTCGAAACATAAAAGATTTTTGCTAAAAAGTGTTTAAAGTACATTGAATAAGTTGCATTTACATAAGATATTATGGAAAAATAAAGAAAGTGGTAAATTTGGTAACACTTAAATTCTGAAAGCCTGTGCAGTATAAGACTTATGTTAAGGGACTCGAGTACAGCTTCTCAGCTATATACTCTTAATGGCGGCATTTTATTGCATCATTTCACAATGTATTTGAGACAATCCTTACAATAAAAATAGTCTACCTCTTGCGTGGAAAGATTTAAATCGATCATAAAAGATGTTCCAAAAATATTACTTTTCCTATATCCTGAATCATCAATCCAATAAAGATGTACCTTTATAATCATAGATTCAGTATTATCCCAGCAAATTAAAGATCATACAAATTAGTTTTATAATATATACAATGATCAAATATCCAACATAAAAAATTATTTGTTCATAATGTTGTTATAGATATATATTTAACATAATAATCAATAAACATCACATGATCACCAATCTAAATAAAATCAATCTAAAATAAAATCAATCTAAATAAAATTGAAACAACCAATTACATTTACAATTATTTAATTATCAACCCAGATTTCATCTTCCCTTATTGAGACCTTTTCAAGATATAAAGTTCTATACATCACATGACCTACCAATTATATTTATTCCACCTATTGGACATTATTCTACCTTCAACTATACAATTAACACTATACATATAAATATATAAATCGTATTATCGGAACATAATGAACTATTTTAAATGAAATTTTTCCAATACAATAAGGCATTTATACAAACAAGTCTTTTAAGGATAAATAACTCTTTAATAATAATAAAATGTTTTAATGAAGTCAGCATTCAGATATAATAGTAGTTTTTTTTTTTAAAAAAATCTATTTAAAACTCAAGAAACTTTCCCAAATTTTTAAATTCTACAGACTATTAATTTGCATAAATTGTATTTAAAAAAGTTTCAATTAAAGTGACTAATTTATTGATTAATTTTCTAATTAATTTACAAATTTATTGATTATTAAGTACTTTTTCATTTATTAGCAAAGTAAACAAGGCAAAATTCTCCATACAGTAGTGCCACCCTGTGCCAACCAGAGTAATCAATGGATGCCAGAAGGCAATAATAACAATTGTGCTAGTATGAGATGGTGATCATGTGATGTTTAGTGGTTTATTAGCAAAGTAACTATTAAAAATTTCAAGAGTATAAAATTTTAAAGTCAAAAAAATTATTTTGTTTGAAAGGAAAGCAAGTGTAAAAATTTAGATGGTGAGGAAAGATCATGTATGAGTGTGTGCACTTTTATATGAAGATAGTTATATATATTAAAAAACCAAATACACTATTGCTAAATTGTTGACTATATAAACAAATTATTCACCAACAATATTTGTAGTATCCAACCTATTAATTACTAATGAAGCGCCATCTAACAAAAGCCTACCCAAATTCAAATTACTAAATAGGGTTCATTTTTTCACCTGCACACGATACAAGATGCTATTATATTAATAATTGATTGGCTTGATAATTTAAATGTTGTGAGCAAGTAATTTGTTTATATATACAAGACACATAAATACTGTATAATATTTGCATCGCATGGGTAAACTGAGCTCTAAATTTTTGGTATTTACCTATGAAGTCTTTTAATAAGTGCGGCTGGAAGCTTATATAAAAGTCTTTGTAATTTAATCATCCAGCGTCCAGTATTAGAAGGATGGTAATATGATTCTAAGGCTTTAAAAAGTTTGCCAACATGATTCTGACATGAATTGCCACCTCCCAGCATGCAGCTGATCCATGCAACTGTAGGAATCATCTCAAAGCTGCAATTAGACCGACCAACTTGTATGTTTTTGCTACCTACAGGTAAGTTGAAGCTTCTTAATAACCTTGTAAAAATCTAAATTATAAAAATATATATATATATCCAACTGAACAATGCATAAAAATAAAACTAATAAACACACAAATTTTAATACTCACTAATGGAATGTACTCTTCCCAGTCAATGTAACCAATATTATCATGAGCAAGCCTTGCAAATAACCAAACTAGATTCTAAAATAAATCGGAAAATAAATGTTTCATATATGAATGTATAATAAATATATATTACTTAGTTTTTCAACACTATGAACGTTTTAGTTGTAGGTGAGCGTGCTTTCAGCTGGTTAAATTACAACTAACAAATGAAACTGGGTAAACCTTTACTTTGCCAACATTCATAACATTGAAAAACTAATTGCATTAGAATAAGTAAAGGAAAATAACTTCTGAATAATAAACATACATATATGTACCCATACAAATAGATAACAACAATATGGCATTCCTTATTTCCTGGCTTTATATCAATTGAAAGATTCTACTAGATTAAATGAAAATGTGAAACATCTAACTTTCAAACCTCCCATTTACAGCAACCATAAACTATTAAAAAATATGAATAAGCACTAATTTTAATTTCTGCAGTTTTGAATATGTCTACAAATATTTTCTGTTCATTAAATTTTTTTTAATAGCAATATAAAACTATTTAAATGTAAGTACATTTTTATAAGGAGGTAAATTTTATAGTCTGCTAATCAACAAATATTGATTACTATAGTATATAAATATTTAACATTTGTTTTTTATCTCTATTAAACGTAAATTTTTAGTAATAATAATTTGTACTTACTATGGTACTTAAAATGATAAATATTTATCTTTTTTTTTCAATTTCTGTTCTTTAAAGTGCAGGTCAGCTTATTTATAATGCGTTTTTTTCTCTCCTCCACTGATGCCATAAAATTTGATAAAATGAATTTTTTTTTAAAGATTAACTAAAGAAAGTCAAAGAAATAAATATTAAAATTATTCAGTTGCTATTTTTTTGGAGAAGAAAATCTTGATTTAAGTAGAACTTTTGAATTATGGCAAAAAAAATAAAAATAATAAAACATGGCACTTACAGCAATTAGGTGTATTAATTTTCAGATATTTACTAAGCTATATTTATTCTTTGTTCCTAAATTAACAATTTATTTACTATATTGTACTTTGATTATTTTTACTTTATATAAATATACATGCACTCAATATTAAACTAAAAATGCTACTTAAATAAATTGTAACTTATGGTTAGAGAATAAAGTCTGTTGATCTGTCAATATTCAAAAGATCCTTTGTCCTTATAGTAATAGGAAGCTATATTTATAACATTCAACTTTTATACATATTTAAATGGTATATATATACATTTTTCACAAAAGTGGAAGAAATAATCAAATAATGATTGCCGTATATATTAGTAGAATAAATAATTATTCTATTTATATTAATAAAAATATTTTTTTCGATATTTATTTTCATTATCATATATTTTATTTGAATAACCAAAGCAATATCTGCGACTGTTTCTTTAATAATTATTTTGCTGGATATTTGCTATTTTTACTTCAAACTAGAGCAATTAATCTAAAATATTCTTATAGAGTAGTTTTTAATTTTGTTGTTTATAGTTTTAACTTTATATATAAAATACAATACTTATAAAGAGCTCGCAAATAAGCTCTTAACAAGCTTTTTCTGCAAAACTTGTTAAGAGCTTATTTGCAAGCTCATTATATAACATTTGTAATACAAGCTTGTTAAATTAGGTCATGTGACATATGACTTGATTTCTTTGTAATACATTTAACTTATAAAGAAAATCGATCAATTCATAACATTTTAATATCTTTTAATCAAGAATTTCAGGAGAGCAATTAATTCTAGCAAGACTTATTAAACACTAACTAGAGCTAATATCTTCCCCTTCTCTTCTAACTGATATCTTTGGGCACATGCATTTTGTTTAAAGCCATTCATTTAAAAGTTAAGAAAATTTATGCACAATGACATATCCTCACAACAAAGGCTGTGGATTATATTTATTTAAACAGTATTTGTGTTACAGCATATTTTAAAACAATTTTGCACTCTGCACCAAATACTGAAGTTTGTGATCTTTATAAGATTTGGTTATAATTATTTAACTAGAACAGAGGTTGATATCTATTTGATAAAGATGTTTAGGTGGAAATTTGAATACTGGGTAAAGACTTACTACTATTTTTGGTCTGATAGGTTTCTATAACTATTCTTTAATGCTATTTCATCAGTATAAATTACATATTTGATTGCTTTTTTTATATTATATACATTTAGGATAAAATGTTGTGGGTTGCCTGTATTTAAGCACCAATTATATTACAGTATATTTAAAAACAATTTTACGAGCATTAAGGATTAAATGCTACAGATCTATAAAAGATTTATGATTATCAAATTGGGATTATTTATTGTGAGATTACTTTTAAGCAGAAATAAGATGACTATCTCCAGTGATATGATAGGATTTAAGGTTGTAGATTATAGATGTCAAAAATGTCAACTTGGATTAGCTGATAAAGCTTTTCAGAAAAAAACTTGGAATTCTGGGGGAAGCTGTTATTTTTTAGTCCAATAATCTGTTATTTTTTAATCCATTAAGATTTTAAATAATATTTATTTAAACCACTAAACATCACATGATCACTATCTCTTATACTAGCATTTAATTGTTATTAACCAACCAGAGTAATCAATGGATACCAGAAGGTTTGTGCATAAAATCCCTATCTAGTGCCTACTCATCCAATATCCCCAGACTAGTTTCTGGCTTGTGGCCTTCATCAGTGAGGAGCCTTGGATCTGAGAGCACTGCACCTAGATCTTAGAATCTAATGCAACCCTCCAGCAGCCATCTTTTATCTCTACTTAACTACAAAACTATGAGAATGAAATTGAAAACACAACAATATTTTCAATTGAAAGTAATTATTTTACTTATTAAATAGTAGTTCATCATTATATATATTAATTCCTATGTACAGTTTAAAGTTTGAAGGGATTAACTTTACTATGTTTTATAAATACTAATGAATAACTAAAATTAAAATCTTTATAATACAGAATGTAAAATCGTACTTGCCTGAAGATATGTGATGATGGTATATTAGATGTGATACTATGTTAGACTATTTCCACCATTTATCAGTAAATGTTGAATGTGCAGAAAGTTTTAAATATACAAACAACTTGTTAGTAATAATATACAAATACTACCCTGTGTTGTCTATTTGTGTGTTATTACTAACAAATTGTTTGTATTTGAAAAGTTTAAACAAAGTTTAAAATCTTCTATACATTCAACATTTACTGATAGATGATGGACATAGTCCAACATATTATCATATTTTAAATATTACTGTTATTAACATCTCTTGTTTAAAAGATTTTTTAACAATTAAATGCTAATGTAATTATTATGCTATAAGACAGGGATCAAAAACATTTTTGAGACAGAGAGCCATTTTGACCAAAAAAAATAGAAAAATTAAAATTTAGGGAGCCGTAACTTGAAATCAATTTCATTCATTATTTATAAATTTAATAACTTTAAGTGGGGGAGGAAAAAGAAAAGAAAAACGGGGGCGGGGGGCGTGGAAACCCCGTACGCAATCCACGCCACCTGTCCGAGGCGAACCAAAATCGCGGAACCGAAGAGAAGAGAAGCGCCCCCCAACAGGATGTGCTCTGGGGAGAACATAAACAAAAACCCTAGGATGGGCTTCCTACAAACCCACCAGGCAAAGGGGGGGGTTCTATATCCTGCCCCGCCTACACTCTCTATTACCAAATATATCCAATCCATTGAACCAATTCAACTAGAAATGAATACCTGATTCCCTCCCTTAATATACTTTACAAACTTATAGCCTTCCCCCCTAAATTTACTTTAATTTGACAAATGTTTTTAAAATTTTTTTAAAATGTTGGTTAAGTTAAAATTAAATTATAATAAATTTATTGATAGGTTATATTATTTGTTTATGTTTTTTTCTATGTTTTGAATTTTTTATTTTTTTAAATTATAATTAAAATAATTTTTTTATATAATAAATTATTATTTGATTTAAAAGTTTTATTTTGTTTTTTATTGTAATTTATTATATTTGATTGTTTTGAGTTGTTTTGTTTTTGTTTTTTTGATTTTTAAATAAGTGGGTTTTAAATAATTAAAATGTTATATTTTTTTTATTTTATGTTTGAAAATTGTTTGTTTTTTGTTTTTATTAAATTTTTCTTTATTTTTGTTTATTTATTATATTTATTTATATTTATTATTTATTTATTTTATAAAATATTTTATATTTATTTTTTATTAAAAAATATTTAAATTTTGATTTTAATTTAAATAACTTTAAGTGCGCATATGCAAGATTCGAACAGCTCTTAAGCTTGCATATAACATTTTGGTTGATCAAACAAAAAATAATAAAATTTTCTGTAAATTTTATTTTTAATTAGAACATTATTTTTTTCTAAATTTCTAGTAAAAACAATAAATTTGCATTATAACATTTATCAGTGAAAAAAATCATAATTAATATTCAAATTTACTGATGTGACTTTTGAATTATTTTATCGTGTCCTCGGCCAACTTGTTCAAATTTAGAGTATATTTTGTGCATTTTAATAATGTTCCTGTGTTTAAATTCTTTGAAAAAAATATAATGTGCGGTATGTTATTTTAAATTTAAACCATTCGCACTCATCAAACAATTTATATACTTTTGTATTAATTATATTAATTAAATTGTAATAAAATTAATACAATTAGTTACAAATTATATATTAGTATACATAAATAAAATATTTTATAATATATTAAATTTTTAATCAAATTTATATATATATTTATCCAAAATAAGAGAGCTGCACTTATTCCACTAAAAAGTCACCGGTCCCTGATCTCTGCTATAGTAAAAGTAATAATAATAATAAGATTGTATAAATAAACAAGCATTACCGTTTCCCAGGATGGTACATTGTGACAAGATTGCCAAATATCCATAATTTCTTTAAACCATAATCTGAAATACAAAAAAATTAAACAATGTATTTTCCTGTTTTAATAATAAAACTAAAAAAAAATTAAAATAATAAATTAGAAATTAAATTTCACAAATTTATATGACTAATGGGATCAATATAGTGTATGAATATACATGAATTTACAGACATCATAGCCTAGTTCCTTAAGTTACAGTATCTAACTATCTAATCTTAAATTATACTGTTGTGTAAACAAATATCATGTTACTTAAAATAATAAAGTTTAGATTACATTTACTTAATCGCGAGTACTTATAAACATTTATCAGACTGTTCATTCGCATTAATAGATTAAAAAATAATTACCTATTATAGGTCATTATTCTTTCACTATGGGCTGCATATAAGTGAAAATAAAACTGATCTCTAGTGGTCCTGACAAGATTTTACTCTGCACAAAGTGATTGATTAAAGTCAAAATGTGTGAATATTTTCTGTAATTACAATCTAAATGTTCCCCTCTTTTCTTCCAATGCGTAAGCTTGTGGTTAAGACCTGTAGAGGTCCCTACCTTCGCATTTTCAACCGCACATGCTTTAGGTTTATTGCCTCGGTAAATATTACTTACGTAATCAATGTGCGTTAAATAAATTTATAATCTAAATAATTAATAAAGCACCACCTTTAAAGTGATAGATATGTAATATTGGTACACTGTTTAAATGATCACTTAAATGATTGCTCTGATAAAAAACTTTTCTGATCTCTTAAAAAATTTCATAATTAATTTCGTTTCCCCTAATCATTGTACAAATATTACTTTTCTCCTTAACTACTACCATAGTACTCTTAAATTAATATATATTTTGAAAAACAACAAAAAAATAATTTTTGAACAATCTATAGAAATAAAAATTTTAATCTTTAAACATAATTTCAAAAATTTAGCCAAAACAACTAACAAAATTTAATCTTTTAAAAAGAGAATTTCACATTTACTCTAACGCCATCTACTGTACGCTTAAGTAATCAGTGGTGCAAGATAGATAAAAGTCAAATATTCTTGTTTACAGCAATAAACTGAAAGAATCAAGTAAAGTTTTATTAATTTTTTTTTTTTTAAATATTAATTTTAATTTAAATACTTTTTATTCTAAAAATTGCAGCATTAAAATCTTAATAAAACTGTACATAGTATCAATTTATACGATTGTAAAATAATTTAAAAACTATAAAAAAAAAAGGCATATAGATTTATTGCTTATGAGTTCTTAAAAAGTTTGAGATTTAGACCTGCGAGCACCAGAATCGATATTGGGATTTCCCGATCCCAATCGGACGGAATACCTAATGCACCAATCTGCGCAGAGCACTTAAAAACTATAAATAATTCCAAATGCAAAATCATTTTCAATTTCAGCTCTGAAGTACATTTATTATTATAAATCTGGCATAAATGAATTTATAGCTATTCCCAAAAAAAATTGTGAATATTCTAAAATGAGTAATTCATTACAACTGGAAATAAATGTACCAATCAAATTTATAAAATTGTTAATAAACACTAACTGCAGTAACGGCAACATATGGAAAAAATTTAGAGAACATTGTTTGTTGCAGATAAATTTTTTATTATTGCAATAAATACAATTATTTGTAAATAAACACTTAAGTGAAAACATATAATAATTATGTTTTAAATATCGTATTAAACGATTGAACAGTGAATCATATTTACACTTTTCAATACCAAGGGCATTATCAAATTGCAGAAGCTTCAATTAGAATAAAATTTGTAATTATAAATTTATTTAACGCATATTGATTACGTAAGTAATATTTACTAAGGCAATAAACCTAAAGCATGTGCGGTTGAAAATGCGAAGGTAGGGACCTCTACAGGTCTTGACCACAAGCTTACACATTTGGAAGAAAAGAAGGGAACCCCTTGAATAGGGGAACTCCTCTTTACTTCAACCTACTTTCTTTTCTTCCAATGCGTAAGCTTGTGGTTAAGACCTGTAGAGGTCCCTACCTTTGCATTTTCAACCGTACATGCTTTAGGTTTATTGCCTTAGTAAATAAAATTTGTAAGATCTTCAAAAGTTTTTAGTAAATTTTAACTTTTGAGACTTCCATATTTGTCGGATCCAACCTAGAATCTAAAGGACCTTTCCATAAGCCCTAACATCAGGTGACCAATTTTATAATTTTACAAAGTAAAGATTTCATGTTTAAATGACCAATATAATCATAAGCTCGGAAACTGCATTTATCAATATACTCTCTACTGTTTGTAAATGGCTTTCATTCAGAACCATTTCCAAAAATATCTGTTAATTGATTAATTAAGCTTTACATCCATTATTTATACCAAACTATATAATAGAAAGAGATATACATATATATTTATAATTAGATAAAAACTTACTTAAAACCTTTATGATGTAATTCTGGAGGTAGTATTGTTGGTAGAAACAACTCTAAATATGAAATCCCTTTACACATCATCATATCAAAAGGACATAAAAGAGGTCGCCATTCATCAAGCATTTCCTGTGTTGAATCTTCAGAAAAATATCTAAAAATCAGAAGAAAAAAAGTCTATTTTTCAAAAATATAAGTTTAGAAAAGTTCTACCTTCATCACACACAAATCAAATTTTTACTACTACTGCTAATATGTAAAAAAAAGTTTCGATGGAAAATATCAAACATGCATATAAACATATGAATTCACATGTAATAAAATTTATATTAATAATTTTATTAAAATATAAAGAAATAAAACTAAAAGTTCCAAATAAAAAATTAGTATTACTTTACTATATCCCTGATAGATGCAATTATAATTCTAAGCAATGTATTTTCTCTAAAAATTAAAAATCAATAAATTTAATATTTCACATGTTACATGATCAGGTGATTTATTTAAGCCTCTACACTCCCCATCATAATCTAAATTCAATTCTATACCATTTCAAAATAAAAGAGTTCAAAAGATCTTAAACTACAGACACTGTTTTGTAATAAATCATTTTGAAATAAATATAACCAAAAACTATAAATCAAATGTGACGTGAATTATCAATAATTGAAATATAACAATTAGAGTGCATAAACTCAAGAAAACATAAACTCTAAGATAAGTAAAAAATTTGTAATATAAATTAAAATTTAATTAAATATTTTATTTTTAAAAAATTAATAATTACAGGCATTAATCAATCAAATAGTACTTTGATAGTGTTCGATCTATAATTTCAATGCATAATTGAAGATATAATTTTGAAATCAGATATAGCAAGCTATATTTCATAACTAGAACGATTCATAAGCTTCTTTTAATGATTTGTCCAACTGTATATAAAGCATTCAATCATGCATTGTGATGTGATGTATTATGGCTTCTCCTTAAACGAAGTCAAGAATATCTCAGCAATTATGCCCAGATAAACCTGTTAGCCACTTTATTTTCCATTCCCCACTCTAAATTTTCCCATAATCTCCTCTATCCCATTTCCACAACATAATCTTTGTCAACTCTATAACCTTTATATCTAAATCCCCCTTTTCTTTTCCCAAACCCAGCATAAAAACTAATAATTCACTTTCTGTATAATCACTTTTTTCATATTTATTCTTCCATAACTTCATTATATGGACCCTTTCTGTTTTCAAGCATTTACATTCAATTAACAAATGCCTAATATTTTCTATTCCTTCCTTACATAATTTATCAAATAAATCACCCATATTTTTCCATTTATATGTATATTCTCTTGTAGCTAAAGATCCCGTTCGAGGCTTAAACAATAAAACTTTCCTTACTTTCCTTACTCACACCTAATATTCTGCTTATTTCTATATATATTTAAACTCTTTTTACTCTCCATACTATTTCTCCATCTCTCTAACTCCCTATTCTTTATTAATATATCTATTCTTTTATCCCATTCCTTACTACTATAACACTCAACAATCCTCTTAACACAATCATTCCATCTTTTGTACAAATATACTGATATAAATTCTTTATTCAAATCTTTTGCAAATTTTTGTACTAGTGGCACCACCTACTCGTACAATTCAAAATGAGTGCTTTGGTGGAACAACAGAATGTTCAAATGTGTGTTAATTCATACACTTCTAATTCTTTAATTTTTATATTTTGCTACTATTTTTCTTAATATCCATTAGTCAATATTGGTAATCTAAAGATTTCCAATAACTGGTGGTTCTAGCAAGTTTCATTCTTCCATGCAGTCATCAATCTTAATACAGTCGATCTGGAATCAATGAAACATTCAACAAAGTTAATGTCAACAAAACGACCACTTTTAAACTCAAATAAGTCCATCATTTCTTTTTACAGGCTTATGAAATTAATATCAAATTCCATTCAGTTATTTTTTACTATCTCTTTAATATTCTCTCTGTTATAGAAAAAAAACTTTACAGTGATTTGTAGCCCATTGCTGTATTACATATGTTGCTACATGGATATATATATATATACAAAACTGTCACTTTATTCGGGCCTTGTAACTCATAGTCTTGTATGCCAAGTAAATTGTCCATTATTTATTTTAAAAGTAATCAAATGTAAGATTATTAATTAGTATAAAAATAACTGAGCATGTGAACATCATTAACATGACCCAAGTCACCCATATAAAAGCCTAATAAAGAGATTTTTGTAATGCAATTTCCCTTGTAAACAGTTTATTTTGAAGCAAACAATGACCAAAGAAGAAAACCTATTATTGACTACGTAATATCTATTTTTCAATTCCTCATGGTGACAAATGTTATTTACAGCAATACTGTTAACAAAGATTGATACTATAGACATCAAATCAGCTTTGACTTAAAGAGATATTTTAGTGCCGGTGTAGTACGCGCTCAGCGCCATTTTGAATTTTAAAACCAACCCAAAAACCACGCTGACACATCCAAGCAATAAATGATATGTCAGCAGTGTTTTTGAGTCGGTTTAAAATTCAAAATGGCACCAAGTGCGTACTACGTCAGCCCCAAATTTATAGTACTTAAACAGAAGAAATAAAGGAAAAAACAAAAAAATTGCAAAAAATATTAATTAATAAACTGATCAAACCAAGCTTACAAATTCCAAATACTTTAAGACGGCAATTGCGAAATTTGCGTTTTCATTTTTTAATTAATGATGAAATTTGAGATTTTGTAACCGCCATTTTTTGAAACCACGTGTTGATAATCAATGTCATTTATGTCAGCGTGGATTTTGGGTGGATTTTAAAATTCAAAATGGCGTCGAATGCGTACTACATCAGCAGCAATATTTCAACTTCTATGATCAAAAATGCACCTGAATAAGATGTGTATCTGCTGAATTAATTATTGTATAGAATAAATAAAATATCATCAATCATTTGTTATTTTAAATTGTGCTATAAAATTTAATACCATGATGTATTTATATTTCAAAGTAATAGATAATCTAGAGAGAATAAGGATTCCAGCTATCTTAAAAGACAATCTTGCATTTTTCAACCCGGAGCTAAAAAAAATATGGATGCGATCTATAAAGACAAACTACTTCTTCCTTTGGTACAATAGTTTAAGAAAAGCCAATAAACATCACATAACCACCACTTCTAGTTTAAGAAAACAGAAAATAGGGCAATAAAATTTAATTATATACTAACATATCACAAAATTTTGTTTAATTTTTTTGGAAAATCTTGAAATTCATGGTGAAATGTATGGTCTAATAACGTTTTTTGAAAAATAAAACTCAAAATTAGGAGAAGGTGTTGAAAAAGTAGGATACCAATTGTAATTGAAGAATTATACGATACAGAAATGATTTGGGTTAAAACATTGAATTATTTTTCTGTCTATGCTTTTGTCAATATAGTTAGCCATGCTTCGCAAAAGTTACTATTATAATACACTAATATTACGTATCACATTCCAGGGAGTAGATGGATATCATTAACGCCTGCTATCGAATAAATACTGATGACATGGGAGCCTCTGAATTTATAGAAACCAAAATTAACACCCTTAAAAAAATAATTTTTATTTTTTTCAACCATATAAACTTAGTTAATTTTTGAAAAACAAATTTTAAAAATTGAGAAATTCATCATCACATTAATTAAAATGAAAGTTCTACTATAGTAGTCCATTAAAATCATTATCAAGCGTAAAGATGTTACATTTTTTGGAATGCAAACTAAACAAATCCTAAATAGATTGAAAAAACTACAGTTGTGATAAAATTGTGAAAGCAATTAAAAATTTTTGAATAAGATTAATAAATAGTTTTTATGATTCAGCTTACAATTATATGCAAAAATGGATGGTGTCTTTTAAATGCTCTCCATTTTTGAGTAGGTTAATCTGAAGAATATTTCCAATTTAGGTAATGCTCCTTTATCGCCAAGAAAAAATACAAATATGGAAAAATAGGTATTGCAGTTGGTTTCTTTATTTCAGAGACTAATAAGGTAAAAATAAATAAATTATCAGATTATGGAGAATGTATATGAATACACTTTTGCCATTCTAGGCCATATAAGCCTCTTTGTAAAGTATTATTTTCTTTGAATAAGATGCAGTGAATGGATGAGAGAAATTGAATGCCTGATATTGTGGAAAAAAATTATGAGGAGGCTTTTTAGTAAATTTAAACATAAGCTGTGCAATATTTTACAATCGGTCAAAAATAATGTCATTCGCAAAAATATGAAATGATCAGAGAAATATGAGTGGTGTGACATAAAATAAACCAAAACAAGTCTGCATTCAGAATAGATTTTATTTACCTGTTTAAAGATGTTTATTTAAACTTCTTTGTATCAATAATTTCAATCTATGTGGACAAATTGCAATCTTTAGTGCCTATATAAGTATATTAATCCATTAATAAGGGTGGGATTCCACCCTTATTGTTAAAAGGAGGTTGCCTTGACAACAGTTTGGAAATTATTGATTGTTATTGGGATTGTCTAAGTTTTGACTGGTTTTTAACGATTACTTATAACCTCATTTAGCCTTGAACATTATTACCCTTATTATTTAAGTAATACTTTGGGTGCAATTTGAAATTTATAATTGCAGTTTGTAATGATGTAATTATTTATTAGTCTGTATTCAGAATAGGTTTTATTTACCTATTTAAAGAGATTTATTTAAACTTCTTTGTATCAATAATTTCAATCTCTGTGGTCAAATTGCCATTTTTAGTGTTTATATAAGTATATTAGACCATTAATAAGGGTAGGATTCCACCCTTATTGTTAAAAGGGAGTTGCTTTGACAATATTTTGGAAATTGTTGATTGTTATTGATATTGGGATTGTTTGGTTTTTAATGATTAAAGTTAAGTATACTTTCCTTTGTAAAAATCTGGGTCCCGTTCCCCCCCATAGTCAAATATAACCCCCCTCCCTTCAAGACCGAAGACAGCTCATGTCCACAGTGGGTCAGTACATTCAATACAGTACTACACCATTAAATTGGTTGATTTCTTAAAAGCTATATGGTATACATATTTCTTATATTTTCTCTAAAATTTATTTCCATTTCAAATAATATCTCTATTAATGCATATTTTAGTATATTATAAATAAATAAACTTAAAATACTCACGGTCTACAAGAACGTATTAAATTTTTCAAAGTATTTTCAATTGACCTGCAAAATAAAAATGGATAATGTAATGCTGAACAAAACTATCATTATTAAAAAAATTAGATAATCAATAATTAAATAAACATTTTTTTATATATTTTCAAAATTTAACAATACTATTTTTTCAATATATATTTTGACATATACAAAACAACATACATGGATAGCTATCAAAATAAACATCATAATAATATTCAAGAGTCAACTTCATAGATATGTAAGTTAGTTATGTTTTTTTTTTTCCCCATATGTCATAGCATCAGCCGGAAGGTGAACCAGCAACAACTGTCTGCAACCAACTGCTTGCTTGCAAGGTGGCTGCGCTGACCTCTTGGCTAACAATGCTTAACAAGCTAGTTATGTTAACTGAAAATCTATAAAACTTTGGTTAACATACTGAAAAAAACCAGAGTAGCAATATAATCAATATTCACAAATTTTGCAAATTAATGGACAGTAGATCAAGACAAACAGATGCTAAGCCATGTAAATCTAAAACTATTAAAAAATTCTGTACATTTTACTAACACCGGCTACAAAAAGGCTATAGTGTAGAATATAGCAAATAAAATGAATGAAATATATATAATTATATACTTTAATATCACGACTCTCATTAACCAATCCTATTACTATAACAACTATCAAAATCCCCACATGTGTAAAGCAAAAATAATTATAAACTATACATAAATAAAGTAATATATTTCTTTTTTTCTTTTGAATGGTAATTTTTTTATTCCTACTATATATATAATTAATATTTCAGCCAAATCTTGGCCATTTTCATGGAAATATGAAATTATGAGCATGAAATTAAAAATAAAGATATAAATAACTATAAGGATACATTTAAACTCATCCAACACAAATGATGTTAAAATTTAAATTCAAAATTATATATCCACACAAGTATTCAATAACTTTATGTTTGTTATTGCATTGCCAAATCCATATAATATTAATATCATTAATTACAACCTACAATTGACGTTTTTGATTGCCCCGCCAATCTTCTTCAGAACTTCTACTTATATTTTCAGAGCAGATAAGATCTGAAAATTTAAGAAGTTCTGAAGAAGATTGCTGGGCCAATCGAAACAGTCAATTATGGGTTGTAATTATATGAAGCATTGTAAAAATAATAACGAATGTAAATGATATTAATATTACAAGTATTCAATATATATAAACATACAAATATATATATATTCGGTTGTTGTGACGTACGCCCAATGTGGCTGCTTGATGGCATTGTTGCTTGCAAAAATAATGAAATGTAACATTACCAGGCTGATAATTTCTTGCTTTCTGTTCTCCAACAATTTTTCAAAGTATTTTTAAAAAATTTATGAACCAACATTATTTTCTAAATTACATTTTTTAATTACATTATACTTTTCAGCATGTAGTGCTGGCATGCGGAGAGGGGTGTCCGATGGTTTTGACGATCCAAAGGATCGGCCAATACATGCACTACTCTGAGCAAACCAAGCTTTCAGCGCATAGCACTGGAATGGGGGGGGATGATGGTTTTGACCATCCAAAGGATCGACCAATACATGCGCTAGTCTGAGCAAACCAAGATTATGATTTCCAAAACAATGTACGACGACAACCATTTCATTGCTCTTGTAACTGTCTCCCACAAATGTGCCTTTTTGCATGACTTATGTGAAATGGTTCTGGGACATACCCATTTGCAATTGTTTTCACCTTCCAAGATGTGTAGGGAAATGTATGCCGGGCTTACGATTATTAGTATGTAATAGTATGTCAGGTAAGGTGTAAGATTGTTACTTCCAATGCACATAAAAACACTTATGGCCAGTTGAATTCCATACACCCTCACATCCTATGGTAGTGATCTGTAATGTGTGCGCTATTTCCATAGTGACACAAAGCACAGTGTGCAAAATGCCATCTAGGTCTGCTAATGGGTAATATGAACAGAACTGTTCTATAGGCTGTAAGTTGGGCCAAGTAAATGGCATATTTGTGCTTTTCCAGAAAAACAGCACCATCAAGTGGCCACATTGGGCGTAAGTCCTATTAATTTTAACAAGCTTATAAATAAAGTGTATATTAAATACTGAGAATATAAAATATTTATGAAGTAATAATATTCAAAAATACATACCATAATAATCATTTGCAAATCATATTTTCTAGTTATTTTTTAATAAACTTTCAAATAAAGCCCTCTCTTATCTACAAATAATTTTGTGTGACTAGTAGAAGAGTATTATTTACAAATTTATTTAAAAAATGACTTTAGAAAGTTATTACTTCATATATATTATTATATATATAATTGCAAAGCGGAGGTAACTATTTCTCACCGAGTTACATAACATAAAAATCCAATAAAAAAATAGAATACTATTCTATCTTTGGGCTCTGTTGCTGTATAAGTTTGGTTTCTTAATTGATTTTTAAATTATATGGTGAATTTTGTCTATTGTTTTAATTTATATACAGACTAAATATTTTGCAATCACCATTAATATATTCAAAAAATGAAGAACAGGTCTTACTTCTAACAACCGCTGAACATTAAGCAAAATATTAATTGTAATAATAAATGATCATAACTTTTAAATATCTGTAAGTGCAACGTGGGTAAGTTATATAACAGATATTTAAAAGTTATGATTATTTATTATTACTATTATATATATATATTTATTAGTCTACATTTAGAACAGGATATATTTTCCTGTTTAAGGAGGTTTATTTAAAACTTCTGTCTAAAATTTCAATCTCTGTAGTCAAGTCACAATATCTATATAAATATATTGAATCATAAATAAAGGTGGGATTCCATCTTTATTGTTAAAACAGGGTTGCCTTGGCAACTATTTGAGATTGTTGATAATTATTGATATTAGGATTTTCTAAGTGTTGACTGGTTTATAGGTATAATTTTGAATTTTAATTTTTGAATTTTTAAATTTTAGGAGTTTTAATATGTTATTAACTATTAATGAATAACTTTAAATATGTTAATGGTTAGAAGTAGCAGTGTTTCGAATTTATTTACACAATGATTATTTA
The DNA here is from genome assembly GCA_028023455.1 of Epiperipatus broadwayi. Taxonomy (NCBI): domain Eukaryota; kingdom Metazoa; phylum Onychophora; class Udeonychophora; order Euonychophora; family Peripatidae; genus Epiperipatus; species Epiperipatus broadwayi. Next base: position 29,756,843 of record JAQFVV010000002.1, read on the forward strand.
ATATTGCATTTTCAATTTTATGTTCAGTTTTGATACTCCGTAATTTGTTGTAATTAATTCTCATGATAGCCAATGAGATTTGGCCGAAATATTATTTATAAATAATAAGAATTTTTTTTTCATTCAAAAAAAAAAAAAACATAATATTTTATCTTTATACAAGTAGTTTGTGATTATTTATAAATGGAAAAATCTATAAGGTTTTTATGGATTAAGATGCATTTATATGGATATATACATATAAATAATTTTAAACTATACATTTTAGTGACTTAAAATATGTCTGAATAGCATGACTGAACAATACACGAGTAAAGGCTTTTTGAATATTTGGAAATGTATCTATCTATTTTTATTGGAAAGAAAAATAAATTGTAAAACAGAGATAAATCAGATGATTATCGAAATGCTAGAAAATTATTTGTGAAATGGGATGCAATCTTATTACTACTAAAAACTTTTTTTTTTTTATAACTGCGTAAGAGAGACCTATGGCACTGCCTACGCCTTAATCTATTAATTCCACATGATTTAGTGCAGCGGCAGCACACCAAATTACAGAACTGAAATGTTTCTAAATCGAAGCACCGTTTGTCGCTTTCGATGTGTAATCACATGACTTTTTGAATAATAATCATTCAATTATTTTACTACTCTGATATCTACGATTATATTTAGCTTGATTCTCAAAAACGTTTATAATAACTATCAAGATGCTAAACCCTAAGCATAAGTTTATACATACTCGTTTGAAAATATATTTACACTCATATATAACAATAGATATAACTAGAATATAAATCTGTATACAAGTATATATATATATCTATTTCTGTTTCTTGTATCTGTATAAACAAAATCATCACAATTTAAACTTATTTCTATGCCAAAAAATATTTTATTAATCAATAAAAGCATTTTATAAATTACTGACGCACATATAAAAAATTGTTTATTTTGTGAATAAAGCAATCTAAAGTGTCAAATTGGGGGGGGGGGGGATTTCTTATTTTCAACTCCGTTTTAAATTTTTTTTTCCACTTAAAAATATTTTAAATAAAAAATGTGATTATTAAAATATGGCAAAAAATATTATTATAAAAAATTTAAACTTATGCTCTTTTTCTTAATACAAATGTCTAAATCACATGGATTTATTTATTGCATAATTTTTTTTTTAGGAGCTAATTAGAAACACCTTATCTTTTTTACCTAAATTTACATATATAGGCCAATCTAAAGCATTTAAAATTGAGAGCATGAAGATCTTAATGAGTCACTTTTAATTCCACTCACTATCTTGTATTTAGAAAATGAGAGTATTCATTAGCTTTATAAATTCTTACAGTGCATATGTGGGGGGGGGGGGGGCAAGAGGATACCTTATGACTATTACATATAAAATCATGACACTAGATAAATAAATAAATAATTAATTATACATATTTAATATTACATCGAATACTGACAAGCGGTAAATTGTAAAAATTTCGCAAGAATCATTTATTAATATATAGTGAATGGAATTAAAAGTGATTGATTACTCCGTGCCCTCATTTCTAATTGCTTTAGATTGGCCTATATATTAAAATTTAGGTAAAAAAGATAAGGCGATTCATTCTTATCTTTTCAAAGACTCTACTTTGTGTTTAGAAAGTGAGAGTATTTCTCAATTTTATAAATTCTTACAGCGCATGTGGCAGGGTAATCCCCTTATGACTACTACAAATAAAAACATGTTGCTAGATAAATAAATAATTACTTATAAATACGTAGTCTAATAAAGATTATTAAAAGTGAGAAATCGCAGTCACTGAATAATTTCATACGTTTCTACATCTTAATAAAAAAAAAAAAAATCAAGCCAGATGTCACATGACCTAATTTTAATAAAGCTCGTGTTTATAAATGTTATATATAGAGTTCGCAAAACAAACTCTTAACAAGCTTTGAGAATACCCTCAACCCCAGATCGGTTTCTGCATCTCACTGACGACGCTAGTCTGGGGTTGAGGGTATTCTCAAAGCTTGTTTCTACATCTATATGATCAAACCATTACATATACTGTATATAAATATTTATGTATTATATGCAGGCAGACACATGCACACAAATGCATAATAAGCAATATTAAAAATTAATATTATCAAAAAATAAGTACTTTAAAAAAATATGTATATACGTATACACACACACACATGAATAAAAAGCAGCACTGATTAAAACAATAAATTATCAAAAAAATGAATATTATTATCATTATTAATGATTTACATTAGTTTATATTAAATCAATCCTCAATTTGCTGAACTATTTTTTATAACATGTAGTCATCATCATCATCATTTTCAATCATTATCAATCCACTGCAGGATGAATGTCTCTCCAAATTCAATCCATCTTCTCTGATATTCAGCTTCTCTTCTCCACATCACCCCAGCACACTTCCTTATTTCAGCTATCCATCTCACATGTGGTCCCTTTCTAGGTCTTTAAAAATCCTCATGGAATCCAGTTTAAGATTTCAACTGTCCATCTACTATCATCTCTTCTAGCAATACGTCCAGTCCAATTCACTTCAGTCTTAATTTTTTCAATGATGTCAGTAACACCTGTTTGTTCTATCGTACACGCATTTCGTTTTGAATCTCTTCTTGTTATTCCTAACATACATCTCTTCATACTTCAATGAGCAGTCTGATATCGTTTTCAGTACAATAATCACAGTATATAATAACGTCTATTTTATTCCACGCAAACTTACAATTTTATTTTGGAAATATATTTTTATTTAGAAATATACTCGTATAAATAAATGTACGTATTATAACAGTATTTAACAAATGATATTTTTATATCCTTTATTCAATAAGAATTTCTAAGAGATTGTTTATTATATAATTATTGCACTTACCCTGGAAATAAAACCAAACCATGTGTTTCGTGTGAAGAATATACAATACTTTCATATAAATCATGCAATGGTCGCCAAGGTAATACAAGTTCATCTCTGGACAACAGTTCCCTTTTCCTATAAGATAACGAAATTTAAAAAAACTTCATATATATATATATATGAGAAAACACTTAACTTACACAAAAGTAAATTAAATTAGTACTGTTTTTAAAAAAATTTTCAAATTTGCATATTACTAATCCAATTAAATAGACATACTTTATCAAACATATAAATATTCGGTTATAAAGAATTAAAGTTTGAAATGCAATCCTCTTCACTTTCTGTCTTTATATGGGTGATATATCCCATTACTCTCAACTAAATAAAGGAATATAATTCACAATAAACATTCATAAAATATTTCACACACTTTAAAATGTATGTATATTCCTTTTACATTATTTTCATCTGCAGAAATAATTTCTAAGAAGCATGAAAAAGATTTACTTCATTAAAGATTTCTTATATGATGGTTACATTACTCACAATCTATCGAAAAATAAGGAAAGAAAAACAATGAAAATAGAACTTATATTGGCTTCTCCACCCCACCCCCCATTTTAAAAATCTAAATAAAGAATTCCCAAGAAAGTTAAAAATTACTAAAAAAATTACTGTATGCGGGATTTGAACTCAGACTTTCACACAACCCTCAATTCTCCATGCCATCTCATATTGCTGACCCACCTGATAACACACATGTTGAAAAGATAAATAATCATCAATATACATATTTCATGCTAAACCCGCATCCATCAGTTGATCCAGAATGTATGCAGGATTCGAACTCAGACTTTCACACAACCCTCAACTCTCCATGCCATCTCATATTGCTGACCCACCTGATCACACACATAGATAAATAATCACCAATATTTTGTGCTAAACCAGCACTCATCAACTGATGATTATTTATCTTTTCAATATGTGTGTGATCAGGTGGGACAGCAATAAGAAATGGCATGGAGAGTTGAGAGTCATGTGAAAGTCTGAGTTCGAATCCCGCATACATTCTGGACCAACTGATGAGTGCTGGTTTAGCACGAAATACATATATTGGTTAATTATTTGTCTTTTAAACATGTGTGTGATCAGGTGGGTCAGCAATGTGAGATGACATGGAGAGTCGAGGGTCGTGTGAAAGTCTGAGTTCGAATCCCGCATACATTATATATATATATATATGCAGGTTTAAGCCTGTGTAGTGCATTAATTCAAATAAATTACTAAAAGTTATAAGAATGTGATTATTAAAAAAACCAAATATAATTTCATTTTCCTTGGTTGATAAATATATCATACATCTACAAATTTTTAAACTCATAGATTTACATTTCTATTTATAGTTAGTACAATATATGTAATACACAAGATTAACACTCCAATTGTGATTTATTACATAAATGAAATACTCTCAATCCAGAGTACAAGATAAAAAATTTTAAGAGAAAGTATGCATCCATTCTTTTCTCTTTGTGCTATGGATCGAGTATTTTATTTAATAAACCAGCGTTGGAGTGTTAATCAAATACATTACATAATATTGGCCTCTAGAAAAAGTTGATATATACTGGTAAATATATATATATATCTTACTTAACGATCTGTATATGAATGAAAAATTAATTGTATATTTTGGGGGAAAAGGAATTATACAAAAGCAAACAAATTAAGTCTATAATATATATTATAGCAAACTGTTTTTTTACATCCACAACTGAAAAGGTTTAATTATTTACTTTTTAAATACAAAGGAAGCTGAGGGTGTTTTCAATGTGGGGTATAAGAATCATAGTTCTCATCGATAACCTAGTTGTACTGCCATATTTTTTTGAGAATAATTATGATAATTGTTATAATGATGAAAAGGAAAATAAAAAAATAATATATTTTATAGATAAATAAAATGTATTATTGTTGTATTCATTTATAATCACACCAATATTTTTCATTTTAATTCAAATATTTAAATAGCATAGTGTAGTTATAAACATAAGTAGAAAAACATATAATTTACATAATTACAATAATTTGGATTATTTACATAATTATATCTCAAAAACATTTGCTTATATGTGTGTGTTTACCATCATAAAGAAAAAAGTAACAAAATAAGCCAAATTAAGCATCAATAATATTCAAAAGTCTCTATCTTGTGTTTGGGATTGAGAGTATCCCCAATCTTCCACACCACTGCTACTATAAAATCAGTACGGCACATTTGTTAAAAGTGGAAACCCTTTCTCCTTAATTGCATATGATCTCAGCGCGTAGTAAATAAAAACTGAATATTAGTTTCTAACAATTTGTAATATTAACACATGGTAAATCAAAAGATTTCACAAACTTTAATATATAAAAGAAAATAATGGATGAAAAAATAAATAGAGAAACATATTCACGCTCTCAAACTAAGACACTTTAGATTGGCCTATATAATTAGAATTTAGGTTTAAAGATAACCCAGCAGCTCTTATCTTTTCAAAAGTCTCTATCTTGGGTTTGAGTATATCCTCAGTCCTCAACACAACATCGTTGAGCTATTATAAAATCAGTACAGTGCATACGTTAAAGGTGGAAACCCTTTCGCCTTGATTATTCATATAGTAAATGAATATGAAAAAGTTGCTCATTGAGTTTCATCAGCCAATACAGTAAGTTTATTCGCTTTTTACCTGTCAATTGCCTGATAGTTCTTTAATGAAATATCAGTTGAATTTTCTTGCAGGTAGGATGTGTAAATGAACTTTTTAAAACAGACAATAGCAATCATAATAGACAAAATTAAATTATGATTCTTACTTCCAGAAGGCTATAAAGTCACCAACCAAAAAATAACAGTTGGCAACCAAAGATGGAAGATGATAAGAATCTTGTGATTACAAATCCAGGCTGCCATCATTTTTTATTTAAATAAGCGAGATGTTTAAACTTTGCGGTTAAATACTACTGTATAAATATGATTGCGCTCATGACGCATGCACACACAAAGCTGAATTTTTTTAAATTCTTTAGATATTAAAATAATACAAAGTAATACAAAATAAATATGTACACATGTGGCTGAGCACTTTCAAGGGACACAGCCGTCATAGTCATATTGTAACTGACGAACCTAGTTAATTGCAATGCAAATGACTTTATATTCCATTTCTTGGATATATTGTAGCACGTGTCTTTTCTGTTAATGGTATGATTGTCTCTAGCAATAAAGCAAACCCGTTTCATTTTTCTTTTTAAGTCATGTCATTCTCTGCAAACAACCACAGCCCCTTTGGCTTGCAATTATGCCCTGCTGAGCTGCGATGCTGGGAAAAAACTGAGTTACACGTTGGGTCTATTAGTGCTTTGATGTAAGAATATACATGTTGAGACAGCCATGTAGACAAGAAGGATCTGGTCTCACCGAAGTATAAGGCACAGCAATTTGCTATAGGGCAGGCAATATTGCAAACCACCTGAGGTATTTGCGAGGGTGATAATCTGTCTTTGGCATTATTGATTAATTTGTTAGAGTTGGGGGGCGGTATGAAAGCACAAAAGAGCTACATCCCTTGAAAGTGCTCAGCCACACGTATACATATTTATTTTGTATTACTTTGTATTATTTTAATATATCGCATGCGTCGTTAGCGCAATTATATTTATACATTTTTTATTTAAGTAATTATAATTGTGGATCATTTTTAAATAAAGAAAGATTGCATGAATTAAAAGAACTATCTAATATTAAATGGGACATTGTAATACTTTGTAAAGTCAAAAGAAAAAGTGAAGATACGATTTTAAAAGTTGGACATCGCTTTATTACAAATGCACAAATATTGGAAGTACAAAAGGAATGGAATTCACTACAAATAAAAAATGGGGAAAAAAAACACAGTGGAGATTGATAATAAATGAAAGAGTGCCCAGATAAGTTATTCAAATTAATTGAAGACACAAATATAGATAATTCAGATTTATGTCTCAACAATGTGATGAACAAGTAGAGAATTTTTATATGGACATGCAAAATGGTTTTGATCAGATAAAACAATATTTTACATTTGTCATGGAAGATTTTAATGCTACATTTGAAAAATGATTGGAAGATGAAAGTATCGTGGGTAAATTTGCTTATGATGATAAAAATGACAGAAGAGAGAAACTTGAAGAGTTCACCGAAAAGAAAAAAAAACTGTATACACCTGGGTCTCGTTTTACGCGATAGATAGGTTCCTCAGAAAACATGCGCAAACGAAATCGCGCAAAAATAGACGTAACTTACATTGAAAAAGGGGGGATGCGGTCTGTGATTTTTCAAAATTCGTGTAAAAGCAAAGCACCAACATAAAATTACTTTAAAATTCGCGCAAAAAAAAAATGAGAAAATAAAATGACTAATAAAAAATTTCAAATTTGAAAAAAATTGATACAAGACAAACTTTTTAAACTATTTTTTAACTATAATATTTAATTTTATTCAAAACAATATGTATTTTTATGCATACATTTTTTTTATACACGTTTTAATTATTATCGCTATTTACCGGTAAACAATTTCGTTTGCAAACTGGTTTTTGATTCTTCACAAGAGGAAATACAACTAGCACCAACTTCACTCTCATGTTGTGTTGTTTTCTGGTGACAACCTAATTAGTAATTAACCTTTGAGATGATGATTTTATTAATTGTTTATGAACGCGATATCCAGTCATACAACCATTTAGCTCTCGTTGGAATTTAAGAGCACATTCGTGATTAGGGTCATTTATAAGAAAATAATTTGCCAACTGATTAGAAAGTTGAAGACCTTCCTTCTCGAATCATTTTTGCAGTGAAAGGAAAGGTTCCACTTCTGTTTCATTATCTTTTTCTACATTTTCTTCTGTATCTAAACTTTTATTTTTGTCTTTAATTTTCAATTCCGTTTAAAAATCAAATTTCGTTTCACTGCTATTACTCACCTTTTAAAAATAAACTTGCGGACACTAAATGATTAATAATTAATTGATTACGTTCTTTTTTAAAAAGCAAAAACAGAATGGGATTTAAAATGCAAAATTAACACGCACAATGTTTGAACAAATTTACATTATAATCTTGTAAAATTTAATGTGTATACATAAAACGTGGAAATCATAATTTTAATTTCATTATTGCATAAAATCTTATTATTATAAAGCACTGAAAATATTGAAATTACTAAGATGAAAATCGAATTCCAATAATGTGCCATTACTTTCAATAAACATAAGTGCGTGAAATTTATTATTTAAAGTAATAGCGCATTATCGGGGTTTGACTTCCGGTGAAACACGAATCGCGTAACTTCAAAATCGTGTTAAGTAAGTCCGTGTAAAAAGAGACCCAGGTGTACTATGAATTCTTTTTTTGAGAAAATGCTAAATGGAAATGGACATGGAAGCATCCAAATGAAAGTACAGAAGAACTGAATTATATTTTGACTAACAGAATAGATGTATTTCAAAATTGTAATGTTCTTATTAGATTCAAGACAGGAAGTGATTATTTTATTAGTGAAATGTAAGATATGTGTTAACGTAAAGTAGAGACAAAAATTATTAAAAGATACTACTGACAGTTGATATTTCTAATCTTCAGAAAGACTTCAAAGAATAAAAATTAGAATTTGCAAATCGTTTTAAAATATTAAGAAATTTTGAAGAGGGTTCAGATTGAATGAGATTAATATTAAGATAATTAATATATTATTAAGAAATGCAACAAAGATAGATGGTACCAAAAAAAACCAGCAATTACCAACAAATTTTCTATTGAAGCAAGACAGTGCATGAAAAAAAAAGGAATATCTGAAACATTTAAAAATAATCTATTAAGAAAAATTAAATATCTAGAGTTAATAAAATGGTTTGAAAAAGAGTTGATAATGATATAAAAAAAATATAATTCAACAAGGAATGCTGTAAAAAAAATAAAGGAATCAAAAATGTAAACAATATCTTCATATTGGTAGGAAAATTATTTCTGCAATAAAAAAAAAAGAATTCTTACTAAAAAGGAAAATGACATCATGAATATGTGTGGAAGAGTTCTACAAAGAATTGTATAGTAATAAAGTAACACGAAAAATAAATTATCCCCATTAGTTATTATATCTTCAGAATTGCCCAGTATTTTACATGAACCATCAAAACATCAAATAGGTAAAAGATGGCTAAGATCCTAAGATGTAGGTGCAGTGCTCTCAAATCCAAGGCTATCTACTGATGAAAGCCACAAGCTAGAAAGTAATCTGCAGATGTTGGATGAGTAAGTACTAGATAAGGATTTTATGTACAAACCTTGCATCCATTGATCATGAAGGTTTGCACTTGGTGGCACTACTGTAGGGAGAAGAGTTTGTACTCTTACTTTAAATGAAAAGGTGAAACATGCAATAAAATTTATGAAGAAGGGAAAAGTTCCAATATCTTAAAAGAATCTGATGAAGAAATAGAAAAATTGTTAGTAAAATTACATATCAAATGTCTAAAAAATAAAGATGTACCAGATGATTAGAAGAATGCTGTAATAATATTGATATTCAAGAAAGGTGATAAAGAAAATATTAGAAATTGCAGACTTATCAAACTTTTATCAGTTTTATATAAAATCTTTACCAAGATAATTACACAGGCAAATATGTGCTAACATAAAAAATAGTGATCATGTGAAGATAATTACAACTCATCTACAGTCAACTTTGGATTTTAATCAATTGAAACAAGCTGATTTTAAGACAAACTTTGTTAGGAACAATGAATATGATTTAATATTATGTTTGGCCTTTGAAAATTATGAAGAGGCATTTGATTCTATAAGCATTTCTTCAGTGATTAAAGCATTGGATCATCAAGGTATAGACCTGGGATATTGTCATATTCTGAAGAAAATTTATCAAAATACAACAGCGATGATTAGATTACTTAGTGATGCTAGGAAGATGAAGAAGAATGAATGATAGAATCGTTCCATATCTTTAGAACTTTTTACAGCAGTTTCACAAGAAATATTTTGTGAATTAAAATGGAAAGCTAAGGGAGGTAAAGTAAATGAAGATTATTTAAGTCATCTAGATTTTGCGGATGATGTAATTGGTTTGCAAATAATGTTTCAGGGTCTCAGGAAATGTTGCAAGAGTTATCAATGAAAATAAAAAAAATAGGACTAAAGATAAATACAAAAAAGTCTAAAGGTAATGTTCAATGAATCTTCTCAAAGAAAATAAAGACTGACAATGATGAAAGAAGAAATTAACAACTATAAATATTTCGCTCAGATTTTTAATACAGATAGAAACATAATGGGTGAAATTAATCATAGAATTAAATTTGGATGGAGTGATTTTGGTAAAATAACTTAACATTCAAAGGAAATATGCCTATGTGTTGAAAAAGAAGATTTTTAATAGATGGGTTTTCACCCTAGCACCTCTCTGAGGAGGGCCAAAGCACGAAACCATGGTCAGAGATTGGGGGGTCCTGACAGAGATATTTTAAATGTGTTTTACAAGTTTTACTTATGGTCTGAGATTGCCATTTAACAGAGCAAATTAGATAATTTCAGAATACTCAAGGAAGTACAGAGATATATGTTAGGAATAACAAAAAAAGATATATATATCATTGAGAGATCAAACAGGTATCACTAATACAACTGAAAGAATTAAAAAACTAAAATAAAGCTAGGCTGGACACATTTGGTAGAAGAGATAATAATAGATGGACAGTTGAAATTTTAAATTGGATCTCAAGAGATTGTAAAAGACCTAAAAAAGATCACATGTGAGACTGATGGATTAAATAATGAAGCTACAGAACCAACCAATCATTGAGCAATGACAAGTTAATATAGTATACATATTTCTTCATGTTATAGTTTATTACCTTGCCATATGAATTATAATGTGAAATGTACATTCAATTTTGTAGTTTGTTGGATATTACAATCATCAAGTAAATGAGCACATCAAAAAAAAAATACTTACTGTTTTTTATATAATACATAGAATTAATATTGCCTTGTGCTATTACAAGAGTTTGTAAAGGTTAATTATATGTATATATTCAATTTTGAGTGCCAATGTAGATATATAAGAATTTCTTTAAGTACTACTTCAATCTCCTACTCAAATCCAACTAGTCTTACTTTTTATACTACTTTACAAGTCAATAAATTTTTAACAAAAAAAATTAAAAGGAGTATTTGATATTATCCTTTAAAATATTTTTTAGGAAATATAATATTGCAAGCTTACATTATAGATATTTTTCTTTGTGTCCCCATCCTCCTAGATATTGTCTGACTTAGAAGCAGCAAATTAATAAACAGTGAAATATTCATTACACCACTGTCACACAAGGCAGGGAATGTTTTCTATTCATTTTAACATCTCATGGAAGGATGTAATCATAAACATATCACCAAAGATATGTGAAAAGATCTAGAATCCTTAAGATGTGCATTTCATGTTGAATCACCACTTATCAGATAGCCCAGACCATAATCTCTTACACATAGTTCAAACGATGTGTCAAATGGGCAGCCCTCACAACTCTAACACAAATCATTAATGTAATTTCAATAAATGATCAATATATCACATCACATGACCACCACCTCGTATGCTTGTGTATAACTGTTGTTAAAACAGGCAAAACTCACTATATGTATTGCCACACCCAGCAAGCTAGAGCAATCAATGGATGCTAGAAGGCTTGTGCATAAAATCCCACACAAGTGCCTACTCAGCCAATATCCCCAGACTAGTTTCTGGCTTGTGGCCTTCATCAGTGAGGAGCCTTGGATCTGAGAGCACTGCACCTAGATCTTAGGATCTAATGCAACCCTCCAGAAAACACCTTTTATCTCCATTTAACTACAAAACTATGAGTTTTAAACTGAAAACATCTTAATATTTTCAATCCAAGCCCATTAGCTTATATAGTCATATGGGTCTGAATTCAACTGTTGTATAGTGAGTTGTGTATAGTAAGTTTTGCCTGTTTTAACAAGTTATACACAAGCATAAGAGGTGGTGGTCATGTGATGTATATAGGCTTAAAACCAATCCTGTGTAATAGGATAGTGGTGGCTATGGTTATTAAAGCACCAAAGACACCAAATGTATGGATACTGAACTGGGTTCAGACCCATATGACTATATAAGCTAATGGGTTTTGATTGACAACATTAAGGTGTTTTCAGTTTAAGACTCATAGTTTTGCAGTTAAATGGAGATAAAAGGTGGTTGCTGGAGGGTTGCATTAGATCCTAAGATCTAGGTGCAGTGCTCTCAGATCCAAGGCTCCTCACTGATGAAGGCCATAAGCCAGAAACTAGTCTGGGAATATTGGATGAGTAGGACCTAGATGGGGATTTTATGCACAAGCCTTCTAGCATCCATTGATTGCTCTAGCTTGCTGTGTGTGGCAATACGTATAGTGAGTTTTGCCTGTTTTAATGATCAATATTAAAGTTTTAAGGGCTGCACATCTGACACTTATCAATTAAGCTGTACTAATTTGCTATCTATGTACATACTGGACAATAATAAAGATATGTGTAAAAGATTGTGGGGTAAAAGATTGTGGTCTGAGCCAACTAATGAGTACTGGTTCAGCACGAACTGTGCATGCTGGAGATCATAGATCTTTTTCACATGTCTTTGATCATATGTTTATGTTTACATCCTTCTATAAGGTGTTAAAAGTCAATCGAAAACATTCCCTTTCTTGCGTGAGAGTGGCGTAATGAAAATTACACTTCAGAAATATTATTTATTATTGGATAATCTCTAGTCTAATGAGTAACTAATAAAAATTATTAAGGTATTGATTTTTAAGCTGATACAAACCGCTTGATGGTGTTGTTGCTGGAACAAAACACATAAATATAACTATACTGGGCCTAATAAGTTTCTTTTTTGCGCTTGATGCCGTTGTTTTGTTTTTTGACAATAAGCTCACGCTTTTATTTTAACCAATTTTTAAAATTCAAAAAAGCACATTGCTTTTATTTTAAGCATTTTAAATTTCAAAATAGACATTAATAAGTAAACGAACTTTTTTAGTGGGGAGGTTTTTAATAATAACTTTAAAATGAACAACTTATGGCATTGTTTTGCTTTTTGACAATAAGCTCACGCTTTTATTTTAAGCAATTTTTAACATTCAAAAATGCACATCGCTTTTACTTTAACAATTTTAAATTCTAAAATAGACATTAATAAGTAAATGAAATTAAGTAAAGAAACTTTTTTATGGGAGAGTTTTTAATAATAACTTTAAAACGAACAACTTATTGTACACATTAATAAATAAACAAATTTTTTTTGTTGTTTTTTGACAATAAGATCACGCTTTTATTTTAAGAAAATTTTAAATTTCAAAAAATGCACATTGCTTTTATTTTAAGCAGCTCAATTTACAAGATACACATTAATAAGTAAACGAACTTAACTAAACAAACTTTTTTGTGGGGGGGTTTTAATAATAACTTTAAAACGTTCAGTGTGAATTGCAAGAAATTTGCATAATACACTTGAGGGCATCACGGGCCTGTAAACGGCATATTTATGTTGTTTGGTCTACAAACGGTGCCATCAAGCGGATTGTATTGGTTAAAAAATCAGTACCATTATTAATTATTAGAGCACCCATCAAATAAGAAAATAACTTCATCTTCATGGATTTGTTTCGTGTAAAAACTACCTCAGAACAGAAAGAATTATTAGATTTATAAGTATCTCAATTTATGAATGGTACCAATACTGTTTTTTATAGTGTCGAATATCTACAATTTGTTTACCTAATCCAACAACTGTATTGTAATTATAATCCCCCAAATAGGAATGAAATTTGAGGTTCTTTAATGAGATTATTTATAAGGAAAAAAGGCAAATGCTTTTTAGTGAAGAAAAAAACTGTTTTATATACGCATGAAACCAACAGTGTACGAAACAGTAACAATTACATCAGAGAATAAATATAGGATAGATATCGTCAGATAATTAACATGCATCAGAATATCTGGTAGAGACAGCATCTAATTGCATTAGATATGAAAAAGAGTTAAAAATGTTTGTGCAATTACTTGTAACAGACAATGTATCTGATGTCTTGTTAAAAAAAAATCACAAAAACATAACATAAATGTGATAATGTTAGGCTACTCAGTATATCTTTTAAATCTCTTAGCTAAAGATTGACCATTTCTAAATGTGGAAGAACATGTTGCCAATGTTATTAAATATTTAAAGGCCATTTTGAAAATGCTCTCTCCAGACAATCAGGTGCGTCAGAATTTATCGTGTCTGCTGAAATTGTTGCAACAGTTTAACGGATTGCCTGGATGGTTACATTAAAAGCTGGCCTACATCCATGCAGATAATCAAAATAAAATAGATAGTAGTATACAAGCAAACATTGCTAATGTTATGCTTAAGAAAAATATTACAGCTATTTGTATTTGCAAGTCTTTCGCTGACAACCTTAATGAAATACAAAAAGACTTATGCTGAGCTGCTCATATTGCATATACGCAAGATGAAAACAATATTAATACGAAATTTGTAAACAGATATAACAACTCATCTTCTTGTTTATATGCTTGATCTAAAACAAACCAATAGAATAGAATTGTTTAAGTTTATTATATTAGCAGTGAAATTCCAGGCATAAGCTCCAACATTCCAGGAACTATTTTTAAATAAATCTGTGATGTTGCAAGTGTCTGTTTACAAATGGCAGAAGAGTCAAAAAAGTACAATATAAAACGTAAATTCCAGTATAATCCCCATTGGAACAATTTTTAAATGCTTAGGTTTATCTTCAGCTATTTGTAGATAGAAGTTTTTTTCTTCTGGTTTAGTTCATATGAAGCTTTCGAAAAAAAAAACTAGTAAATGAAATGACTTTGAAACTAATATTTGTATTCAAAATATTTAATGCCAGGAGCTAATACTTAACCTTTTTCTGTATACGTTTCTCTAAAAACTGCTTTCGCATTTATATTACTATTGTTTTACATTTATGCTTAACATCAACATATTCTTCAATTTCTTTTATCTCTGAGTGTACTTTGTGGGCTTTATTATATATAATCATACATATAACACTTAATAGAAATAATATGAAATAAAAAATATTTTTAGCAAAGGTGTAAATAATATCACAACATAATACTTTGGATTGTTAATATTAGAAAACATTAAAACCTGACTGATCAAGCTTTCTAATACATATGTTTCAAGTATTAATACAGGTAAGATTTAATTTTACCAAAACATTAGTGGGGGGGAAATTTGGTGGAGACCAGGTTGTTTTTTTTCCTAATCCAAATTGTAACGGACTGTAAAATGTACCGGGAGTCTACAGGGTAAGATATTTAATTAATTGATGCCCCAAATGTTTGGGTTGCCAAAATATGTAACGGACTGTAAAACCTTTTAGGATAGTACACCCAGAGCCTTCTCTACTTACAGGTCCTATTACTACTCGGGGTTCTAACTCAGTGTAGACATTTGCCTTTAACTCTGCTCAAGGATGGAATTAAATAGGATGGCAATAATGTGACCTCTATATAGATCCTTAATGGCTATTGCTAATAATAAATTAAAATCTGTATGCATGTATAATAGCTATACTGGTGAGTGAAGTAATCTAGAGACCAGAGAAACAAAGGTTTTAACTTCAAACAATAAATATTTATTAACAGATCATGCTTATAGTTATAATATTTATAAATCAACAGAATATATACATGATTATTATAAAACATTAATTTATCTCTACAACAATATGACTAGCTGTAATTCAAATATTAAAATATGGGTTGAAATAAGAATTATAAAATTTAGTGCATAATTTACAATAATGTATTAATTATTTTGAATATAAAATTATATTACTAATGTACAATTATCATTCTGTTTATGTCATTTAAATGTACCTTAAGGTTATGTCCATGAATTGCTAATTTGTGTTTTGTATAGTTAAGAAAATATTATATATATTTACTTATTGATTAGTTTGATTTTATCGTATTAATTATTTAATAAATGTAAATATTTAAAATCTTACCTTTTGTTTCAGTCATTGTCCAGTTTTAAACCTTCCATTATGATAATATTTTATTTACAAACATATATAATATATTGATGTATAGTTTGAGTTGTGCACCTCTCTCACCCTATAAAAATCTAAACAAATGGGTTCTTTTGTTTTTTTAAAAAAAAAAAATGTTTGCTACACTTGAATATAAGAGAAAAATTCACAACCCAACTCTCAGTATACATTTTAAAAAAAAAAAATATTTGAAACATAAAATATAATGAAATTTTGGAATTCCTTAAAACAATAGCACATTAAATTTTTAAGAGCAGCTTCTGTATTCTTAGCAGATAATGTCTTTCTTTCCTTTATGTATATTAAATCATGTTGACATTCTAAGCATTACAATTCCCATGACGAAATTGAATTCCTCGGCGTTTGATTTTAAAACCATGCATTTCCATTCCATAACAAGATTTTTCCACGTTGATTTAAACAATATATATATATATCAATAAATACGATCCTCCATCACACGTCAACGACACCAAGAGGATAGAAAAATCCCGACACTCAATTAGCAAAAGTGCATTTTTAGATTTTGTTTACACAATATAAATTATTAAATATGAATCCTTTTTTTAAAGCTTACGTTATATTATAAGGCGAACGCTATTTCTATGCAGTTTTATTTATATATGTATGAAACGTATAATAAAGATTTTACTTTTAAAATAATGTTAATAAAGTTCTATTTCATCATTAGTTGATTTTATTTTATCCCAGAAACATTTGATAGCAATTATATTTTTTTAACAATGTTAAATAACTATGATGCTCTTAGAATTTATTTGAACAAACGAAAGTTCATCAATTAAATAATGTTTTTTTTTTTCTTTTTAAAACATTTTACACTTATCAATAATAAAATTCCAAATATTAAATAGTTGAATATTAATAAAGAATGGAAATCCTAATATAATAATTAAAATATTCTTTACAACTTTACTTTCATGCACTTCAGTTGAACAAGAAAAACCAACAACAAGTAATAAAAAAAAAAAAATCTGTTGCTTAGATATTTTTCCACGTTCCCAAAATCAACAAAGGTTTACTCTTTTTTTCCTCTTTTAAACAAAAGAAACGTGGTTACTAGAATTTAATGTTAAATATTCTTTTTTTTTATTTTGTCACGTCATGATTTAAAATCTACATTCATGTATATATATGTGTATATTTTATTTTACATTTAATAAAAAAAAATAAATGTGTTCATTCCTTCATGAATATATGGTTATGTTTGTGTGTATATATATGTGTATATGTCTCCAAATATCTAAAAAAAAAAAAAAAATTAGGTTTTAAAAATTGGCTGCTTATTTAATCTTTATACATTTTTATCCTAAAACATCATTTACTTATTATTATTTTTTTATAAGAATTGGACATCACCTTACAAAATATTAGGAAAAAAACATGTTTATACAACAAAAAAGAAAAGCTTCTATTTCCAGAATTATCCTCATTACATTAACTGTTATTCTTAACCCAAAAATTTAAACATTTATTCAGTCAACATACAGTTAATGATGCCAGGAATAAAGGCCATATCATCATCACTAGTTATCTGCCAAAAGATACGTTCTCACACCAATTCATACTATGCTTTCTATCCCTTATTCAACTTCTCAAATATTCATAGCTAGATAATCTATTAGCTTGTCTTAACTTTTACTTTTGTTTTCTACAGTCCTTTCCACCTTACTTCAAAATATAAGCCCAATTCTAATTTCTGTTCATAATTTCTTCAAAAAATAATCTTCATATATTTTTTCCAATACTTCTTTCTAATATTATTTTTTATATTTTTACTTACTGTAGCTATTCTCTTCCAAAGCCATATATTTAGAGTCTCTAAACTTTTTACTTTTTCCAACATTCCCTATCCTTAAGCTATATAAAACTATATTCTAAAAAAAAATGTAACAAGCCTCTTCTTGAAACTAATGGTCACGAATACTTCCTAGTCTTGTTACAGGATGATAAAATTTTCATTTTAATTTATTTATGTGTATTTCTATCATTAGTTTTCTAACATTCTACTATTTAAAAGCACTATCTATCAAATGCTTATTCTTTAGATCACCCAATAAGAAAGTGAGTATCCTACATTAAAAATAACTTTTCATTTATATGCTGTCACACACTTTCACATAACTTTAAAGATAAAAATCTACAGAGAAGAATTATTTGAAATAATTCTTTCTTGCTCAGATATAACAAAATATATAAAAATACATACAAATCTTAAGATAAGGAACTTTTTATTTTTATCCAGTTTAAACAAACTTACTTGAGCAATCCAATAAGTATATTTGCAAAACTCTGAACCTGAGTTACTTCTAAATCTTCTATAATAATGAGTTCAAAATATGTCTTAATAAATAAAATATGATCTTCTTTGGAAAATTTACGTCCATATAAAAGAATGTATCTAAATAAATAAAAAATATACATATTTAAAATGTTACTTCTAAAATGTAATAAAATCATTAACAATAAGAATAAAGATAAACAAATATCAAGATAAAACTAATCAACTTATAAGAATATATACAGTATATAAATATGTGCATGCTACATGGGTGTATATATATATTGAAATGTTCCAATCTTATTGCATTATAGTACACTTACTAAAATTAAACAATTCAAATTCTTTTATCTTATAGAATATTAAATTGAGTCATATGTGATAATATACAAACTAAATAATTTCATAAAGATTGCAGAATATTTTTATTACTTTTACATGTAAAAAGAAAAGAAATAATTTATTTTCTTTGATTTGTTTTAAAAATATACTTGTAGATTTTGTAGTATTGTTTTGAAAACATGTTTTAAGTAATATATTTAAAATATTTCTTTCAATTATGGTTGGTTTGTTTCAAAAATAATGAATTCCTCAAGTTATTCAAAAAAAGTTTAGAACTTGTTTTTTTTTTTTTTAACAAAAAAAAAAAATCTTTTCAGAATCGTAAAACTAATTGCCATCTTACCAAATTTTCCAAGTTAATTAATTTTTTTTTTATTAACAAATCAATTATCTTACTTTTTTTTTTTGTTTTTGCTGAATGTACTATTCCAAAGGTAAGATACAAAAGGGTCAATGCAAAACTACCCTAGCACCTCTCTGAAGAATGCCAAAGCACGAAACCATTGGTCAGAGGTGGGTGGGGGTTCCTGACAGAGATATTTTAAATGCTTCTCTGGCTAAGCGTTTTTCACAAAGCTTGTTGAGCATTGTTTATATCTTACAAGCTTAAAAGTATGTGGTCAGTTATCTATGACTATTTTTTATTTGAAAATTCAGTTGTATCAGTTATGAGTGTATAGTAGTTCAATAAAACAGTATTAACAGTGAAACGCTGATTATTATCTATACAGATAAAAGTATCAGAAACCTAACAAAGATAACAATCACTGTTTGCCTCGGCTGTAATAACAGCCAAAGTGGCAAAGATCATCCCAAAGATATCTACAAATTAAATGGATAGTTCATCCAAAACAGAAATTAATAGCAAGAAAAGATCATGAAGATTTTGTTTTAAGCAGGGAGGAAGATGCTTAAGATGTAACCATTTCAAAACCTCAAAAATATTTATTCAAATGTTGTGGAAAATAATGTGCATAAATAAATAATCAATCATCACCACTGAGACCTTTTCAAGATTTTGAGGTCTCAATGGAGATGAAAGCCAGTTCAGTATTATAATATAATTATTAATTGTTTATTTTGATCTTATTTTGATTGATTATTTATTTATTTATTTGAAACAACATTATGGACAAATAAATTGTATTGGATGATTGACCATTATAGTAATATATGTGCATAAACTTAGTCAATGTAAACTACAAGGAACTATATTTAAAGAATAGAATAATCCATGAAATAGAACCATCAAAGATTTTATTACAAGTTGCAATAAACAATTAAAGAACTCCCGTACACGAAAAAACTTTCATTAAGCTTTAACAATCAAAGTACATACAAATTGGCTTCATGGAAATGTCTATGGTAAGATAAAAAAAATAAAGCTCTTTATTATGATGATGATGATTAGTGTTGTCGTATTTAAACTGTTTAATTCAGTTCAATACTCATATTAGATGATGGAAATAGTCCAATTTAGAAATACAATTAGTTTTAACAGTCCCTAGAATTAACGTAATTCTAAAAATTACTTCATTTATTTAAACTCTTTTATTATTATACAAGAAGAGTTTGTTTTATATTGTTCCATATTTTCTCATTAAAAATAAAAAACATAGCTCAGATAATAAATGATTTTTAGAAATTCAAAATTCTGTTTTTGATTTGTATATGCAAACTCTCCTATTCAATATACTTAACAGTAAATATGAAAACAATCGATTTATTTTTAATACTTCTTTAATTAAAAAAAAAAAACAATTTGAAAATGGACTTGTTAGTATTCGATATGAATTGATTTATAAACAAGGCGAAACTCTTCATACAGTAGTGCCACCCTGTGCCAACCAGAGTAATCAATGGATGCCAGAAGGCTTGTGCATAAAATCCCTATCTAATGCCTACTCATCCAATATCCCCAGACTAGTTTCTGGCTTGTAAACAATTATGTGCTAGTATAAGAGATAGTGATCATGTGATGAATTGATTTAATTTGCCAAATAATAAACTTGATCAACTTAGAGCAGTAATCAACAATTTTAATATAAGTATTAATACTTCGATTTGCAAAATAACGAGAGCATTTTAATGTAAAATCAGAAAGCAGTGTATTAATAAAATGGAAAAAATATTGGAAATATAGCCAACACTTCACACAGAATTTAGAAAACAGATTTAGATAAAGAATATGAGTTTAAATAATTTGAGCTTTGAGCTAATACGATTGAAAATGTACGTTTAGTTATTGATAAAATCTTCAAAATTTTCAAAAAATGTCAAAGTATAAAAAGTAGAAGTAAGAACTAGAAACATAAACCAATATTTCTTTCCAAGGGTTAGATATGTTAAATTAATGAAAGGATCCATAAACAAATAGTCCAAAAAAAAAAAGAAAAACAAACATTTTAAAAGGATTAAGAATAACCTGATTATATAAGTTACTGAATCCCATTTGCCGCTAAAAAAAAAAAAAAGAGATACAAGAGAATCATTAATAAAAACAGATTTTAAAATAAGTTCTTTTTTTAAATCTCTTTATTATGTAAGAGTAATAGTTATATAAGTAAAAACGATACAGAATATAAATTTCAAGTATATTTTTAAAAAAATCACGTAAGAAAGATGGTAGAATGTTTGAAATAAAAACTAACGGAGAATTTACTAGGTAATGCCCTTTATTTACAAAATATTCAAAAAAAAAAAAAAAAAACTAACATTACCACTAACTTTAATAATGCATTTATATAATTATTATCCAAAAAAAAAAAAAAACTGATAAAAAAAATTTTAAAAATTAGGCTTAATTTAAAGATACAGTTCTATATTGATATATATTACTTTTTATAAATCTCCACATATAAGAATGATACTTCTAAGATACAGTTCTTCAAACTTTACACTGTAGTTTAATTATATATTAGAAAAAAAACTGGTTTATATCCAATAATTCAAAAAAAAAAAATCATTATTATGCATTATGTATCATTTACATTTATAAATGATGCAATCAATTTAGCTTCCATTGTCTTTAGGTCATAATGACTATTAAAAGGCTTTGATTTTACTATATATAATAATTATGATTAATGCCTTAAAAATATAGAAAAATTAAAAACATATTAATATTAATAACACATTTTAAAATTCATTACATTATAGAATATTATTGAAAACTAAAAACAGATGCATATCAAAGCAATATTAATTCCTAATAAATTATTTACTACGATTTCAAAAGAACTTTTATAAAAGTCTGATTTCAAAAATTTGGGAATTAAACTTAAGATAGTATGAAGATTAGTGTGAATCTTAATTTTAGCTGTTTGATAGCTTTGAATAGCCTATGAACATTATAGTAAATGGGCAATGAATTAAATGAACATAGATAACAGTTCATATTAGTTAAAATAAATATATAAATAGAATAAAGATGATACAGGGTGCACTTTGAAAATTTAGGAATATATTAATAAAATTACTTCTTTACATTTGAAAAACAGATTTTGAATTCAAAAACAGGAATAGCATGTGATACAAAGATGTTTGAAAAAAAGTTTACTGGCAGCAATAAGATAGATGAGAAAAAAAAATGGACTCACAAAACTGCTGTAACTGATATTACTATAAAAAATTAAGTTTCAAAAAATATAGTGAGAATAAATTATCGATGGATTTTGATAAAGATATATTCTATATAAATAGAAACCACCTTCAGGAAAAAATTTGAGATTGAAAGATAAGATTAAAACATTTGGCAATCATTCTAGGAGAACTTATAGTAGTTATTTGTGGAGAAACAATTTTTCTTTTAAATTAATGATGATGTTAATATTTAATTTTTTTTTCTTTCAAACAACCTCTAAAACCGTATCAAATGCCCACATAGTTTAATAATTATTGACTTGTCGAGTCATACAATAAATCTGCAGGTAGCAATTCCTTTTTTACGTTGGGCCACATCAAACTTTTCTGCCGTAAGCAAGAGCCATAATTTTCTATGTTCAAGTTAAAGAAAGAAAAATTTATATATTCATTATAATTGTTATAGTTATATAATAAATATATCTTTATTTACAATTGACAAATAATCACAAAAGCATATATTACAAAATTATATTTTTAATACTTAAATAATAATAATTCTTATATAATAATAATATTTTTTTAATTTTATAAATAAACATAATTCAATGCAAAATTATTTTGTTAATGTGAAGGTTGCCATTATTTATTTATTAAGAGATTAATATGCGGTGAGATATAAATTGTAGCGATTTGTAAAATGTGCATCAAATTAGTGTCAATAATTCAAGATCTTGTTTTTGATTTTGTAAATGATATTTTGGGGGAAAAATTGCTCACAATTATACGTGCTTCCGAATAAAGATATGATTCACATTCACAATGATAAATGATTAAAGCAGTGATGACACACATGCATGCACGATATTTCTGTGATGACGAAGCGGTTATGAAGTTAATCGAGCAAATGCAAGATAAATATTTTATTACATAAATAGCACCATAAAAATAATAGTAGTCAGTTGGAAGTTAATGAAAGATTTTAACACACGTTTTAAAAACCATTTTCATTATACAATCATGAAAACATACGTGGTCCAGATTAGCAATTTCGGAGGGCTAGAGGTTGCCCACCTCTTCAATAAATAATTGTCTTCAACTTAGTACTACAGATTAAAAACAACTCTTTTCCAAAATATGATAGCCCATGAATTATATTACAATTTTTTTCAGCGTACCACTTTCAAATGTCCAAAGATTCAATTCAAAAAAGCCAAAATTTTATTTCATTGAAAAGATGATTTTTAAAGAACAATTACTTTTTTATGGCTTCTCTTGCTTACAAATTTTTAAAAAAAATCTAAACTTAATAATTTTTAGAGTCAATAAATTAAAAAAAAAAAAACTCAGAAACCCATTTTTTAAAAGCAGCTGTTATTGCTTTTAGATTTTCTTTTTTTTTTCATATCAAAATAATTGTTTGAATAATCACCTATAATTTTTTTTTTTTTTTGTATGTAAAAAATAATATTAATAAAAATTGTTTTATCAGATGAAAAAATGCATGACAGAATTTTTTATACATTAATAGCTGTTTCTATTTTTATATTGGACTATTTCCATCATCTAATATATGTATTGAATGTCTTTAGAAAAATGTAACTTTATTTAAATATTCCAAATACATTCAACTGTTAGTAATAGCACATCAAACAGGTTAATATATGCACAACATTTTGAGAGGTATTAGTCTACCCTCTTCTTCAGGTGTTGCTGGCCTGACCAGTGGCAATACTAGCATGGGATTCGAACCTGGGTCCTTAGATTCTTGACTTTTTTAATTTTAAGGTACCACTCTAACCAACTGAGCCATCCTGCCAAAGGCAACAGTCTGTAGTACTTATCTATGAGGTTCCCCCTAATTCCTCCACTTTTTCCTAAGAGCAAAGTTGATTAGTGTTTTCCATACATTATGTATAGTTACTCTAGGTTGGCTTATGGGATTGTTTGCCATTGTCATGTGAGCAGCTTCTTTAAATTTTCTTCTTTGTATCTTTTCTTCTCTATCCAATATTTTTGTGTTTTCCCAATTGAACATATGTAGCAGAACATGTACGTGCCAATGAACACATATATGTTCAATTGGGAAAATACAAAAATATTGGATAGAGAAGAAAAGATACAAAGAAGAAAATTTAAAGAAGCTGCTCACATGACAATGGCAAAAATCCCATAAGCCAACCCAGTGTGACTATACATAATGTATGGAAACCACTAATCAACTTTGCTCTTAAGGAAAAAGTGGAGAAATCAGGAGGAACCTCATAGATAAGTATATGAAATTACTACATACTGTTGCCTTTGGCAGGATGACTCAGTTGGTTAGAGCATTACCTAAAATTCAAAAACAAGAATCTAAAGACCCAGGTTCGAATCCCATGCTAATCTGCCACTGGTGAGGCCAGCAACACCTGAATAAGAGGGAAGAATAATACCTCTTGAAATATTGTGCATATACTAACCTGTTTAATTTGCTATACTAACAGTTGAATGTATTTGGAATATTTAAATAAAGTTAAATTTTTCTAAAGACATTCAATACATATATCAGATGATGGAAATAGTCCAATATAAAAATACAACTAGAACACCATCATCACAAACCTTCAATAAAATATTAAAGCTGTTATTTCTTTTTATACATATATAAATTACATTAGTCAATCAACAGATACGCCTTAAATATGCTAACGTGACAGCCAATAAGATGGAATAATCTTATTGGCTGTCATGTTAGCATGTTTAAGGCGTATCTGTTGAAGGCTTTAGCTTTCACGTTATTACAATATTATCTGTTTACGCTTAATAAATTTTATATATTAGTCAATCAAATATATAATTTATAATGTTTTAATTAAAGTGTTTTTTTATATATGTGTGAATATAACTAAATGGGAAAGTTGATAAACATTCTTCCTGTCAACATGAAAATAGCATGCAATAGCATGTGAAACAAATTGTCTCCACAAGAAAACCAGATCTTGATGAATTCCTATTTGAGGATATCAAATCATGAAAATATAAAGTAAAGTTATTAAGGTAAGAAGTATTACATGCCATAATCACACCAGTATTACAGAGGAGAGAATTCTAGACCCTCAAAAAATATCTGTGTAGTGTTGGTAACAATGGAATACCTCAAGAGTTCAGATACATTTTTTACAGATTGATCTCAACTTTACATTGAAAGTATACCAAAAATTAATTGATCAGAACATTAGTGTAATGGAATACTTCTAGAACCAGATACATTCTCTACAGTCAACTTCACACTAAGAGTATATAAAAATCAAAATATCCTCTACAAATTAATTCATCAGAACATTGGTGTATTTGTATTTCAGAAAATTCATTGTTTTAATAATGCCTATCTTAAAATTATTGGATTTACATTGATTATTGATATAATGCAATCTAAACATGGTATGACTATGTTAGTTTCAATCATGTTAAACAAACAACTTCTATTGAAAGTAGTTCCATTTAGAAAATTTTTATATAAGCAAAGTTTACAAACCTCTGGATATAAATTCCCTGTAGCCTCTTCCTCTAGATCTGCTTAGGAGATTTCAATTCTTATAGTAGTCTTTGATAATATAAAAATGAGGCTCAAGCGAAATGGTCAACTTTTAAAATGGATAAACATAAATAACATGCGTTTACTTCATAATATCAAAGAAGACGAAAACATTCAATTCAAGTAGATGGAGAATGAAATAAATTTATATTGTTTCAAGAAAAATGATTCATCATTACTTTTTGAAATACTGGTAGTGAATCCTTTCCATTATAGCCAACTTAATTAAATTTAATCAGTCTTGAAATCCACATTCCTATTCCAAGATGGAATTTAAAAAAAACTAACTAGAATCAATATACTGGGTATTTTGAGCAAAATAATAGAATTTAACTTATAACAACAGTTGCTAAACAGTTCATTCCTCAAGGATATAGAAAATAATTCATTCCAGGTTGAAACAAAACCAGCATTTCTTTTTAAAGTCAATTTTTGGTCTTCCAAAAATTCAGATATTGCTGACAAACTTGTAAAAAAAGTTACTGGATGACATTATGGAGAAGCAAAACTTTGGAAGATCTAACCATAAAACCTGATCTCTTATTAAACCTTGGTGAGTGTAAAAGAACCTCTATGTAAATGTATAAGAAATACATCATGGGGAAGCAAAACTTTGGAAGAACTAACTATAAAAACCTGATCACTTATGAAAACTTGGTGGATGTAAAATAACAATTGTCAATCTTAATTCTAAAACCAACTAATAGAATGAGAAACACATCATTAGAACAGAATTGTATGTAAGCTTCTCTTTATAATGTTCTTTCTAATTAAACAAGGCAAAACTCTCCATACAGTAGTGCCACCCTGTTCCAACCAGAGTAATCAATGGATGCCAGGTTTGTGCATAAAATCCCTATCTAGTGCCTACTCATCCAATATCCCCAGACTAGTTTCTGGCTTGTGGCCTTCATCAGTGAGGAGCCTTGGATCTGAGAACATTGCACCTAAGACAAACTAGTCTGGGGATATTGGATGAGTAGGCACTAGATAGGGATTTTATGCACAAACCTTCTGGCATCCATTGATTACTCTGGTTGCCACAAGGTGGCACTATTGTATGGAGAATTTGCCTTGTTTAATAACAAATGTGCTAGTATAAGAGATGGTGATCATGTGATGTTTAGTTCCTTCTAATATTAATCTAATAAAATCAGTAGATGTTATTGAGGCCCAAAGAGCAAACTTTTAGAATTTCTGAAAAAATTAGGACCTAAAACCAAAGCATGATTGGCAAAACTATTCTGAAACATTATTCCCATACTATTACATAAAAGAAAAACTACAGAAAGTCTTAAAATCAAATAGCAATTATCAAAAAATTGCCCAA
The DNA here is from genome assembly GCA_028023455.1 of Epiperipatus broadwayi. Classification (NCBI taxonomy): domain Eukaryota; kingdom Metazoa; phylum Onychophora; class Udeonychophora; order Euonychophora; family Peripatidae; genus Epiperipatus; species Epiperipatus broadwayi. The sequence goes on from JAQFVV010000002.1 coordinate 29,784,066, forward strand.
TTCTAAACAAAAAAAATCATATTAATAAGAATTTTGCCAATAGCTAAAAGGCATCTCCCAGTAAGGTAGGATATGTTAGGGCAGAAAGAAGATGCTATGATTAAATTCTATCTTTAATCCCCATGTAAAAGAAGGCTTTAAAAATAAATTAAACATTCACGCTACCTTTACTGATCTGATTTTGGCTTATGACTGTGGGAAAAAATGGTCTACGTTTTTTTAAATTCTTAAATGCAGGGAAACCATTAATTCATATTACAAATTTTCTCTATTAAACTCAAATGAATACTAAATAATAATCATAATAAATACAAAACTTTACAGATTAGTCTACTATAGAATTCAGTTCTCTCACATATTTCATCTAAACCTATAAACTATCACATGACTCCGGCTTATATATTGCTGTTTTAGCAGCAGACTTTTCAACCTCTATGCCACTTGCTGTAAACTTTAATAAGTAATGATAAAGGCCAGATGATAGATCCTATCCTGTGCCTTCCTAAATCCCCAGTCTAGTTTCAAGCTCATAGCTTTCAGCATTGAGGAGCTTTGGATCTTGGAACAATATAACTGGACCTTTAGAATCTAATGCATCTTCCATCTACTATCGTTTACCTCTATGTTATTCTATCACCTACACCAAATTGAAAATTATATAAATATTTTCAAGCTTGTATATTCATATAAATCTGAAACCAGTTCAGTTTCTAAATATTATGGTGCCATTAGTTATTTAATAACCATAGGCACCTCTAACTGTGGCCAGATCCCCATAATGTATAGTAACAACTGTTTTAAGATCTATATGACTATATAAGTAGGTTGGCTTAGATTGATAGGTAACATAGAGGTAAATGATAGCAGTTGGAAAGAAGGTGTGTTAGATCCTAAAAGTTCATTTGTAATGTTCCCAAGATTCAAAGTTCCTTACTGATGAAAGCCATAAGCTTGAAACTAGTTTGGGGATTTTGGATAGGAAAGCATAGAGAATGGATCTCTTAAGCACAATCATCTAGCATCTATTAATTCTTACTAAAGCTTGCTTACATTAAGCACCATATTTCATTTAATATAGTCATTAGTGAGCTTCCAGAAACAGAGCCAGGAAATTCATCTGTGTAATGATATTACTTTGACTTCCCAAAAAATATTCTTTCTTGAAATAGAAAAGTTTCTCAAAATAAGGATATAAAAATTGGAAATCTTTTTTAAAGTCTGGTATCTTATTCTTAAACCAATGAAGACCATGTGATTAATTTTTGATAGCAATATGTTTAATTTTTCCCTGGGTGCAAAAGGTTTGGGGGTAGGGGGGGCGGGGGGGGGGGGGGGGGGGGAAAGATCTACATAATAATCAAACATCTACCATTCCGAATATAAGCTTTTGCAATAACAGCCTAAAATACAATCCTATCCCATGCTATTTAGGAGTAACCTTGGATCATACTTGTATTTTCCTCATTTATCTAAAAGTTAGATCAGCATTAATTTTTAGGAATAACTCCTTGGAAACCTGACTGGTATACTAGGAGTTGTTTTATGTAAATACTGTAAAAGACAACTTCCTTAGAATTTGAAATTTGAATATCCAGAACAGGAGCCTGTTCCGGATATTCAATTAAATACTATAAAAATATTATTGGCATACTCGTCTAATCCTTTGCAATAACTTCCTGTTCTTCCACATATTCCAATGCCAGATAGCAGAAAAAAAGTTGTCTCATAGAAAATTTATAAAATCTATTAAACACATCAGGCTTGGCAATAATTCAAAATATAATTTCATTATCTAAGACTCCTCTCAAATCAGAATTCCTTTTTTGAAGGTTCAAACAAAAATCTACAGTCAAAGATTTATGGCATACAAAAAGGAATTCTTATAACTGTCCGAAAAATTTATTTTTCCGTAAGTCGGATTCGATTTTCTTAGATACAATCTGAGTCTTATCAATAGATTCGCGATAAACCCAAAGTCATGGGTTATTTACTTCATAAATGGAATTTACCTATGTAGATATGGAAGAGCACAAATCATGAACAACACAATTAATGACAATCAAATTTAGTGAAAGACTTAAAAAAAAAAAGCCATTAATGAATCTTTCTCTCTACAGATTTCAATATTATATTAGTTTAATAGTTAAATTGCTTAATTTTTTTTCAAATCCATGCACTATAAAAATAAATAGTTTAATAACTGATGAAGAAAAATGTAGATACCTTAAGATGTATAAGAACAAATATAAAATCAATATGAAAAAATACTTTTATGAATGTTCAACTAATTTTTTTTTATACAGATTACCTCATATTTATAAATGCCCCGTAGCTATATTATTCCAGTCACACTCCCCCTTTAAATAAAGAAGGCTCAAATTTAAACATTCCATTGAAAAGAAAATCCTTTTCAATGTTGAGGGCAATGATGTAATATATATTAAAATTCAAGCTAATTTAAATAAGAAGTGTGAATCTAAGAAAGCAAAGATCTTACATTGCAAATAAATAAACATGTTTAATTTTAAATATACTTAGAAAGATTGTACAATAGTCATTTTTACTCTCCAAACTCATATATATATATTAGGACATAATTTTATATATGTACTTTGAAATATTAATTTACATATTAAAACAGTGTGCCCATTCCTTGCATATGTATGTAAATGAATTTTTCTCCAGTACTTGAGGGATCAGAATGCCTAAGTGGTCAACATGGGTAGGATGACAACCTTGGCACTAATGTGGGCTTTGAATGTTCCATCATCAGATTTTCAATGAAATGGATGGCTGAAGAGTTGTGTGTTGGAGTAGTCTGAAGCCTGTCCATTAAAGTATGAAGATTGGCTATCTTAATATAAAGCTGAGAACTGATTGTATATATGTGTGGAGATAGTAATCTGGACCAACTGATGATTGCTGGTTTAGCATAAGTACGTATATTGGTGATTATTTATCTTTTCAACATGTCAATAAACATCACATGACCACCTCCTCTTATGCTTGTGCATAATTGTTGTTAAAACAGGCAAAACTCACTATATATATTGCTACACACAGCAAGCTAGAGTAATCAATGGATGCCAGAAGGCTTGTGCATAAGATCCCCATCTAGTTCCTACTCATCTAATATCCCCAGACTAGTTTCTGGCTTATGGCCTTCGTCAGTGAGGAACGCCGAAGGCCATAAGCCAGAAACTAGTCTGTGATATTGGATGAGTAGACACTAGATGGGGATCTTATGCACAAGACTTCTGGTATCCATTGATTACTTTAGCTTGCTGTGTGTGGCAATATATATAGTGAGTTTTGCCTGTTTTAATTTTTCAACATGTGTATGATTAGGTGGATCAGTAATATAAGATGGCATGGAGAGTTGAGGGTCATATGAAAGTCTGAGTTCGAATCCCTTATATGTACTTTGCAAACTATGAGAATAATTTAAAAACAAAAGCATTACTTTTTAATTCCTGGAGTATATTTTTAAATTTATAATTTAACAAATATGCAGTATACTGAATTGTATTTTGATTATAATTCTGTGTGGGCGTGTTGTTGTTTTAAAAAAAAATTGATGCGTTGTATTGTATTATTTTTATCCAACTTCCAATTTATTATCAATTCATAACAATTATATTAATAACATTTTTCAGAACGATTTATCATCATTTTGGTTTTCAAGGTTCTTTAATAACACATTCACTTCTATAATGATCAAATCCATCCATTTCACAGATGGTAGATTTCTTTCATCTTCAGCAATTCAAAAGCATTACAATCCTTTCTAATGAATTGATCAAAATAAGAAATTTCGACATAACCATTTGTGCAAATTTATCTATCTGTTTGGGTATCCACAAATTTGTGTTCCTTGCTGATATTTTCAAAAATCTTTCCAGCACCACAAATCAAAAGCACCAACACTTTTCCAATCAGTTTTGTACTATATTAAATTCCAGTTATCTATAATTAGAATTACAGATAATCATAATCTAATTAAAATTAAAAAAAGAAAATTGTTCATTTGTTTTTAAATGAATTTTATTTGAAAATAATGCATTTTCTATTGAAACTTTATAATAAAAACCTATCCTAAACAGTTAATCCAAAAGTAAGTGTGGCTACCTCAATAGACTGAATCTTAAAGAACATGAAAAAATAGATTTTAAATAAAACTCAATCTGCTTATCATTTTGACATTTCAATACTGAACTTCAAATCAACTTATAATATGATAAATCACTGAATGGAACAATTTGGAAAGATTTTGCTATAACAAAAGAAATATCTAGAAAATAATATATTAAATCATTTATGCACTTCATCGCTGTTTGACAATGCTTTAATTACCACTCTCTTTGACAGTTTCGATTGCTCCAGCAATCTTCTTCAGAACTACAACATAATACAAATATATGATTATATGAGGTTATAATTAATAAATATAGAATATAAAAAGGGTAAAATATATAATATTTAAAAGGTAATAAATAAATGATCATTATAAGATGTATAAATTCATGTATATTTATATTCATATATTTGTATTATGTTGTAGTTCTGAAGACTGCTAGGCAATTGAAAACTGTCAAAGAGGGTGATAATTAAAGCATTATGAAACAGTGATAAAGTGCATAAATGATTTAATATTATATTATATACATTTGGCAATGCAATAAGAAAAATTAGTTATTAATACCTGGAAAAATAAGTTAAAACAGTTTTCTATTTTTTTTTAAGAAATAAAAAAAACATACTTTAATGTTAGTTTTTATTATATATAAATTAGTACGAGTTTTTAGACTATCACTGACACAAATATATATATATATGATCATTAATATCACATTTTAAGAAACCCAAATAATACATGAAAATTTTTAGCAATATTATTAAGAATTAGATTTCCAAAAGTTAATAAACGTCATATTATCACCATTTCTTATGCTTGCTTGTAACTGTTATTAAAAGAGGCAAAAACTCACTATATGTATTGCCACATAGCAAGTTAGGATGCCAGAAGGCTTGTGCAGAAAGTGCAGTGCTCTCAAATCCAAAGCTCCTCACTGACGAAGGCCACAAGCCAGAAACTAGCCTGGGATATTGGATGAGTAGGCACTAGATGGGGATTTTACGCACAAGCCTTTTGGCATCCACTGATTACTCTAGCTTCTATGTGGCAATACGTATAGTGAGTTTTTGCCTGTTTTAATTTCCAAAAGTTATTATGAAAAATTACTTTCATATATTTATTCCGTTACTTTTAAGATAATTTACCAAAAATGAATGTGTTTACTTAAATTTTAGTTTTACAATACTTTTACTATTTATTTTTAACCAGAAAAATAACAAAGAGTAAATGAATCATAATGGACTGAAGAAAAAGCTTTTATTTAAATATTTAATTAAAAATAAAATAAAAACCCGCCCCATTTGTTTATTTACAAATTAAAAGTAAAAATAACTAAAGATAAGCTGAATGTATTGAACTAAGGGTTATTTCTTAAGAACAATAAAACAATGTAAATATAAGAGGTAAACAATCTAAAATTAAATTTGAAGGAAAAAAGAGGAAACAAATTGGCTTTGGTCCAGTTTACTTCTACAGTGATTACAAGGAGCATTCTCACGTAACGGGGGAAAAGTTATAAATATTTTACAAAGTTAAATATTTTTTACATTAAAATCAATCGTCGTATTATTCAAATATAGATATTCTCTTGTATAATTTTATAATAAAGATTATTAAAAGTTTAAAAATGTTAAAGGCTTAAATAAAAATGTTAAACTTTTAAAAATAATAGTCGCACAGGTGCGTTTCTTTACAAAATGATTCGTCAAATTTGAAAATAACTCGCGATTGCAAAACAAACATGCATATTTACTACTTTACAATAAGCCGTGCTTATAATTTTAAGGAGTACGCATTTGGAAACTATAAATACGATTTAGATTTTTAAATCTCTGCATAAAGCCTAGGTATCAGAGACGAATTACTCCAGATAATATCCAAACTTTTAAATTTGATAGTTAATAAATAAAAACACACATTATATTTTTTTTATATAAATAGTGCAGATAGTGATAACTTACTTTGATAATCTAGCAGTCCAGTGCACAACTCCAGGTCTTAATTCTCTTAGCAGAATTGCTTTACCAAGATTTGCCTTTATTTTAGCCAACAGGTAATTAGATTCTTCATCTAATTTATCACTGTAGGGTAAAAGTTTATTGTACACTATTTCTTTTTGAGGTTTAAAACCTAATTTACTTTCGCGTTCGTCCATTTTTTTTCTACCGATTTTAAAATCGAAATATTATTTTAAATTGTATATTTCCAATGACTATGCTTAGGCATCGATGGCAGCCATTTTGACGTGACGTCAAAGAAATTGGAAATGCGTTCTCGGGAAAGAAAAAGTAATACTTTTTTATTCGCTAATAAATTAATTTTTACTTTAACGTTTAATTTTGTTCAAATTTTAAAAGTTTTTTTTTTTTTGCTTCTTATAGCAGATTAAAAGTTCGATCACTAGTTTAAAAATAATAATAACAGCTATTTATTGTGGTGTAGCATTTCTTTACTTCGCTTGTTAACTTTCCCTTTTAAATAAGACAACCGGAAAAATAAATCATAATCTTTATAGGAGGTGGAGCAATTGTTAAGCGAAAGATTTTGCCATATCATTATGATTTGATTTCGTCAATTTCTTTTCACAGTTGCGTACTTTCATTTGTAACTAAATTTAACTTCACTCGCGCATAACGTTTTATTTGTAAACACAATTGTGAAATCTACCATTGCTGCTAAAAATGTTTGAGTGCTGTAGAGTATCGTATTAGATAGAACAGGTGTTTCAATTACACATTCTTTTTTCTCTAATGTAACATTAGTTAATGCAACTACTGCTAAGAGAAATAAAATATACTCTAACTACATATTGTGTGCGCGTGTGTTTATATTTGTTTCGAAAACAGATCCAGCCATCAAAATAAGTAAAATCACTAACCCAGAACAATTTTAATATTCTAAAATTATAAAGTAATTGCAAATATTGACCGCCAAACCGAAAATAATTTTTATAATCTCAAGTTTTATAAAGTAAATGGACATCAAGATGTTAAAAGAGAGACGTTGGCTCCAGCCTTGTATAATTGATTATAACTTTAATAACTCTTTAGTGCCTTATTCCATCTGGCTAATAAATTAAATTCATTCTGAATTACCAACAATATTTACAAAGGCGTATAACGCCAGAACTCCCAAGATAGAAATGATTCAATCAATTTTTGATTTCTTCAACATTTAGAATGATTTTAATTCGTAGCCTGGGGGAGGGGGTTTACTTTGTTTAAATTATACATTGAACTATAAGTTAAAGTTGACATTAAAAATAATAAAATATCACGTCTTCAACGTCCACGTGGCTGATCCAACAGTGGAGTCTCTTTCTTCCACCACAGCTATGCCATCTAGTGTAAGCTATATTAACTAATAAATGCTAAATGAAAGTACTCCTCACAAAGCCATGAGCTAGAAAATAAAATACTGGATATGGATTTATAATCACTAACTTCTGGCATTTATTAATTACTAAAGCTTACAATAGGTGGCATAATTGTGGTGAAAGAAAACGTGTATACTACTAAAATATTGATCTTTGCAAAAGTATAATTGCAAATAAGAATCTCACTGATCTTGTATTTCCAAAAATAAAAATTGATATAAAAATATATAGAAAGTGAAGCTACAAATATAATTAATAAACCATAATAATTGCCAATTCCTCAACAAGCTTTGTGATAAATGCTTAGCCAGAGCCAGTACTTAAAATATCTCTGTCAGAACCCCCACCCCGACCATGGTTTTGTGGTTTGGCACTCCTCAGAGAGGTGTCAGGATAGGTTCAGACACTAGATCTAAAAATATCCACCCAAAGCCAAGCACTTATCTAAAAGTTATCTATTGAGTGGAAAATCTGAAAATTTTCAGACATCTACATGTCTTCAAACCCAGATATCCAACTCAAATAGCTATATGGGGCTGATAGATCTTCAGCCATACCATATATTAGTTATCTATGCAATATAACATTGCATAAGACTTAAGGCAGGGATGACATCATGAAATGTGTAGAAGACTTCTATCATAAATACACCAGGGACTATTAAATATATTTATCTTAAGGGAGTTATTTTATTGGGGAAAATATAGTGAGTAGTTAGTCTTAGTTAGCTGAGACATTGGTAGTAGGCTTATTTGTTCCAATATTAGTTAATAGAATTTGGAGTAGTCCATTATTTGTATTGTATCTCCTATTACATTTTTTTGTGATTAATAATATGAATATTAAACTCATAACATTAAATGGTGTGAACCAAGAATTTGGTTACACACAGATTTGATGATGACTATATGTCCATCATTAGGTAGATTAAAAGGAAAGAATAAATTTTATATGTTAAATAGGGGGTACGCCTACTCAGAATCCTAACTCAAGCTGAGGATTTATCCAATACTTAAATATTAAGAAGATCTGATATATTTGAAGACATGTAGATGTCCGAAAATTTCAGATCTTCTTCTTAATAGTTAAGTATTGGATAAATGCTTAGCTTGAGTTAGGATTTTGAATCAAATGTCCTAGGTCCTCACTGAAGAGAGATGTAGCTCAAAACCAGTCTGGGGATAGGGACAATCCAAGATAGATTTCAAATGCTTTCTCTTGTTGCATTTATCACACACAAAAAGCTTGTTTAGAGCTATTAGCATGTTCTCTATTTATTATGTATATTTATTATTACATTTATTATTTAAGTAATACTTTGGGTGCAATTTGAAATTTATAATTGCAATTTGTAATGTTATAATTGACTATTTATTAATCTGCATTCAGAATAGATTATAATTTACCCATTTAAAGAGATTTATTTAAACTTCTTTGCATCAATAATTTCAATCTTTGTGGTCAAGTTGCAATCTTTAGTGTCTATGTAAGTATATTAGACCATTAATAAAGGTGGGATTCAATCTTTATTATTAAAAGGAGGTTGGGCTTGATAGCAGTTTGAAATTGTTAATTGTTATTGATATTGGAATTGTCTTAGTGTTGACTGGTTTTTAATAATATACATATGTATATGTAATAATATTATAAATTAATAAATAGCTCTAAAGATAAAACCTCATTTATAAATAAAAATTGCATCATTTATAAATGGATATGTAGATGTGGTAGTGGTTATATAGGGAAATCAAGATGCATGTTGGAAAAAAGAACTAAAGAGCACTTGCTGTTATTAAAAAGGGTTCAGAAATCCAAACAAAATTGCAAAGTAAATAATAATGCTTCAGCATCCATTTTTTATGACCATAATAAGTCATGTATTTATGGTTTTAACATGAATTATAATAATGTAAAAATTGTGCAAATTGAAAAAAATAACAAAAGGAAAATAAAGAAAGCTATGCTAATATACAAATACAAACAAGATTAAAGTGTTAGTTGACAAAGACTATAAGGATAGTCGAAAGCACTCCTAAGTGGATAAAATTTTTAAAGTTATACTTTACATATATCTAATTACTGTATTTATAAACATTCAATTATAAGATTGCACATATATATGAATCCATACTTACATCAACTATAGTGGTACCATTCCCCTTCTGAGAGATAAAAATATAGAGAAACAAAGAAAACTATACACTAGAGATGACTTTTGTTATGACTCTACAAACCAATCTCTGAACTACAATTGCATCCACACATACTGGACCATTCTGTTTATTTGACATTTTGCAATGCTGACTTCTCGTGCAACAAACTTCTCTCTTTGAATGACTAGAAATTCCATATCTAATTATAGCTCTCTATTATGTTCTACTTTCAGCCATATCTTCCCAATGTAATCAATCAATAATGCACTTCACAATGTCTTTGAAAGAATCCTTATACTGTAGACAGGATCTAGCTCTCCCATGATAAACCATAAAGTATTTTTATGAAGTCTTGCATTATTATTCATTTCATATTTCCAATCCACTGGTGATGTAATTTTACAGAAATGGAACTTAATACAATCACATCCAGAAAGTTGAAAGATATATGTATTGGTTTTATGATAATTGTCAATGTATTTTTAAAAAATTTTAAAGCATCCATGAATAGATTATTTCTAATACTTTTATGTTTCAACAAAAGAATACAAATTTCACTGACACATAATAAATCAGGAAAAATCCACAACTCTTTATGAAGCTAATTTAGATTATATTAGTAAAAGCAGCTGTAACCTGTGCCGCACATTGCGATCTTTTTACATAAAAAAATGTATATATTTTAAGCTAAAATAATGATTTTATTAAAAAGTATTGTGACAAGGATGATGGTCATCAAATTCCATCATTTGCCTGCCCATAAAATTATACATTCACAAATATACATATATATATATATATGTTTTTTATGTGTATTGGTTTTGTTAGATGAATAGGCAGGGATTTTTTTGCACAAACCTTCTTGCACCCATTGATTACTCCGGCTTGCACTGAGTGGCACTATTGTATGGAATGTTTTGCCTGTTTTAACAGCTTGAACAAACATAAGAAATGGTAATCATGTAATGTATGTGTTTTGTTTTAAGAATCAAAATAGGAAGATGAAAATAATAGAGAGATATCTGTAGATTTATAAATTATTATTTAAATAATAAAAGCTTATTACTTGGAATTTTTTTAATATACATATGTAATATTGTTTTTTGTGTGTGCTTTGTTTAAAGAATCGAAATGAAAATAATATAAAAGATATGTCTGTAGACTTATATATGTATAAATACAGATATAACGATTATAAATTATTATTTAAAGTAATAAAAGTTTATTACTCATAATTTTTTAAATATACAAATATATATTTTTTGTATGTATGTATTTTGTTTAAAGAATCAAAATAGAAAGATGAAAATAATATAGATATATGTCTATAGACATATATGTATACACACATATAGCGATTTTAAATTATTGTTTAAAGTAATAAAAGTTTATTACTTGGAATTTTTTAACTGTATATATATATTGTTTTTTGTATGTAAGTGTTGTTTAAAGAATCAAAATATAAAGATAATATAAATATGTCTGTACACTTATATATGTATACACAGGCAAAACTCACTATATGTATTGCCACACACTGCAAGCTAGAGTAAATCAATGGATGCCAGAAGGCTTGTGCATAAAATCCCCATCTAGTGCCTACTCATCCAATATCCCCAGACTAGTTTCTGGCTTGTGGCCTTTATTAGTGAGGAGCCTTGGATCTGAGAGCACTGCACCTAGATCTTAGGATCTCATGCAACCCTCTAGCAGCCACCTTTTATCTCTTCTTAACTATAAAACTGTGAGTCTTAAACTGAAAACATCTTAATGTTTTTAATCCAAGCCCATTCGCTTGTGTATAACAACAGTTATACACAAGCATAAGAAGTGGTGGTCATGTGATGTATACATGTATACACACCATATATAATAATTATAAATTATTATTTAAATTTATATAAGCTTATAACTCGAAATTTTTAATTTTATTTTAACTGATTTATAGAAAGAAAAGGAAGTAATTTTCTATTTTATTGTAATCAGTTTATACTTAAAAACTAAATTTTGTAATATTTATTTATTTATCAGATAAAGATGGAATTTAATTAAAAATTGAAAGGTAAAAATGAATGAATTTTTACTTATCTAGTGTATTTTTATTAAATAATTGATTTTCTATAACATTTTATTATTGTAGCATTTTTGGTAATTTCATAAACTTTTGTTATAAAAAAAACGTTTCTGCTAATTGAATTGATAAAAAAATATATACCAGCTGGGATTCTTCAACATTTTTTCATGTGACTATAAAAGAGACGCTAGTTGTATTGGGGAAGAATAATCTTTCTTGAAGCAGAAAAAATGTTAATTTGAGGAGAATTGTTAACTGCTTTGGTAAGAAGTTTTTTTAGTCAAGATGGAGTGATTTTTCATGAGGAAAAAGCAGGTCATGTTTAAGAAACTATCCATGCTTTTTAAAAAAACTTAATGAAAATAGTTTAAATTAAAATCATCCAGAGAAAATTTTAGATCGATGGTAACAGAACTGTACACATAAAATTAATCACTGAATGTATTTACCTCTAGGAATAAAATTTATTACTACTTGAAGCATGCAGCCATTTGCAAGGGAATGCTTTGTTCTGGTAGGACTTGCTGTTTTACTGACCAAAAACCTTCCAAGAAGGCTTTGTCATACAATTTCTGGACTAAGAAGAGTCAAGAGATTATCTGCTACCAAGTCATATTAGAAAAATATAAAGTTGGTCCTAGAGAAAATTATTCAAAGTTCTTTAGGAGGCAAGTGGCCAAACTAAGGATTTTGGATACCTATAACATGACTGAAGGCTAGATTATCTGGACAATTCATCTTTCCAGATAGAACAGATACTAACCACTGATAAGAAGACTATAGTGTAATAGTGTTGTAATATCTGCACTTACGACTGTGCCAAGGTTATAACTGCAAGTCATACTGTGCGGTCAGCAAATACTGTTATACAATTCCCACGCTGTTCTTTTCCAACAAAGCTCTCCAATGAATTGGTCTGCCACGAAGCTCTCCAAACAAATTGGTCTGCAATGAAGCTCTCCAATGAATTGGTCTGCAACGAAGCTCAGCCACAGATGCTCTCCCACGAATGGTCTGCACCGACTGCTCTCCAATGAATGGTCTGCAAGCGGATGCTTTCCAAATGCATGGTCTGCAACTTGCTACTGCATGACTACTTTCTACTGTCTGCTACTCTGCAACTAATGCTCTTCTCTGCAACTAATGCTCTCAACTCGGCAACTAATGCTCTTCTCTGCTGTGGTCTCTTTCAGCTACACCCGTGAACTGCATTTACACTGGGTGCTGGTCATTTACCGATGCGAGATATCTCCCCTGGTGTTAAACAGATGTCTACTCTAATACTGCTTAGTTATTACCCAGTGTTCCTATCGCTCTCTGACAACTGCAACAATCAATCAATGCACTGACCAATAGAGTTATGTCTCTTATCCAGAAATATTTGTAATCAGCAAATATTTCTAGAAATTGTCGATCGCCATCACGTCAATGCACTAATTAAATTCCTCAGCTATCAGAGCGCGATCTAAAAACAGCCTTACGAATAAATTCTAGTTTTTCTGGAGTGCACAAAAATGTCTACCATTTTTACAAACACTACAAGTGTAAGTGGCTGAATTATTAAATCCTGAAGATAAGCCTTCGGAGTCAGCAAGAGAGACTATCAGACAAAGAAAAAGAAATTGTTGGCATCAATGCTATGGAACCAAGAAAAAGCCTATTGAAAAGAGGAGAGCTGGAAGGGTAATGAGGCAAAATCCAGAACTGGATATTAATAGGAAAAAAATAAGATGGAAACTCAGTCAAGTAGACACTATAAATGAGTCTCAGTCACTTTCACCAATACCTGTATATATTAAAACATTTCCTAATGGCATAAGGAATAATAGTAAAGAAAATAGAAAGGATATTTTTATTATTATTTAAGGTTCTAAGAATTTCAAAAGAAAGCACAGTCTTGCTAAATCAAAAGAATTACTTTGGCTTCTTCATGGGAAGATAAAGGATCTTGCTATGTTCAACAGACTAAAATATTATTTGAAGGGATAACTGTGGAGGCTTTACTGGATGATGGAATTCAAATCTTTAGTTTCAGAAGTGAAGTATCAACAAATATTGCATCATAAACCTCACATACAAACACTAACATTAAAATCTATTCAAGTGTCCATGGCAAATAACCACAATGCAAAACTAACCCAAAGCAGATGTTGGCTCAGCTATAGGTAAATGGGACAGGTATTACATGCATTTTTAGTTATGAATTGTCTTAATATATCATTTATTGGGATCAGATTTCTTGTCTAAAAATAATTACACTTTAAATCATGCCAAAGGTCCAGTCATTTGCAATGTTGAGGTGTTAATGTTTCTGTCATCTCACCTCAATTATATAATTCTTTAGAAGTTTATTATTAAATGAATTGACTTCCCATATAATGATTACACAAAAGATCAGTGAAGCAAACTTAGACACAGGTGATTGACATGAAAGGCTTCAATTTATATTTGAGAAATATTATATTTTCAGATATTACAGGAGGTATTAAGGGATTTGAACAGAAAATTAGGTTGACACAAGGTCAGCCATTTTAGTCAAGATCACACCTAGTACCTCACCAATACAAAGAAGAAGATGAAAAACAACTCAAACAAATGTTGGACTAGGACATTATCACCATATTGGAATCCTCTTGTGAAGATTTAAAAAAATGGATCATTCAGGTTATCCTTAGATGTATTACAATTGAATAAAATAGCAATACCTGATCATGATATCTCCCCTCATACTCAGGAATTGTTAATAAGATTTAAAGAAAAGAATATTTTTCTATCTTTGATTTAACCTCCAGTTATTGACAGATCAAACTCCATGCTGAAGATCAACAGTGTACTGCCTTCAGATATGAAGGAATATTTATGTCAATTCAATCAAAGGGCTTGGGTTTAGGGCAGGATTATTGTAATGTCTAGATAAGATTATATCTTCTGAATTGTGACTATGTATGGAAATGATGTGCTTGTGGTATTTGCTACAATGTAAAAATATAGCATGTGGAGCTATTTTTTTGGATTGCTTGATGAAAAAAATTAATATATATCTTAAGAAAAATATATTGGTTACTGGTATAATTTTAGGAAATATTGTAAGCTGTAAGGAGATCAAACCCCACCCAGATAAAATTCTTGCAACTAAAGTTTTTTGAGTATCTAGTTCCAAGAAATATTTGATGCTTTTTAGAACATAAATGAAACCATTACTGAGATTGTTAAGAAAAGACACTCAGGGGAGGTAAACCATAGAACAGGAGGAGGCGAGGAGATCTTTGAGGAAATAAAAATGGCTTTTGTGAAGCACTGATCCTTTTTTTTCTTGATTTTAGTAAGCCATTTATTGTCCCAAGAACAGTAGTGGGTATGAATTGGAGGTTGCTCTATTCCAAATACAGTGAATAACCAGATGTGAGTCCTCTATATGATGTCTTCTTAACAGTCCAGAGATCAACTGAAAAAGAAGCCCCAACTATAATTTGGGCATTCCCAAAGTTCCATCATGTTACTTGAATCAGACCTTGGTTTTAATCAGCCATTTATTGTCCCAAGAAACAGCAATGGGTATGGATTTGAGGTTACTTTATTCCAAATCCAGGAGAATAAGCAGATGTGAGTCCTCTATTTTATAAGCTGTCTTCCTAACAGTCTAGAGATCAACTGAAAAAGAAGCCCTAGCTATAGTTTAGGCATTCCAAAAGTTCCATCATGTTACCTGAATCAGAAACAATTGCCATCACAGAACATACTAGCCTGTATTCCTCAATCACAGTTATCTGATAAATACTGGTTGGTTGGAGTCTGTATTTGCAGGCATTTAATTATGTTATCAAATAATGCAAGGGATCACAGAATATCGTAGTGTATATCATCTATCACAATCCAGTTCCATTACTTCAACAATATTAAAGTGTAGAAAACATATACTTTGCAAATACTGCATTGTCTATTGATGAGATGATAAAGAAATATTTGTGATAGCTGGCAATAAAACAGTAGGATGATACACAAAGGTAGAGCTAATACATCAGATGAAAGTTAAGGCATGCAAATTGATAGATATAGGCTGAAGAAAGCAGGGTTTCAATATCAAATTCATGAAGGAAGGCTGGTTATCCCATTTTATATTAGAATCTTACTCACAAAGTATATACATTCTTTGTATGGGAAATATGGGACCCAAGACAGCATTTCCTAAAAAGTTTGATCTATTAGTCATACATGTACAGTAACATTATTTCTGAGTTCAATAAATGTGATATTTTCCAAAAAGACAAACCAGCAAACAAGAATTATGTTAAAATAAGCAAAACGTTTAAACTTTGTGGCTAATTACTCCAAAGTATAAACTATAAAATGTGCTAAAATGCATGAACACACAAAGCTGAAGACAAAGAAATATTAATACAGATAGACATAAACTAAATATCTGTAACTACATATGTGGCTAAGTGCTTTCAAGGGACAGGGTCCTCATATTCATAGCCATCTTGTAAATAAATAAATTGATTAAGAGCGATGCAAATTTATGCAAATGAGATAGTTACGTATTCCATTTCCTGGAGATTTTATAACAAGAGTCTTTTCTGTTTATCGAGTTGCTATCTTTAGCGATAAAGTAAGTTTATTTTATCTTTCTCTTGAGATTATGCCGCTCTTTCCAAACAATCACTGGGTCTTTAGATTGGCAATCAGCGATGTGTGAAAACTGAACTACAAGAAATGTATGTTAGTGCTTATAGGAGTATGTGTGTTGGGATAGCCTAGTGGACAGAGAGACTCTGATCTCACCATAATATGATGCTGTATAATGTGTTTCAAGGCAGGCAATATTATAAACTACCATTATTGCTTAGTTTGTTGGAGTTGGGTGAAAGCATAAATGATACCTATTATTGAATATGTTATGAAAATTTTTTATGCACATTAGGAAGATGAGGGAGTAGAAGCCTTTATGTTAGTCAAATGAATTTAATCATTCCCCAGAAATACAGAGATGATGGCTATTGGTTTCTATGTTTCATAATCTCCATTTAACAGGAAAAGTATTTAGTTGTAGTATGTGACCTGTTTTCAAAGTTTGTCAGGGCCTATCCAATGCCTCAAGCTACTATTTGACCTACTGAGAAAGTATTGGATACCATACATTTCCCCATTGGTAGGAAGCCTGAAGTTCTCATTTCAGGTCATGGAGTCCTTTTTGTATTTAGAAGAATGAAACAATTGGATTAAAAAGTATATTAAAAATATGCTGATCTCTATCAAGAATCCTCAGTTAAACCCTTGCAAACACATTATGTGGGAGCTAGATAGATTATTTCAAACTTATTTGTCATCTAATCATGAGTGTTGGGTTTAATAGTAACATGTGATGGATTATATAAACTGGTCAGTAAATGAATCTTCTGGGTTTTTTCATTGATTTGTTTACATGTAGGTAAGCACAGTCCAAAGATATTCAAGGCAACTCTACAGATGATTAAAGAAGAATATACTGACAGACTCAAATTGCAGGGAAGCACATGCTGAATTGATTCAAATGAGTCAGAAAAGAAGAAAACAAAAGGGTGCCTCAAAAGATAGGTTCAATATGGGGGATAAAATAATGATAAAAACTATATCTCAATAATCCTAAAAAATTTAACTTTAAAAGATGCTGTAACTTGTATGAAGATCCTTTCACCATTGTAGACTGTCAAGGGGTCAATGCTTTCTGTGTTGATAATAGCCAATAAATAAAAGGCATGATAAATTCCCAATCTTTTTCATAACAACGTAAATCGAAATATATTATATTAAAATAATTTTAAAAAAGAAAAAACAGTAATTGTTACTCTGAAATATATCTCCAATAGAATTGCTCAAATATTGTGAATTAAATTTATAATAGTAATTACAGATGCAACAATATATAAATAAGAAAATGGATATTCAATAGCAAAACACTTTGAGGTTTAAAATATTTAGAAGGAATAATTCCAGAGATATTATCCAAACAAGCAGTAACACTCTACCATAGACCTAGAAACCATTTTCAATGGTGATGGATAGGGAAAGAAGAACATCCCAAAATAGTATTCCAAGAGGAAAACAAAAAAACTCATAGGAAAAACTAGAAATAGTCGAGCAGAACCAGACAACTGAACTTCACCAAGAAAAAAGCAAATGGAACAGATAAAAATAGACAAACTTGAAATATATCATGAAGAATGACCCAAGAAACAAATGGAAACAAAAAAATTGCTATGCAGAAAAAACAAAGACAAAGATCAAAAGAACTAAACATTACATGACCACAATTTCTTATGAGTGGCAGTACTGTATGGAGAGTTTTGCCTGTTTAAATATCAAAAGAACTAATTATAATATTGAAAACTTTGGTATGCAATATCTCAAGGAAATGTAATATGGAAAAGCAAAAATGTGGTGCTTGTCTTATAGATAAAGATGCCATTGGATGGCGCCGTTTTCACACTAAAACTATAAAATATGACCATTCCCAGGCCGTTGATTATAATAATTTTGCAGTGCTTTTTTGTAATGCGAAAATAAAAACAAAACAAAATAGTCTTTTATAAATATTATTTTTTATTAACATATACAATTTAAATGATAATAATAAATGTAAAATAAAATCAACAAATTACAATTTGATTCGTGTTTTTTCTATCGTATATTTTTTTAATTGTGTTACGGCTTTTTTTTTTTATCAATTTTCTATCGGATAATTTTTTACTTGTATTACGGCTTTTTTTTTTTATCAATTTTCTATCGGATATTTTTTTACTTGTATTACAACTTTTTTTTTTTTGTTGTTTAACTAAAAAATAATAATCGTAATAAAAAGTAAAATTTCTTAGTCTATTTTTTATTTTTTTAGTCTTTGTTTTATATATATATATTTTTACAGACAAAGAGATATTATGGCTATTTTTTACTTCAAATAGAATGACAATAAAAAGTAAAAGTTGTTACGGTTAGGTTTAGGGTTAGTTTTAGGGTTAAGTTTAGGGTTAGTTTTAGGGTTAGTGTTCTGTTGTTTGTAATGTTAAAATAAAATAATTCAAAATCGTAACCGTACTCGGACAAAAAAAAGAAACTCAAACTTTTTTAAACAACAACAAACACATATAAATGTCTTCTTATTTGCTTTTTATGAAATTTACAAAAAATCGTGTATATTTGTAATTTTCTTACTGGATATTTTTTGGTACTGTTCTTTTTTAATTCAAAAATATACACATGGTAGAATCTTCTTTGTCTCATGGAATGTTACGAACAGTATGTTACTTGATGCGTTACCTAATTGCAATTAAAACTTCAACAGAGTACGTTGTAAAAAGTCTTAGAATTATTACTTTAAAAATTCTGAACATTTCAGTACTTTAAAATAAAAAAAAATCCAATGAAAACAACATTTCCATCCAATTCAAATACAAACTCTCTCATCAAGCCGTAACTATTTTATAAACTGTTCGAATTTGGAAAATGTATTTGCTGTGATGCGACATACATGCTATACTGCGATGTAACATAGCGGTCTGCATTCTGTAGCACAACAAAAAAGTTGTATTATAGAAAACGCGGGTTCAAACGGGTTCCAACATGTCGGCCACGGAATTAGCATTTTTATGTTTTAGCGCGAAAACCGCGCCATAGAGCGGCGTCTTTAGCTATAAGATGAGTACCAAAAATATATATGAGAAATTCTTAAAATATAAATTTACAATTTTTGCCTGGTGCATTCACATATATTTTTGTGTAAACCTATTTCCCATATTCAATATTAATTCTATAGGTATTACTTTAAACCTCTTTTTCTGTATTAATTGTAATAATTAATAAATGTTTAAATATTTAAAGAGAAAAGATTTATGATTTAAATCTTTTTAT
Source organism: Epiperipatus broadwayi (assembly GCA_028023455.1). Taxonomy (NCBI): domain Eukaryota; kingdom Metazoa; phylum Onychophora; class Udeonychophora; order Euonychophora; family Peripatidae; genus Epiperipatus; species Epiperipatus broadwayi. The sequence goes on from JAQFVV010000002.1 coordinate 29,803,688, forward strand.
TCTAGCTTAGTGCTTTTGATACTTACAGTATCATAATTGCACAGAAAATAAGGAACACATGTGCAGGTAAAATAAGTTTCTGGTCATCTCCTTCATTAAACAAGCAATCAAACAATTCTAAAGATAAGTTAGCTAGGGATGCTGCACACCAAGTAATTTATAAAATAAAGTGCAAAAATATTAATTGCTCAAATTCATATTATGGGGAGACAAGGTGAACCTATCCACAAGACTGGCACAATACAACTACTTATATAACAGGGGGAAAAGAAGCAATGAACACTTTTCAATATTCTTAGAGCATGAGATGCAGTTAGACTATAAGTTTGAGCTCTCCAAAGTAAATGTTGTAGGTATCAAGAAAGATGACAGAAAAAGAAAGTTTAAGGAGGCATGGACAATAGCTAAAGACAAATATGAATCCTATCTAAAACAATAGCTAAAGACAAATATGAATCCTATCTAAAAAGTGGCTTACTAACAACTTTTACATAGATTTGGATTAAAAACAAATTTAATTTTATGCAAATCTGACAAACAATAAACAAATATTTATAAAGATATGACTATGATATGCGAAGTATCGAAAGTGCTAAGCTAGAATAAAGAGATTTAAACTGATCTAAGTCTTTTCTGCTTAAATGGTTAAACATTTACTAATTATTACAATTAAATTTTAATTAAAATTCCAAACTAATTAGATATAGATAAGCTTAACTGAATTCGAAAATAATTGACGTAAGTTAAGTTTCAATCTAATTAAATGTATATAAGCTTAAAAATACTAAGTAATTATATGTAGATACATAAAATTTCTCTCTTACTTCACAAGATTAGGATGTATGATATATATATAATAATGTTTTCCTTTTCCACAAACAGTTCTATAACAAAAGTAGTTCTTCAAACACTTGGGTGAGTTTGTAGTTCCAATGATTTTTCTGCTCCGATTTCCTGTAGATTGGTATCATTGATATTTACCATAATACACCCTCTGAATTTAATAATTTGCTGCCCTCTATTAGTACTGTATTATTTTTCTCTTTCCTTTGCAGAAGATGGGATTTGTTGAATCAGTTTTCATCTCTTTCTGTCTTTTTGTTTATTGACTGGTTATTACTGCCTTCAATGGAATTTTGGTTTTCCTAACTTTCAGAACTTCAATGGCATATGTGATTGGTGCATCTTCTGTAAATTATGTTACCTTCCATTATCTCTGATATTAGATCAGGAATGGCCTTTCAACTCTCATTTTATACAAAATATCTTTCTTGTATTTTATCCCTGATCTAAAATGTTTTATATCCTGATTTTAAAGTCAAACACTTGCTTTCTTGGGAGTAAAAGGTCAGTTCCATCCCCGGTTTTGTTCTCGTTGGTACTTGCCACTTGCTGTTATAGGAGTAGAAGGCTGATATTACAATATATAGAAGTTTTCCCCAATGTTTGCTTCAATTAACAGCATTTTCTGACAATCCATTAGACTCAGGATTATATGGCCTTATGTGAAGTGTCCCAGTCTTACAAATACCCCTCAAATGCTACTGAAATAAAGTCCTCAGAGTCATTGTCTAAGAGAAGATTCTTTGTGTAACTCTCACTCACTTCCAATGGGAGAAATCAGTAATGAGTACTAAGATTGTCTGGCCTACAAAGAACCAGTATAGTCATTGTGAACACAATACTATCAGTTGTAGCCTGCAGCCACAAATTATATCCCTTCAACCATTAAACATCATTTTTATGTTGCACAAGCTGTTTACATAGACGCAAAAGTCTCCCAACAGCAATCCTACTTAGTGCATCCACTGATTACTCTGGCTTGCACTGAGTGGCACTACTGCATAGAGAGTTTTGCCTTTGTGTAATTATATCTCTTATTTGATAATTGAGCATTTAATTGAAAAGTCATGCACTGTTTTATAAACGTCTTCATTAATTTTAAGCTGTAACTTGTAGGCCATAGTAAGTGATTTAACATGTACTAGTCTAAAATGATCATATAATAATTTGAGTACTATGTTATGAACTTGATGAGGTATTATTACTCTATCCCCATTTAAAGTGGATATTTTGCATACAGACAGATTTCCACAAATGTGGCAGAAAAATAAATGGAAAAAAATCTATATATTTAGCCTTTCTTGGATTTATTTTCTTATTCATCATTATAACTGAAACACAGGCTTATTATATACCTGTGTCTATATATGTAATATATAGGGTATATGAGCACAGACTTTCACATGACCAACCACTCTCCACTCTATCTCATAACACTGATACACTTGAACATATATATGTTGAAAAGATAAATAATCACCAATATAGGTATTTCATGCTAAAACAGCAATCATCAGTTGTCCAGATTATCATCTCCACACATATATGCTATAACTGCTCAGATATATATATTACGATAGCCAATCTTCATACTTTAATGAACAGGCTTCAATCCACTCCACACTCCAACTCTTCAATCGTCCATCCAATTGGAAATCTGATGATGGAACACTCAAAGGCCAGAGTTTATTCATAAAAGTATTAAAATAAAATTAAAACGATTCTGATTAAATAAATAAAAAATGTAAAATAAAATTTATGACTAAAAACCTGTGGTAAAACAAAATAATTATTTTTCAACCAATTATATGTGGTTCACCATCATTATTCATATCTCTTGACTTTTCTTCTTTCAAAATTATTAAACCACTAAATATCATATGACCCTCTTATGCTTACATAAGCTGCAAAAATAGAGGAATTTGTGGTCATGTGATGTTTAGTGGATTAGTACCAATCCTGCCCAATGGAACAATGGGGACTATGGTACAGATCTATATAACTTTACAAGAAAATGAGATTGGATTGAAAATATTGTATTTCATTTTAGACTTGTAACTTTATTGTTAATTAAAAACATAAAAGATGGTGGCTGGAGGGTCGCCTTAGATATTTAAGATCTAGGTGCAGTGCTCTCAGATCCAAGTCTTCTCACCAATGAAAGATACAGGCTAGAAACTAGTTTGGGGATATTAGATGAATAGGCACTAGATAGATATTTTACAGATGCACCTTCTTGCATCCATTGATTATTCTAGATGACACTATTGTATAGAGAGTTTTGCCACTGTTTTAACAACTTGCATAAGCATAGAAAATAGTGATCATGTGGTGTTTAATGGTTTAATATCAATCCTGCCCAATAGTATGATGGTGACATTATTAAAAATCAAAGACACTAAAATGTATAGATACTGGACTGGGGTCAGATCTACATGACTATACAAGCAAAAGAACTTGGATTGAAAATATTATTGGGTTTTCATTTTGAACTCCTAGCTTTACAGTTAACTAAAAAGTTAAAAAGTGTTTGCTGGAGGGTTGCATTAGATACTAAGATCTAGCTTCAGCGCTCTCAAATCCAAGGCTTCTTGCTGGTGAAAACCACAGCTAGAAACTAGACTGGGGATATTGGACAAGCAGGCACTAGATGGGGATTTTATGGCCAAAATTTCTTGCATCCATTGATAACTCCATCTTGCACTGGAGAGTTTTGCTTGTTTTGACAGCTTGGGTAAGATTAGAAAATAGTGATCATGTGATGTTTAATGGTTAATACCAATCCTGTCCAATGGGATGATGCTGACTATGGTTATTAAAAAACCAAAGATACCAATATGTATAAATATTGAACTGAGTTCAGATTTGTATGACTACATAAATGAATGAGATTGGATTGAAAACTTTATTGTGTTTTCAGTTTGAACTCTGACCTTTATAGTTAAGTAAAAAGATAAAAGATGTTTTCTGGAGGGTTGCTTAGATATTAAAATCTAGGCACAATGCTTTCAAATCTACGATTTCTAATTAATGAAACCCATAAGCTATAGGAGTATTATTAGTAATAAAAGATTAGTGTATATATATATAGGTGTGTATATATATGTATAGGATTGTATAGGCATATGAATAGAGGTTGAAATAAAAAATGTAAGTTTAAAATAGTATTAGTTTATAGGATTATTAATAATAATAAAATAAGTATATAAAAGGTTTAATATGTGGCTATAGGAAAAAAAATGTATATATGTATAAAGGTTTGTAAGATTAAATTTTCAAATAGAATTAAAAGTTAAAAAAATTGATAATAGAGGGAGTTGAATTCAAGGAGTATATATAAAAAGAAGATAAGAAATTAAAAAAAAAAATCAGTTATTTTAAGGAGATTAAGATCGGTAAGTTTAAATGAATAAAAAAATTATTAAAGAGAACAAAAATAAAGAATAAGATTAGAAATAATACAAGTTAAATTTATAGGCATTAAAAATAAAAAATAAGCGATGATAAAATATATTGGATAATAATATAAAGTGATAGATAGATAGATAGAAAAGATGAAGAATAAAAAGTAGAAAATAAAGTTAAATTGATAAAAAAATAATAAAGGGTAATTTTTAAAAATTAAAAATAAAATAAATTTTTTAAAAATATTTAAAATTGTGTATTGAAGCTGTGCATATATATATAAATATATATGCAGGCTTCACCATTCACTGTGGACTAACTAAGACCCTAAGTCCAACCACAGTGAATGTATGTTTCTTTTTCAAACTAAATTTATCGTTTTCTCAAATAGTTGCCTAAATTAAAAGATTTAATAAAATAAAATATAGAAAGTTAAAATTATAATTGCAATTATTTTTAAAATATATTTGGTAGAATTCGATGAATTTCTTAATTAAATAGAATCCATTAAGAAAAGGAATTTAATTAGTAAAACATTTTTCTGAATTAGATAAAAATAGATAACAGGAAAAATTTGAAACAACGGGCATGATTCGCTACTAATTAGCAGATTAAAAACATAATGGAAAAAGGGTATAAATAAAGAACTTTTCTTTTGTTCTTGGTCTTATGCTTGCGGGTAACCAGTGCTGAAGATCAGAGAGAAAATCTTAAGAATTTTGTTGGAAGAAATTTTGGTGAAAAATTAGACAATATAGCGAACTCTTGCTTGCTGTACTTACTTCAAGCTGCACTCTATTTTTCGGCATATAAATAAAAATCCAAAAATGTGTTGCTCTGCAAAAATGCAGGAGTAATCTCTTGCCTTCGCTCTCCTGAGCTGTTGCTAAGGTCGGAGTTGTAATCATGTAAGCCAGCCAAAGAACAAAAGTATCTGCCCTGTATCCGTGAAAAAAATCTGCCCTCAAAAACATGAAAAAACCAATTTGAAGAACCGAGAAGACCTGTGGGGAAACATCAAATGAACTCATTTTGACCCACCCATCTAGTTAATGGTAACGTTCCCATAAATTATTAAATATCTTTGTAATTTGCAAATTCAATGTATATTTATGCTTTTCTATATATATCTGTTTTTTAAATCTATGTATTCGAGTCTTGTGAAATTATATTTCATTAATTGCTTTCTTTTTTTTTTAAATACTTTAATGGGTGGTAGAGTTATTACATATAATGGCGGCGGGAATTCTTATTAATTTAATTGAAAAATGCTTCGTTTAACTTTCCGCCATTATACTCCCATAATCAAGTTATTTATTTTATATAAATATTTATTTAGAAAGAAAAGGAAGCAAATCATAGAAAGTGCAAAACTCTATTTTAAAATCAAGATTTAAATTGCTAGATATTCTATTATAAAACTTTCCAAACTTTAACTTAGATTTTTTTTATATACATATAAAAGAAAGATCCTTATCAAATGCCAGTATATTTTAGTCAATGAAGGGTTACAAATTTAAAGTTATATTTTAAAGAGCATGAAATAAAACGTTCGCATTTATATTTTAGTACTAAGAGAGAGTACATTTTGACAATATGTATTAAAAAATTATTAAATAGCATTGGCTTAGTGGTGAATGGGTTAAATTTCAACTAAATAAATAAAATGTCCGCCCACTTGTTCTTTTTATTAATTCAAATTTTATAAAGGTGAAGTTACTATTTTTCTGCAGATTTTCAGTGATAGTTGAGCTTTCCTAAGATATATATTTTGCAGAGGGTTTCTTTTTTAAATTTAAAGGTTGTTGACCATATTTATATGGTATCGTGCCTCGGGTGATCTACTGGGCCGCTCAGCATAAATTACAGTGCTTCTTTTGCCAAGTTTGCTTAGGTTAACATACCTACATTCGGACCTTCTGAAAAATAAATAAATTGTTCGGGATCTCATGTCGATCCCAGTTCCTTAAATGTATGTAACTGGACATAAGCAACAAAAACTCCAATCCTGAATCCAGGTCACGCGTTTAGCGAACGTATTCCATTTTTCTCTCTAACCTAGTTTAGAGATGGAGAGCTATCCGGTCTTGTGTTAACCTCTTGGTAACTGTTATGTCTCGAGCCTCACAGCCCACTATATGCTATCGCCTGTGTGCATGGTCATATATTTATATTAGGAAATCTTTCTCAAAATATCATCGAAATGTTTCAATTATAGCTGGAAATTCCTGTTGGGGTCACTTTATCATTCTTCTTAACTCATAAGTAGGGCAGTGATTTAAACCTGTCCAAAGTGTTTAGTTGAGTTTGACCACCTATTTATTTCTATGTTCTCCAACCACAGAGTTAATGAATCATCTCTCTCTCTCTTGATTTCTTTTACGTAACACTTCCATTGGCTGGAATATTTTAAAGAAAGAAATGATAATGTAAAATTTTGTCTGTTCTTATCATTACGATCAATGGATCTTTCAAATATGTCTACCCGGTTGCAGTGAAAATAGCCTGTGACACTATTAATAAAACATGGTATGAATTCTTTTAATGTAAATAATAAAAGTTTTTGTTATCTTTCATTCACTATAAATAAAACCACTTAGTATTGTTTTCTTTTGTAACATACGTATGTACATCTGATCATTATATATGTAAAAATTTCTTTTTGTGGTCTCTTCTCTCCCTGACCACCAGGCATACATTAAGATTAAATTCTAGTGAGGTTTGGGGAGTAAGTCACTTAGTAGCAATCTAGAGGAGCAGGTGAGGTTTGAACCCCATCTATCTGCATCTCTAGGTTAGGTTAAAGCAGTTCTACTTTTCTTATCGTTACAGGTTTTTTGTATAATCTGGCACCCAACGTGGGGCCTTACTGTTTAGAGATAGACCCTGAGATATAATAATAGGAATTTCATGATCAGAAGAAATTTTTTTTGTGTGTTTTTTTTTGAAAATAAATATAGCGAATGACAGTTTATATATTTTTCTTTTGCACTTTCTGTGTTTGCTATCAGTTGTACAGTTTGCAAGATGTGAAATCAATCAGTTCGGTTGAAAATTAAAACCAAATCAGATATTAATGTATTTTCTTCCTTTTGCTAGGAATGAAGACAGAGTGATCAAACAAGGAGCAGAGAAGAGATGGGCTCAAGTAGAATTTTTTACCCCCTTCCCGGCAGTAGTAATCATATTTTATTGAAGTGTATATCAAATACACATAGTTATAGTCACATATATAACACACAGAACAGGGTAGTAAATAAGTAAATAAACACGGATAGGGCCGGAACTATGCATAGGATAAGAGATAGATAGAAGGATGGCAGGTTAAAAAGGACAACAGTTGCAGGAATGGTTGGGAGAGTGAAGCAAATTTTTGAAAAATAAAAGAAAAATAAGACAAATTTTAAGAATAGTATTAGTACAAAGACTAAAAACAACAGCAAACCAAATATTTTTTTTTCTTATATATTTTTTAGCTATTCATATTTCTCTAGAAAATATGTATAGTCCAGAAGGAGACATAGGTTCACTGGAACCACAATGGGTACGGAAATTGATGGAAACTATGTTACAAAAAGTAGAAGAATGCAAAGAAGAATGTAGACAATATAGAGCAGAAATCAACAGGATGAAAGAAGAGACATAATGAAGCAAAAACGACACAAGAGAATCAGCCAAGAAGTGAGAGTCTTCAAAATGAAAATAAAGAAAGCATAAAAGTCATGGAAAGAACAGACAACCCAATGGTGGTAAGATTTATCCACATCAAAACTTTTCAGGGTGACATAGGAGAAAACCCCATGGCACACTTGCAAAGTTTACAAGAGAAAACCCCATGGCACACTTGCAAAGTGAAAACTTATCAGTTGCAGTTAATCATTTACATGGATCTGCCTGGAATTTGTGGGATTGTATAAGTAACAAACCAGTAACATTGGCAGATTACCACATTGCCTTACTTAAAAGTTTTTGGAGTGAAGAGAGGCAAGATGGAATAATGCACCGTATATCTCAAGAAAAGTACTGCACTTCAAAAGGAGAAACTCTCACCCAGTTTTTCTTGTGGCAAGTGTCTTTGTTAAAATCATTGACTGCTTTCCACTTTTCGGAGGGGCAGATTATTTGGACAATAAGATACAATATGCCTCTCCACATACAACAATTGATGCTGGGCTGCCACAATTGTGGAATTGATGAGATGGTAGACTTACTAACTGCTATAGATTTTGGCAGCCTAAATAAAGAGCATGCAGACAAAGGAAAAAGAATTGACACACCCAAAATACAGATGGTGGCTGTCAGGAACTGCTGTGATGATGATCAAAACACACAGCAATTCCAGAAGAATATGGGTCCTATAATTTATATACCCCAGATAGAACTCCAGGATGAAACAGAAGAAATTATTGAGGGAAATGAAAGAGTGGCATCAGCATTCATGTGCGAACTGGAAGATGATCACAGACCACCACTCTCGGAGTGCCCCACAATTAAAGCACTATTAGAAGATGTCCCAATTACAGCTTTAATAGGCACTGGCAGTCAAGTGTCACTGGTGTCAAAAGAATGGTGGGATGCAGCAGTAGGAACTCATGTACTACCGATCTCACCGAGAAAATCTTATGCTATATTGGCCAATGGAGAAAAAGCCAACATAGGAACACATCGTTTGGGACTGGATATTAAGATAGGAACAACAAATGTAAAAAATATATTTCAGACAATGCCAGGCTTGATTTATGATGTACTGTTAGGGTCGGACTTCTTAGAAAGACATGACTCAGGAATAAACTATAGGGAAAATAAGTTTACATTTTACAACAACAAGTTAGATTTTCACAAATGTAAAACCCAAGAGACAACCAATATAAGCTATATACAGGAACCAACTAATCTTGAACAAACAGAAAATGAAACAAAAGGCCAGATGGAATTAGAGATAGAAGGACAGAGCACACCGCATCTTGCCTTCAAGCATTTTTACTCATCAATTTAATGATCACGAGATATTTCCAAAATGCACCATGGCAGGTCAGGCAAAACAAACTACTTTATCAAGTGGCAGCACAGTTCTAGGTTTGAAACCACATTTATCCATACCAAAATCACTGCCCAAGGCATCTAACCATGAGCCAGTTTCATCATCAGAACATATGAGGGAAACAGCTAAATAACAGAGCACCATTAATAAGGAATTTCAACTTGACTTCTAGCAAAAGAATTGATAGAAGACATGGTAATAAAGTGGACACAACTCAGAGACCTAATAACAAGGCCCAGAGAGGAAGGTCCACTGAAAAAAAATAGTTTAAATAGAGTGCTCCATTCGAAAGTAAATTTTTTTTACAAGATCCACAAGGTACGACCAGGACACATCATATGGACAATGAAATCATATTATAGGCTTTCAGTTTTTTTTGTGTGTATGTTTTGTAAATATTGGCATTGTTAAAATATATTAATTAATATTATTATATACTTCTTTTTTAATATATATGTAATTTATATATCAGTATTATGATAAACTTTCAGTTTTTTTTTTTATTAATATAATCTATTTATCAGTATTATTATAAACTTTCAGTTTGTTTTTATAAACTGCACATATCAGTATTATTTCATGTAAATACACTAATATTCTGTATAATAGGAGCGCTCTTTCCGGATCACTCTGCTTCTCTCTGCAAAACCGTAGCTTTAGTCATTTTTTTTATGTTTTTTTTTTAATGGGTTCTAGGAATATGAAGCTGTGCATATATATATATATATATATATGCTGGCTTCACCATTCACTGTGGACTAACTAAGACCCTAAGTCCAACCACAGTGAATGTATGTTTCTTTTTCAAACTAAATTTATTGTTTTCTCAAATAGTTGCCTAAATTAAAAGATTTAATAAAATAAAATATAGAAAGTTAAAATTATAATTGCAATTATTTTTAAAATATATTTGTTAGAATTCGATGAATTTCTTAATTAAATAGAATTCATTAAGAAAAGGAATTTAATTAGTAAAACATTTTTCTGAATTAGATAAAAATAGATAACAGGAAAAATTTGAAACAACGGGCATGATTCGCTACTAATTAGCAGATTAAAAACATAATGGAAAAAGGGTATAAATAAAGAACTTTTCTTTTGTTCTTGGTCTTATGCTTGTGGGTAACCAGTGCTGAAGGTCAGAGAGAAAATCTTAAGAATTTTGTTGGAAGAAATTTTGGTGAAAAATTAGACAATATAGTGAACTCTTGCTTGCTGTACTTACTTCAAGCTGCACTCTATTTTTCGGCATATAAATAAAAATCCAGAAATGTGCTGCTCTGCAAAAATGCGGGAGTAGCCTCTTTTGCCTTCGCTCTCCTGAGCTGTTCCTGAGGTCGGAGTCATAATCATGTAAGCCTGCCAGAGAACAAAAGTATCTGCCCTGTATCCATGAAAAAAATCTGCCCTCAAAAACATGGAAAAACCAATTTGAAGAACCGAGAAGACATGCAGGGAAACATCAACTGAACTCATTTTGACCCACCCATCTAGTTATTGGTAACGTTCACATAAATTATTAAAATATCTTTGTAATTTGCAAATTCAATGTGTATTTATGCTTTTCTATATATATCTGTTTTTTAAATCTATGTATTCGAGTCTTGTGAAATTATATTTCATTAATTGCTTTCTTTTTTCTTTAAATACTTTAATGGGTGGTAGAGTTATTACATATAATGGCGGCGGAAATTCTTATTAATTTAATTGAAAAATGCTTCGTTTAACTTTCCGCCATTATACTCCCGTAATCAAGTTATTTATTTTATATAAATATTTATTTAGAAAGAAAAGGAAGCAAATCATAGAAAGTGCAAAACTCTATTTTAAAATCAAGATTTAAATTGCTAGATATTCTATTATAAAACTTTCCAAACTTTAACTTACATATAAAAGAAAGATCCTTATCAAATGCCAGTATATTTTAGTCAATGAAGGGTTACAAATTTAAAGTTATATTTTAAAGAGCATGAAATAAAACGTTCGCATTTATATTTTAGTACTAAGAGAGAGTACATTTTGACAATATGTATTAAAAAATTATTAAATAGCATTGGCTTAGTGGTGAATGGGTTAAATTTCAACTAAATAAATAAAATGTCTGCCTACTTGTTCTTTTTATTAATTCAAATTTTATAAAGGTGAAGTTACTATTTTTCTGCGGATTTTCAGTGATAGTTGAGCTTTCCTAAGATATATATTTTGCAGAGGGTTTCTTTTTTAAATTTAAAGGTCGTTGACCGTATTTATATGGTATCGTGCCTCGGGTGATCTACTGGGCCGCTCAGCATAATTTACAGTGCTTCTTTTGCCAAGTTTGCTTAGGTTAACATACCTACATTCGGACCTTCCGAAAAATAAATAAATTGTTCGGGATCTCAAATCGATCTCAGTTCCTTAAATGTATGTAACTGGACATAAGCAACAAAAACTCCGATCCTGAATCCGGGTCACACGTTTAGCGATCGGATTCCATTTTTTCTCTCTAACCTAGTTTAGAGACGGAGAGCTATCCGGTCTTGTGTTAACCTCTTGGTAACTGTTATGTCTCGAGCCTCACAGCCCACTATATGCTATCGCCTGTGTGCATGGTCTTATATATTTATATTTATTAGGAAATCTTTGTCAAAATATCATCGAAATGTTTCAATTATAGCTGGAAATTCCTGTTGGGGTCACTTTATTATTCTTCTTAAATCATAAGTAGGGCGGTGATTTAAACCTGTCCAAAGTGTTTAGTTGAGTTTGACCACCTATTTATTTCTATGTTCTCCAACCACAGAGTTAATGAATCATCTCTCTCTCTCTTGATTTCTTTTACGTAACACTTCCATTGGTTGGAATATTTTAAAGAAAGAAATGATAATGTAAAATTTTGTCTGTTCTTATCATTACGATCAATGGATCTTTCAAATATGTCTATCCAGTTGCAGTGAAAATAGCCTGTGACACTATTAATAAAACATGGTATGAATTTTAATGTAATACGTTTTGCCTTCATTCACTATAAAGTTTACCGTTTTCTTGTCATTCATTATAAACAATGTCCTACATTATAAATTTTAAAGTAATATAATTTTTCATTGATCCTTCATTTTTAATTAATAATATTTTTTACACACACACACACACACACACATATATATATATATATATATATATATATATATATATATATATATATATATATATAGTGACTTACACCCAATGTGGCTTCTTGATGGTGTTGTTTCTCTGCAAAAGCACAGAAATATACCATTCATATGGGCCAACTTACAGCCTATAGAACAGTTCTGTTCATATTAGCCATTAGCAGGCCTAGATGGCATTGCACACTGTGCTTCATGTCACTATGGAGATAGTACACACTTTACAAATCACTACTGTAGGATGTGAGAGTGTATGAAATTCAACTGGTGATAAGTGTTTTTATGTGCATTTGAAGTAACAATTTTACACCTTACCTGACATACTATTACATATTAATAATTGTAAGCCCATTTCTGCACTTCCCTGTACATCTTGGAAGGTGGAAACAATTGCAAAAAGGTTTATCCCAAAACCATTTCACATAAGTCATGTGAAAATGTACATTTGTGTTAAAACAGCCATAAGAGTAATAAAATGGCTGTCTCTGATTGTTGTTTTGAAATCATAATCTTAGTTTGCTTAGACTAGTGCATGTATTGGCTGATCCTTTGGATTGGAAAAACCATCATCACCCCCACATTTCAGTGCTATGCTATAAAGGCTTGGTTTGTTAGAGTAGTGCATGTATTGGCTGATTCTTTGGATTGGCAAAAGCATTGGACACTCACACACATTCCAGTGCTATGCACTGAAAGCTTGGTCTGATCTGACTAGTGCATGGATTGGCCAATCTTTCAGATCAGCAAAACCATCAGACACCCCTCTCATATGTCAGTGCTATGTGCTGAAAGGTATAATGTAATTAAAAATGTAATTTAGAAAATAATGTTGGTTTGTAAATTTTATAAAAATACTTTGAAAAAATGTTGGAGAACAGAAAGCAAAAAATTATCAGTACGGTCATGTTACATTTCATTATTTTTGTTAGCAACAATGTCATCAAGTGGCCACATTGGTCATAAATAACAACAACCTATATATATATATATATATATATATATATATATATAATCAATAAAGCAAGTCATATATTACGTGATTTGTTTATACTTGTAATACAGAACTGTAATATAGGGAGCACACCAATAGCTCTAACAAGCTTTTATTGATAAGTGCCACAAAAAAAACATTCAAAATATTTATCTAGAATAATCCCCAACCTCAGACCATTTTTGAGCTTTTGGCTCACCTCAGCAAGGCACTAGGACTTTCAGACACTAGATCTAAAATACCCAACTCAAAGCCAATACTTATTAATATGTAACTATTATGTAGATAATCTGAAATTTTCAGACATGTAAATGTCTTGAATTCAGCTATCTAACTAAATTATTCAAGATAAAGATTTTGAGTGCTTTCTCTTGCAGCACTTAAAAATAAAAGCTTATTAGGGCTATTAGTATACTCGGCCCATAATATTACAGATGCATGCATATATATATATATATATATATATATATATATATATATATATATATATATATATATATATATATATATATATATATATATATATATATAAAGTTCTAGTAGCATTTGGTTAGTAAAAGTATAGAGTGTGTATAAAATTTTATGCTGGTACAGCATTTACTGCCATTTGATGATTATGGTATAAAATACCTTATCCAACTTAAATGACTTTTAATGTAATGTATAATATAAATGGAATTTACTCCTGTTTACTTACAGGTTAACTACACTACAGTCATTCATTATCAGAGTTACAATATTCACACAAACACACACACACATATATATATATATATATATATATATATATATATATGATAAACAAAAATGCAAGTTAAAAAACTTGCTAACGCTTGTATTTATGTCCACAGATGGCGTCCTACCAAAAACACCTATCAAAGCGTATTTTGTTTTCATAAACGTCAGAGTAGGTTGTGTTAAGTATGCTCTCAACTATAATTCCACTTTCAGATCATGATTTTAAGCTATTTGCTATCATCAGTGAAAGACAGGAATAAAGGGACAAGATCTAAATACAAACTCTGAGCGTTTATGGAAACAATTTCTATTCAGCTTCTGCAAGCGTGAATTTTTTAGACACGTAATGTCTTCAAACTCAGCATGTAAACCAGATAGCTATATGGGTCTGATCTCAGTTCAGCATCACCACATGGTAAAAACCTCTGCAGTCTATATCATTGCAAGAAAGACCTCAAAGGTACATTTATGATTAATAAAAATGCCAAGTTAAAAACACTAGCTAACGGCTTGTATCTATGTCCACAGATGGCGTCCCTACCAAAAACACCTATCCAGCGTATTTTCGTTTACATAAACGTCAAAGTAGTTAGTATTCACTATCTCTAACTATAATTCCACTTTCAGATCATGATTTCAAGCTATTTGCTATCGTCAGTGAAAGACAGGAATAAAGAAACTAGATCTAAATACAAACTCTGAGCGTTTATGAAACAATTTCTATTCAGCTGGGCAAGCGTTAATTTTTTAGACACGTAATGTCTTCAAACTCCAGCATAGCAAACCAGATAGCTATATGGGTCTGATCTCAGTTCAGCATCACCACATAGTAGAAGCCTCTGCAATCTATGTCATTGCAAGAAGGACCTCAAAGGTACATTTATGATAAACAAAAATGCAAGTTAAAAAACTTGCTAGCAGCTTGTATTTATGTCCACAGATGGCGTCCTACCAAAAACACCTATCAAGCGTATTTTCGTTTACCCATAAACGTCAGAGTAGTTAGTAAACGTGGAATACGCTTGATAGGTGTTTTTGGTAGGACTCCATCTGTGGATATAAATACAAGCGTTAGCAAGTTTTTTAACTTGCATTTTTAGTTTATCATAAATGTACCTTTGAGTGCTCTTGCAATGTATATATTGCAGAGGCTACTAGTATGTGGTGATGCTGAACTGAGATCAGAATTCCCTATAGCTATCTGGTTTGCTATGCTGAGTTTGGAGGCATTCGTGTCTAAAAAATTCACGCTTACAAGCTGAATAGGAATTGTTTCATAAACGCTCAGAGATTGTGATTTAGATCTAGTTTCTTTATTCCTGTCTTTCACTGACGATGTAAGTAGCTTGGAAATCATGATCTGAGGAATTGGAATTATAGTTAGAGATAGTGAGTGCTAACTACTCTGATGTTTATGCTTGCGAAATACGCTTGATGGGTGTTTTTGTGAATAATCTGTGGACATAAATACAAGCGTTAGCAAGTTTTTTAACTTGCATTTTTGTTTATCATAATGACCTTTTAGGTCTTTTCTTGCAATGATAGAGATTGCAGAGACTTCTACTATGTGGTGATGCTGAACTGAGATCAGACCCATATAGCTATCTGGTTTGCTATGCTGAGTTTGAAGGCATTACGTGTCAAAAAATGTCACGCTAGCAGAAGCTGAATAGGAAGTGTTTCATAAACGCTCAGAGTTTGTTTTTAGATCTAGTTTCTTTATTCCTGTCTTTCACTGATGATACCAAATAGCTTGAAATCATGATCTGAAAGTGGAATTATAGTTAGAGATAGTGAATACTAACTACTCTGACGTTTATGTAAACGAAAATACGCTTGATAGGTGTTTTTGGTAGGACGCCATCTGTGGATATATATATATATATATATATATATATATATATATATATATATATATATATATATATATATATATATATATATATATCATTACATGCTTACCCTAAAAACAATATAAACATTATAAACAATATACTACATTATAAATTTTAAAATAATATAATATTTCATTGATCCTTAAAATGATATAGCCTTATTCACTTTTAATTAATAATATTTTTTAATCATTCTTAATTTTCATTGATTTATTTTCATAAATTGTTTCAATATTAAAATATTTCTTCATTTTTATTACTGTTAAACTTTTTAAAATTTAATAACTAACTATTTTACTATAATTTTAAACATGCATTAATTACTAATAACTATTTATTATATTTTACATCATTTCAATTTCATAATTCTTCTTAAATAACTTTATCTCTCTTAAACTCTTAACAATTTCTAAACAAGTTTTCTTACATCATCACCCTACTAACATCTTTTAGAAAAATAGCAAAATAAGCATTTTATAAATTTATGTCTTCAAACTCTAAACCTTGGTTTAATTGCAGTCTAATAAATTTAATTAGAATGCCCTATTTTATATTTATCTTTCTTTTACCATTAGTGGTGTAGTTGATTTACTTTTAAATTATCTTTTTCAAATTGGTGTCGTGTTTCCAGTGAATCTAAATTCTTAAGCAATATTTTATTATATTGTGTGCAGGTTAATCTTCAATACCTTAAATGGTTTTTCCCCTACACAATTACTTCTAAAATTTACTAACTTGACATGATTTATGCTCAATTTTATATACTCAATTTAGAACAAGTGTTTCTATATTTTCAGCATATTGAGTTGTCTAATACATTAGGTATACAATTTCATTTTATTTATTATCTTTAATTTTATCATATTTTTTTCCTTATGTCATAGCATCGGCCAGGATGTGAATCCATAACCGTCTGCAACCATCTACTTGCTTGCATGGCGGCTGCGATACCTCTTGGCTAACAATGCAAGACAATTTTATCATTTGTTAAACTTTTTATTAATCTTGTAGAAAATTATATTTACATTTTTTGCAACATTGTTATTATAAGTTTTTATACCAATATATTTATTTTGTGGCAAATTATCTTTTTTTATGATTATTTTTATTAGTTATCATTAAATCTCTCTTCTGATAATTGTATATTATCTTCTAAAATCTTAATTGGATAGTAATTTATTTTAAATTCCACAACTATTAATTGTACTTGCCCTTACTACAATCTTATTTAATTGAGCAAGTAATTTTAAACTCTATACATTCTTGAAATAATACCATTTACTTTGCATTTTTGACTATAAACAAATTCTAGTTAGTTCTATTACTATTTATATTCAGATTTCTGTATATGGATATCTCTATTTTACACTTACCATTATAATATGATTCTGTCAACAAAATATTTAAATATGACATTTTTTTTCCATTTCTATTGCCAATTTTTATGTTTGCTTTTGAATTATTTATATGCAGAGATAAAATAGATAAAAATTAATAAGATTAGAAATAATATAAAAATAAAATAAAAAAATAACAATAAGATAAATATAATATTGATAATAATGAGTAATGGATATATTATTACAGGTATCATTGAAAAATTATATTATTTCAAAAGTCGTAATATAGCATATGGTTTACATTATATTTATATTGTTTGTAAATATGTATGTGTTAGTTGTATGATTATACAAATTTGAATATGATATCTCTGATAATGAGTGCTAGGTAGTTGAAACTGTAACCAAGAATAAATAAAGTATGTTCATAAAATACATAGCATTGAAAGGTGTTCATTTAAAGTTGATATTAAAAAGACCAACTGGTTTTTAAATAGAACTGATGAAACACATAACTAATTCCAGCCATAATGTAGGCTACTAATTTTACATCCCCTGTTTCTTCTAATATAAATTTCAAAATAATTAATGTTGAAACTGAAGAAAATAAACATTTTGTTAATTAATTTATTCTGTATGCTCCAATTACTATACTATCCTCATTTTTATTCTTTACCTCACCACTCAATTTCATTTCAGTTTGAGATCTACTGTTTTTTCTTTGAAAAGTTAATCTTGACAATGGCAGATGTTATTTCATTGAAGTGTTGGAATCTAATCAAAACTAGTACACTATTTTTAAGTGAAAAATTATATATATATATATATATATATATATATATATATATATATATATATATATATATATATATATATATATATATATATATATATATATAAACCAAATGCAGAATAGAATAAGAGGTGAAAAAAAGAAATTATAATACTTCCATTTGATGATTACATGTATTTTGTCCACCTGAAATTGTGAATTAATTATTTTTCCCCTAAAAGTTTGATATTAAATGAGAGACTTTTGCATTTTTGAAATCAAATGAAAAAAATATAAAAACGATTGATTTAAAAATTAAATATGTACTTCACTTTAAATATAGGGATGAGAGAAGCTTAGAAATAAAGCATAAATAAATAAACATCATATAGATTGATACATGAGAAATATTTTTATTCAATTTACATAAGATTCCAAATGAAAATATCAAAATATATGTGGCAAATTTATAATTAGATCAAAAGTACTAGAACTTTTTTTTTTGTCAAGCGTTGTTAGCCGAGAGGTCATCACAGCCGCCTTGCAAGCAAGTAGTTGGTTGCAGACGGTGGTGGGTTCGCGTTCCGGCCGATGCTAACACCGATATATGGAAAAAAAGAGTATAGAAATTTTTAGAGATTAAGCAATAAATTGAAGAAAGAAGATTGAACATTTTAAAATGATTATGGAAAAAAAATTACTTCTAGAACTGGTAAACTTACTGCTTAGAAATGAAATTAGTATATTTGGTTGTAGAGATTAGAATGTACATAAAAAAGATTCCAATCTAGAAAATAGTTGATTCTTAATATATGTGTTACTGAAGTACTGGAGAATCAAATCTATTAAGAAAAACACTATTATTCATCTTTTCCTTTAAAAATAACTCGGTGATATCGGGTTAAATCTTGAAGAATTGTTTTAAAGTAAGCCACTATACAGATAGCTGGATCACGCACACACAAAAAATTCCAGAAATTGACCAGTAAATATGCCAGTAAAAACAACTTTTTTTTAGTAAAAAAAATGAATGTTTGATTTAAAAAAAAAAAATATGCAAGAAAAACATTGATAACATCAATCATTTCTCAAAATAACAAGAAAATCTCGGAAGAAAGAGAAAAAATCAAAACAAAAGAAAGGAGTTTTTAAAAAAGTAAAAAAAAAAAGTTAGGAATTATTGTTAAAATCAAAAAGCTATCTTAAAGAAGGTCTGAAAAAAATATATAAAAATACATTTTCTTGTCATTCATATGACCTAGATTTGAATTTGGGACTGAGTAAAAGCTTTTGAAAATTATTTTTCCGATTCTTCATTCAGACTTAATTATTTTTAGGTAGTTGACCAGAGATGTTGGTTAAAAATGGATAATTGACATCTAACTGTTCTTTCCTAGAGATTAATCAAAAATAAATCACTGCTCAAAACATCACTATCCAAAGAATAATGTTTTTCTCTGTTATTGTTTCTCTAATAAAAGATGGTAAATGAATTTTTTGCTTTGATATGGGCTCATTAAAGACATTATCACACATTTATCTCACTATTATGCATGCAGAAAGAAAAATCAACAGCAATAAATTGTAACAACTTATTTAATAATACTTACATATGATTTTAAATTAAGGGGTGCAGGTTTGCAATTAAATATTATACAAAATCATCAAGTCATTTAAAAAATGTTTTTACAAGCTATTGACTCAGGTCATTAGAAGTCATCCATAGAAAGTCTCAAGACATCAAAAAGATAAAAGTAAATTTGAAAGCACTACTGAAATATTAAAACATATAAAAGGTTTATAAATTTAGAGTTCAAATACATTTTAAAAAAATGATATAATAAATTGGCTTTGTAGGTTTAGACCAAATATTTGATTCTATGTTTTTTGATGCCTTATAACATAGAATTAATGTGAGAGTCATGTTTTGTAAAATATTAATCAAATTGTAACAGAAGTAATGGCATATGATAAAAATGTAACATTGGTATCATTGTATGGCAGAGTGATACCATATTTCCGAAAATTTTGTATAAGAAATATTTTGTGATTAAAATACAAATCCATCTAATAGGGAAAAATAAATAGATTTTGTTTAATTTAGCAAATGATGGATTATATTTCCAAATAATGTTTTAAAGCTTTAGACAGTGCTACAATAAATTTAATAAATAATATCAGTACAATAGGATAAAAAGTTTAAAGCAATGTTTGAGAGTTTTCATAAAAAAGAAGAAAATTAAAATGTTATAGTAAAATACTCTAAAACCAATTCAAAGTATCACTGTTACTTTTTGAAACCCATATAACATGTAAATATTACTAAAAGAGACTAAGCGTGGTCAAAACAAATATGAATGAGATTTGAGTTTTTTTCAATGACTTGTAGAGATTTCCTTATGAAGTAAAATTAGAATTTCGCTTTATTATTAAAATATCATTAAAATAAAATAAGTTAAATACTATTATGCCTTAGCACATAATGAATAAGCAATACAGAGTATTATAACGCTTCTACAAAATCATAAAGAATAAAAAAGATTGTCGTTAATTAGGGATGTGAAAGCAATATATTCTGGTGGAAAAATAAATAGTTATCTTTAACATCATTAATAAAATTAAAAAGAGAGAATAAAGGTTAGAACAAGTCTTTTTATTAGATGAGAATAAACAAATAAAATTTTATATTAGATCACAATATATTGTAAGCCACAAAAAGATAATGTAATAAAAACATGAGTTAATAATAAAGAACGTCAAAAGAAAAAAAAAATATCATAAGGATTGAGAAAACATCCTAAAGATTTTTTATCTTGTCATTGTTCCATAATGGGTAAAAATAATAATGATGAGACTACTTAAACAACTAATTACATTACCCCAAATTAGAATGACATTTAGGTAAATTCAACCAATGATATACTGATACATTTCAAATTATGGTATATTAGTATGTTAATAAAGCTACACAGGGATAAACTATCACATGATATGAATTTTTAAATATATAAATTTAACTGCAATATTTATTACATCGATATTTCAGAATTAAATTACTTGTATATACTCTTCTTAGAAATTAAAAATAAGATTTTTTAATAATCTTATTGCATCATAAGATTTTTTGGGTATGAGCATGAACTAAAGAAAGTTAGAACAATATGGGAGAAAAACATAATCACTGCATGCTTTTTTATTTAGATACAGAGTTGAAGTTTCCTTAACAACATTTTGTGTAACATTATACATACCTAGATCATGTTACATAGATAGCATATATGCTTTGCCATGGCTATAACTTTGAGCATGAATCCAGACCTAGTATTTTTTTTATTCGAATTGATTACTCTCAGTTAAATGAGTCATACCAACATTAATCGGTAAACAGATATCTGAATATCATGAGTTTGAGAATACACGAATGAAAACCCATCTACCTATAAATTAATAAACTTGTGTAAGTACTGCCTCTTTTTTTAATGTTATTTGATAGACAGTAGTTGAAAAGCTCTTTCAAATGCCATTCAATATTTATTAAAAAAAAATATGTTTTACCAATTTTCTGTATATATCTTTTACATTTACTTTAATATTAAAGTTATCAACCATTTCCATACTTATAAGAGCTACAATAATTCTTAAACAAAAAAAAATATGTAAAAAAAAAATGATACAAAGGCAATTAAAAAAAGTAAAATTGGAGTCAAAATTAAAGGATTATACAAAATAATAACAAAAAGATGCTTAAAAAAACTTATTGGGTTATTAACAAGTCGAAAGTATTATATCTTTCTATTAATGATATTGAAAAATAAACATTGTTAACATTGATAATACAATATGGAATTACTGATATGATTTGTTGATTCATCGTAATTTTTTATAAAATATATATATATATATATATATATATATATATATATATATATATATATATATATATATATATATATATATATATATATATATATATATATATATATTGATGAGTGCTCGTTCAAAAGAAAATATACGTATTGGAGATTATTTATCTTATTCACATGTATATCGTTGTATAAAATAGAATAGATAATCTAGGAAGGACTCTTAGATGTCTGTGTTCAAATTGCCCCAAATTATATACACATATATTAAAATGCAATAATGTTTTAATGATTTATCACATCTCTCTTTTCTTAGTAATAAAACCTTTTAAAAAGTTATAAATATCTGTCTATTTTAATTCTATTAATAACTCCAGAGATCAACATAATGATTTTTTAAAAATGAAATTCATCTTATATAAGATCTTTATAGAGATACATTATATTAACTTTACGTTTTTTTTTTTTTGGTTTTTTTTGTAATTTGAGAATTTGTTCAGGCATATCCATATATTTATAAAATCGTTAATTGTTATTATTGTATAAAATTATATTTACCATTTTTAATTAAAGTTTATTGAAATTTTTATTATCTTTATTTTCTGAAAAGAAGTCAAAATAAAAATTATTTAAAAATAATTCATTGTACATAATAAATAATGTTTGTTTTGCTATATAAAATGTGCGTTGCATATAATATATAACAGTGTAACATCATAATAAATATTATATATTTATGTCCTTTACTTCTTATAAAACCTTTTTCTATTTCTATGCATTTTAAAATTTTTTTTGCCAATTTTATTCTCTCTTGCTTTCATCCATATCTTACGATTGTCATTAAGGATTACTACTATTAAATTCCTAAAAATTTAAAGTAATAATAAAATGTTAATATGAAATTTTTACAAATTTTATTCTATTGTGTTTATTTGTTTGTTTTATTTTTTAGCATCATTATATTTTATAAATTGTCCAATAATTAATGGTATAAATCAGGGGTGGGCAATTGTTTTGGCTTGGGGGCCGCATAGAGTGGTGGGAGGGGCGCATTGGGGCCACATTGTGGAAGCAAAGGTTAGTGGAGGGCCACACTTTTTTCATAACACAATAAACACACTGCTTTATTCCTGTATTGCCAAAGAAATGTCCATTCTTCATTAAACACATAATATTTATCACCAATTTTACATTTTTTTGGAGGGTTCATGGTTTCACTAAAGTTGGAAATGTATATGCTATTGCAAAGACAAAATTGAAATTAACCAAATCAACTGGGAAAAGGACTGCACATTGTAGCTACACTGTGCATGTGTATTGATGTGGCCATCCTGGTAGAAAGTATGAAATGAATTTTTGGTCATGCATGGGAAGGAAATCTCAGTTCAAGGCAGATATTTCTGATTATTTTGGTGGGCCGTATAAAACCTCTTAGCGGGCCACATGTGGCCCTCAGGCTGCTATTTGCCCACCCCTGGTATAAATGCATTATTTAAGACCATATGGGTAAAACATTTAATAAGAAAAAAGTTTTTAATTTTTTTTTTAAAAAAATAGCTTTTAACATATTTTTAAATTAATGAATCATTCTGAAAAGAAAAAAATAAATGAACAATATTTATTAATTGTTAAAAAGTTAGTTTCAAATAACAACTTTATTTACGCCTTAAGAAGATACATATGGATATTATTTAACATCTTTCTTATTATATGTTACATGCTTACAATGTGCAGTGGCTCTATAATGGAAACAATAAATAAGAAAACTAATGGTAAAAAAAATTACATAAAAATAAGCTGCTTAGCAATTATTCGGGTCAATTAGTTGGCCACCAAATTCAGAGTTTTAACAAGAAATAAACAATTAAATGGAAAGGACTGGATTATATTAATGTGACAACTTTTAGACTCTTCATAGGAGTCATTATGTCCAGTTAGTTAATTTTGCCATGAGAGTACAATAAGTACCTAAGTGTTTTGATCTTCAGATCCCCAGTTGGTCCCATGTCCTAACTGGCTAACCAGTGATAGGCATATCTTTCCACTCATATTCTTTGGTCCTCACCAAGAAACTCGAGAAAAAAAGCTCTTCTAGACTATTATTCAATTCATTGTCAGAAGACTCTTATTTCGCACTATCCATATAGCGAAATTTATAAAGGTGGCCAGTCTAATTTTACCATAAAAAGGCCACTGTCTTACCGCCTTTGTGATATTTGTATCTGTAATGTCTGCTTCCCTGAATCTTTTAAGGGCACAATGGCATAGATTATTCCACATTTCACATTGATCCTAGAATATGGCCCATTGTCTCTTCATTTTTATTACACTTCCAGGCAAATCAGATCTATTCTAGGATCCCTGCCTGCCAACACAGAAAGGTGCATGTTGGGAGGGCTTCGGAGGTTGACTTTTCATCAGGAAATCCACCAGCTTAGGTTCGGAGTCTTATCCTTTTTGCCAATCTAGAAAACCTGGGAATGCTGATTGAGAGAAGACTGTCCACTGTGGGCTCATTGTTTTGTGTCATACTAATTGCTTTTCCAATAGTTAGCTTGAAGCCAAACATAGTTGCTGATGTCTTAGCTTTCCCTACAATCATTGGACACTTGATGTTGCAACCAAATGATTGTTTGTTTGGAGGTGGAGGGTGATCCCATTGGTTTTTACCTTCAACCACTAGCAAGGGACTTTCCATACATGGATTTTGGCTAAATAATTTTATTAGTATATTATATGTCCTTTGAAATAGAGGAATGTGGAGATTGAATGTAGTCCAAGCCGATTATGAGCCTTCAAGCTTTTTGGAGGAAGTCTGAGACTTTGGTGACTGGGGCTTTTCTGCCCCAACTTTTGGGTCCCTCTGCATTGAGTTTCTCTATCTTGTGAATGAATGCCTTTGTAGGGGAATACCCAGCCAGGAAATATGTTATTTTTGGCAATTCTAAAGTATTGAGAAGGCAATCTTTTCCCAACAATGACACCCAGACCTTTTGATAGCAATGTAACTGGTTTTCTTACTGACTTTTTTTAACAGAGACTCTTCAAGAAATCTCCTTCCTCATGATGTAAGGGCTGAGGCCAACATGAATCCTAGAAACTTTTGTAGAGTTGCTCTGAATCTCCCCAGGATTTGCTTTCCTGATTTATTCATGACATAGCCAACTAGGCCTCATTGACTCTTAGACCAAATTGACTAGCAAAATGATTCAAGATATCCTCTAGCCTAGCAAACTCATCCTGCGATGAAAAGAAACACCACCACATAATCCATGTAGGAAACTTGATGAATGCTCTCTCTCAGCAAAGGTATGGCAACACCCAAGAGTGTCTTGGGCACTTGAAGCTCTTCCAGTACACTAAGAAGCACATCGATCATAGAACAGTCAAAGTCACCAGTAAAGTCTAATGGAACTGCAACTGGCCGAGACATTTTTTTCCCTGCGAACACAGATCAACAATGAGGCGAAATCGGCTGATGGCTCGGCTGTAGAGCTACC